>CM070770.1:328374797-328974797 GCA_036346955.1 Dipus sagitta
CAACTGGATTGGCACTTGGCATAAGGAACAGGGCTCAGGTAATTGGAAGGAATCAAAAGAAAATTAGATTTAAGAATGGTTTTTATGACTGGTACAAGTCTGAGGAGAGATGTAACACAGAGGCCACAATTCATATATTTTAAAAACTTAATGGAGAGTAAATAAAATGTTAATGGAGAAATACACATTTCTTTGAGAAGAATAAAAGAAGATTATATTGTCCAGTGAGCCTTTGGTTTTATTTTTTGCAAATAAGATAGGTTATTATTGCGTGACTTTTGCATTTTTAAAACTTTTATAACAGGGCTGGAGAGACGGCTTAGTGGTTAAGCGCTTGCCTGTGAAGCCTAAGGGCCCCGGTTCAAGGCTCCATTCCCCAGGACCCACGTTAGCCAGATGCACAAGGGGGCGCTCGCGTCTGGAGTTCGTTTGCAGTGGCTGGAGGCCCTGGAGCGCCCATTCTCTCTCTCTCTCTCCCTCTTTCTCTCTCTGTCTGCTGCTCTTAAATAAATAAAAATAAACAACAAAAATATTTAAAAAAAAAACTTTTATAACAAATACTCATTTCTGGGCTGGGATTGTGGTGAAGTCCTTGCTAGCATGAATTAGCCCCTGAGTTCTTTTTCCAGTACTAAAAGAAAAAGTTACTCATTTGTTACTGCATGTGTACACATATGTATGTATATGTGGTGTGTGTGTGTGTGTGTGTGTGTGTGTGTGTATGGGAGTGTATATGCTATAGCACACGTGTAGAGTTCTGAAGGCAACCTTGGGGACTTTGTCCTCTATTTCCACCTTGCTTGAGACAGAGTCTCCCCTGGTTTCTCTTTAGATACTATGTGTGTTCCAGTCTTGTGGATGTTGAGAAGCTGAGCTTGGGTAAGCAGGCTTGCAAGAAAGCACCTTTAACCACGGAGCAATCTCACCAGCCCCTGAGTTGCTCGTTCGTTACACAAACTAAATGTGGTTTAAATTCAGGATTTAATAAATTGCTTAGACATCTCCAAGGTTTTATGTTTTCTTTCTTTCCAGCACCGGGGATAGAACTCAGGGCACTGCACATGTTAACCAAGGGCTCCACCTCTGATCCTCACCCCCTCCCCAGTTCCATGGAAAGATCGTTATTGGGACACTGACAAGAGATTCATAACTAGGAAGTAGCCACATCTTTCTTCCTTATGCTATTTATTTGTGGGGTTTTTTTTTTGTTTTGTTTTGTTTTTCCATTCTTAACATCTCAGCCTTTTCCCAAAGTTCCATGAAAGGTTGGCTGATGGTCCAAATACCACAAAGGATGCCAAGTCTTGTATGTAGGCAAAGGTCTTGTTTTTCTGTATCCAGACCTAGCACAGGGGCTACTATATAGCTGTTTTCCTGTAAATTTTCTGATGAATATCTAATAGTTAAGATTCCCCATTGGAAGAAGTCTCCCCATACCTTTCTAAACTCCACTATTTAAAAGGCATCATCTCTTATTGTTATTCATAGGAGCCAATCAAAGTAGATGTCACTGAACTTGGGCTCAAGTAAGCACCCTTTATAAGCTCCGGTCTCTCCTGTGTTATGCCAGAGACTCTCAGCCTCTCAGAACATTCTATTGTATAAGTTATGGCTTGCTTGGGTCTGCACAGCTCCCAATCTTCAAGGGTTGAACACAAGAGTCAGTAATACCAAGGTTACTATCAACTACTCCTGAGGAGTTATCTACAACACTTTATGCATTGTAAATATTTATGAATAATCACTACTATGCCCTCACTCTGAGGCCAAAGTCATCAGGCCCATCCATGAACAGGTCCATGGTACAACCTCTGGAGTCCCTTATGCTGATAATACATGGGTACAAAGGGCTGAAGGGCAAGATTTGGTGGGGGGTATAGCAATGTGTCTGGTTCTAAAGGGCTGACCCAGTTGGTTGGTATAGTTTAATAGCTTTGGCATAGAAAACAGATGGTCCAGAAAGGGTATTAAGCATCAACTCTGCTTGAGGTTAAGCGTGAGCTGAGGGAGCAGCCATCGGCATGGTTGGGTTTTGGAAAGTCTTGTCATAGTGTTCTGAACTGCCCCATCCTTACTCCTCTACACTAACGCACACAGTGTCTTATTTAGATGAATATACAATTAAGGAATTTTTCATTCAAAAAACTGAGAACCTAAGGCATGGTAGGTCCTCTGCTAGCCTGGAAGTACAAACACATGTGAGATTGGACCCCACGAGGTTGCCTGTGTGTCCTGGTCTGCCCAGAAGTCTTGGTTTATGCCATATCTCATCTGCTTATGTGGATTGCTTATTTTTGTTTTGTTGTTAAACCAAGTATTGTTATGTCTATGCCTTTATTAAAACAGGATGGAAAGAATGGGTAGACCTTCAGTTTTTATGTTCATAGTCTGATAGAAACACAGGAGATAGGTGCCATGAACAGAGTTCACATTTAAGGATGTGATGCTCCTACTCAACCGACAGATTTCTTATGCCACAACACACTTATACTTGATGGATACATGTAATGTGTAACTGCTCAAATGCAACAATACCCAGGGAAATACAGGTCGCATTTGCCAAAAGTTCTCTAAGTTCAGTTAGGAAGTAAATGAACTGTGAAAAAATTGTGATGAAGTTTGGGTTGGATTTTAAAATCCCCATTTCATCAGGGAAACTTTCCACAGAGTCCTCTCATTGCTCTCTGTCATCAGTTAGATTTGAGAAATATTTGAGATTTTAAAGGTGCTTAGAGGGCTGGAGAGATGGCTTAGCGGTTAAGCGCTTGCCTGTGAAGCCTAAGGACCCCAGTTCGAGGCTCAATTCCCCAGGACCCACGTTAGCCAGATGCACAAAGGGGCGCACGTGTCTGGAGTTCGTTTGCAGTGGCTGCAGGCCCTGGCACGCCCATTCTCTTTCTCTCTCTCTCTCCCCCTCTTTCTCTCTGTCTGTCACTTTCAAATAAATAAATAAAAATAAAACAAAAAAGTAAAAAAAAAAAAAAAACATTTTAAAGGTGCTTAGATGGTTGAACTTGCTAATATGAGGCAGCTTTAACTTAAAACAAGACCAAACCAAATCTTTGTGGATGAACCTGTGTGTCCTATGTAGAAAGGTCTTGGAGTTTTGAAAATAAGTCATCTAAAGTCAACTGAATTCTGTTCAAAATAAATTGTAATCTGTAATTAACAATTGAAACAGAAACCCTCCCCCAAGGCTTCAAAGCTGATAGTAATGCATTCCAATTATTAAAAACAAAGTTTGCAGGCTGGAGAGGTGGCTTAGGGGTTCAGGTGCTTGACTGCGAAGCCTAAGGACTCATGTTCAACTCTCCAGGTCCCATGTAAGCCAGACACACAAAGTGACACAAGCATGCAAGGCCACACATGAGCACAAGGGGGCGCACACCTCTGGAGTTTGATTGCACTAGCTAGAGGTCCTGATACGCCACTTCTCTCCCTCTCTTCTCTCTCTCTCCCTTTGACATTAAAAAAAAAAAAAAACAGCTTATAGTTTGTTCTGAAGCTTGAACAACAAGAACTCAAGCTACACAAAAGATAAAAAGTGAGGAATTCTGGGCTGGAGAGATGGCTTAGTGGTTAAGGTTCTTCCCTTGCAAAGCCTAAGAACTCATATCTGAATCTCCAGATCCCAGGTAGCCAGACGGACAGTGATGCAAGTCTGCAATGTCACACATGGGCCACCAGGGGGCGCATGTGTCATGAGTTCATTAGTAGTGGCTGAAGGCCCTGGTGCACCCATTCCTCTCTCTCCTCTCTCTCTCAAAATTAAAAAAGGAATTCTGCAATTTTTCAATGGAAATTGATGTATAAGGTGATTCTTTAAAACTTTAACCCAAAATATTCTTTTGTACTTGAAAAAACTTATTCTATTGAAACGAACAGCCCAAGCATTGTGGGACACATAATTTCTTAGTTGTTTTCAACTAACCTGTGCTAATCTACTAAGAGAAAGGGAAGCTACCACAATGTACATTATATGTCACCATGCAAAAATATATGCTGTGGCTTTAAGATAATGTTTATTTATTTATTTATTTATTTGAGAGCGACAGAGAAAGAGGCAGATAGAGAGAGATAGAGATTGGGTGTGCCAGGGTCTCCAGCCACTGTAAATGAACTCCAGACACGTGCAACCCCCTTGTGCATCTGCCTAATGTGGGTACTGGGGAATCGAGCCTCGAACCAGGGTCCTTAGGCTTCACAGGCAAGCGCTTAACTGCTTAGCCATCTCTCCAGCCCAAGACAGTGTTTTTTTAAATGGCAGTATTTGGGGCTGGGGAGATGGTCCAGTTGGTAAAGTGCTTGCCACACAAGTATGAGGACCAGTGTTCAGTCTGTAACCCCAACAGTCAGAAGGCAAAGGCAGGGAATCCCTGAGACATTCTGGCTAGCTAGTGTAGCTGAATGTGTGAGCTTTGGGCTTCGCTGAGAGATCTGTCTCAGTGAAACAGAGAGATGAGTGATTGAGGACACCTGATGTCAACCTCTGGCTTCTGCATGTGCACACATGTGAATGCACACTTATACACATGTACCTATATACATGCACTCAAGTGAAAAATAGAGTCTTAAGGAAAATGGCCCTGACATGGTATTTGTATTAACTGTCTATGAGCCACCAGAAATAAGTATCTGAGACAATTAACTGAAAAGGTAGAAAGGATTTTTTTGGGCTCACAGTTTCAGAGACTTTAGTCCGTGGTCAGTTGGCTTTGTAGCCCTTGGGCCTGTGGTGAGGTGAAATACCATAGGACTGTGTAGTGGAGCCGAGCTGCTTCTATTCACAGGATTCAGGAAGCACAGGAGGGGCGAGTTCCTAACATCCGCAAGGGCGTGCCCCAGTGACCTAACTTCCTTCCCCGAGGCCCTACGTAGTGAAGGGTTCCACTAACTTTGGCTGAGCAGCAGGCTTTTAAGAACATGGGACTTTGGAAGACATTTGAGACCCAAACCATAGCAATACTGGAGCCAGACACGATGAAACTAATGGCTAAAACACAAACAGGCACATCTAGAATACTTATGCTACTCATTTTTGTTTCATGTTGAGAGACAGTGAAGGAGTTTTGAACATTTTTTTTTTTCCTGTAATGTGCACGGGTATGTTTTTCTTTTTTATAAAAAATGTCTATGCTTGAAAGTAAATTTTGAATAGAACTATTTTATCGGGGGACTGGGGAAATGGCTCAGGGGTTACAGCATTTGCCTGCGAAGCCTAAGGACCCGGGTTTGATTCCCCAGAATCCACGTAAGCCAGATGTACAAGGGGGCACATGTGTCTGGAGTTCGACTGCAGTGGCTAGAGGCCCTGGTGTGCCCATTCTCTCTTTCTCTCTGTCTGTCTCTTTCTCTCTCATAAACAAATAAATAAAATATAAAAAAAGAATTATCGGCTCATCAATGTAAGTGGACTTGTGAGAAAATTATTTCAGAACATTAAGTAATATTAAGTGTCCCTTTTCACTTTCACAAACATCCTGACTCAGGTAATAAATTATATGGTTCCCTTACTTCTAATTCAGAAAGGAGAAGATGTGTAATAGCAAAAATAAAAAAATTTAAAAAAGCAAAAGAATATGATGGCTAGATACCTAGAGAGGCCTTGTAGGAAAGTACAATCAAACAACGTCGATAAGATAGCTGTTAAAAATCATATTCAATGCATCGTTGAGCTTGCTGAAGAGAGCAGAGGTCTTAGGCCAAAGGAGTAAGTGAGGTTGGAAACTTGAGAGGATCAAGTCAGCGATGGCTGCCTTCCTTCTGCCTTCAGGAGGTCTGAGTCACTGAGCCTCTTTCTTTTCACATGGCCCCAGTGGCTCTGAGAGGCACAAGACAAAGCCCAAACCCGTCCACTACGGAGACATTATTAGGAAAATCCCTCCGATAATTCTCTGCCCAACATACTGAAGACATGACTGTCTTGGATAACAAGCACAGAACAGGGAAATGGAATCGCCCCCAGCGCTCGGAGCCTTAGTCTGAATCGCACGCAGGCTTGTCGTGTTAACTCTCAGTAGCTGGGTGGTCCAGAATATTTCAAGCTGAGAATACAATTTAGACTATCCCCAACTGGCACCTAGAAGAACTAAATACAAATGCACTGTAAAGTAAACCGTCTTTACCCCAGGTCTCACAAGTAAAATGGCAAGTCAAGTGAGCAGCCCCTAGACAAAAATAAACACACAAAGAAGCCAGGCACCACGAGAAAGAAACTGCAGACGGCGGAGGAGGTGTACAAGCAGAATACAAGTAACAACAAAATAAGTGAACATTTTAAAGGAAATTAAGATGCCTAAAGAAATAACAACAGGCCTGGAGAGATGGTTTAGTGGTTGTGACACTTGCCTGCAAAGCAAAAGGACCCAGGTTTGATTCCTCAGAACCCATATCAGCCAGATGCACAAGGTGGCGCATGCGTGTGGAGTCCATTTGCAGTGGCAGAAGGCCCTGGCATGCCCATTCTTTCACTCTCTCTCTCTGCCTCTGTCTCTCTCTCTCTCTCTCAAATGAATAAACAAAAATAAAACATTTAAAAAAGAAATAACAACAGAGTGATCAGGAATGACCAATTTCTGCTTCTACATCTATGAGAACAGGGACTGGATTTATCTGCCAATTGTAAACAACTAGAAAGCCAGATGACATAATGATGCGGTTTTGATTAGTAGGTAACAGGCAGCAGAAGAAAACAGCTTTTGAGAGAAAGGAAACAAATGGGTTGAGCTGCTGAGAATCCAGCTCGCTGTCCAGAGAGAGCATCGGAGCCTCCGATCAGAGAAGGGAGCCCGAGCAGACAGGGAGTCATCTTGCTGAGGTAAGGGGACAAACATCAGAATTCGTTTCAAGGCAGCCAGCATTTGCAGGGCGAAATAGCACACAGGAGAGAACGGCAAGGCCCGAGTGTGGTGGTCACGCTGGGCCTGATCTATGTTACTCCATACTGCATAGAGTAAGGCTTCCAGACTGTGTCTTGGCCTCAGTGACCCCATTTTCAGAACAGAAGTTTGTTCCACGTGGAGGACAACTGCTGAGACAAAATGACTAGACATCACGTTTGTATGAGTCCCACACAGACCATGGTGCAGACCAAGAGCTAACTCGCTAGTAAACAAGATGGCACCACCGAGGAACGTATCAGACCCAGAAGCACATGGACACAGGGGGTCTGTCAAAACCACAGCAGGAAAACCTGGCCTGTGGATTTCCAGAACACACCAGATGAATGAATGAATGATCCCACTCCCTCACCTGTAGTCTATAAAGTGAGAGACACCTCCCTGGGACCGACCCAGCAGCACCCACTGACTCATCATCAGAGCACCCAGAGCAAGTGTCATGGGATCAACAGGTGACAGATTCCAGACTCTCCAGAGTTTCATCTGGGTACAGTCCTAGTGTTTCATGTGGCCCACTTGGGTTGCTTTTGGCACGGACCCAGATATGAACAGTAATCTAGCTCTGTGTGTCCTCAACAGCTGTGTCACTGGGTCCCCCAAAATCTCACCTATAGGCAGTGGCTTCTTTGCATCTCTGTCAGCTCTCTGCTCACAACTGCTCAACCCTGTAGGTTCAACTCTTCTGCTGCCATTCTCTAACACACACACACGCACGCATGCACGCACACACACACACACTTGATAGTGCCAAGAGTAATGTGTGACCTGAGAGTCAATATTAGTAATTAAGATTCTAGAACTAAAGAAGCTGTGATTGTCAATGGGCCACATCTGTCAAGTGAACTCACTAGTACTTGGTGACTTGCCGCCAGAGGACTTGATGAAGCATGTGAAGTTACTGTTGTCCCATGGACCGTGATGATGTGTGTATGTGACTAACAGGGTGCGCTCATGCCACAGAGGGAGCGCAACCTGCTGGAGCTCTTTGGTTGAGCACTGATCTGCACGCGGAACAGAACCATCCAGGCCTCGGAAGGAACTAAGAAGCCAGACAATCCTTGGGCCCAAGAAGACAGTAGGAATAACGAGTAGTGAAAATCAGTACTTTTTGCTATTCGGTTTGGTTCAGAAAGCAGGATGTAGCGTCAATACCTTTCTACATCCTCCACGGTGGACACGAAAATGCGTGCTTTATTCCAGTTGGGAATGGGGCTGTGATGACTACCAAGTAAGGATGGTGGCAGAAAGAAGGGCCAGCAACTGGCAAGCTGAAGGCAGCTGTCTGATTCATATTTGCTACGAAAGGTACAGACGTTAAGATCAAGTTGGTTCCATTTAAATTATTGTAAAGTATTGAGCAGCCCAAGGAGAAGACGGCCATCTTCATGAAGAGCTCACATGACAGGGAGGTGTAAACCAATAAGCAACATACGGTAGAGTGCTCATGAGATGCCTACAGAAGCCTTCAGCATGAGAAAGTGAAAATAATCTTTTGAGCAACAAATTCGGGAGGGAAGAGCTCAGAGGAGAATTCACAGGGAAGATGATATCCTACATGGGCTCTCAGAAAATAAGCAAGAAGGAATGCAAGGATTTTTAGTCTTAGAAAATTGATGAGGGTACTTTACCACATCACATGATTAGATGAGAAAAACGTGATCACCTCATTAGATGCAGACATGGGTTTGATAAAATTCAACAATCAGTTAAAAACATTCTTTTAGGAGCTGTGGAGATTGATCAGTGGTCAAGGTGCTTGCTTGCAAAGTCTAACAGCCAGGTTTGATTGCCCAGTACCTGCGTAAAGCCAGATGCGTGAAGTGGCACATGCATCTGGAGTTCATTGCAGTGGCTAGAGGCCCTGGCATGCCCATTATGTCTCTTTGTCGCTCTTCTCTCTCTCTGTGTATGTAACTAAGTAAATTTTAAACTATTTTAGGAATCTATCAACAGATGAATAAACACTTTGTGGTATGCTCCAATAAGAAAGAAATCATAATAGGAGTGAAAATTAACCTATAACCATGCACATCAAAGGAAATACTGGTTGAAAAGTGAATCACAGAGTATGATTGCATTTAAGTGGAGATTATAAGCAGACAAAACCTTCCAGCGCCACATGCTTGGTTGACAAGCAAGAAGATAGCAACCAAAATGCAGCATACTGGCCACCTCGGGCCAGGCAGAGGGCAAAAGAATCACAGAAGAGAGCACAGGCACCTCCTAGGGTGATGGAATGTTCCTTATCTGGCTGCTTGAGGTGTTACTCTGGGGAGGTATGTTTCAACTTCAACATGTGGACCTATGACACGTCTCACACTTAAAACATGTGAAAGAACCATGTATTACTCACTAATGGGGAAGGAGGTCTAGGCCAGTACTGGAATACAGCATATTCCTTTTTTAAAAAAAATTGTTTATTTTTATTTATTTATTTGAGAGCAACAGAGAGAGAGAAAGAGAGAGGGAGGGAGGCAGACAGATAAAGAATGGGCACGCCAAGGCCTCCAGCCATTGCAAACGAACTCCAGGTGCGTGTGCCCCCTTGTGCATCTGGCTTATGTGGGTCCTGGGGAATCGCGCCTTGAACCGGGGTCCTCAGGCTTCACAGGCAAGTGCTTAACTGCTAAGCCATCTCTCTAGCCCTATAGCATGTTCTTGATAAGTATTAAGAACGAGTGAATGAATGGACGTGAATAAAAATGAACAAATGGAATGAATGAACAAATCTGCTGGAAACAGAAGAAGCGGTGTCTGAAAACACAGGCTCGTGAGGAGGCATGAAGGCGCCCAGTAGCCCCCATGCAGCTTCTGTGATGAGGGAGGTGAAGATGCTTCAAACGTATAAGACCTTCACAGCCACAAGATAGCTTAATCCCATCTTTCCTCAGAATGAGTCATCGGCTTTTAGACAAGAGCAGACGTGGAACTAGAAATCTTGGTCTTTATGGAAAAGCACCTTTAGAAGGAAGCAGTGGCTGTCGCATGTGCGCCGTGGAGCCTTGTTTAGGAGACTAAGTGAGAAACTGCTCACTTAGTACCAACAGCAGTTTCTCATGCTCTGGCGTGCCAAGGTCTCAGGGGAGAAATCAGCCAAGACAAGAGGTTGGGAGGAAAGGATGCACACACAGAACCGTCAGGTCAAAAACCCGAGTCGTGTGCGCTTACAAATGGGGTCTCCCAAATCTAAAATCACCTCCCTACATTTTTGTTGACCTCACTTGTAAGTAGTAATACAAAAGGGTAGGAAGGAAAGCTAAAATACATAGCAATTGCGCTGGTCATTGCCCTAAAAGACGGAAGATTGCTAAATGTCTAAAAAAGTCTACCGTTCTTCAAACGAGCAACGACTTCGCTGTAACCATCTCCATGTCTCTAGTCCTCGCTATTATAGTGGCCTGAAATTCAGCTCTGTTTTAGTGAAGTGTGACTAGGTATATGGGACAATTTGGTATAACCGAACTGCTCCGGCTCAGGAAGAAAGCTACTTGAAAATTGTTCAGTTGCACAACAGAATGAATTATCACTTCATTTGCATGGACCAAAAAAAAAATCTATTAATGCTCAATTGAGCCTGAACCAGTTGCGAAACAGGTGAGAATTTATGGTTGGATACTCTGATTGAGGCCCAATTAATGTTCAAGACAGTTTTTTAATGAATTAAGTCCCAACTCATTTGTATGCTCTGTCCCTTCCAACGCCTAATTGTGCCTAAATCAAGCTACCCTTGAGTAATCACAGAGCCCTCAGGGTGCCCAAGGGCATTTTGGGCTCCTCTGTGCGCTGGCCCAGACTCACCCAGACCCTCCTCCTTCAGCTGTTTACTTTCTGGAACCAACAGGACTTGTGATGCCATGATTAGTTATCATTAAAGATCATAATTAGCTATGGATTTGGAGACCTGCATTCGGCTTAGTGGTTTATCATGGTTGGTGTCAGGCAATCTCTACGTCAAGCAGCTGGGAACAGCTCGGGCCTTTGAAGGATGGATGGGGGAAAACTGGAAAACCTGGTGGTGTACCAGTGAAGAGTGAGTGGGAGCAGATGAAGAGAGAGACAGGGAGTTGGTCACACTGATCAGTAAGAACCCCTCCTCCTCCTCTGGCCCTTCTCTCCTCAGTGCTGGCTAAGGGCTGGTGTGCATATGTTACCAGGTATCACATGGGTGTTTAATGTCTACCCCCAACATATTGTGAGCTGTCCAAGACTGGAGACCATCTGCTAGGCTTTTCCCAGTGCCCTGTTTATTGTAGGGGCCTAATAAATATTTTTGAATGATGAAGTGATTGGAATGAATAAACAGGTTAAAAAAGAAACTTGCACGTATGCTCTGCATTTCCCAAACAATTTCCTGTGTACGTTTGGTGGCCTCAGTGGGACTCTAGGGATCCGTTTCCTTGAAACTCCTTAGCAAGTTCTTTTGGGCTATAATCCTTCTGTTGGTCAGAACAGTATCACACTCCATAAATGACAGAATTAAATGTTAGTACCAGGTGAGATTGAAAGTATAATGTAAAACTTCTCTTACAGTCAGCCTTGCAAAACCCTTTGGAAGAAAGCTCATCTCTTGTTGAGTCCCACCCAGGAAAGGATTTACTTAACATCAACAATATACCACCCACAGATTCTGCCTCAGAGTTTAGAGATGTGCTTAGCTTTCAAGAGACCTTTTCTTTTTTTCAAAGATTTTATTTTTATTTATTTATTTATTAGAGACACAGACAGGGAGAGAGATAGAGAGTGAGAATGGGTACGCCAGGGCTTCTAGCCACTGCAAACGAGCTCCAGATGCGTGAGCCACTATGCGCATCTGGTTTATGTGGGGTCTGGAGAATCGAACCTGGATTCTTAGGCTTCTCAGGCCTGCGCCTTAACTGCTAAGCCATTTCGCGAGCCCTCATGAGACCATTTTTCTGTGAACAATCTGTGTGTTTACATATCTGTATCGTGCCCAGTCTGTAGGACATACTGGCACAACTAGGGATTCATCAGATCTGATCCCCAAGTACAAGCTCATTTTCCGGACCAGTGAAGTCACCAAGGTAGAGTCGCTGCCCATTGATCTTACCTCACTCTTTGCTAAGTACACAGTTTGGATGCTCCATTTTTTTTTTTTTTTTGCATGTGTATGAGTGTGTGTATGTGCTGGTATGCACACGTCTGTATGTATGTGGGGGGCAAAAGTTGACGTTGGGTGTCTTGCTTGGTCACTCTCCACCCCTTTTTACTGAGACACAGTCCCTCATTTGAACCCAGAGCTCACTGATTCGGCAGTCTGACTAGCCATCTTGACCTGGGATTCCCAGCTCGGCCTCCTGAGCACTGGGATTACAGACAGGCTGCCACACCTACCGAGCATTTACACGGATGCTGGGGATTCAAACTCAGATCCTCCCATTCGTGTGGCAAGCACTTTACCAACTAAGCCACTTCCCCAGCCCCAAGATTCATTTTAATAAAAGGAAGTTATAATCCACTTGGCCAATGATATACCTACTTCCTAAGACAGAGTGGATAAAATGACATGATAGCGACTGCATTTATAAACTGTACAGTATGCTCATATAATTATGTTCCAATTTTGAAACATATTTCTTTGTTTATTTTTATTTGAGAGCAAAAGACAAAGAAAGAGGCAGACAAGGGAGAGAGAGAGAGAGAGAAATGGGCATGCCAGGGCCTCCAGCCACTGCAAACAAACTCCAGATACATGCGCCACCTTGTGCATCTGGCTTACGTGGGACCTGGGGAATCAAGCCTCGAACTGGGGTCCTTAGGCTTCACAGGCAAGCATTTAACCGCTAAGCCATCTCTCCAGCCCTTGGAACATATTTTCTTAAAGGGGCTCCCAGACATTGTATCAATGGGGCCAACGGTGTGTTTTTGAAGTGCAGGAGAGATAAGAATGACATCTTAAAGTCAGGGTAGAGAAATGACTGGAAAAGTCTCCCCTTGTCAGCAGTGGTGCTGGCATTAGTGACCCTGACCTTAGTTCAACGTGGGCTCTCGTGCTTTCGGAAATCCCAGCTCTTCCACGCCTCGCCCTTCTCGGAGAGCTCAGACTGAAGAAAGCTCACAAACGCCGGTTGCAAAGCTGGACTGTCTGCTGTGGTAATTGGGGAAGTTCCCAAAGCTTCCACTACTGGCCAGATACTGCTTGAGGAAGCTGATTATCTCAGACTCTGCCAGGCCTGCTGTCACCCACACCTTCTGGTTATCCCTTCCGTAGCTCGCTGGTACTCGGCCAAGCTTCAGCGCACAGCACCGTGATAACCTTTCCTACTGACGGGGGCCTGGGAGCCTGTTCCCTTAAGAATGCCTCGGGCAATTCCACCCTAAGAAGGGAGGGGTTCAGACCACTAGGCTCCAGGGAGAGCATCAGAGCACACAAGTTTGGAGTCAAGGGCATCTACCTCACCGATCCTAACATTCCTCTGTGTGTGTGTGGGTGGTGGGGGGTGGTAGGTGGTATTGTGAACTCAGCCTCATTCATGCCAGCAGGTACTCTACCACTTTTTTTTTTTTTTTTTTTTTGGAGGTAGGGTTTCACTCTAGCCCAGGCTGACCTGGAATTCACTATGTAGTCTCAGGGAGGTCTTGAACTCACGGCGATTCTCCTACCTCTGCCTCCCAAGTGCTGGGATTAAAGGCGTGCGCCACCACGTCCAGTTTTGTTTTGTTTTTAAATATGGGCAGCCCTTGAATTTTCAATCCCCCAGCTATTGCCTCCCAAGTAGCTGGGATTACACACCTGTGCTATCCAGGCAGGCCAGCTGGCAGTGCTGTTAGGGTATCTGTACCTGCCATTGTTATGTAGATTCAGCACTGATTTGTGCTTGCCTCTGGAAAGGGGGGGGGTGGGACTCTTTTTCTTTGTCCTCTCCTTTATTTCATGCTCCTGGCAGAGGGGCTGTAGCCATCAGTCCCAGATTCACAGGCCCCTCCTCTCAGGTCCACAGTCTCATCTATAAGCGCTCATACGTAGACTTTGCAAATTCATGGCATTCCTCACTTGTTATTTCAACAACATTCCGCACACTGTACTGGTGAGTGGAGACACTGGGAGTCAGTGAGATAACTGCGTTACCTAATGGCTATGCGTACTTGCACTCAACCTCTCTGTGCCTCAGTATCCCCACCTATAATAGGAGGATGATGGTAATGAGCTGTAGTCAGAATTAGATACCCATGGAGGGTTTAGCACAGTGACTCTGAACTATTATCATCATGTCCCTATTGAGAAATAACCTCACAAGAGAGCTCATTCATACACCATGCTAACTGCCTGTCATGTAGCTGAGAAGCCAGAAAATAAGTATTGGAAACAATTTTCTCCTCCCTGTGACCCAGCAAGTTCATAAATTAGCTTCTACACTTTTTGAAAGATCGAGGGGAAACCCTGCTCTTGCTTCTGCCTCTTATAAACGGGAGGGAAAGTGACTACGGGAGCAGTCAATGTGACCCTAGGCAAGAACGGTCCAACTGTCTGCTTCCCTCCTCCTGTGGACCTAACCCTTCTCCATGGCTATCTGTTCCTATGCTTCTCATCAGATATTGCTCTTTCCTGAGCCCTGTGGTCTGTGGGGAAGAGCAGAAGGAGCCCTTCCCACTCTGCTGGGTTTAAGAGGAGAAAAGGGATTTAATTCCCAGTCATACACTTGTTATCTATTGATAACTACTTGGCTTAGAATCTAGGAGAAAGAGACTTCGATTAGAACCTCAGAACTGAACTAAAGGAAGATAACCTTGGAGCTCAAAAGGGAAACCGTGTATCTCCTCTTTTTCCATCCAGGCGTGAAACTGTTACCTTCCGTTACCCAACACGGACTAACTGCGGTGGGCAGAGGAAAAGGTCAACATGGTGGCTGCGCTGTCCAGAGGTCCTGACTGGGTTGGAAGACTGACACTGCTCCCAGTTTAGGGGAGGAACAGTGCTCTTGGAAACAAAAGAGATGAAGTGTGGAGTTCGTGAGTCAAACTGATGCTGGAGACCAGGGCTGTGGCCCGATGGAGCGCCACACCACGGCATTTCTCCCTCAGCGACTCACACGTAACAAGCTTAGCAGAGTTAATGTATCGACAACCACTGCCCGGACTACGAAGAAAATAATAACCATGCCTGAAAATTTCTACAATGAAACACAAAAACACCACTGGCCAGGGAAGAAAACAGCTGGGAGGGGAGAATAAAAGAAAGTGAGAATGCTGAAAATCTCATAAAACAGAGTCTTTGATGTCCCAGTGATATTCTGAGCTCACCCTCTCTGCCTCCTAATAGTCATTAAAATGTACAAAAATGAATGTTTTTAAAGCAGCTATACTAAGAATCATCAGTGCTACAGTTGCCTGGCAACCTGAGACTTTGGTTATTTTATTTCTAAACAGGGAATGCTATAAACTGGTATCCGGAGTTTGTGCAAATAGTTCTAAATTGATGTTCTCCCTGTAAACCCAGGGGAGATAATCCAGCACGAATGTATATTTAAAGGAGGTTAGACATGCACGTGTGTGCGTCTCATTCACCAAGGTTCCTCACGGAGCCTCTCCCCATTTCATGTTACCTTGAATATGATAGTCCTTTGCCTTCCTCCCCCCTCCCTTCAGGGAAAATATCTATTTATTTTTATAGCACTTGTAAGAATCTACATGTCCAGAGGAAGGTTCATGTGGAAACAAGGGAACTGAATATTGGGGTTCACAGCAGTCTTGAGACACTTCCTCCAGTTTCCCAGACCTCCATGGGTTTCTAATTCTGAGAAAGCAAAGGAGCCCAATACTTGCATGACCCTGGGACGATGGGAGGTGAGTTTCTGAGGCAGGGTGGGTGGGGGGAGTCTGTGCACTACACAGAGGTGGCCCTGTGGGGTCCTTGTGATTCAAGGGCCTTCCGCACTTCCGCACTCCACTGCCTCTTGAATGGAAGAGGTGTTAACACCTTGGTAAAAGCAGCTGCCTCTGTGTCTAAAACATCACCCTTCCCACCACCCACCGAATCTTTGGCTTGAGTTTGTTGCCAGCACTGCCTGCTGGTGTTAGTGGGTTGCGTGCCCAGGTGCTCTGTCATTCCTATACCAGCCTTGGTTCTGGGCCCCTGGGGGATGTAAAGAGGCAAGTGTTTCCACTGCAGATCAGGGAAGAGTGTCCCTGGCACATTGGTGGGGCGGAGGCTTCTGGAAGCAGATGCTGCTGGCTTGCAGTCTGAAGCCTGTGAGCAGGCTTGGTGTGTCCTGTCCTTGGTGTGTTTGTTCAACCATGAGGGAAGGAAGTGCGCTGAACGCAGGTGCCTGAGTCCAGAGAGCTCACCAGTGACTGATCAGAACTAAGAAGGATTGGGTCTTGGGCTGCAGCACCAAGTCCTTTTGTTTTGTTTTGTTTTTCGAGGTGGGGGTCTCACTCTAGCTCAGGCTGACCTGGAATTCACTATGTAGTCTCAGGGTGGCCTCGAACTCTTGGCGATCCTCCTACCTCTGCCTCCTGAGTGCTGGGATTAAAGGCGTGAGCCACCACGCCCGGCTCCCAACAAGTCTTTTAAGAAGGGCTTGAGTATCACTCATGTCACCGAGTGGCTATGTAGTGCCCTTTTCCAAGTTGCCTGGGAAAACTGAGACAGATACAACATGAGAGGGACACAGGGTAATTTTTCATGACCTTCTATTAAACAAGAGCCAAGGCATTAGCAAACATGTGTGGTTTAGAAAGATAGTGTAAAGCACCTTGTTGGCAAACAGATTCGAGGCTATCTAAGGCTTGGGCACACAGGGCCCAAATTCCTTAAATAACAAAGGGATAAAGATGGCCTTTGGGAAAAGCCTCCTGAATCCAGTCCAAGGCAGTTTGAAACCAGCTTTACAAGAATGGATGTGTGCGGCCAGGTGTGGTGGCGCACGCCTTTAATCCCAGCACTTGGGAGGCAGAGATAGGAGGATCGCCGTGAGTTCAAGGCCATCCTGAGACTACATAGTGAATTCTGGGTCAGCCTGAGCCAGAGCAAAACCCTGCCTCAGGGGAAAAAAAAAAAAAAAAGAATGGCTGTGTGTGGAAGCAGCTAGCTCAGCAGGGCAATGACCTTCGGGTGTCACAAACTCAATAGAGCCCCATGCAGAGTATAACTCCTTCAGAAATGAACTGTGGCCCAGGAGGAGTCAGGATGACCCTCAAGCCCTAGGCAAAACATCCTTCTAACTTCATCTTCTCAGCATGGAATCAACAAGTGGCTTCTCTACTCTCCCTTCCCATAGTCTCAGCAAGCTACCTTACCAGGGAGAAAGACAGATCTGTGCTCTGTTTTTAATCTTCTGTTTCAGGCTGGCAGATGGTTCAGTTGGTAAAGTGCTTGCCATAGCACGTGGACCTGACTTCGGTCCACAGTACCCATGCACAAATTCTGGGTGTGGTGGCTCCCCTGTACTCCTAGCATTAGGGAGGCAGAGCTAGGCGGATCCCTGGGGTTCACTGGTCAGCATAGCCTGTTTGGCTTCAGACCAATGAGAGATACTGTCTTAAAAAGAGGCGGTACTGAAAACCTAACCAAAAGCCCATGATGGGGGAGGTCATGAGCCCTACGGGACTAATACCTGTTGCTGTCTGGCTAAATGTGCATATTACGCTCATAAAACTGCCCTGTAAGCACATTTGTTAACGTTCATACCCATATATTAATGCTACTCTCACTTTTGGTTAGAGAAGCTTCTCTTTTCATGTGCCAGTGACCACTGGGATGTCTCAAAAGGCACCATAGTGCTGAGAAGAAGTGACAGAGGAGTGCTCAGCACTGAGACATCTCTATCACACCTTCCAAGGCTCAGGGCCCATTGCAGAAGAGATGACAGAAAGAATGTAAGAGCCAAATGAAGGGTAGGACTGCTTACAATACAATCTTCCAGACACAAAATGGCTTAGATATCCATGACCTTGCAGTGCCTGGTAGAGATGATGACATCAAAATAAAAGAGACTAATTGAGAGGGGGAGGGGCTATGATGGAGGGTGGATTTGTGAAGGAGAGAGTGGGAGAGGGGAGGCAATTATCATGGTTTATTGTCGATAATTATGGAAGTTGTCAATTTAAAACAAAGTTTTTTTTAAAAAAGAGGTGTATGGTGTTCCTGAATATGACATCCGAGGTTGTCCTCGGGTTTCCACACGCATTCTCTGGCACACAGGTGCTTATAGCATAAACACACACACACGTGCACACACAAATAAACTCCTATCTCAGATGGTGAGCCCTCAAACAAAAACCTTTTTGCAGAAACTCAGTGCCATAGGATGGGCTGCCGTGAGGTCTGGCAGCAAGCCCTTGCTAATATCAGATTGTACGACATACTAAAGTAATCATTTCTCCAAATAGAATCGCATTTATAAATGAAGGTAAGTGTTCAGGGCGTGAAGCATCACTGTGGGAAGGGTGTGCATCCTAAGAGCTTGCACCCTTTCTAAGAAAACGCCCCAAACAGACCAGAAGTTCCAGTTAGAGGGAACAGGGTTATGGTTATAATTTCCATTTCTAGAAAGAAGAGCCATGACATCAAAACACTTTCGTTGAGGCAAAGCTCACCTTGACAGATTCTCAGGGTGGTCCGTTCTGAGGACCAATGCCAACAGTGTGTGCCTGGGACACTGGCATAGGGCATGAGAAGTCATGCCAGTGCCTCGCACTATTTTTATTTTCTCATCCATCAATTATGAAGACTCTTAGCACCCTGTTACCCAGGAGGTGGTGAGGAATAGCAAACAACTATAACGAATGGTCCTGGAAGGAAATTTGCAAATGCGCTGTCAAAATGCTCAGAGCAAGGACAAATCTCCCTGGGTGCGAGGCGACCCGAAGTTAGGGCGCAATATGTGCACCGTCAGTGTGAACTGACTCCGGGGTTGGAGCCCTCAGTAGTCTCTCGGCCTTTCCTCGTGCTTTTCTGAGTGGTATCACCACTTAAGACTGATTGACCAGGCGGCCCATGCTGCGTGCTGGCCGAGGCTGGGAACCCATTTTCCACCTGCGACTTTCATCTGCGTAGGCAATATCATTTGCAAAGAACCATTCCAGGCACACGTGGGGCGCCTGTGGGAGTGCCTGGGATGGGAAATGAATCCAAGCTCACTCTCTGCCCTGCTCCCATGACAAACCGCCTGGGACCATGATGAAGAGAAATGAAGACAGGCGATATCCCCTCTGTGCACATTCCGGTTAATTTCCCAGAAGCAAGCACAAGTAATGCAGGTTCTGAGCACAGCGTTGTCTAGGGTGACAAATGAAGAGGCGGTGGGGCTTTTGTGTTCCGGAGCGTGGGGGATGGTAAAGAATATGGACTTTGAGTTCCTGTTTTGTTTTTTGTTTTTTTCCCCTGAATATGAACTGAACACTAGGAAACTGCATTGTCAAGAACATTCCCTCCCCAAGGCATCTTGAGTGGTGTGGAGTGTGCTAACACAATGCTGTCGAATGTGGCACCGGGGCACTGTTGGAACTGATAAAGACATGCAGGCATCCCCGTGGGGCTGAGAGCCACCATCCTGTCCAGTGAGGCTGCTAAGTGTCTGACAACCCCCCCATGAGAATGGGGAGGGGTCCGCCACGAGGCCCCAGGTGCCAGGGTCTCTACAACTGGGAAAAGCACGTGGTTTGGTCATGCCACCAACTGCCTGGGCGATTTGAATGTTCCCTTTTTGGGCCCTAAGAGAAGACAGCTCCTAGTTGATTAATGACTTTGCAAGTGAGATGCCCAAACACCAAGCACTGCATATATGCCATGGCTGAGAAGCTGAGAAAATGTTATACGTTTTCAAAAAGCTTATATACAGAGACAAGGGTTGGGGAACCAAGGGATCATAGAAGAAACGGACTGGCCAACAGACGAAATGTTTGCGCAGGACAGGCAAGGTGGCTGACCGGGCCACCACACTTCCTAGTGCTGAGCACTGGGCACCCCAGCAAGGTTTTAGTGATGTATGCCAGGCAGAGCCAGGACAGCTGATGGAAGCGAGGGCTCAAGGGCCATTTGCTTAAGTAGATCCGTGTCCTGCAGGTTGGGGACAACCCCATGATGGCGTCTCATGCATTTATGTCAAGTCTGTGCTTACAAAAGATTCAGATGGCTCATCCCTCGTGATGCCCGAATGCTAGAGAGGGGCTCCTGGAAGGGATAGGACAATGTCTGCAGCAGCTGGTGGCATTCAGTTACAGTCTGTCAATCCTCTAACAGGGCAGGTGGCTGTTTTCTAAGACTAGCTGAGGGCTGAAGGGATGGTTTAGCAGTTAAGGCACTTGCCTGCGAAGTCAAAGGACCCAGGTTAGATTCCCCAGGACCCACATAAGCCAGATGCACAAGGCAGTGTATGCATCTGGAGTTCATTCACAGTGACTAGAGGCCCTCATGCATCCATACATTCTCTCTCTCTGTCTCTCTCTCAAATAAATAAACTTAAATATTTGAAAAAAGAGATACCAAGTACTGTTCTTCTAAAAAAAAAAAAAAAAAGACTAGCTGATGTTAAAATTGTGTTTAGCTTAACCAGAGACCTTGAACTCATGATAAAAACAATTCTTAATATCCCTCCATTTGTTTAGAGTAATACTGAACTATAACCAACAGGAAGTTACTTTACCTAAATCAGAAATATTCATACATTTGCACTCATCTTCCCACCAGCAATTTTATAATTCAAATAGACAAATATTAATTGAAATCATAAAGATATAACACTCTTCAGGAAAAATGTTAGTGATATAAGTACACTACACAACCTCATAATATGGTAGTATTTTGAATTTTGTCTATACCATGGACTATAGTGTTATCACATTCTGAGAATGATTCTCATTTTATGGAAACCAACCAGGTCTCTTTCCTTTCTAAGATTTTTAACCTTGACAGGTCTACTTCACAATGACCTTTTTTTCTTTTTCTTTTTTTCCCCTCCTCACACACACACTGAGTTTATTCAGCAGCAGAAATGATCGAAAATGAAACTTTGAAACCTTCAACTTGAAATCTTTTCTCATAGATATTGGTCCTCCCAGGGCTTCTGGGAGTATCCAGCTGGGATTCTGAACCCCAAGAATGGACACAGGACTGTTACTACTATTTAAGCTCCCAAAGGACGCCTGGTCACGATCCTCCTGGTGGGGAGCAAAATCACAGTGTGTGGGGTCTTGTGCCACCTGCGAGCACAGCACTGGGAAGGAGAATTCAAGGGCTCGGCCTGAATCCCACGAACGGTACAATAAATTGCCCAACTTACCTTTTTTCCTCCCACACAATGATAATTTATATTTACAGAATTGTCACAGGTTAAATAAATGATTTCATACATATTTGTTCTCAGCCATTTTAGTTACGAGGATAGGCTCAACCAGATTGTTACTGGTGACTCGCCACAGCCTTCTAAATTCTACAAAAAAAAATGCCTATTGGTAACATCCTTCTGAGCCTCATTTCCCTGCGATGTAGATAAGCTATACAGCCATAACCCTCATCTTATGAAGAGTGGAGGTTCATGCAGCTAGTAGGAGACACAGCTTAGCTGGGAAAAGGTGATGGGGGCTGGTCAAGCTGAGAGGTGCATGAGTCCAGTCGATGCCATGTCTTTGGCAGGACCAGACGGAAGCAGCTCTAATTTCATGTTCCTGGAGCAGTAATAGTAATAGTAAGAGGGGCAGGACCCTGTATGTGGAACAAACATTTGCATGGAATGATGCATGCTGATTCCCAGGCATTATAAGCTCTCCTAAGTAGGAGTGTCAGATGATATATTATAGTATACATGGGAAATTGGAGGGAGACATACTCATTCTAAAAAAAAATCTGTTATTTATCTGAAATTCAAATCTAACTGGGTAACCTGTATTTTTATGGATTTTTAATGGATTTAATCTTGCATCCTTATTCTTTTTTTCTTTTTTTCCCCCCTTTATTAAGGAAGGGAAGGGAAGGACAGAGGCATGGAGGGAGGGAGAGAGGGAAGGAAGAAAGGAAGGAAAGGAGAGAGAGAAGGAAAGAAAGGAGGAAGGGAGAGGAGAAGGAAGGGAGTTGAGGGAGGAGATGAAGGAGGAAAGGAGGAAAGGAGGAGAGGAGGGGAGAGAGGGAGGAAGGGAGTAGAAAGGGAGGAAGGGAAGAGGGGAGGGGAGGGATAGAGCAAAGGAGGAGGGGAGGGCTTGTAACCCTATCACTATTCTTTAAAAAAATTTTTATATTTATTTATTTGACAGAGAAAGAGGGAGAGAGAAAGAATGGGTGCACCAGGGCTTCCAGCCACTGCAAACAAACTCCAGATGCGTGCGCCCCCTTGTGCATCTGGCTAATGTGGGTCCTGGGGAATTGAACCAGGGTCCTTCGGCTTTTCAGGCAAATGCCTTAACCACTAGGCCAACCTCCAGCCCTTGCATCCCCCTTCTTAAGGGAAGGATAAGTCACTCTGTGCAATTGCTTGTAATCCCATGAAAATAGACATACTGATACAGTGCTGATAATAATCCATCAATAGTAAATGGACTTGAGATCGCAACTGACATCACTTCCTGTTTTGTCTGAGCAGCCTCAAATTAGGACTAGAATGGATTTCAGTATTTTTTTTACAACTTTCCATTCTGGATGATGATAAATTACATGGTTGTTAGTTAAGGCTGATTGCTGACACTGACATTAATGACATCCAGACGTCTTTTCAGCCGCACCTCTCTCCACATGGGCCAGGACAGAAAGTCTCACTCCCAGGTCTGGCTCTATGCTGACTTCATCTTGTCCCGCCAGTAGGAGAAGTCACTTACTTGTATGGGACATGTTTGCTGCCGTTGACGAGAGCCAGGATGACGTTGCCCAGAGCAGACAGCGAGAGGCCTAGGCCTGAGCCTCCTTCTCGATTCTTGCTAAGAGTTTTCACACAGCTGCCGAGATCAATGAGATGTAGGCGGCTGCGACCTCCAGACACTTCCATGGGAGAAAAGACAGTGAGACAAGAAAAGAGACAATGGTCAGTTCTGGCAAACACATTTTCTGCTCTTCATGCAGCTCCTTGGGACATCTGAGGAAAAAGTAAAAGGTTGACACTGGTGACCTGGTATGAAACTTAAGCAAGTCTTGCTGGGGTTACAAATAGCCAAGTCCTCTCAAATTCTGTCTTCCACACACTGCTGATTTTTTTTTTTAAAGCCTGCTGACATTCATATTATACAAGGGAATAATTTCTGTAGTTCTAACTGTCTAAAGTTTCAGAAAAGGCCAATATTTCATTGAAGGAGGGTAAGGTTTATACCCAAACGTACCTAAATGTCCTTAGAAGAATTCTAAAATCTCATCACTCCATGAGTAATTATCATTTCTGGTTGTTCATTGTTAAGATGCCAACCTAAAGCTCATCCAGCAATCAGGTTGGTAACCCAAGGAAAACTCTGGAAGAAGTAAGAACCAGGTGCAAAGGCAGGGAAGGCCTAAGTATCTGTGGAGTGTCTGCCAATTGCCAGGTGCATAGACATTGGCATTGCTGAATCTCCACAGCAACATTATAAGCTAAATTCTATGATCCTCTTTTGCAGATGTGAACATTAGGGTTTAGAAATGTTAAGAAGTTTGCCCAAGGCAGGGCGTGGTGGCGCACACCTTTAATCCCAGCACTCGGGAGGCAGAGGTAGGAGGATCGCCATGAGTTCGAGGCCACCCTGAGACTACCTAGTGAATTCCAGGTCAGCCTGAGATTGCGTGAAACCCTACCTCGGGAAAAAAAAAAAAAGAAGAAGTTTGCCCAAGAGTACTTCTGCTTCTGGCCTCAATGAAGTAAAATGGACCAGGTTGGGTCTCTTACTTGAAACAAACGAAAAATGAGTAAAATGTATAAAACAACTGTTTCTAAGTCCAGACATTAGACAGAGAAGGATGATGATCCTCAAAGTACGTGAAAATGGCAAGGCAAATGCTACTGGTATTTCAGCTTATTGCCTGACTAGGGAGTTCCTGGTAGGCTCAGGTTCAGGTAGAGCCTGGCGGACTCCTGAGGCTGACGAGCGAGAGCTGCAAGCCCGGGCGACCCAGGCAGTAACTGTCTGCAGGACAGACCACGGGAGGGGGAGGAAGTGTGGAGACTGGCAGGTGGACTCTTGAGTATTCAGCTGAATGTTATCTGCAAGGATGCACGAGGAAACTGCCCAAAGCGAGTGCACTGACCATCTGGAAAGAACCGAGGAGGCAGTGCCCAGCGCTCATACCAACCCCGGAAAAGTATCTGTAACCAACAGCAAGCCTAGAGAGCCTACAAGTTCAAGGGTATTTGGTAGGGTCCCCAGAAGGACCTTGCTGCAGTAGTGGGAAACTTAACATTAGACTCATCTGGCTCAATCTGACAAGTATTAAAAACAAGACCAGTATGGGTCAAACTATTTCCAAGTAACTCAAACACACCCCTCAGCAAAGCTTAATAAAATATATTTAAATTATGAAACATCCAGCACCCACAAGGGAGAACAAAAGTCTAGCATCCAACAGAAAATAACCAAGCATGCAAAGAGGCAGGAAGACAGCCACCATGATGACAAGTGTTTGAAATTAACCCAGAATGAGCGAGTATAGCTGCTAGAATTGACCGAGGAGACTGTTAAAGACAGCTGCTACAGTCCTGTTTCAAATGTCCAAAAAGTTGAGTAGAGAAATGGCCAACCAGGGTTGCATAGCAAGACCATGTTGGAAAAAGAGAGAGAGAAATATAGATAAAGAGAAATGAAGAAGAAAAGGAGGAGAAAAAGGAAGGAAGGAAGAAGAAAAAAGGAAGAAAGAGGGGAGAAGGAAAGAGAGAAGGGAAGAAGAAATGATATATTGAATCATGAACCTTTGATGGATGCAAACTATGGTGGATGAAATGAAAACTATATTCAAAAGAATTAATGGCAGGGCTGGAGAGATGGCTTAGTGGTTAAGGCGCTTGCCTGCAAAGCCAAAGGACCCAGATTTCATTCCCCAGGACCCATATAAAGCTAGATACACAAGGGGGTGCACAAGGGGGTGCATGCATCTGGAGTTCGTTTGTAGTGGCTGGAGGCCCTGGTGTGCCCATTCTTTCTGTCTGCCCCTTTCTCTATCTCTCTCTCAAATAAATAAATAAAAATATTTAAAAAGAAGCTGGGTGTGGTGCTGCACACCTTTAATCTTAGCACTCGGGAGGCAGAGGTAGGAGGATCGCCATGAGTTCAAGGCTACCCTGAGACTACATAGTGAATTCCAGGTCAGCCTGGACTTAGTAAATTTGAATATCTACCAATATAAACTCTTCAAAAATTTTTATAGACAAAAATGGAAAAGTAAGTAGGTTACATACAGAACACATTCACCAACAGATAGGAAATAAATAGAACTCTAGGGCATCAAGTGTCCAAAATACATGTAATTGGATTTTCCGAAGGAGAAGGCAGAGAGTGTTACTTAGATAAAATATTTGAAGAAATAATGGTCAAAACTTTTTTCCAAATATGATGAAAACTATAAACCCACAGATCTTAAAAGCTCCCTCAGCCCCAGGCACAAGAAACACCAAGAGAACTAATGAAGGGACATCAGAATCACTGCTTGGGAAGACTGAGGAAGAGAAAAACCGTAAAAGCAGACCGAGGAGCAGCGCATTGCAGACGGGAACAATGGTAGCTCCCATGCTGAATTTCCCCGGAGGAGATCATGCAAGTGAGGAGATAACGCAGCTACATTTTGAAAGGACTGAAAATTGTCAAGTGAGAAGCATACTCCCAGACAAGGTATCAATCCAAAACAAGAGGACAGTAAAGACATGTTTTAGACTTTTAAAAAGATGATGGACCCCAGCAAAATTAGATCCAAAAGAGGACAAAAGTAGACAAACGAGGGATTCGAGAGTTTTACAAATAATTGCCACAATGATAGATAATTTTTTTCTCATTATTAAATCTATTTAAAATGTAACCACTCAATGAAAAAACAATAACAATGTAATGTATGGGTTATGACATCTGTAAACTTAAAATGCTTGATAATAACAGCACAAAGGTCAGAGATGAGAAATGAAAGCATATTCTGGCAGTGTTTCTTCTTTTTTGCTTGTTTGTTCCTGTGAGACAGGATCTTGCCCAGGATGGCCTCGAACTCCTGACTCTCCTGTGTCCTCAGTGCTGCTATTACAGCCCTGTGCCCCCATGCCCAGATATAAAGTGCTTATCCTACACATGAATTTGAAAATAAGCTGTGATAACATAAAGTGTATACTATGAACATTAAAACAATAATCAAACTATCAAGACTTATAGCTGATAAATAAAAAAAATCCATATAGCAGAACCTTTGAGATGTTTAAAGCAGATTCAAAACAAAGAATGCAACAAAGAAAAGATCAGACAAAAGGAAAATAGAAAAGTCATACTTTGAATCAAGACACATCAATAATCACATTAAATATAAATAGTCTCAATATGCTTATTAAAAGGCATAAATTGTCAGATTGGATCAAAAAGTACAATTTTACTATATGTTGCCCATGAGAAATTTAGATTTAAATAAATACAGGTTCGGTGCAGAGGCAAGGAAAAGGCAAACATTAATCATTAGAGTTGGAGTGGATATACCAATATCAAACAAAGACTCTGAAGACAAAAATGCTGTAAGAGGCAAGGAGGAATATTTTATAATGGCATAGGGAATAACTGATCAGAGGCCATAATAAAAATGCTTCTGCACCTAACAACAGATGTTTAATACAAGAAATATGATTGAGCTTCAAGAAGAAATAGACAAGCCCATAATTATACCTGGAGATTTCTAATACCCCTTTCTCAATAAGTGATACAACTAGTTTTGACAGAAAATTAGCAAGGATATAGATTTAAGCAACTTGACATTTATATTAACATTCAATCTAACAGTGGAATACAAGTTCTTTTAAAACACACACACTTTTACCAGCACATTCCACATTCTGTTCCATAAAACAAGTCTAAATACGTTTTAAGAGATTCACATTATTCAAAATATGTTCTGTGACACAATGGAATTAAATTAGAAGTCTATGTAGAAAAACATCTGGAAAATCCCCAGATAGTTTGAAGCTTAACTTCTCAGCTCCAAATTACCCACATTCAAAAAAAAAAAAATCTAATGGAGATTTAAAAATGCTTTTAAGTGAGAAAAATGAAAACACAACCTATTCAATTTTATGTGATACCCTTAGGAGGGACTTTACAACATGAAATGCCAACAGTGGTTCCAAATCAATGACCTCAGCTTCTACTATAAAAATTAGAACAAGATAAGCATATTAAAGATAGATAAAATAAACAGCAAAAGGAAAATAACACAAAATCAGAGATCGGTGAAATAGTAAACCAAAAAAAAAAGGGGGGGGGGAACAATCAAAGAAATCAAATGCAGGTTCTTTGGGAAGGTCAATGGAATTAATAAACCTCTAACATGACAAAGGAAGTCATGAGGGGAAGAAGGAAGGGAAAGAGGAAACGAGGAAGGAAAAGAATGATTAATAACAGGAATGAAGAAATGGCCTCATGTATAGTTTCTACAGCTAGCAAAACAGCAGTAAAACATTCCACCAGAAATCATGAAACTTGGAAAAATGGGTACTTTTCTTAAATGCATATGATACCAAAACACATGTAATACGAAAGCTTCCTCAAGAGGGATAGAGAGATACTGCATTAAGCCTGTGACACAGCCTGCCCACAAAGGGAATCTCTAGGACCGGACGACTGTGCTGGCCAACTCTACCAAATATTGAAAGGTGAAATGAGATCATTCCACCTAACAGCAAACAGGAGGGAATCATTACATGAGACCACGACTATCCTCATATGAAAAGTACATGAAGACATTTTAAGAACAGAAAACCAAATATCAATATCCCACATGAATATTGACATAAAATGTCTAAATAAAGCTTTAGAGAGCTACATTAGAAAACTGTATTTAAGCCAGGCATGGTGGAGCACACCTTTAATCCCAGCCCTCAGGAGGCAGACGTAGGAAGATCGACGTGAGTTCAAGGCCACTCTGAGACTACATAGTTAATTCCAGGTCAGCCTGGACCAGAGTAAGACCCTACCTTGGAA
Source organism: Dipus sagitta (assembly GCA_036346955.1). Lineage (NCBI taxonomy): Eukaryota > Metazoa > Chordata > Mammalia > Rodentia > Dipodidae > Dipus > Dipus sagitta. Next base: position 328,402,760 of record CM070770.1, read on the forward strand.
AAAAAGAAAGAAAGAAAGAAAGAAAGAAAGAAAGAAAGAAAGAAAGAAAGAAAGAAAGAAAGAAAACTTTATTTAGCAACACTATGAGTCAGTGGGCCTTATCCCAAAATATAAGGTTAGTTAACAGAAAACCAATATATCAATAAAGAAAAATCTGTGATTTCCTCAATGTATGCAGAAAAATTATGTACCAAAATCCGAAATTTATTCTTGATGAAAAAAATTTCTCAGCAGTATATAAACAAAGGTAACATTCTTTTTGACAAAAGGTATCTACAAAAAAGACTGCACCTAAAGGCATACTGATCAGTAAAAGACAAAATTCCTTTCCCCTCTAATCAGGAACAAGAGAAGGGATCCATTTTTGTCACTATTATTCAACGCTGGACTTACCTGTGTAATAAGACAAGAAAAAAAAGTCCACATTGTAAAGGATAAAGTCAAACTATATGAGCAGAAGGAGTTTCTGGATTACCTAGTGAGTTTAGCAAGCTTGCAGAATATAAGATCAAGAGACAGGGACTGGAGAGATGGCTTAGTGGTTAAGCACTTGCCTATGAAGCCTAAGAACCCTGGTTCAAGGGTCCATTCCCCAGGACCCACGTTAGCCAGATGCACAAGGGGGCACACGTGTCTGGAGTTTGTTTGCAGTGGCTGGAAGCCCTGGCGCGCCCATTCTCTCTCTCTCTCTCCCTCCCTCCCTCTCCCTCTTTCTCTCTGTCTGTCGCTCTCAAATAAGTAAATAAATAAAAAAAGAGATGGAAATCTCTTGTATTTCCAAATAGCTGTAATAATTCATTAGAAGTCGAAACTTTAAAATCCCACTTATATTAAGCTTAAAAACATATAGCATTTGGATGAATCCTCCACCTCCCAAGAAAGATCTGTGCATCAAAAACTATGAAACATTGCTGATGGAAAGTAATGAAGATCCGAAATATCTAGAGAATTTTGTGCCCATAGGGCAGAACCACACTGTTAAGGAGTCAGTAGTCTTCAAATTAACCTGTAGATTCCATGGGATCCCAGTCAGGATCCCAACAGGTTTTTATTATCGTTAGGCACTGCTTCCAAGAAATAATTTAAAAAGTAATCCTAAAATTTACATGGAAATGCAAGCTCCTAGAGTAGCCACAATAATGATTATTAAAATCTACCATCATTAAGATTAACACAGTATTAATATGAAAGTAGACAAATAGACCAGAGGAAAGGGAGAGAGTTCCCAAATGGAAACTGGTATGAGCAACTAAGTTTTTGGATTTTTTTTTTTTTTTTTTTGAAGTAGGGCCTTGCTACAGCCCAGGCTGACCTAGAATTCACTATGTAATCTCAGGCTGACCTCAAACTCACAGCGATCCTCCTACCTCAGCTTCTCAAATGCTCTCAAGACGTGTGCCACCATGCCAGCAGCAACTGTTGATAAAGCCAGCTTAGTGGGGAAAGGATAGTGTGTTTGTTTGTTTGTTTATTTATTTTCTTTGACAAATGTCACTTTTTAAATATTTTTATCTATTTATTTGAGAGTAAAATAGAGAAAGAGGCAGAGAGATTGAGAGAGAATGGGCACACCAGGGTCTTCAGCCACTGCAAACAAACTCCACACGAATGTGCTACCTTGTACATCCTGCTTACATGGGTCCTGGAGAATCAAACCTTGGTCCTTTGGTTTTACAGACAAGCACTTTAACTGCTAAGGCATCTCTCCAGCCTAAGATAGTTTATTTTTAACAAATAGTACCTGAACAATTAGACATTCATATGCAAAAATATCTATAAAACAAAGCCAAAGCAACCCAAATAATAAAAGCAAATTTAGTCCAAACATTGTAACTATAGAAAACTCAACTTCTAGAAGAAAAAATTATAAGAAACCTTTGACAATGGGTTAGGGTAAGTTTTCTTAGCTACTATACCAAAAACATAACCTATAAAAACACATCTAATAGACCATCTAAAATGAGTATTTTTGCTCTACAAAAGATACTTTGAGGGATGGAGAGATGACTTAGTGGTTAAGGCGCTTGCCCACAAAGCCAAAGGACTCAGGTTTAATTCCCTAGGACCCACGTAAGCCAGATGTGCAAGGTGGTACATTCATCTGGAGTTCATTTGTAGCAGCTTGAGATCCTGGTGCACCCATTCTCTCTATATATCTGCCTTTTTAATTCTTTCTCTCTCTCAAATAAATAAATAACACTTTAAAAAAGATACTTTGAGGAGAGTTAATAAAGTGCCAAATGGAAGGGCTGGTATCCAGAATTCATGAGAAGAAACAACTCAAAGAATGACTAAGGGGGCTGGAGAGATGGCTTAGCGGTTAAGCGCTTGCCTGTGAAGCCTAAGGGCTCCGGTTCAAGGCTTGATTCCCCAGGACCCATGTAAGCCAGATGTACAAGGGGACACACACGTTGCTCTCAAATAAGTAAATAAAAAATATACAAACAAACAAACAAAAAAAGAATGACTAAGGATGTGAACACACGTCACAGAGATGTGTAGATTACAAATGGGAAAATGGAAATATCTTTAATCTCACTGGTCATTAGAGAAATGCAAATTACAATCAGTGAGATACTGCTATATATATATTAAATAAAAAGGCAGACATTTAAAAGACCAGTGGCACCACATGCTGGTAAGGATGTGGAAGAACTGGAACTCTCATATAGGGATATATTCTTTTTGTTGTTGTTGTTGTTGTTTTGAGGTAGGGTCTCACTCTAGCCCAGGCTGACTTGGAATTTATGATGTAGTCTCAGGGTGGCCTCAAACTCACCTCCCACATGGCCTCATTGGCTTCTGAGCCAGCAGAAGCTGGAAGGTGGCATTTTTGGTCCTAGGCTTGACTTTCCCTGTGTAGTTTGGCCCTTGGTATGGCACTGGGCTCTATGGCTATCTCTTTTCCTTCCCCAGGCTCCAGGACTCTCTCTCTCCCATTCCATCATACTCGTTGCTTCTAGAAATGTGGCTCCTCCCTCTGCCGTTCCTTAGTGTGTAGAGGAATAAGCAAAGGCAGAGATGGAAACTTCTGGAGCTGCAAGGCTGCCATAAAGGCAGCTCTCTGGGGTGCGTCTGGGTGTTGGGGGCTGCATGTGAGGGGCAGGCGGGCAGCATCTGGACGTGCACATGTAGGTATGTGCCCGCATGGAGGGCCCGGTGACCATGCTGACAGAGCAGGGTGAACCAAAGCCTTCCTATACGATGTGAATTTGGGGAACCACGTCTTAACCCTCACCTCTTCTACCCCATCTCTCCCTCGGTTCCCAGGAATAGTACTGGCAGCGAGGGCTGACAGGAAGCAAATCACTCATCTCAGGGCCTCCAGTTCCTCCAGCCCAGGGCCTAGAACTCTCCACAATCTTGAAGTTACTTTCGCTTTTCCTCAACTACCCCAGCACAAGATACGGGCTGGAGAGATGGCTTAGCAGTTAAGGTGCTTGCCTGCAAAGCCTAAGGACTCATGTTCAATTCCCCAGGTCCCGTGTAAGCCAGACACACAGCAATGCAAGTGTGCATACAAGTGCACAAGGGGACACATGCATCTGGAGTTCGATTGCAGTGGCTATAGGCACTGGTGCATCAATTCTCTCTCACACTTTCACTCATAAAAAAGGCAGTACGCTGGGCTTACCTCAAAAAAAAAAAAAAAAAAAAAGCAAGATATGTTACTTCTATCCCATTTCAGATCATGCAAGATAAGGTCACAGCAATGTGTTAGGGAAATAGTTATTTTTAAACAGAATATCATCTGTTATGCAGCCTAATTATACACGCAGGAGAATCTCAGGTGTTCCACACACACCTTAGATGAAAGGGCAAAGACAGAGACCAATTTGGATCTTCAGACTCTAATAATGCATTTGGTGTAATGGAATAAAATGTGTAATGTACACGTAATAAAACAGAACACAGAGTACAAAAGGCACAGTTTAGGCTGTGCTGAAGAGTATTATAAAATACCTGTAATTACACCCGCATGACTCAGAGTGAGAGGCATCCTTGCACAATGGAAAATTTACTCTCTGCTCTGCACCTACTGGCGTTTTGGTAGTCAACAAATCTTGAATTTCACACACGGTATCTGTACTAGAATGTTGCAAAGTCAGTGAGGACAGGCCATTTGTTATCATCGCGAATGTACACTGTTACAAGTGGCTACAGAGAAGGACACTCTGTGACAATGGGGGGGAGGGGTGCAATTAGCAGGTAGGGAGCAGGTTCCCTATTGATTTTTTTTTCAGCTTTCTGAGGTCAAGACTACAAAAGTTGAAGGACCATAATTCAGTGTGCCTTGAGCAAGTCTTTACTTACAGTTTAAGTCTAGACTTGGACCAAACCAAATTACCCACATGCCTTACTCTCCCCATAGGAAGTAGTATACTAAATTTTATCTGCTAAAATATCTGCTGAACTCTCCTAATGTCACTTAAAGGCAACAACAGTCTTTGGAATGCACGAATCAGCCTCAAATTATAGGTGAGAAAACTGAGGCTCACAAATGCTAAGTAAATCCCCCAAGAGCTCATCAAAAATCAACGGTGAGTCTAAGATGGCAATCCAAAGCAAAGTACAAAGCAGGCAGATCTCTTGTAGCCCACGTTCCCTCAACGCTCCTCCCAAGCTGTGCTGCGTTCTGGAACCACTTGGGACCCTCAAAGAAATTCTGCTGCCTGGCTCCCACTCCGAGGCTTTCTGGTTTAATTGGGCTGGAGGGCAGCACAGGCGCTGGGATTCACTGAAAAGCTTTCCAGGTTACTCCGATGTGCTGCAAAGCCTGGGACCTACTGTCTTCCCTCCTGGCTGGCTGGGTTAGCCAGTCCCTTGATCACCCATGTAAGATGTTGACTGACACCCACAGCATGCTGAAGGCTTGTGGCTAATGGCCTAAGCACTTTTGCGCCAGAAAATGAACTATCCACTTACCAATAGGTAAGCTGTATTTCTTTCTTTCTTTTTTAAAAAATATTTTTATTTTTATTTATTTATTTGAGAGCGACAGAGAGAGAGAGAGAGAGAAAGAGGGGAGAGAGAGAGAGAGAATGGGCGCGCCAGGGCCTCCAGCCACTGCAAACGAACTCCAGATGCGTGCGCCCCCTTGTGCATCTGGCTAACGTGGGTCCTGGGGAACTGAGCCTCGAACCAGGGTCTGTAGGCTTCACAGGCAAGCGCTTAACCACTAAGCCATCTCTCCAGCCCTCTTTTTTTTTTTTTTTTTTTTGAGGAGAAACTTTTTTGTTTATTTTTATTTATTTATTTGACAGCGACAGACCGAGAGAGAAAGAGGCAGATGATAGAGAGAGAATGGGCACGCCAAGGCTCCCAGCTACTGCAAACAAACTCCAGATGCATGCGCTGCCACCTTGTGCATCTGGCTTATGTGGTCCTGGAGAATCGAACCGGGATCCTTTGGCTTTGTAGGCAAACACCTTAACTGCTAAGTCATCTCTCCAGCCCTGTATTTCTTTCTAAATCTATTCATGCCACTTCTACTTATTATACATAAATAAGTAGTTATTATAAATAAAAATATAAATGCACATACACCAATTAAATATTATTTTGTAAAGGGAGTTAATCTTCATAGGAAAATTAAATTCAGTGCTTTGGAAAGATGTGATAGACTGATTTGAAAAAGATGTTGAATTAAGGGCAGATGAGAAATTAAGAGTTGAAAGTGATAAGAATCTAGAGAAAGCCTGATTCCGGTTGGCTGCACAAGTACTTTGTAAGTTCTTAAATCTCTTTGAAGAAATTCAAGCAGAAACTGGACTACACATAGGAGCACGGTTTATGAAACTAAGTTGAAAACTTACTTGAAAAAGAAAGTCACAATTACATAAGATTAATGAATCAACACATATTTAAGTTAAAATGCTTATGCTCAAAGGTAACTTGTTTTATTTTTCTTTTCTTTCTTTTTTCGAGGTAGGGTCTCACTCTAGCTCAGGCTGACCTGAAACTTACTCTGTAGTCTCAGGGTGGCCTCGAACTCATGGCGATCCTCCTACCTCTGCCTCCCGAGTGCCGGGATTAAAGGTGTGCGCCACCACACCCAGCAAAAAGGTACCTTTTTATATGATTCCCTTCTTTAATTATCTTTCTCAATGTACTGACTAATTCCAGGTAGTGCGGCTAACCCATACCACCTGCTGGTGCCAAAACTGATCAAGTGTGTACTGGATACATGAGACCAAAGGTGTAAAGGAGGAGGGATTAATTTTGGCACATAGTTTCATAGATGCCAGTTCGTGGCCCCTGAATCCCACAGCTGTTGGCCTGAGGCTGACCATCATCATAATAGTGGGAGTGTGATGGGGAGTCTGACTCCCTTTATGGCAGGCAGCAGGGGCAGGCAGCAGGAAGCACGGAAGAATAACAGGAAGAGGCCAGGGCTATGATAGTCTTCAAAGCCATGTCCCCCAGGGACTTACTTCTTTCAATGAGGCCCCGTGTGTGTGTGTGTGTGTGTGTGTGTGTGTGTGTGTGTTTGTTGTTGTTGTGTTGTGGTTTTTATTTGTTGTTTTTTTTTTTAGGTTTTTCGAGGTCGAGTCTCTCTCTAGCCCAAGCTGGCCTGGAATCCACTCTGCAGTCTCAGGCTGACCTTGAACTCACGGCGATCCTCCTACCTCTGACTCCTGAGTGCTGGGATTAAAGATGTGCACCACCATGCCCAGCTAGCCAAGTTTTAAATCCATTAATGGATTAAACAATCCATTAGATCAGGACCCTCATGATCTAATCAGTTCAGGAAAACAAACAAAAAACAAAAAAAACCTCAGAGACCCATCCAGAGCAGAGGCACGCTTTATTAATCTCCTGGATGTCTCTCAATCCAGTCAGGTAGACAGTTAGCACTGACTTTCAGAAGTGGTCCTGCTCTTTCTGGAATCTAACCACACTGGATGACAGGGTAAGTCAGGGTTTCCAGTGCAGCATGCATCTCACTGGACTTCACACGCAAGCATACGGCTCTGATGGGCAGACGCAAGACCAGCACCGTGGAGACCGGAGGTGAGTACCAGAGGCCTCTGTTCTCAGCAAGCACAAGAATAATGAAAATGGAAGGCAGAGTCGTGTCAAAGCTGCCATGGGTTTCCAAGGAGAGAGATAATACGTAGAGGGGAGAATCTGGAAGGGCTGTGGGGAGGAGGTGACTCGAGGAGGAAGTAGGGAGACACTCTTGGTTGGTACAGCTGCCTTCTTTCCCTCCCTCCTCCTTGTCAAGATGACGCAGCTCTGACAATGAGATGAAAAATATATGTACAAAAAGGCTGTTGAGAGGATTCCAGTTGGCAAGGCACCAGAAGAGGCAAAAGGGGACAGACAAACGGCAAGGAGATGGGAGAAGTATTCCAATGGGAAAGGGGCGAGGAGGGAAGTTAGGCAAAAGGAGAGCAGCGAAAGGAGGACGTGGGCAGGTTTTGCTGCTGGGGAGAGCAGAAGCTCCTGTCCCTTTAAGAGCTGAGCTCTGCCCTCCAACTCCTTTCCCCACATCTACTGCCCACAAACAATGCATTGCTAGATTGACATGTACTACATAGCTTTGGGTAGGGGCAAGGCCATGGCTGACTTAGGCCATCCCAAGACTGGGACTCATAAATTCTATCGCCAACTTGCTCAGTTAGGAATCAAGAGGCGGTAAGTGACATGCCTTTTGGGCAGACCTGTTAGGAAGCTTCTAGAAAGGATTGGATGAGGGAGGAAGACCTTCCCTGGAAGTGGGCAGCCCTTCTGGGAGTGTGTAAAGAAGCTGAAAGAGAACTCACAGGGCCTTTTGCCTAAAGGCTGCCCACGCTACTTGCTTGTGCGCACATCTACCTTGTTGCTGCTGTCCTTTGTGGACGTCGAAAGCCAGCTCCGTCAGAGTTCCAATGTGGACTGAAGACAAGTGGCTCTCTACGAATCCTCCAGGCTTTCAAGCCAGATTGGGACTGCTGAGACATCCAGCCTAGTGGACGGAGCAGCTCCTGGACGCTCTCTGACTCTCCAGCCTGCAGACAGCTATTGTCGAGTTGCCCAGCCTGAATCTTGTAAGCTAATGCAATAAATCTCCTTATATTACGTATTCATTCTATCAGTTCTTTTCCTTTAGAGAACCCTGACTGACACAATGACATCTGTCATGAGAGCATAGGTCACTGTCAGCGGAAAACCAGGAAGAGGGAAACAGCTCGACCAGACCTGTAAACAGACCAGAGGAGGCACAGACGCACACTGATTAGCGCGTGTGAGCAGCCTGCCCAGGCCGTGCTGGCTCCCCGTGTAGACAGAGAGGTGAATAGAGACATCAGAGTCCTAGTGTCAGCCTGGGCTCTGGGTGCTAGTTGCCTGTGAGCTTATTCGTCTAAGTGATGCTTTTAAAGACTGTCTTCCTGAGATCTGTTTCAATGGTACTTCACCTTGAGGAGACAGAACACTCACCATTCTGCTCTGGCTGCCTAATGCACCATTATGATGATGAGCAGGGCTCTGCTCATCAGGGGTCTCTTCCCCATGTTGGAATTCCCAAGTAGCTCCAAAGCCCTTCCAGATTTCTTAGATGATGGGGGAGAATCACTAATAGTGCAAAAATCTTGGAAACTGGGGAGCTATTTTAAGTTCAACCCAGAACTGTCTGAAAAACCACGACATGTCAACAAAGAATGTTCTTTTCTATCTTGACTAGAATGTTTAAAACATCTATCAGTTGACTTGTGTATGTATATGTGTGCGTAAAATGCACAGAGGGGCCTAGGATTTGGGTGTCTAACCACACTGTGTTCAGTTCTTGCAGCAGAAATCCCTGAATCCATCATCAGGCTATGCCTCTCCCAGCTGGTTAACAGTGTTGATTCCTGTTTCCCTGCAGGGTGACTAATTAATAAACTTTTCCTTAATTGAGTTCTGGCTGCCAAGTCCACAGGGATTATGACTTATATATAAGTAAACAAAATTTCCATTTTAAACAACACTCCAGATCTTCTCATTATGGGTTAACCATATAAATTCACAGAAGTCAAGCAAGCCCTGGGCTGGGCATTTTCTGGCCCTTGAGAAGCCAAGGCTCTCGCGGGTACGAGGGGTTTGTCCTCAGCAGCCTGGGCCCTGCCTTGCTCTCACCTCCTCTGCTGAGACAACACTGAAGAGAGGTTTTGGGAACCACTGCTGGCATTTGTTTTTCCCTTTAACCTGAATTTATTATTTAAAAGCAATTCTCTTGCACAGTTATAAAAATAGGAAGATTAGCTCAATGTTAAATATTTAAATATGTGCCCAGTGGCTCAGTAAGGATTGAGTTGGGGGTGGGTGGGTGTTCTGTTTTTGGAAGTGTCTTCTTCTAACCTTTCGTGCAAGCGGAAGTTCAGGTTCTCAGAGTTGAAGGACTTTTAAGGCTTGTCCCTGCCTTCCGATTCCAACTGGAAAGCAGAACCAAGACAGGAAAACTAAAAACCTGGAAAAGGGATGTCAGCTTGGTGTGCACCCCAGAAGGAAAACATCTTCCCATCCCCTGACTTCGCTGCACTTGGAAGCCACTTGGCTCAAGGCTCGGATCTATTGAGTTCCCTTTAGTGAACTTACAAGAACTCACCACAGGCTATAATGACTATTATTATTGACAGCTGTTTAGATGAATAAAACAAACAGTGTTCAGACTCTCACATCCACTCTGCTAAGACATTACACAGAAAAATGTAGTGCGGGCGGGATTTATAGCCACTTCCCAGACTGGTGGGAGAAATGTGCTTACGGTTCAGTTGTGGATTTCCAAGGTCAGGGCCTTCTTATCCTTGTTCTGAGTCCTGTTTCCGGACTTAAGAATGTTATTCTGAAAGGAAGTGCTTGACATGATGTGAGCTCCCTTTTGAGAATTAATCCCTCTGAAAGAGTCCCATCTGACATGCCCTGCTCTTCCCCAGTCAAACTCTCTCACCATCACAGGCTCTCCAGAGAGGCCTGGGTTTCTGCTAACAGTACCCTTCTCTGGTCATCAAGTGCGCCCCAAGTGACAGCCAGGGTCCCTTAATTTCTAGGGCAGCCGCCACTGCTTCAGCTGATCTCCAGAGCTATACAGATGGTCTTGGCTAGTGGAACCCCAACCCCAGGTGGGGATACTTTCATTGGTGAAAATTAACAGAGGAAGGAAGGTAAGTGTGCAAACTCAGCAACAGGGACACATCTCAAGTGCATTACACTTGATGAAAGAAATCAGGTGCAAAAGGACACATGTAGGCTGGGCGTGGTGGCGCACGCTTTTAATCCCAGCACTTGGGAGGCGGAGGTAGGAGGATCGCTGTGAGTTCGAGGCCACCCTGAGACTACATAGTGAATTCCACGTCAGCCTGGGCTACAGCAAGACCCTACCTCGAAAAACCAAACAATAAAAAAATAAAAAGGATGCATGTAGACCACAGGGTTCCATTCACTAGCTACTCTGGATAAAGGCCAAACAGTAAGAACAAAAAAACATTATCAGTGGCTGCTAGGGCTAACAACAGGTAAGAGAGAACCTTCCCAGAGTACTGACATGCCCTTGTGTAGTGGTGGTTACATGATGGCATGGATTTAACAAAACTTATCTGAAAACATAGAAGGGGATGTCAATTATATAATCAATAAACCTGAAGGAGAAAAAAACCCAGATAAACCACATATGGTGGCGCACAGCTGTAATCCCAGAACTCTGGAGGCTGAGGCAGGAGGATCTTGTGTTCAAAACCAGCCTAGGCTGCATAGTGAGGACTTGTCTCAGAAGATCAAAACAAAACAATAATAAGTGGGGCAGTAAAGGAACCGAACCCCTAAACAGCTGAGGAGTAGCAGCAGTGGCAGAAGTCAGGTCAATGGAGAAGGCTGAGATGAGAGAGGAGATCTTCCCTTTAGGAACACCAGAAGCTCCTAGAAATACTGCTTTTCAAGTCTTTGGGGGCAGTCATGACACTGAGGGAGAAACTTGCAGGGGCGGAAGGGCCCATCCCCCTCTCCATAGGTCCCAGAGCAGGGCTGTTGATTGCCTCTGCTTCAGTCTGCCCCAAGCCAGGGCTCCTCTCCTAACTGAAAGTCTTTTCCTTTACAGCATTCGGCGGGTCCTTGACATAATCGCTCTGGAAGTACTGAGGGCCAGTTGTGTGGGTTTTAAAACCCCTATCAAGGCACACTTAAGAGTCACACAAGCCATTGCTTCACTAGCCCTGTCCTGTGGTCTATCTCTTGCCTTACAAAGCTCACTGAGGTCAACCTGGCCCCGGAATACTTGTACCCAACTTTGTTGGGCTTGGAGTAGATACTGTGGACAGATGAGGATGGAGAATAGCACCAAGGTCAGTGCTGCTTCAGCAGCCAAGGACATGGGACCGTGGGGCTGTGGGGGGCCGAGGCTGTGAACTACAACTCCTGGCAATGCAGCGCTCAAAGAACAGGAACTGCGTCTGCATTTACACAGTGAAACTTCACTGTTGGCACTGCAAGAGGGGATCAGGCAGCGTCTGGTTAGTTCTTCCAAAGTCTGATTTATGAACTTCATTTATTTATTTGAGAGAGGCAGAGAGAGAGAGAGACAGACAGACAGAGAGAATGGGTGCACCAGGACTTCTGGCCACTGCAAACAAAACTCCAGACGCATGTACCACCTTGTGCATCTGGCTAATGTGGGTCCTGGAGAATCGAACCTACGTTCTTTGCCTTTGCAGGCTATATAGACTACTCAAAAAACAAAACAAAACAAAACAAAACAAAAAAACCAACTCTGACTGTTTTCCCAGGACAGTGGCCTCATGCTAATGATGAGTGGCATATTGTCAGGTACAAGCTCTGGCCGCTGAATGCTGGTCTTTGGTGATGAGCCCCTTTGGGGGTTAGTAAACAGAAAGAAATTATTCAAGAGTTACTTTTCTTTTGTACATTCGTCCCTTCACATACATGCCATGGCAATCCCATTCATAGTTTCTCTTTACCAAAGCCTCTTCCGGACAGTTCCGAAGGGAACTGGATCCCAGCCACTACAGTCATCTTGACGTCCAGATCCCGGGGCTCCACGAGGGTGAGACTGCACTTTGCTAAGGAGGGCGAGGGGCGCCTGCCGGAGAGGCCAACTTACTTCCGCCTTTGCCGCTCTTCTCCATGCGGTACTGGTAGATGTGCAGCGTGAAGAGCATGTGCGAGTTGCGGTGGTCATCGTCATCGCAGTCCTGCTGGCTGCTCCGGCGGGAGGCGAGGGCGGCGTCCAGGAAGAAGGCCGCTTTCTCCGCGGTGGGGGCCCGCAGCTCACTCAGGTTCTGCAGCTGGAAGACAAGACAGTCAGGGATGAGGCTGCAGGCTGCGAAGGGAGGCCTGTCCCTCGTGCCTGGGGGTTCAGGCTCAGTTCCACTAGCCACACACCCCTCAGAAGCCAAAAGCTCATCCACAACCAGCCCCTTTGCTCGTGGACCAAGGTTCATTTGTTCCTGCAGATTAATACTGGGCACGCTTATTGGATGCAATTTATTTTGCCTACTTCACAGCTTACGTCGGCCCTGTAAAGAGCAGGTGTAGAAAGCCAATACCTGCGTCTGAGAGATCAGTGGGAGCACAGGCCCATCATATCTCTGCAGAGAGCAGAAAGCCAATACCTTGGACCATCCATCTCCCTAAGGAAACAATGAGGGATGTGACTGAGTCTTGATTGAAGAGATTAGAGCGTTTGGAGACAGGTGGCTGCAAAATGTGAATTTTACACCCGGCACCACTAGTATTCCAAAGAAGGGGGGAAAAATGACTAGCAGTCACTTCTAGTTTTTCAGTTATTTAGCAAAAGCTTATTTTAGGTCACGATTGCTAGCATAGCTATGAACTATAAGGACTTGAAAAAGGCACAGCGGAACACCCCAGACACTTGAAGTTCTCATCTGTATTTAAGAGTGACCTATTTCTCCCCTTGGTTCCTGGATTCATATTTCTGGCATGCTCAGTGAGGGAGTGGAGAAAACATAGTGTGCAATGTGTTTAAATCCTATGAGAATCCTTGGCCTGAAGATCAGCAATCCTTTTTGTAATAGAAAAGGAGACTCTTATTTCTTTTTTTGCTTGTGTGTGTGTATGTGTATGTGTGATACATGGTGTGTGTATGACGTCTGCACATGCATGTGCCCTGGCCCATACACTTATCTGTGGTGGGGTACACTTGCCTGCAGTGGCGGCAATAGAACATTGTGTGTCCTGCTCCATCCCTCTTCCACCCTTTTTTACCTGAGCCAGAGTCTCTTACTTATCTTAGAGCTTGTGGCCCTCCCCACCCCCTGCTCCCATGAGCGCTGACACTTCTCAAGTCTCTGATTCTCTATGGGACTGGGGTTACAGACGCCCATGGCCATGCCCACGTGTCTATGTGGGTCCTGGGGCTCAAACTCAAGCAGTCACTCAGGCCTTACGCTTGCTTTTTAACTGTTGAACCATCTCCCTAGCCACCCTCCCTTTTAAAAGATAATGTCTTGCCATGTAGCTGCTCAGGCTGGTCTCAAACTCATGATCCTTTTGCCTTGGCCCTGTGAATTCTGGGATTACAGGTGTGCATGATCGTGCCTGGTAAAAAACCTTTTCTTTCCAAGTTGCAGGTGTGGTGTGTCTTTAGGTAGATACACATGGCAATCTTCTACTCCGATTCATCTTACCTATCATTTCAAACTGTGAGAACCAATGTGTGGTGCAGGCAGGATCTGCAAGCTGAGGCCATCAAAAATCCTGAACTTCGAAGAGATTTTACTGAGTTCGTGGTTTTGAACTTACGATAGAAAGTAAACCAAAGAATTAAACACTTTCAACAAGAAGAGTTTACATAAGTAGAATGCTAATCTCTTCATCTTGTTTGCATTCAATTAACCAGATTTTCACCAACCAGGATCTTTTCTATTAGACTCAAGGTCTACTTGAGTCCTGCCGCAGAAGTAGTGGTCAAGGGCTGTGTAGATTCTGTCTGAGTACATAGTGCTTCAAAAGAGCGGTTCTCAACGCGTGATCCCTAGACCAGCAGCATCATAGGGGAACTTGCGCTGGAGAGATGGTTCAGCTATTAAGGCACTTGCCTGCAAAGTCTAATGATCTGGGTTTGATTCTCTAGTTCCCCTCCTAAAGCTAGATATACAAACTAGCCCAGGCATTTGGAATTTGTTTGCAGCAGTTAGCAGCCCTGCTATGCCCATTCTCCCCACCCCACCTCTCTCTCTCTCTGCTTGCAAATAAGTAAAGTTTTTTGTTTGTTTGTTTTGTTTTGTTTTTCGAGGTAGGGTCTCACTCTGGTCCAGGCTGACCTGGAATTCACTATGTAGTCTCAGGGTGGCCTCGAACTCATGCCGATCCTCCTACCTCTGCCTCCTGAGTGCTGGGATTACAGGCGTGCGCCACCACGCCTGGCTTCCAATTTCTTTTTCAAAAATATTTTAATATTTGTCTGCGCTGCAGACTAGAGAGGACTCCAAAGAGAAGTGAAGGATGTGGAGGGCTTTAAGCACAGGCTGGGCAGGATCAGGCCTGGATGGATGAGTGTAATCAAGGCCGCAGGGCATTCCCACCCACACCCGGTCCCAAAGCAGAAGGCATCTGGGAAAACTTGACAACAAAGCCTCCTGCAGGAGACTGGCAGGATCGATCGTCCTGGTTATGAACCGGGGGGGGGGGGAGCCCCCGGAGTCAATCCTACATCTATCGTCAAACAGTAAGGGGGAGACCCTCGCCACAAGCATGGCATCCTGACAAGGCAAACCGGGGCTTCTCTTGGCTTCCATACTTCTAGTAATTATATCATGGTTCTAATTAGAAAGTGGTTATTAGTTTTTCCTACAGCAGTGCTAATCCGGCTTTAACCAGTGCCAGAAACACAGTTTATAGAGCCATAAACAGCCCCAGTAATGGCTGAAGCTATTTGTGCAGAGCAGTAAATATTTCAGTTTGTTGTTAAACAAAAGAAAGATTGTACTTTTTCCCCTCCCTTTGGAAAGGAGTAAAGAAAGTGGATTCAATCCCCCCACCCCACCCCAAACGCTGTGACAATTGTAGTCCCTGCTCATTGTCAATTAGATGCAAGGTACAAATATTTAGGTTGGGCGAGCAGATGGCCCCACAGCTGCAGGCCATAAAGTTCCAGTCCACTTTAAAGTAAACACTTAGAAGCCTCCCAGTTTGCAGGGTGGTGATTCCTGGACTGATGTGCCCCAGCCTCCCAGGTGGGGACCAAGCACCCCAGGGCGAACGAGGCTTCGAAAGCGGTCACCTGTGTGCCACAGATAGGGTCCTCACACAGGTACACGCCCGGGGACTGGCCATCCTGCAGGCTGCCTGTGGCCACCTCA
The DNA here is from genome assembly GCA_036346955.1 of Dipus sagitta. Classification (NCBI taxonomy): domain Eukaryota; kingdom Metazoa; phylum Chordata; class Mammalia; order Rodentia; family Dipodidae; genus Dipus; species Dipus sagitta. The sequence continues at coordinate 328,418,059 of CM070770.1, forward strand.
GATAGCAGGTCTCGAAGGTTCTCCTCTTTTCCCCACACCTCCACCGCTGAGATCCGGACAGAGAAACGGGCTCCGGTCTTTTCTTTGCGCTCATTGATTAGCTTGAACAGCCAAGAAATGGCACAGGGAATGATCCCCAGGTTCTGCATGGAGTCATCCCTTCCAATCATGGTGTAGGATTTCCCTGTGAGAGCAGAGAGGAGAAAAGGAAAACAATAAGAAGTGGCCAGACACGGCTCTACAGAGCCCCCCAAAACACATGCCGAGGGCACAGAAGGGAAACATGGGTGAGTGGAGAAAAGTTAAGAAAAGGATTGGAAAAGGCAAGGAAAATAGCGAGCTGGTGATGAAAGGCCTACAAAAGAATGTGAGAGCCCAGACAAATGACAGGATGAAGTCACCATGTCCCTTGCAGAGGGTCCCAAATTTCACTGGCTATCCAGTTTCTCTGCATTGTTTTACATAAAGTGGGAGGGCAGGGCTTTTCATCACGAGACGACAGTCTTTTTATAGCCACCCCACAGATTAAATGCACGTACACACGCTTTATATCCTTCCTCAAGTTAAATGCTGTGTATATTTTTATAGCGTGAGCAAATTCCATTAAAGTCTGGCCCCCTGCTTTGATCTGGGATCAAGAACAGGCAAGGCGGGGGAGATGCAACACTCCTGCTGTCTGCAGGGGCCGCTGGCTGTCTCCGTGCCCCTTCTGCAAGGCCTCTGGGGCCATCTCTACCAGGGACCCTTTGTGGAGTTTCTCAAATCCCTAACTTATCAGGGAGGTTGAGCAAGGTCTGGGAGCACAGATGTCCACAGGGCAGGACTGGGGAGGAATAGCAGAGGGGATGGACTCAAACCCTGTGTGTGGCGGAATGCCTCCTCTCCCCACATGGTTCAGCAAGGGTGGATCCCCCGCAGGGCTTAATGCTGGGGGCAAGGATGTTGGAGGCAAGGCTGGTTTCAGGTCCCACACGTGCTGGCTCTGCTCGGGAGATGGCTCCTCTGGGTTTGCCGTTGGCTCCACGTACCTGAATCCTCTTGGGGAGCGGGCGGAGGCTCCTACCTGCTTTCTGGCCAGTCTCTGCTCAGGACATGCACACTTCCCTGCTTTTGCTTCCTGGGCTTGACGGTGACCAAGTGGGAACAACGTTGTTACTCCCTCCACTACTTCTTGGACTTGAAGCTGTCCTACATGAATGGGTGTCCACTCAGGACAAAGCACCCCCTGTTAAAGGCAGGCCTGACTACTCAGCTCAGCACCTGAGGGGAACTTAGTCCCACCTCTCATCTGGGGACTCTGGGACCAATGTTGAAGCAGGGATGGATGGGGTCACAGGTAACCTGATGAGCAGCGCAAGAAGTCAAGCTCTCACTCACCCAGCCTGGCGTGGCCGAAACAGAACACACAGCCATCCGCCCCGTTGACTACAGACTGGATTACTTCGGCCACCGTCCCAGCACATACCTCAGCCTGCAAGACACAAAAGGAGACGCGGGCAGTGAGTGTGCACCACGCGGCACCATGGGGCACTCAGATGACGCAGAAGTGAGTCCGCCTCCCTGGACTCTGGACCAGCACATTCCCAGATGGGCCAGCCTCTGCCATGGAACTCCAGAGGAACTCAGAGCCTTGGGGAACCCTCCACCCCTTGTAAGCCTAAGCATAGCACCCACTGATTGCAAACTCCCTTGAGCTGACTGGTGGTGCACTTCAGTCACGTCCGCATAGCAGCAAGCACCGGCTGCAGTGAGAGCACGGATGGGTTCCTGGACTGCATTCAGTTCCTTCACCTTCCCGTTGACCTTCCGCTCACTGGAAACATCCATTTCTTTCTTCCCTCTACACATATGCTCAGTTTATACGGTACCAATGGCCACTTGTTGGTGTGTTGCTTTGGGTGTTCTTTGGTCTGGATGTGTCTCATCAGTAAAGTGATGATTAAATCTTTAGACAGGGATCTGACTCTTGGTCACATTTTGTTTTTAATTTCCCCACTGATATTGGCAATAGAGCACGCTGCAAGCAACAGAATAGGCAGTCGATTCTGTGGGCCGCCTTGGCGATCTGGGAAAGCTCTCTGGTTAGCATCTGAGAGTTCCCAGCAGCAGGGGGACAAAATTATTCCCCGTGTCTTATTGGCCTCATTCCTGTCTCAGGGCTGGTGCGGGAAGTCGCAGAGGCGTGGGGAGCCAGGCGGACACTGAGACTCTGCAGGCGTCAGAGCAATGTGCCTCCCGGTGGGAATCTGGAAGGCAGCAACCTCTGCCGTGAATGTAGTTATTCAGCTCCAGGGTTCAGCAGCACAATGAACCTAAGTATTTGGAAATCAATTTTCTCTCCCAAACTGAAATTGAAAAACCACACTCCCAACAATTGACAATTGTTCAAGGGTGGTTGCCTCTACAGCTTTGTGGGGCTTCTCCTGGACCAAGGGGGTGGTGGGGTGGGGCTGTCTGCCAACCTTATACAACCCCCAGGGCAGGGCCAACAAGATCCCCCAGCAGAAAACCCTGAGATCAAGGCGGCAGCATTTTCCTGGAATTTGCTAGAGGTGCCTCTGTAAAGCAGGGAAAAGTTACTCCAATGAACCTGCCTTCTTTGGGAATGAAGGGAGGTAGGGACTGGGAGGCTGGGAACCCTACATGATATAAACGATTAGTCTCTAGTCACCACAGCCATCCTTTCCTACCTGAAAGAATTCAAGGGAGAGTCAAATGGGTAAATATATATGAACCTTCTTGAGAATTGCAACTTTACACATAAATGTAATGTATAATATTAGACATCTGAACAAGTTGAAACTGACATTGACACTGCAGTCCTGAGCATCCCAAACTTAGGCACCAAGCGAGAAACGTAGGCAAAGACACGATTAAAAATGGCTCCTTTTTCTCTGACATAAATCTAAACCTCATTAATGGTCCATGCTTAATTTAGGGTGTGCTTCGGAATGCTTACAACTTACCAAGATTAGCTTCTGAAAAGTTTTAATTGTGTTAATTAAATTACATGCAGGCCATTCATTAGACTCAATGTCAGGTTTGAAATTACTGAACCCATTGGGTGGTACAACACAGAAACTGAAATGAGCAGAGCTTCTGTGGAACTTAATCATGAAAAACCTTATCTTCTTATGGCAAAAGTCTCTGGGGAAACCACAGGCTCAACTTCCCAATGAATGGTGCCTATAGCATGTGCTGTGTGCCTGTGTTGGGATACAGGAGCCTGTGTGAACCCCATTGCTTCCCATACTCAGATTCAACATGGAGGGACTTAACAGCTACAAATGGTAACTATGAGCTCTGTGGTTCTCAGGTTCAACGGTAGACTACTGATTACCATGTTATGCCTAGTTTTGCATATGGCTTGGAAAGTATTAGAAATTTATCACAAGGGTACAGGTGCCTGATGCCACAATGCAGGCAAAACTGACCACTGTATACCCGTGACCTAGTTGATGTATGCATTTATAGAATTTTGGTGCTGGGAATTGAACCTAAGGCCTTGTATGCAGTAAGCACATGTGCTGCTGAGTCACATTCCTAGCACTGGGTTATTTCCCGATTTCTACAATTAGTTAGTCCTCTATACTCATGTAACATCCAAGCCTCCAGTGCCTTGGAGGAATAGATATCGTTTGCCACAAACTAAAATAGGAGAAGCTCACATTCACCAAAGCTCCAGGAGCCAAAGCCAATGTGAACAGATACCTACAGGAAACTTCTGTTTGCTACCAGAATGGATCTGCAATTCTTTGGCTATAGGAAGTCTAGAAGTCTTGTCACCATGTACCCCCAGGTCATAGTGGTAGGAAATTAGTTAGGAAAAAAAAAAAAAAACAACAACTACATGGCCCCAGTTAGCCATCACGCCCTATGGGCATGCTCCTTGCAAAGCAACTTCATAGCCTGTGCAATCAAAAGGAGTCACTTCCCCAACCCTTGAATCTGGGCCGATAGGATGCAGCATAAGTTATGTTGCATCAGTTCTGAGCCCAGGCCTCAGGAGACATTGCCATGACAACAAGCCCACCGTAGCCTCCTGGACTAGGGAGAAAAGACCAACTGATTTGGCCAAGGCCATTCTACACCAGCCTAAAGTCAACCAGCCCACAAACACGTAATAGCATCCAGCCAGGATCCTAAGACCTGGCTGCCTAACTCACAGCCTATCGCAGACATACATGTAAGTGACGTGTAAGTGAGCCAAGCCAGCGGCAACACGCTGCTCATCTGGACCATTCTCACTGGGTTAAACATGGAATGTAGACTTGTCACGCAGCAATAGCTGACTGATAATCACAGCTGTCCCTAAGCAGGTTTATTCCACACTTGCTCCACTGATCTTGGCCATAGGATGCATGTCAACTTCCGTTTCCCTGCTAAGCACTCAGTTCCTTATTGGGACTATAGACCTGCCTCCACTCTAATGGGTTTGGGACATTAACCCGAGTGTGTGTGTGTGTATGTTTGTATGTGGATGTACTGCACATGTGTTCATGTGTGTGGAGGCCAGAGATTGACATTGGGTATCTTCCTCAATGGCTCTCCACTTTACACGGTGAGGGGAGGTCTCACACTCGAACAAAGAGCTTGAGGATTCTGCTCCTCTAGCCAGCCAGCTTGCCCAGGCATCCCGACTTTTTGCCTCCCAAGTGCTGGGATTAAAGGCAGGATGTCACCCCCTACTCGGCACTTATATGGGTACTGGGTGTCCAAACCCAGGTCCTCACCCTGCATGACAAATGCCTTGCTGACTGAGTCATCTCCCCCGCCCTACAGTGCCTGATTTGAATCTGTCTCACTGAAACTGTTTCTCCCTTGTTGCACAAACACTCAGAAGCCTGGGCAGGACTAGAGACCAGTCGCCAACACCTTGTTGCGTCTGCCCCTATAACCTCCAGGTCTGCTTCTTGTCCTCTTATCACTCGATGACTGGCTTGGTTCCCCAAGGATGTATTCTGCTGAGAGCCCAGAAGAGTGACCTTGCCCAAGGGCACCCAGCACCTCAGAAGAACGGGGACATTCAGTGGAGCTGTTGGGTGGTTCTTCTCAAAGCGGGGTCTGAACAGAGAGATTAGTCCATCAAGGCACTCCAGAAGATACCCTCCCGGTTCACCTTCCTTGACTCAGTACTGCCTGAGTCCAAAAGAGGGGCTCACACCCACCTGAGAAGCGTCTTGGGGGAAAACGGCATCAAAGGCAAACATCTTAGGAGGAACCTGGTTGCTTCTCTTCTGGAAGGCATTCTGACCGCCACAAGTCAGGGGATCATACAAGGTGATCTGCTTCTTCCGGGGATCCACCTTTAAGAAAGAGCTGGACTCCGAGGTATCGCGGGCCAATGTGGAACAAATCCGCAGCATGACTTTGACCTGTTCGGAAAAACAAAGATGAGGAATAAGGCGGATCAAAAGAGCCGGCTGTTTGCCACGCAGCCCCTATGTACTCTGATGGTATAAATATTCATGGCGCCAGAGGACTTTCCCGTGGATGCATCGCCATGAAATGCACAGTGAATTAGCAAGCGAATCCTCACCAGGTCGTGGGAGAGATGATTTATTTATAATTACCAGGTAGAATATTTTGATATGTCCATTACTTTAATGCAGAGAAGGCACACTAAGCTCTTTGTCTTCCTATTAATATAAATTAAAATTTAACTGTGCCCTGGTGGCCCAATTACATAGATGAAAAGCTAATCTGGACTGTCAGGCTATAGGGGCTTGGTGTAGTTCCCTTGAAGCTCACAGATCAATAAACCATGCACATAAAAGTTAGCTCTGTAATTTACTCCCCAGCTCGGCTCATCAGGGCTCTGGGAGACAAAAATCCACAGTTATTAGTGTCATCATTAAAGCCCCGTGAAATGGCCTGTTTTTAATGGCCAGCATTTGAAATGTGTTCCAAGGGGCAAGTGTGGTAAAAGATTCGTTTGCAACATGTTATTTGGGATCCCATTAAGTGATCGCGGAGAAGTTGGCATTTTAGGGAATGAAAGCACATCTCCGGTGGAATCAGGTGGCAGTGCCCTCTAGCCCACCTTCTGAGTCATGGAACATGAACGTGTCTAGTGCCTGTAGCCAGCCCAGCTCCACCCTCACAGAAAGGGACAGCCTGCGAGGAACTGTACAATGGGCAGAAATCAAGCTGAAGGTACCAGCAGGTTCAGAGCTAGAGTCCTGGGAGATAGACAGCTTAGCCTGCTCTCCAGCTCTGTGCTGCTGCTGCGGATTTGGACTGGCATGTGATGGGCACTTCCTTTGAGTACCTATGTGCCTGCTAACGTGCTAGGCATAAGTGATGCACATATATTGGGTAGCAGGTCAGAGAGCTGCACAGACAGCTAACTTCAGTAAGATAATCTGGCAAACAGCAAATTTGCAACCAATGCACCATATATATGTGTGTGTGTGTGTGTGTGTGTGTGTGTGTGTGTGTATGTGTGTGTGTATATGTATGTATTTAAAGTACGTTGGTTGCAAATATATATATATATATATATATATATATATATATAGAGAGAGAGAGAGAGAGAGAGAGAGAGAGAAAGAGAGAGGAGAGAGTGTACAGGCATGTCAGGGTCTTCTGCTTCTGCACAGCAAATCCAGATGCATACACCACTTTGTGTGTCTGACTTTGTGTTGGCACTGAGATATTGAACCCAGCCCGTCAGCCTTTGCAAGCAAGCACCTTTAACTGCAGAGCCATTCTGCAGTCCCCAAAGATTTTAAACTCTTGTCCTCTTGGCCTAATTAGTGGCCAGATATGATGAAGTCTTCTCCATCATGCATTTCTGGAGAAGACCATGGTTGTGATTTTTTTCACAAAACATTTCAAGCAGATAGAAATGTTCAGCGCGACACATGCTGGGTACTGGGGAGTGAGGTCATCCTCTGGTCCATCTCAGCTGTGTTCACTGGGCCTGCGGACTAAATTGCAGTGTACAAGCTGAGATATAAAGAATTCCAAGGACAAGGGGCTCATCACATGTCCAATACTGTGCCCTAGCCGTCCTTAGGAGTTGATCACAGTACCTCAGTGTGTATTGGAGACGAGATGTTATGCTCGGAGGAACACAAAGTTGGGTTCTTGGAAGCCTCCTGAGCTTCAAATTTTGGTTCTTCCATGTGAGGTCACAGAATTATTCCTGCTCTTCTAGGAGGCTGTGTTATATGCTAGGCCTGGTGCTATCAACTAGTTTATTTATTTTTATTTATTTGAGAGACAGAGAGAGAGGTGGAAAGGGAGAGAATGGGCACACAAGGGCCTCTAGCCACTGCAAAAAATTCCCAGACGCATGTGCCACCTTGTGCATCTGGCTTACGTGGGTCACGGGGAATGAAACCTGGGTCCTTTGGCTTTGCAGGCAAGCACCTTTGCCACTAAGTCATCCCTCCAGCCCTGCTATCAACTATCACTTCATGTTGTCCTCCCAGTGATCCAGAGCATGGGCATACTGCTCCAGACTTTACAGAGGAGAAAGCGGATGTCACCCAACTTGGTCCAGGTCACTGAACCTGTGGGCGGTAAGGCTGAGCCTGATTCGCCCTCAGAGCCCACGCTTCCTCCTTTATGCCAACTGCTGCCCACCACAGACCAGCTACTTGCTGGGGCTTCCGTCCCCTCATTTGCAAAACAGCAATGCCTGCCTAATGGGACTTGTGTAAGAATTCCATAAATTGATATGTGAGGTGTTGAGCACATGTGGTGTTCAATCCCTGGTTGTCTTCTGCATTTTCTCCTTACTTGTCTTCCTCTGGACCATGACAGTCTGTCATTTCCCAAGGGTTATGTTAAGACCGAGCTACAAAACACCTTGTCCTGGGCTCTGGATACCAGAACCTACAAGGAAGGGACCCCCAAGGTGGCCCACTAGAGACCAGGCCATCAAGGCTCTGATGAGGCTCCTATAGGGTATAGTACCTTAGAGTGCCACATCCACAGAGTGCCAGACAATGGCCTCTAGACTTAACTGCGTTCCATTTTCTTGTTCCCCGTGACCCTCTTATGGCCTGATTTTTAACTCCACTAGTTTATAGGTTTGCCCCAGTTCCACAGCAAGTGTGCTGTAAACAGGCATTTACACTACAACCTCTGGTAGGTGACTGGGCCTCTAGGCTTTCTGTGAGTGTTTCTCACCCCCCCCCCCCCCGGCTCCCCACCTAGCCATGGATTGCAGGACTGTCAGGGATGCTGCGATGCCGGGCAGAACGGATGGAGCCACATGGCCCACTGCTTTCCTACTTCACAATTTTGCATGCCATTTCTAAGTCACTAGAGGTGCTGAATATCAAATACGGGCTAGGCCAGGCAGAAGCCCACGTGGAGAAGCAAGAAGGACAGGGAGGGGAAGGGGCTGAATCAACCAGCCATCTGACCAGAGGCGCGTACCTGCTAAAGTGAGGAGACACACATTTCCTTAGGATTCCACTGATTTCAGGGCTGGGGGCAAGGCCAGACTTCATTCTTTTTTCTGCAGTTCATTTAAATAAATGGAGGTGTTTTCCCCCCCCCCCCGTGTTACTGGAAGGAAATTGGGTTTTTCTGCTTCGCTTTCTTTTTGTCCCGCACTCTGCTTCCTGCTTAATCCTGTGTAATTAAAGAGCTTAAGGAGACACCACTTATGATCAAGAAAGTTCCTAGAACTTCTTGCCAGGAGCCTTGCTTTTGTTACAAACCCTGATAGGTTCTTGGAACATCTTCAACCCTCCCTCCTGCTCCCTGTAGAGGGTCCCACCGTCACTCACAAGCGCAGCCTACCCCAGCTCTCAGGGGGGCCCAAGGCACGGTGACCTTCCAAGTGTAGACCAGGGGGATCAAACACCAGACCATTAAAGGGACAGTCGGCGTAGAGACAAGGAGGGCCTGACACTCTGGAGCAAGGGGAGACTAGTACCATCTGCACTAAAGTCCCCACTGGTTAGAATCCTCTTTGCCTCATTTGTCTAATTACTCAGTGGCTGGTGCAAGACAGCTGTTGCTTAGGGCAGCAGTTGTCTCTGTGTCCTGCTCATTAATCATTTCAGCACTTCCTTGTGGACGGCATCGAGAGACAGAGGAAGAAAGGGACTGTGAGACTTCCTGAGAGGGGCTGAGTGTCACTCCTGAGCGGCACAGACCCTCCATCAATGCGGAGGTGATCACCCTGTTTTATTGAAGGCTAATGAGGAGTGGCTCCTCCCATCGCTCACCGCCGCGGCTCCACCGTCCACCGTCGCGGCCAGCACACGGCTGCTCGGTTGTGGTCACAGAGCACAGCCACGTGGCGCGGACCGAGCGAGATTCTCCCTTGACTGCTTCTCTCCCCCAGAAGCTCTTGGGCTGGGGGGTTTGGTTCTGCCCTAATCCTCAGTAGGGATTTGGGCACACTGACCATTCAAGGGCTACCTCACCAACCAGAAAAGACTACAGAAGTTGAATTACAGGAGTGGGAGAGAGAGAACTCTGACATTCACGCTCATTCCTGAGCTTTGCTGAAGCTCCTTGCATGGAAAGTCACAGCAAAGGATATATATGGATATACATCATATATATCTTATATGCCACATGGTATATATAATTGATATATACATATATATATCAATTATATATATATGTGGATATGTCTGTATATATATATATATATATATATATATATATATATATATATACACACACACACATACACACACTTATATATACACACACACATATATATATAGGCTATTGTGTGGCCTGGCCACCTTCATAAGATGATACAGGCTTAGCTGAGCCACTGTATCTTTCAGCTCCTTTATGGCTCCATATCCATATCCCTTTGCCCTCATGTGTAAGAATTGGCTCAGTGGAAACTGATCAAGGTGGAGCAGCCTATCTGGTCATGCCACTTGGCATCATTTTGGTCTTAAACCCAGCAAGATAGAGTTGTCTCTAAGCCTTCCAAATCTATTTTTACGTCCCTGAAAGATGCCCAGAAACTGTTCTCTAAGGTCAATAGGCTGCAATAAGACAGCCCGAGGAGCCAGGCGTGGTGGCCCATGACTGTTGTACTGCTAGGATTCAGGAGCACAGGCAGCAAGATCAGTGCAGGTTTGAGGCCAGCCAGGGCTACACAGTGAGACCCTGTCTCTCTCTCTCTCTCACACACACTCACACACACAAAGACAAAAACCAAAGAAAGGGAGAGCTGGGTATCTCAGTGGCAAAGTGTTTGCCCCACATGAGTGGGGCACCACCAAGTGCACAACACACACAACACACACCCAAAGAGGTCTTCAGATGAGACACCACCACCAAACCAGCTGCTAAGTGGTAGCTAACTCCACCCTAAGACCTGGTTTCCTTTCTACCTCGGCAGTGATGGGGCAATGGGATGCTGGGATACCTCAGCCCCATGGTGAGTATAGGTCACAGAGACGCTGCTCAGGCTGCCCCTGCCTCACATGTGGCTGAGAGGCTGAGTTAAAGGTTCTAGACCCTGACAGGGGAGGGGAGATGGGCAGGGAAAAAGCAGGATCATACTGTCCAATCAGGAGGCCTTTCCTGGTTCCCGCCTATTTGTGGGTGGGATTTAGCTGTAGACAGAAAAACCTGGAGGGATCGGGAAGAGTTCCTTGTTCCTAACAGGCACCTCTCCCTCCTCACAGGGTTCAGGCTGTGATGGCCACACAGTGGACTTGGAGCCAGGACTGGGTTCTAATCCAGACATCACCACCACCGCATAATGGATGGGGCTTGGTATCCATTTTCCCTGAGACGGGCTTGCTTGATGGATAGATGTGAGGAACAGAGATTTAAAAAAACTGACCATAGAGCAGCACACAGAAAGAAGCACATTCGGCCTCCCAAACCCACAGGGTCTATATTCGCACATTCAACCAACCACAGATTGGAAAGACCTAGAAAAACTGCTTCCGTATTGAACATGCAGTGACTTGTTTTTCCCCCTGTCATGTTTCCCCATACGATACAGTAGGATAACTGTTTACATTGTGTTGTATGTTATTTGTGATCCAGACATGATTTCAAATGTGTAGGAGGATATGTGTAGGTTGCTCGAAAATATTCTACCAGCTTAGATATGGGGCTTGCACATACCCACATTTTGAAATACACTGGGATAACTGGAATCCATGAGCCCTGGGTACTGAGGGATGGCTGTATTATCTTAGGAGGGAAGGAAGGGAGGGAGGGAGAGGGGAGGAAGGAGAAGAGAAGAGACAAGGAAGAAGGAAGGGGGAGGGGAAGGGACAGATTCATTTTTCTCAGATCAACTGCTATTACTTCCTATACAAATTGATAATACCAAAAGGTTTTTCTTAGGTTAAACATTGTAAATCACAGCAAAATTAAGCATACACATAGATGAAAGACAAAAACAAATGCTTTCTCCTTCTGTCTACAAAAATTAAGAATATATGGTCTGTTTACCTTTTTCATAAAGGTGAGTTAATCCAGGCTGGAGAGATGGCTTAGTGGTTAAGCACTTGCCTGTGAAGCCTAAGGACCCCGGTTCGAGGCTCGACTCCCCAGGACCCACGTTAGCCAGATGCACAAGGGGCGCACGCGTCTGGAGTTCGTTTGTAGTGGCTGGAGGCCCTGGCGCGCCCATTCTCTCTCCCTCTCTCTATCTGCCTCTTTCTCTGTGTTTGTCACTCTCAAATAAATAAATAAAAAATAAAAAAAATTTTAAAAAGGTGAGTTAATCCATATAAAATTTGATTTGAGTATCTGGAGGCTAAGTGAGGTGTTTCCATGTTCTAGTCCTTTCTTCTGTGTCTTGACCAGACAGTGGGATAGATGTGTTCACACTATCTGTGGAAGTTCCCACCATTCTAAATTAGACGAGTGGAGAGACCAGAAACCCAAGCAACGCACACTTCTCAGTGTGGTCTTCTCAACACCCTGCTTTCTGCACTACAGGACACCCAGCAGCCCTCCACATCTTCTGTGCTGCGACATTCTAACAAATGCCTCATAAAAGACCGTGATGAAGGGCTCATTCCTAAAGACTCCCTGCAAGGGATTAAGGGTGCAATTTCCCAGCCATTACTTAAAGAGCCCCTTTCGCTTTAAATATCAGAACACAGATTATAGTGCTAGCCCACCACTAGAGCACCGAATTCCATGAAGATGGCTTTCCTTTCCCCTTCTTATTTACCCAAGGTGCCTGCTTAGCCTGATAGAAGACAGGCACAGACATTAAATTAAAGTCAGATTTTACACACGGAGAAAGTTTGTATATATTTCTGGTTAAATTTCTCAAAACGATATGAGGTTACTCCTTCTGAAGGCAGATCTTCACAATGTCACGGGACTGAAAGGTTCCAGGAGACTTTTAGAAGACCCCGAGGATCACCTTCTAAACAGCAAGGACCTTGGAGGTTTCAATAACTCCAACACCAGGAAATGCATGGAAGACATCTGGAGTGTAATCCTTAAGTTTCGAGGGAGCTTTTATATATATCATATAAAGTCACCGTTGTGGTTATAATTACAGAACTGCAGACCCACACCTGAGGATGTAAATGCAATTCAGCTGTGTGTTACAGAACAAATCCAAACTGGATGGAGCTTCTTCGAATAAGAACACAGGATCATCTTACATGACAAAGTGAAAAATCAAAGGGCCCTGTTCACCTGGACAAAGTCCAGAGCCCGGTGACAGGTTTGAAGGCAAGAGACTAAGAGGCACTTAAGCCTGCTGTAGGACAGTATCTGTTCTTGTGTGTATGCGTGTGTGGCATGTGTGGTCCTATGTGTATGGGCACATGTGGGTATGTGTGTGTGGAGGCCAGAGGGCAATGCTGAGTGTCTTTCTAAGTCACTCCCCACCTTATTCCTGGAGACAGGGTCTCTCACTGAACCTAGATCTCACCGATTTGGCCAGGCTAGACTGCCAGTGAGACCCTGGGATTTCCTGTCTCCAACTGCCCGGTGCTGGGATGACAGACATGCGCCACCACACCTAGCATTCTATGTGGGTACTGGGGTGCCAAACTTAGGTCCTCATGTTTGCACAGGTAAACACTTTACCCACCGAGCCATCTCCCCGGTGTCTGTTTTTTTTTTTTTTTTTCCTGAGGTAAGGTCTCGCTCTAGCCCAGGCTGACCTGGAATTCATTATGTAGTCTCGGGGTGGCCTTGAACTCATGGAGATCCGCATGCCTCTGCCTCCCGAGTGCTGGGATTAAAGGCGTGCACCACCGCACCTGGCTCCCCAGCGTCTGTTCTTTTTTAAAATATTTTATTTTTCTTTATTTATTTGAAAGAGGAAGAGAGGTAGGCAGGGGGTGAGAGAGAGAGAGAGAGAGAGAGAGAGAATGGGCATGCCAGGGCCTCCAGCCACTTTGAATGAATTCCAGATGCGTGTGCCCCCTTGTGCATCTGGCTTACATGGGTCCTAGGGAGTTGAACCTGGGTCCTTTGGCTTTGCAGGTAAGTGCCTTAACCACTAAGCCATCTCTCCAGTCCCCTGGTGTCTGTTCTTTATTGACAAGATCACATGATCAGCCAGCCAGCACTACCGCCATAGCTTGTTCATTACAAGTAAGTTTTATCACCCTTGTAGCTTACAAAGGACGTCCCATTTCTGTTTTCCATTTGGTCTCCTCACACTTGCTCTGTCAAAGGATCACAACTGTCATTATAACTATCGTTTTCTCTCTACTTGGAGGCTGGGATGCAAGGGCCAGGTACTCCAGGGAACTTCCGAGGCCAATTGCCTGGCTGTGGTCTTAGACCAGGCTCTCTCGGGGTGGGGGGAGGGCACCCAGGCACCGCTGAGGACACGAGGTGGGCTGGGTCCGTTCCTGCACACAGGACTCAGTGGTGTCAGTAGGTGAGCTCATGTGGCGCCAGACAGCAAATAATGAGCGGCCACGCCATGCCGCCACCTCCATCAGCGGGGAGACTGGCATTACTGAAAGGCGGGCTAGGAGAGGCGACAAGTGGTGGCATAATAAAGCTAAGTGTGAGGGAGCATGTGCAAGACCGGAGAATGGAGCCTGGTAATGAGATGCACGCCATAAAGAAGTGCTTCGGGGAGTGGAAGGGGGTTAGAAGATTCCTTAAAGCTCTTCATCAATAGTGCATCTGCCACCAGGCAAGTCCAGCCAGGGACCAACGTGCTAGAAAGAGGGGAGAGAGAGAGAGAGAGAGAGAGAGAGCACAAAACATAGGGAGGGAAAAAAGCCCTTCCCAATGAGGCACTGCTGATGGCCGGCAGCTATGGGAGCAGGGGCCCCTCACACCCAATTAGCAGGCTTGGGAGAGAGTTGGCCAGGCTGTGAGGATGCAGACGGACACATCTCGGGGGCCAGTCTGTCAGAACGGACTGGAGCTCTGACAGTGGCTTATTTAGAAGAGATCCCACCTCTTAGCTCATTCTGTTAGAGAACCTATTTCAAATGGATGTGCTTGTGTTAAGACATCCTCAGACAGGCGTCTTTGGGTCTGACGTGAAGTGGGTTATGGGATTCTGAGGCATTCCTGGAAGATCCACTCCATTGTCAGTGACGTTCAGTGTCAGTTTCTTGTCTGTGACTTAGGTGGAGCATGGCAAGATGCCTGCGGGGGGCGGGGGGCGGGGGGTGGCACAGGCTCTGGTGACAGGCTCCTGAGCTTGAGTTCTGGCTGGATCATTCACTAATGTGTGTCTATGGACTTAACCTTCTTTGCACCACATGTTCAAACTGTTCACAACAAGGCTGCTGGCCTAGCTGGCCTTTGTGTGATTATTACAGAGCAGACAGCTGTGCCTTTCAACAGTGCCTGCTACGTACGCTGTGCTGGTAACGTCAGCTATATTACCTTATTGCCATTACTGGGGCCACTAAGTCTACTCCTGGCTCTTGATGGCGCTGTGACCAGCAACATGTTGTTTAAACGTGGTCTCCTCATCTGTAAAGTGGAGCTGAATGACCCTTTCTAAACTAGTTAAAGCCTAGATAGACACAGACATAAATTCCTCAAATAGGGGCTGGAAAGCTGGCTCAGGGGCTGAAGGTGCTTTCTTGCAAATCCTAACAGCTAGGGTTTGATTCCCCAGACACCCAAAGTGGCACATGCATCCTTTGCAGCGGCCAGAGGCCCTGGCACCCCCATACTCACTCTGTCTCTCTCAATAGATAAAGATGTTATATATTTTTTTTAAAAATTCCTCTAATAACCAAGTTCTTCAGGAAAAGTCTTAAAACTGGCTTTTCAAGAATGGACATGTGCAGGGCTGCAGAGATGGCTGAGCAGTTAAGGCGCTTGCCTGGGAAACCTAAGGACTCAGGTTCGATTCTTTAGGTCCCACATAAGCCAGATGCACAAGGTGGTGCATGTATCTGGAATTCATTTGCAGTGGCTGGAGGCCCTGGTGTGCCCATTCTCTCTCTCTGTGTGTCTCAAATAAATAAATAAATAAATAAATAAATAAATAAATAAATAAATAAAATTAATTTAAGAACGGACATGTGCAGAAACAGCCAGCTTGGCAGTGACCTTGTAACATCAGAAACTCCATGCAGAGCGTGGTAACTGCCCTGGGAAAGGAACGTGCTATGGGGAGGACCACGATGACCACCAGTACTTGTGTGGAAGGTCCCCATAACTGCTTCAGGTCATCTAATTAGCAAGCAGCTTCTCTCCTCTCTCTCTAGTCCTGTCATCCCTGCTACCAACTGATGGAGAGGCAGGTTGAGCCAACAGCTCCCACCTTCCTCGCTGGGTGACTTGCACAACACGGTTCTCTCTCTTTGCACAAGCTGGGGACACATTGTTGGCTTCTGTGCCCCTTGCTCAGCAAGGCCTTGCCACGTGTCATCTTCTTAAAGGATTTACTTGATTATCAAGCAAAGCACTTGACACAAGGTAGGTCCTCAATAAATAATAGCTACTGTCACATGGAACCCACGTCCATTGCCTTAGGACCCTCACAGCTGATCACTGATTCTCTCCCCTTCTTCCCCCTCACTCCACCTTATCTAGGAGTCACTGTATCCTAAATTGTCTTCTACCCAGTGATTTGGGGCAGACCATGCTTGGCCAAGATCACTCAATTTTTATAGGAGCAAGTGGTTAAACCATGACCTTCCAGTTTCCAATCCTACTGACTTATTTTTGGTAAATACTGAGTGGTAACAGTTGGGGAAATCTGAATCCTGAGGAGGAAAGGTACTATGTTAGAAACAGGAAATTCCCATTCAAAAGAAAATAGAAGTGGGCCTGATGGTACAGCTCTCTAACCTTAGCTCCTCAGCAGGATTGCAAATTCAAGGCCTACCTGGGTTTCAGAGTGAGTTCAAGGCCAGCATGAGCAACTTAGTAAGATCCCATTTCAAACTTAAAAAAAAAAAAGTAAAATGTGAGTGTTTTGCATATAGCTCAATGGTAGAATATTTGTCCATATGACCAAGGCCCAAGGGTCGATCCTCAGTATGGGGGTGTGGGAGTTGGGTATAAAACACCACTGAAGGAATTTCTGAGAGTGACAGTCACTCTGAAGTTAGAATTCTTTCAGACATACTCCATTTGGATTTTTGGCACTTATTATTTTTTTCTTGAGGCGAGCCCAACAGACTGACTTTTTCTTTTTTAATGAGAGAGAAAGAGAGAGAGAAGAGAGAATTGGCATGCCAGAGCCTCCAGCCACTGTAATCGAACTCCAGACACGTGTGCCACCTTGCGTCCATGTGCGACTTTGTGAGCTTTGTCACCTTGTGTGTCTGGCTTATGTGGGATCTGAAGAGCTGCACATGGGTCCTTAGGATGTGCAGGCATGCGCCTTAACCGCTAAGTCCTCTCTCCCGCGTGGCACTTGCTATTAATAATGGGCTCATTTCCCACAAGGCATGCTCATATAATGACTAGAATTAAATAACAAATCTGTTGCTGCATAGTAAGACTCAAGACCAAAGGGCCCTGTTTGGCTTAGAAAATAAAGAGAAAGCTCTTTTTTTTTTTTTAAGTTTTTTTGTTTGTTTATTTATTTATTTGACAGCGACAGAGAGAAGGAGGCAGAGAGACAGAAAGAGAGAGAGAGAGAGAGAGAGAGAATGGGCGTGCCAGAGCTTCCAGCCTCTGTAAACGAACTCCAGACGTGTATGTCCCCTTGTGCATCTGGCTAACGTGGGTCCTGGGGAATTGAGCCTCAAACCGGGGTCCTTAGGCTTCACAGGCAAGTGCTTAACCGCTAAGCCATCTCTCCAGCCCGAGAAAGGTCTTTTTGATTCTGGAGCCTAATTTCTCATAGATAGGAGCCTCCAGCTCCCAGAAGGATGCTTGCTTTGCAGTCTTCAGTACCTCACTGCTGGGTTCTTCCTAATTCCAGGAATTTCTATCTCACTGCTTCTGGGCTTTGACTTAGCTAAACAGAACCCAGGACTAGGGTAGGTGTCTGTTATCATGTCCACTACGGAGTCTGGCAAAAGACCCCCAAGAAAACAACTTAGTTATCAAAAATGAAGAGGGCGACATCCATAACCCCTAATAATTAGGTGTAACTCTTTCAGGCATGTGTCTGAGGCTTTCTGTCCACCTGCGTCATAAAAGTGCCTTACAGGAACCCTGTCCTTGCCAGCTCCCAAGTACTATCAAACGTGCAGCTCGTAGGAAATAATCTTGTTCCTGAAAGTAGCAGGCATGGGTAAGACCTGCACAGAACCAGAAGGGGTGACAGTATTAGCGGGCCTTTCATGGCTGCCTGGGGACAGAGGGCAGGAGAGCTAGTATAAAGCTCTCCCTGGCCTACCAATCTCCAGCCTGGTGGACAGACAGCACATGCCCTTCTCAGAACCTATTGGGGAGGCTGGATTCTAGAAAGGCTCGGGAGCCTTACCTAAGAAAGCCAGGGGAGGGGTCTGCACACTACTGGATTCTGTGCTCATTCTTCCCCCCTTCCTTCCTTCCTTCCTTCTTTCCTTCCTTCTTTCCTTCCTTCCTTCCTTTCTTCCTTGCTTCCTTCCTTCAATTTTCTTTCTCTTTTTCTATTTTTTTGAGGTAGGGTCTTAATCTAGCTCAGGCTGACCTGGAAATCACTATGTAGTCTCAGGGTGCTCAGGGTGGCCTTGAACTCACAGTGATCCTCCTACCTCTGCCTCCTGAGTGCTGGGATTAAAGGCATGCACCACCACACCCTGCTTATGTTTTTTTTTTTTTTTTCTGGACTGTTCTATTTCTTTTTTTCTATGAGAGAGAGAGAGGGAGAGAGAGAGAGAGAGAGAGAGAGAAAGGCATGCCAGGGCCTTTAGCCACTGCAATCGAAGTCCATATGTGTGTGCCACTTTGAGCATGTGTGACCTTGTGCCCACGCATGACCTTGTGCATCTGGCTTATGTGGGTTCCTAGGAGTCGAACCTGGGTTCTTTGGCTTCTCAAGCAAGCGCCTTACCACTAAGCCATCTCTCCAGCCCTGGACTGTGCTATTTCTATTGCCTGGAACTGTGCAGCCATAGTCCAGGGAGGAAGAAGAGTTCTCTAGAACTCATGCATAGAAAAGGCATGACGTGGAGCCTTGGGGCCAAGAGGTTGGAACCTGAAATAGTTTCATCTACAATTTGGGGTGCTAGATAAATTTAATTTTACTTGAAGCCTGACAAACAGTTAATGGATCACTGCACTAAAATGCGTTCTCATGTCCACCACACATAAAAACAGAGGAAGAGGAGGAGGAAGAAAGAAGAACAAAGAAATCATGCCTGTGTCTTGGTCCCAAATATCTGGTCCCTTAACGAGTCTTACGGTCTCTACAGCAAGAAAGCGAAAGACAGTCCAGTAACTAGCCATAAATAACCCAATTCTTTCTCCATCGGTGCCTCCAAAAGGCCCTCCATTCACCAGTGCACATGTTCATCCATTAAGCTTATGCTGGTCACACATTCTGCCCAGTACCAGTGCCAGGACCATGAGGGACAGGGACAGGAAGGAGGCCCAGAGGACAGAGACACCACTGAGTCTGCATCAAAACAGCAAGGAGGGGCTGGAGAGATGGCTTAGTGCTTAAGGACACCAGTTCAAGGCTTGATTCCCCGGGACCCCCGTTAGCCAGATGCACAAGGGGGCACACTCGTCTGGAGTTCGTTTGCAGCGGCTGGAGGCCCTGGTGCACCCATTCTCTCTCTGTCTCTCTCTCTCTCTATTTGCCTCTTTCTCTCTGTCTGTCGCTCTCAAATAAATAAATAAAAGTAAGAAAAAAATTAAAAACAGCAAGGAGGCAGTGCCATTTCTACGTAGTACCAGTGAGTACCAAGCTCACTGTCGCCATCTTGTTGAAAGACTGAAAGTCGCCTGATGGGAACAGACAGCCTGTGGGGAGACAAGGACATGCTGAGAAGAGAAGGGGTTCAGTGAAAGCCCAGCTGGAAGAAAGTAACAAGTGGGGCAGCAACTCTCCTGCCAGGACCCATGTTAGCCAGAGGCACGAGGGGGCACAGGCATCTAAAGTTTGTTTGCAGTGGCTGGAGGCCCTGGTGTGCCCATTCTCTCTCTCTGTCAAATAAATAAATAAATAAATAAATAAATAAATAAATAAATAAAAAATAAATGAAATATTTGGGCTGGAGAGATGGTTTAGCAGTTAAGTGCTTGCCTGTGAAGCCTAAGGACCCCGGTTCGAGGCTCGATTCCCCAGGACCCACGTTAGCCAGATGCACAAGGGGGCGCATGCGTCTGGAGTTCGTTTGCAGTGACTGGAGGCCCTGGCGCGCCCATTCTCTCTCTCTCTCTCTGTCGCTCTCAAATAAATAAATAAAAATAAACAAACAACAAAAAAGAACCAATTCTTAAAAAAAAAAAAAAAAAAACATAACAAAGTAGGACAAAAGAATTCTGTGCTGGGGAACAATGGGGACCAGGAGAGACTCCATGAAGATGATGAGGAATGAGACCTGCATGGCGGCCGGCAGGCAGGCCCTAACGACAGGACAAGGGGACAGGACACAGGTAGGCACAAAGGCGGGAAGCAGTAGGGCTGACTGGCCTCTTGGAATCTCCAAGTCGCCCATCCACACTGTGACAAGTCACTCCATTTCTCTGCCTACTCAGTATCCTCTTCAGTACCATGGAGGTGGCAACAGGCCCTTGGGGGTCATAGGAGGGGTCAGGACGATCAAGTGAGCAAACACACAAAGTTCTTGGCTAAGGGCCTGGCAGGAGGTAAGGGCTCTGCGAGTGCTGTTTTGCCTTTCCCTCTGGCTGGAGTGGAGGGTGGCCGGGCTGGGAGAGCTGCGGGGGAAGCCGGCTGGGAAAACAGGCGAGTGTTAGACTGTGGGAGAGTCTCCAAACTGAAAAGTTAACGTCCAACCCAGACAATGGGAGCCGCTGGAGAAAAGAGGAGCAACACGCCTCGGAGGGGCCTTTGGTTGTTTCTGTTCGTTTGCGACCTGCTGAGTTAAATCAGGGGTGCTTGCAATGAGCATGGGTGGGGTGATATTTACTGAAGTATGGCCAACCTACCAGTGACTTCGACACTGAAGAACAGTACTCCCCCCTCACTGTGTCACAGTTCTCCACCTGTCAAACAATGCTCAACAAGGCCAGCAGCCAGCTAGCTTCCTTTCTCCCTTCCTTGCTTCCTTTTTACCTTCCTTCCTTCCTTCCTCTCTCCCCCCTTCCTTCCCTCCTCTCCCTCCTTCCATTTCTTCTTTCCTTTGGGAGTCATGAAGTTCAGGGCGAAACTGTGCACCTTACACTTTCACAGCATAGTATTTGTGAGAGTGTGGACTGCTTGATGTAAGGGTCTCCCGGGAGACGGCAGAGCTGACACAACACTGCGGAGTTGTGTCCTCTAGCTGTGCGTGTGTGGGTGTGAGTAGCGGCCACGTGACTTGACATGGGGGATAACGAAGCAGTCGATGGAAGGACAAATATTTTATCTAATTTTTTTTTTTTTTGGGTTTTCGAGGTAGGGTCTCGCTCTAGCCAGGCTGATCTGGAATTCACTATGGAGTCTCAGGGTGGCTTCAAACTCACGGTGATCCTCCTACCTCTGCCTCCCGAGTGCTGGGATTAAAGGCGTGTGCCACCACGCCCGGTGAGACAAATATTTTAAATGCTGATGAGCAATACACTCTCTACCTAGGAAAGCTAAGCATGAGACAACATTGAGATTAAGGGAAAGAACCAAAGACAGATCTGCTTCCGAATGCACAGGGGAAAGCCTGTCGCACACCCACAGGACACAGGCGGCTCTCTCACCACGGCGTGGCACGTGTCGGTGGTAGCTAGCCAACTGACTGATGGAACCTTCTTTTACCCCAGAGGAGGGGGCAGTAGAGCCGGCTTTCTCCATCCTGGCAACACCGACAGGATGCTTCTCCAACCTGACTCTGACCCACCAGGTTCTCATTACAAAAGGGTTAGAAGACAGACCCTGAATTCTGTCAGCTTTCAGAAGGCAACTGACCCCCAACCTGAACTCCTGGACATTTTTGTTGTTGTTGTTGTTGTAATGTAACCATAGGTTGTAGAGAACTGGTTCCATAGAGGCACACAAGGGAAGTATATGTTTTCTTAATCATGGTTTTCCTTCCTTCCTTCCTTCCTTCCTTCTTTTCCTCCCTCCCTCTCTCCCTCCTTCCCTTCCTTTTTTCTTCTTCTTTTCCTTCCTTCCTTCTTTCCTCCCTTCTCCCTCCCTCCTTTTTTCCTTCCTTCTCTCTCTCTTTCCTTCCTTCTTTCCTTCCTTCCTTCCTTCTTTCCTTCTTTCCTTCCTTCCTTCCTTCTTTTCCTCCCTCCCTCTCTCCCTCCTTCCCTTCCTTTTTTCTTCTTCTTTTCCTTCCTTCTTTCCTCCCTTCTCCCTCCCTCCTTTTTTCCTTCCTTCTCTCTCTCTTTCCTTCCTTCTTTCCTTCCTTCCTTCCTTCTTTCCTTCCTTCCTTCCTTCTTTTACTCCCTCCCTCTCTCCCTCCTTCCCTTCCTTTTTTCTTCTTCTTTTCCTTCCTTCCTTCTTTCCTCCCTTCTCATCCATCCTTCCTTCCCGTCCTTCCTTCTTCCTTCCTTCCTGTCCTTCTTTCCTTCCTTCCTTCTTTTCCTTTCCTTCCTTCCTTCTTCTTTCCTTCCTTCCTTTCCTTCCTTCCTTCCTTCCTTCTTCCTTCCTTCCTTCCTTCTTTCCTTCCTTCCTTCTTTCCTTCTTGCCTTCCTTTCCTTCCTTCCTTCCTTCTTTCCTTCCTTCCTCCTTCCTTCCTTTCCTTCCTTCCTTCCTTCTTTCCTTCCTTCCTTCTTTCCTTCCTTCCTTCCTTCTTTCCTTCCTTCCCTTCTTTCCTTTCCTTCCTTCCTTCTTTCCTTCCTTCCTTCCTTCTTCTTCCTGCCTTCTTCCTCTCTTCTCCTTCCTTCCTTCCTTCCTTCCTTCCTTCCTTCCTTCCTTCCTTCTTTCCTCCTTCCTTCTTTCCTTCCTTCCTTCCTTCTTTCCTTCCTTCCTTCCTTCTTCTCCTTCCTTCCTTCTTTCCTTCCTTCCTTCCTTCTTTCCTTCCTTCCTTCTTTCCCTTCCTTCCTTCTTTCCTTCCTTCCTTCCTTCTTTCCTTCCTTCCTTCTTCCTTCCTTCCTTCTTCTTCCTTCCTTCCTTCCTTCTTTCCTTCCTTCCTTCTTCTCTCCCTCCTTTTTTCCTTCCTTCTCTCTCTCTTTCCTTCCTTCTTTCCTTCCTTCCTTCCTTCTTTCCTTCTTTCCTTCCTTCCTTCCTTCTTTCCTCCCTTCTCCCTCCCTCCTTCCCTTCCTTTTTTCTTCTTCTTTTCCTTCCTTCCTTCTTTCCTCCCTTCTCCCTCCCTCCTTTTTTCCTTCCTTCTCTCTCTCTTTCCTTCCTTCTTTCCTTCCTTCCTTCCTTCTTTCCTTCTTTCCTTCCTTCCTTCCTTCTTTTCCTCCCTCCCTCTCTCCCTCCTTCCCTTCCTTTTTTCTTCTTCTTTTCCTTCCTTCCTTCTTTCCTCCCTTCTCCCTCCCTCCTTTTTTCCTTCCTTCTCTCTCTCTTTCCTTCCTTCTTTCCTTCCTTCCTTCCTTCTTTCCTTCTTTCCTTCCTTCCTTCCTTCTTTTCCTCCCTCCCTCTCTCCCTCCTTCCCTTCCTTTTTTCTTCTTCTTTTCCTTCCTTCCTTCTTTCCTCCCTTCTCCCTCCCTCCTTTTTTCCTTCCTTCTCTCTGTCTCTTTCCTTCCTTCTTTCCTTCCTTCCTTCCTTCCTTCCTTCTCTCTCTCTCTCTTTCTTTCTGTGGATAGAGTATATGACCATGGTGCGGTGTGTGTGGTGCATGTACTGCCCCACGTGTAATCCAGAGAACACTGAGTATCTTCCTCCATCACCCACACGCCCGCTTTTCCTTGCCATGGAGTCCCTTACTGATTCTGAAGCTTGCCGTCTGCAAACCCCAGCAATGCCCCGGTCTCTGCTCCCAGTCTCAACTGGGGTTGCAGATGTGCATGGCCATAGCCAGCAGTTTACTTGCATTCTAGAGACTCGAACTCAGGAGGTCTCGGGCCCTCGTGCTTACACTAGGAGCACACTTAACTGCTGAGCCATCTCTCCAGATCTTAGTCTCAGTTTTCTAAGACTTAATCTCTGAGATGAAACACAGTGTGTATTCCTCTCGCACAGTTTCTGATCCAGGTCTGGGACGAAGCCCAACAGTGGGCATTTCTAACCACTTTCCACCAGTGTGGATGACGCTGGCCCAAGAATCACGTCGGGAGAGCTATCGCCCATAGGCACGCTGGCCCCATTCATTCTCAGGGAGTCTCTCTCAAGCTCCAGTGCCAGTCAAAACCACAAGGAGCGGGGAGCGTTACATTCTGGAAAACAATGGCTTTCTTTGAGATCCGGGTACCTCAGGAAAGAACATTTCCGTGCTGTTGAAATGGATGTAGCAGGGCTGGGGGTGTGGTTCGGTGGTCCAGTGCTTGCCTAGCAGGCGCATGACCCTTGCTTCCCCCAGCACTGCAAAACGACCACAGCAACCAGGTGGAGGTGGCTTCTGACTACCGTGCAGCTCCAGAGGGCAACTCTCGGGCTCCACCGTGAAGGCGGGCTCAGAGCTAACCTGCGGAAGGACCGTCAGGCTGAGCACCTTGTCTTCCAACAGCAGTACAACGCCTTCGTTTATACTTAGTTGGTAGCTTTTTTCCCCCTTCTATCCCTTTTCTTCATATTATGGATGTATAAACTTCCCACAATAGAATCCAAACCAATTCTTCATGTGGAGTCATTTCTCTGTCCTTGAATGGGCATTTTTTTAAAAAAAATTTTGCTAAAATTATACTCACTGGAAAATTAATATTAAAATAAACCAGCAACTGTTTGGAGACCATTTTTCCTTCTGAAGAACAATGTCCTGGTATTGAGGTAACATATGTATACACACACGGTATGTGTTAACATGAATGTATGTGCATGAAAGTGAGTTTGAATGCATGAATGTATGAATAAGTATGTACGTTCATGTGCACATGACAGTATTAGGATTGCATACATGCATGTGTATATGAAAATAAGTATATAGATATATGCATTTGTGTGTATATGATTGTGTATAGGCCCAAGTATATGCATGTACATGAGAATGAGTATGCTTGAGTGTAATGTCTAATGTACTCATTTAACAGTTTATAGAATCAATAAGCCTGTATGGTTGAGTAAGATGGCCAATATTTATTTCATGTGGGAAATAGTTTTTAAAAGCAGGAGACTCAAGGTAATTTCACTAGGTCACAGTTGTTCCAGAGTGACATTTGAATTTGATGGACCCTGCCACTGAAAACATATACCTCCCTGGATGGGGCACAGATGACACAAAACCACGCTTTATTGGACAGGCAAACCATGACAACCTTCTAGCTAGTATTTTTAGTTTTTTTTTTTTTGGGGGGGGGTTTCGAGGTAGGGTCTCACTCTAGCCCAGGCTGACCTGGAATTCACTATGAAGTCTCAGGGTGGCCTCAAACTCATGGCAATCCTCCTACCTCTGCCACCCGAGTGCTGGGATTAAAGGCGTGCGCCATCACGCCCGGCTATTTTTAGTTTTGATACACTAAAAATGAGGAGGAGGATGTAACACAGATTCATGTTGGAGATCTTGTTAGGATGCCATCCACCTATGTATGACATAGTCCAGGCAGCAAGGAGCCCTCGGGAAGCACTGAAGAGGGCTCTGGTGACCTCCACTCAGGATGAATTGATTGAATAAAGTCTCACTCATGATAAGAAACATTTGCCCTTAAATATGGAGTCTGGAGACTATAATGAATTTTCCTCAGAAGGTGAAGGTTAAGGTGGCAGCATCTGGGTGGCAGGCAACTCATGATAACGACGAGGCTTTCAGAGGGGGCTGGTATTCCGTTTTAGAGATTACATGTGGCAGCTAAAACTGTGAGAAAAAACCTCATTTTCAAAAGGCTACGACTGTGGACGTCTTGCAGAACCCTGCCTCTTATTTCCCTTTACAGCCCCAATATCACCAGCAGCAGCATTCACACCATCGGCACTCAATCCTGAAGACCCATCCTGTTTTTAAGTTGGGGGTTAAAGAGAAGAAATGGAAATATACAGAAATGAGCTCTTTCCTGGGAAGGTTCTGGAAATGAAGGGAGAGATGAAGAAAGAGGAAGGGAGCGCTATACCTAACAATGAATTAGAGCAAAGGATGGAAGCATTTTCCAAGCTACCTACTCAGGGTGGTAACCTTCTTGAATCTCTGGGGCTGGGCAGCACAGGAGAGAGTCGGGTTCGCTGGGTGAGAGCAAGGCGATGGTACTTGAATTTACCGGAAAGGTGAAGGAAGGCGTGTTCTAAGTGCTGGCTCCCGGGAGAGGGGGCGGCGGAGGTACGGGGGTTCTCACACTCAGTCTCGGGCTCGCGTGGGTGGTACAGATTCACCATGTGCTTGTTAAGAATGGCTTACCTCTGCTCTGCCCGTGGCTGTCCTTTAAGGTGGCATTGTGACCACGCTGGGAGAGAGGTTCAAAGAAGTGGAATGACTCCCTAAGACCTCACACCACTAAGACGGTATGAGAAACGGGGTTCAAAGCTAGCTCTGACTCTATGTCCTAAGCATTTCCCCCTCTTCCCATAGCTGTCTACCTGGGAAGATGAGGCAAGACAATGGACATAAATCCTTTGGCACAAGTCCAACCTATTGCATATAAATTGTACACAAACAGATGTCACAGTGAACATATTTATGGTTGCCTTGGCAAGTTTTATGAAATACTCCGGAGTCATTTTTGCCTATGCTGCTGTGGCTCGGCATGCTAAAATATATTTTAGCCCTTGAAAAAAAAAAAAACACAGGGTATGGTTAAGTATATTATAAGGGACTTTTAAAATTTGTATTAATGGTTGGATAAGCTGTAAAACAACTCAAAATTGTGTAAATTTGTATTTAGGGATTTTTCTAAAATTGTAAATTACTGACTTGATAGATTATAACAAGTCCTTTGAAACTGTTCTGCTCTATTATTCAAATCTGTACGGTGTGGTTTATTGACAGGCTGACAATACAATGACCCTCTTGGTGGGTGCACCATAAATTCACAGTTTTTGCAGCCCTCTGTAAACAGGACTCGCTCATCAATCTCTTAGCAGTTGGAGCTGGCATGGTGGTGACACGAAATTCACCATCCTACTTCCTTGTGTGTCTGGTTGATCTGACTTCTAAAGGCTATAAAGGTCCCTGCTCAAGTCTCAGTAGAGGCTGGATACAAGTATGACCAATGGCATTTTAGCACTAGGAAAATGCTAAGCTCTTCCATATTGCTCTCCTGGAAAATAGCCAGTGCTCTATGCTATTTATACATAAGGTACTTGAGGCCCAAAGAGGTAAAGTCAGGATATACACAAGTTCAACAGTTCGATTGCTGAGGATGGTGTTGTATTCACACCTTCTACTTCAGACGACTCTCCTCCAGGAACAGTGAGTGTGGACTCCAAGAGGCAGAAACGACCACACGGACTGTATGGACTGTGTGTGGTTAATCTCAATTGTCAACGACTAGACCAGGAATCAAGTGTGATGCGTGCCTTTGGGCAGGTCTCTGGGGGTGTATCCTGGAAGGATTAACTGACCCGAGAGGGGAGTGAGCAGTGTCTTCTAGCAGCAGCCCAGATAGCTATAAAGGAGTCCACCAGAGGGTTCTAGAAGCAGCACTGCTTCTGCCTGCCAGCATCTGCTCCTTGCTGCTCAACATACGTACCCTGGGGCTGCCATTCTTGGCTCACAACAGAACCCAGGTTCTTCAGCCTTCCAACATGGACTGAAGACCAGCAGCGCTCCAGGAAGCCTCTAGGCCTTCACTTCTAGATTGCGATTGCTGAGGCATCCAGCACTGTGGATTGAGAAGCTATGGGGTTCTCAGCCTCTCTAGTACATAGACAGCCATCGTTGGACTGCCCAGCATATATTGTACAAGTCAACCTAACAAACACATTCATTCTACCTCTGCTCCCCAAAGGACCCTGACTCAGAGAGTCTGAAACCCAGTCGGCCATCTTACAAACAGAAGCCATCTAATGAATACTCGTCAGGGTATAAGAGTAGATGCCTTCAAGCAAACGAACCTCATTCTTCAAGTCAGACCTCTCTCATTTGTTTTCCCTCCCTCCCTTCCTTCCTTCATTTCCCTCCCTCCCTTCTTTCCTCTCTCCCCTTCCTTCCTTCCTTCCTTCCTTCCTTCCTTCCTTCCTTCCTTCCTTCCAGACAGAGCCTCTGAATGCAATTCAGGCTACCCTCAAACTCTCAATCCTCTTTCTTTAGCCTGCTGTGTGCTGGTATAACAGGGATCCTAAAAATATGAACTATAAAGACTTATGATTTCTCCCGGAAACTCCATGCTGGGGTTGAGACCTACTGCCGGCAGAGGAGCTGTCTCTCAGGAGGGGACTGATCCTCTCACAGCCCTAATAACTTACCTCACAGAGAAATGTACATATAAATAGTCTCTGGATTTTGTTTCATCTTCTCTATAAATTGTTGTTACTGCTACAGGTAAGGCAGAAAGGAGCTGGGAAACTTCTTCCCCCAGTTCTAGTTCAGACTGGAAATAAGCCCTCTTTCTTGTGCTGATTTATGCTTTCCTGTTTTCTAAAAGGTGGAAAGCAATGAACCTAAGACCCTGACTATACTGGGATTACAGCACTAGCTACTTTTGTCCTTAGAATGTTCGTGTACAACACAATCCAGTGCTATTCTTATCAAAGGCAAAAGCTCTGATAGCTCCTGGTTTGAATTTGGGGAGGAGGGGGTGCAGAGTGTATAGAGAGCCTGGTGAAGAACCTTGGGGTGGAATCGACTCCTGGAGGTCTCCTAGCACTGGCAGTGTTTCGGACAAAACCATTTTCCAAATATTACTCAAAGGATCAAAAAGGGTGACATTCTACACACCAAAGGCAATCCGTATTTAACAACCTGGCTGGCACGTGGGCCAACGACGTCCCTGTGCCACTCTGTCCCACGTAGCCAGAACTGTCAGGCCAGGGCTGCTGAGAAAGATGGTCTGCACTGAGGAGAACAGATGAAACGAAATGAACTCGGGGGCCTCACTCCTCCAGGCCTGTGTCACGCTAATGGCAGAACAAACCTCGGGTTGTCAGCAGCAAAAGAGATGATTTGAAATCGCCTGTAGCTTTTCTGCCCGTTATTACAGGATGGCAGAACAAGTTAGCTGGACCACAGCCCGGCGGGTCGGGGGGATGGATGATGGGTGAGGTTTGCTGTTTCTCTCCAAAGACAAAGAGAGGTGGGCGGCACTGGTCGGGCTGCAGGCAAGGAGACACAGAAGTCCCAGGGAGGAGGGAGGGCTGTGTGGAGATCGTTTTGACCCGGGCTGACCAATTTTCTTCTGTGCCCTCCAGACTCACTCCCTACTCCTTCCCCTTCTCCTTGGGAAGGGGGTGGTGGGAATCCATTAGTAGCCCTGGGCTCCTATCCTAGCTTTAGTAAATTGTCCTTTTATTAAATTTTTCCCAAAATACCCAATTTGGGTGTGATATCTTTTTCTGTCAGGATCTTGATGGATGCCCCTGCTTTCTAAGTGGCATCGTCCCTCCCCCTGCTATGGGATTTTCTCCGTTTGCAGCCACTGGCTGTCTGCAGAAGACAGAAAAGAGGAGGCTCTCAATTTGGTTTGGCAAGGGGGCAGCCGTCCGCGAGGGCGAAAGAGTACGGGTGGCAAAGTGGGACAGTGGATGAGACATGGGGCCAGGCTGAGGAGGAGCTGGCCTGGGGAGGAAGGATGCTCTTTTGGTTAAGACAGAGCTCTTTTCCAACTGTTCACAGCTGTGCTCACAGAACTGCTGTGATGGCCAGTGGCTGACATGATCTGCAGTGCCCATCTGAAGAAGCATGGGGAGAGGAGATAGGGGAAGCCTCAGTTGTAACAGGAGCACACGGCAGGGAATACTGCTTCTCCAATGTGCCAGCTCCTTCCCTCACATAACAGTGTCTTGGCTGACAGGAGTACCTCTCAGGCCAACTCTTCCCACGGGAGGACAGCCTTCTGCAATGCAACCTGGGAGGTCAGTGTGTAAAGTACTTGCCAGAAAGACTGAGTACTTGAGTTTAGATCCCCAGACTTCACACAGAAGACGGAAGTCCCCATGGACTCCTGCAATCCCCACACACTGATTGTGAGATGAGAGGTACAGACAGAGCATTTCCTGGAGTCTTGCAGGCCAGCTAGCCTGGTGAAGGAAGAACGAAGAGGACATCCGTGGAACGTGTGCGCAATGTGTGCACACACGCACAAAACACACAATTTTTTTTTAAAAAAAGAAATGCACATTGGTATTAGTGAACATCAAGATTCTTTTCTGTTCCCTCTGAATTTGCTGCTGTATATTTTTCCTAGAAATTTTCAACTGTAGAAATAAATACTGCTTTTTTTTTTTCTGGTGGAAAATTTCCAGAATGTTCCTCTCCAATCGGGCAGAAAACAGTATTGAATTCACATGGCAATGAAATATCACTCACAGAGTCAATCTAATTTGTTTTTCCCTTTGGATTATGACTAGGTGGCTGGGAAAGAAATAAGTCAGAAACACAGAGAATACTGTTCATTCAAAGAATTAAAAAAAAAAAAAGAAACAGGACAGGAAAGGTTTTGAAATGGCTTTCTCTACAGCAATGATTTATTGAAATAAAACCCCAGTTTCTAGCAACTATTTTCCCTCAGTTCATTAACTCTGTTCCTAGTGCTTATTTTTTTTTCTACCTGAAAGTAATTTGGCATAAAAGTCCAGTTTCTGTTACAGGATTTCTGGCACAAAAGACCCAGAGAGTTGAGTTGGCACAAAGGCATCTGGGGCCAGCCCACCAGAGCCCCGTAGCCTCTATGGTTTGGTAGACAAATGTTAAGAGTGGCTTCCACCCACAGCACCAATAGTAGAACTTTCTTTTCATTATCCAAGGGAAACACAGATTCACACCTGGCCCCAGAATCATGCTTAGCATGAAAATTTCTACTGTCTCTTCTCTGAAGTCCTACTAATTGTCATCGTCATTGTCAATGAGAAAGTGGCAACACCCCAGGGCGCTTATCACTTGTCATACTCCTCACACTCCCTACTTTGTGTGTCCTCTAAACCGGTCACTGCAAGAGAAGAGAGAGGAGGATCGTTGTACAAACTGGGAATTTGTCACAGCTCAGATATAGATCAGGACTTCCATGGAGGATGGAGTAGAGACGAGAATGAGTCACCGTGGCTGAAGAGGCTCAGGGTGCCTTTGCAGCGGGTTGACGCCGAGTGAGCTTTTCCTGCCTCTTGTATCATTTCCCTATATCTGCTCTCCCTGTATACACACCCCATGGATTTCAGAAGCATTTCATGACATGGAAGATGACCCACAGAAGCTGAGGCACTCTACCACTGGCCAGATTCTCTTAGTAAGATGGTAGAATGGGGTGGAGGGACCACCTCTGAGTTCTTCTTGGCTCCTCTCTTCCTGAGCATACATCTATTCCTCAGAGGAGCTGCCGGGATGAACTTGACCATGATGGTGAGCTCTGCAGGACTGACAGCTTAATTATGTTGCCCAGCTTATAAAGGGGAGATCTGGGAGCCCCAGCCCTGGGTCCTACTCAAGACTTGGGCTTGACTTATCCTGGGATCCTTCCCTCCATCCCAGTGCTCCTTTAGTAGGGGACATGGGACAAGGTCTGGAGACACTTTTGTCACAACTCAGAGAATCCTGAAGGGTAGAAGACAGACATGCTGCTGAACAACCTACAAGGCACTAGGCAGCCCCCACACTATGCAATCGCCTGGCTCAGAACATCAGCAGTGTCGCTGCTTGCAAGTTCTGTCCTGGATTTCTGTTTTTCTTATCTGTGAAATGAAAGGTTTAAATTGCATCATTTAAAAAAAAAAAGTCATTTTCGGAGGCTAAATTCTGAAATGTAGATGAACTATTAGGAAAAGTATATCATTTTACATCAAACTTGATGCTGAGAAGCAAAAATTAATCCCCCCAAATATATAAATGAATCACAGCAGCTCCTACCAACAATAAGCAAATGTGTTCTTATGACTCGGATAGTTGCTTCTGTTGCCATGACCTGAAACATTGTACCATGCCAGCGCAGTCTCCAACAAGGCACTCATTTAAAGAGCCG
Organism: Dipus sagitta; assembly: GCA_036346955.1. Taxonomy (NCBI): domain Eukaryota; kingdom Metazoa; phylum Chordata; class Mammalia; order Rodentia; family Dipodidae; genus Dipus; species Dipus sagitta. The sequence goes on from CM070770.1 coordinate 328,449,598, forward strand.
GAAAGAAAACCCAAGTTCCAAATCCCAGGTTTCCACTTAGGAGAGTCTGGCCAGAAGTACAACACACAGATTTTTCATTGTCTAAACAATATGCCAAAAAAAAAAAAAAAAAAAGCCAGGGGTAGCTAGGCATGGTGGCACACACCTTTAATCCCAGCACTCGGGAGGCAGAAGTAGGAGGATCACCGTGAGTTCGAGGCCATCCTTAGACTATATAGTTAACTCCAGGTCAGCCTGAGCCAAAGTGAGACCCTACCTCGAAAAACCAGAAAAAAAAAAAAAAAAAGCCAGGGTTGATTGATGTTGGAAGTGGGATTTTGGAGGCGCTGCATAAAAGAACCCTTTTCCCAAGCCAAACATAAGTCCTGGCCACTAACATGGAACATGGCAGAATAGTCTGGAAACCCAGGAAATCCTCTTGGCCGGCCATAAACACAGTGAAGGCTCAGAGGTGGCCACCGGGTGCTATGAACAAGACATGTGGCACGGCACTTCTGTGTGGCCCAGGACGTTTCCCTCACTCGGCTGTCACATGAATCAAGTCTGACAGCACAGGAGTTCTTGGGTGGGGGTGGCTACCACTGGCATTCATCCCTCACAAGCCACAAAGCCTCACAAAGAAGACGGGTGGGAAAATATGTTTATAAGGGTGGATCCTATACTGGACCAAGGAAACAAAGGGAAAAGTCTTATTGTAACTGGGGGAGGGAGAAGAGGACGGACAGAGCCCAGCATTAATGATGCTCCATGGACAGATGGATACTGGTAGAACAGAGTTACATCCGGTAGGGCAAGAACTTGTGCTCAAGGAAGCTCCAGATGATTTACAAATGCTGATCTGACCTTACAAACGACAATCTGTGTCTAAGGCGCAGGCTGAGGGTGGGAGCACACTTGCCATCCCAGCCCATGGGTGCGACCTAGCAACAGGAAGATCAGAGTTCAAGGCCAGCTGCTTAGCAAGCATGAGCTATCCAGGGCTCCATGAGACCCCGTCTCAACACAACACAACACAAGAAAACAGGAACAAAATCCACCTCGTGCTTAGGATTCCCCCAAGGCTTCAATTATATGTGTCATCCTCACAATTTTCACGCTGGAGGACTATAGGGCATAGGAGAGCCGGCTGGATGTTTCCACTGCTATGGTTTGGAGAAGCTATTCCTAAGACCACGGTGGTGAACTTGACCCTGGCTCTCAGACTGTGCAGGTGCAGAGAGCGCAGGTTAGACCCTCCTCAGCACCTCAGGCTACAGCTCTCCTCGCTTGGGTGCCCTGGTTTTTGGGGGGTAGGATGGGGCTGGGGAGAGAATCTCTGTAGAGACATGTCAGGCCTCCCCAGGGGTGACCCCAGGCAAACATTAAGGAAGTGGCACCAGGAGGTTCCAGGAAGAAGAGGCACACAAGAAAATTCACACTGACAATCATATTTTCATAATCCAACAGAGGTCATTCAGAGAAAAGATCACACAAGGAGAAAAGTAATAGAAAAGGTGACTGCTCTCAAAGTGTACTAGGAACATTTATTAAATTATTATATTGATAGTATTAATAATGTTATGGACTTTAAATCTTTTTTTCTTTTTTGGTATTTCGAGGTAGGGTCCTACTCTAGCCCAGGATTTTAAATCTTAAAGTATCCAACACTGTTGCTCATGTGACCAGGCCACCATGACACAGTCCATTCTCTGAGGGGAAGTTAGGGAAGTGAGAAGTTAGTACACTCACCAACTCCAACAACCAGACATCTGGGAGCTATAATACAGAAAGAAAACTCAATAAAAAAAGAAGAAAGAAAGAAAGAAAGAAAAGAAAAGAGAATCCAACTACATGTCAGTGAGAAAGATCTAATTTCTACCTAGCCATGCACAGGAAGTTATTTTTATTTTTTATCTAGTACTTTGAGAATATATATGAATGTTAATCTTCCTCAAAAATCTCAATTCCTAGAGTTATCGTACTTTGGAAAGAAGGGTGGCAGTGTGGAAAAAGCTCCCCTGTTCCCTGTCACAGCCGTACTGCTTGCAGAAGATGGTGCCTGGGTCTGGAGAGATGGTTTAATGGTGAAGGCGCTTGCCTGTGAAGCCTAAGGACCCATGTTCTACTCTCCAGATCCCACATCAGCCAGACACACAAAGCTGAGGCAAGCGCAAGGTCGCACATGCCCACTAGGTGGCACAAGCATCCAGAGGTCGATTGTAGTGGCTGAGGCCCTGGCACACCAATTCTCTCTTTATCTCTCTCTGTCTCTCTAATTTTGTTTTTTTAAATGATGGTGCTTCACTTGGCCTTTGCAAACTGAGGGCATGAACAACCAATGGCCTTGCCACAGATAAGAGGGGCAAAGTGAGCTCCAACCTAGGCTGAGCTCAGAGCCTCCCAGGGAACATGTCATCCCATAAGCTCCTTCTTGTGCTGCTTTGGTCCATATTTATTTATTTATTTATGAGAGAGTGACAGAGAGAGAGAGAGAGAGAGAGAGAGAGAATGGGCATGCCAGGGCCTCCAGCCACTGCAAACGAACTCCAGACGCATGCGTCCCCTTGTGCATCTGGCTAACGTGGGTCCTGGGGAATCAAGCCTTGAACCAGGGTCCTTAGGCTTCACAGACAAGCGCTTAACCGCTAAGCCATCTCTCCAGCCCCTTGTGCTGCTTTGGGATCACCTTGCAAGCCTCAGCTCTCTTTGCTTGGTGACATATTTGAACCGAATGGTCTCAAAGAATCACTGGGGTCTGCTCTAAATCTGGCCAAACCAACACAGGTCACTCTGCATCCGCCCAAAGGACATTCAGAAGACATGGTCTGGTTTTTCCTTATCCAGTGTTCAGTAAGCAAAAGCATACCCCTACATGGGGAGGTATCAAATGAGTTACGAAGTAACAACAACAACAACAACAACTATAATAATAGCAGTGAGATAATATAGAAGCTGATTTTAGAGGAAAACTAATCTTCAGTAATTATTTTTGCAGATGTTCATCGAGTATGCTTGTGTGTGAGTGAATTGTGTCAGGGGTGTGCATGCACATGTGTGGGGAGGGGGGGAGACCACAGGTCAACAATTGGTGTCTTCCTCAATCATTCCCCATCTTGTTTCTCGAGACAGGTTCTCACACTGAACCCACAGTTCAGTGATTCTGCTAGACTGGTTAGTTATCAAGCCCCAGGGATCCTTCTGTGGTCTCTGCCTACCCAGCACTGAGAGTATAGGCTCGTGCCACTGCGTATAGTTTTCACACGGGTGCTGGGGTCTGAACTCAGGTCCTCATGCTTGTATGACAAGCACTTCACCCTCTGAGTCACCTCCCTAGCTCTTACTCTTTAATTTTTTTTAAAAAATATTGTGACGTAGGCAAATTTTGAGGCTTTCGTGTAGAAAATTCATATTTTAATTTAGTTGTATCTATGCCTACGAGTCCCATGTGTACCATCATGGGTCAGTGTGGAGCAGATTCCTTGTCTCTTTCTGTGTCCTTGGACTTTTTTTGTTGTTTTTTTTTTTTCTGTTTGTTTGTTTTTGCCTTTTATTCTGTGTATATTCCATTTTGGTTAGAAAGGTTTTATTCCTCCCCAGACCTGGGCAAAATGTCAAGAACTCTGTCAATATGTATATTTATAAAGACAGTCACTATGCAGAATCAAAGTGTTCTGAGCAGGCGTCAGGGAGCAGAGATCCTGCTTCTCTGTTTCTTGTTAAGGCAAGGGCCCTTCCCAGTAGACACCTGGGTGTCTGAGCCACACAAGGGCCTGATAACCTCATTAACTTTCAGCCAGATGGGGATTTCATAGGGTCGTATTAAATATAAGCAAAGCATGGTATATGGTAAGCTGTGCACTTTGTCTTGAAATAAAATTGGGCATTAAGACTGGATGCGTGTGAGGAATGAGGAATTAGTAAACCCTCCCAGGAGATGAGACTGAATACTTAGGTTTTGGTTGTTTTACTTTTTTAATTTTCTGAGATAACATTTGTAAAACATAGAATTTTCCACTTTAGTCCATTTCAACAAGTACAAATCAGTGTTTTTAAAAGTATAGTTATAATGTTGGATAACCAGCACTACCTAATAATTCTAGAATATTCCCCCAAGAAACTCCTGTTAGAAGTGTCTCACAAAGCTTCTCCCCCAGTCCTTTGAAAACCACTAATGTACTCTCTGTCTCTGTGGCTCTAGTTGAGCATGAATATTTAAAGGACTTCCAAACAGCTGCTATGGCAACATTCCCTCGTGCCCCGGGACTGCCATGCCAGTGCATTGAGGCAGGGAGGGGGTGGTCCACAGGGGAGGAGGTCCTCCCATGTTAGCAATGGCCTCGGGTCCAGCAATACAAACATCCATTTCTGAGAATGGTCCAGAAACAATGGAAGTGTGCCCAGCCCCTCCTTTGAGGCTCACCCAGCAGCCACACATCTGGTATGGTGGCACCTCTGTCTTCATGGGGAATGGAGAGCTAAGTGACAGGTCACCTAGAATCTCGACGTCCCCAGAGTCCGAGCTGCTTCCTCCCATCTCCTACACTGATAACCACCGCAGCCAGAGTGGAAGAGCAGAGGTAAATAAATCCTGGGGGAGCCACTCCCACAGAGGCAGAGGGAGGGTCAGCCCGGCCTCTGGGACAAAGTCCCTGAGCCCTAGGCCATGTGATCCCTGCTTTGTGTGCGTTTGCCACACTTGCAGAACTTAACAGAAAAAGCTAGTCCCTAAGGATATGGTCCTAACAGAATTCTCTGCTGAGTCCAGTGGCCTGTTCAGCTGGTCCCAATCATGGTGGCGCGAAGAGGATGTCTGTCCTTTGGATGATCAGCCCCCCTGACAGGAGACTCCTCACTCGAAGCCTGGCTCATACAAGTGCCTGATTTCTCACGAGGAGATCACTTTCCTGCTTCTGTCAAGGGCAGAGAGGACTGAATGTCCTCACAGGGTGTGACCTACGGGTTCACAAAGGGCTCTGTGTCAATATACTGCAGATGCCCTGTTACCTTATTTATTTATTTATTATTTAGTTTTTTTGGTTTTTCGAGGTAGGGTCTCGCTCTAGTTCAGACTGACCTGGAATTCACTATGGAGTCTCAGGGTGGCCTCGAACTCACAGCGATCCTCCTGCTTCTGCCTCCCAAGTGCTGGGATTAAAGGCATGCGCCACCACGCCCGACTCTATTTATTTATTTATTTTTATTACAGAGAGAGAGAGAATGGGCCCACCAGGCTCATCTGGCCACTGCAAACGAACTCCAGATGCATGCGCCACCTTGTGCATCTGGCTTACATGGGTCCTGGGGAATGGAACTGTGGTCCTTTGGCTTTGTAGACAAATGGCTTAACCACTAAGCCATCTCTCCAACCCCCTTCTAAGGATTTATTTGGCAGGCATTTTCCCCACCAGCAGACTCTTTCTTAGTCAGAACTCTTTTCCCCAACCCACCAACCAATCAAGGTCCTCTATGTACACTTAAACTTAACCAATAAAGCTCATTCAAAACTCAATGCCTAATTTACATATAGGCATCTACCAGTTAAACTCCTGCTCAATATGTAAAAATCCCATTCCAGAATGCTGGCTGGCCACACACATTTTTCTGAGACCCCTCTCTGTGCAGGAGAGCCTTCCTTCCCTTTCATTTTCAATAAAATTTTGCTCATCCTTCAACTCTTCTCATTCATCACAATCCTGCGATAATGAACTCAACCCTGGAAAATCAGTAACAATACGATGTGTTATTTTTGTTATTTCTTACAGTGAAAATGTGGGAGGTGAACTATAGATTTATTAAAAACATTTTTTTTTATTTTTTAAAAATATTTTATTATTTTATTTGACAGAGAAAGAGGGGGAGAGAGAGAGGGGAGGTCAAAAAGAATGGGCCCAAAAGAATGCAGATAGCAACCTGTCCTGGTGAGACCAGAAGGAAACTAGTTTGAATCTAAACCTGATTCATCAAGATGGTGATGAGAGAGAATGGACGCGCCAGGACCTCCAGCCACTGCAAACGAACTCCGGATGTGTGCACCCCCTTGTGCATCTGGCTAACGTGGGTCCTGGGGAATCGAACCTGGGTCCTTTGGCTTTGCAGGCAAACACGTTAACTACTAAGTCATCCCTCCAACCCAAATATTTTTTATTTTTATTTACTTTTTTCAGAGAGAAAAAGAGGTAGAGAGAGAGAAAGACGGAGATTGAGAGAGAATGGGCATGCCAGGGCCTCCAGCCACTGCAAATGAACTCCAGACGCATGTGCCACCTTATGCATCTGGCTTACGTGGGTCCTGGGGAGTCAAACTGAGGTCCTTTGGCTTTGCAGGCAATTGCCTTAACTGCTAAGCCATCCATCTCTCCAGCCCCTAACTGTATAGATTTTTTAAACTTATTATGATAGGCTTTAAATTATTAGCTATAACTCAGGGAGGCTAGCAATTACCTGTGCTGAGATCTAGAGACATTTTGGAGGTAGTGTGGACATGAAATTGCCAACACGAACATGTGGTCCTAATAGCACACAGCCCCAATATTCATCTGGACTGTGAATTCCATTCCAAGAAGTAATAGCAACACACAACAGAAAACCCACCAGTTTCAGTCTGGGCTTTAATTTACTTTCATGACCTGGCATCTCATGACTGTATAGCACTGAAGGAGCTACATGACCTCGTACAACTGTTCACTACATACACAACCCAGAGTCGAAGTGCTGGTGCAAATTAGCATTGAGGCCTTGGGGATGCAAAGCTCTGCAAAGCCTTCTTGTCCAGGCGTCCCAGTACCTCCTCATTTACATACCCACAACTTGTAGCTTTTGAAAAGTTATACAGGATCTAGTATCAGAGTCCAAAGCCCCAGGTAAAGACAGTGGATGCAGGTAGCATGAAGGAAAAAAAAAAAAAAAAAAAGAGCAGAACCTGGGGATGGGCTGGATGTTGCTGAGCAGGAGTACAGAAATGACCCTGAAGGTTCAAACCTGCGTGACACCACTTGACCTCCCTGACTTGGAGTTCCCTATCTATAAAGTGGACACTTGGACTGTCTGTCCCTCTTTAAGGCATGGTAGCCTTAAGGAAAAGAGAAATGATTATACCAGAGTGTTCCTGAAAAGTCAAAAGAACTATGGCCTATCAACTAAGGCCTGATGATTCAAACCCAGTTTGGATTCTTCATCTCCATCATCTTTAAGAAGAGCGACGCTGTGAGGAAGCTTTACAAACAAAAGGCAAGAAAAGTGTGTCATCACTTCCCGGTCCTCTGACCCCCAAATCCAGCCGCGGTGATAGTGCCCTGCATCTGCCGCCATGGCCTGTCACATTTATTCCCTGACGTCAAGGAATATTTTCCTTGCATCCAAACACAACTCTTGACGCCTCTTAAACCTGTTTCTCATCTGAGCCTGATGAGCATGAGGGAAAGCCAATAATCCTCTCCACCTCAACCGGGCCAGGGTTCCAATGCCCCCTTGTTCACAGTAGGAAATTCACAGAATCGGGTCTGTAGTTTGAAAACGGCTTGTTTTGCCTTCCTCTTGTATCCGTTCTGGTTCAGCTCATGTCTGCTTTGATGAAAGCATTACAACTCTCAGAGATGACGTGAGTCTTGGTTTTATTATCCCCATATCCTTGACCCAAGGGCAATGATACCAAGTGAAGAGTCAGATCATGCCACATGCAAAATAAATACATTCTCCACGGCCATGGTAGCATTTTTTTTTTTTTTTTTGAGGTAAGGTCTTACTCCAGTTCAGGCTGACCTGGAATTCACTATGTACTCTCAGGGTGGCCTTGAACTCACAGCGATCCTCATACCTCTGCCTTCCGAGTGCTGGGATTAAAGGCGTGGCCACCACGCCCGGCTCCGTGGTAACTTTTAAGAACCACTTCAAGGTATGTCCATGAGATAGCAATACTCCAGGGACCAGCGAGTGATGTTGCTGTTCTGGACTAATGAGAAACACTTGCTTGGATTCCTGGCTTCTTTTAAAAAATATTTTTTTATTTACTTATTTGAGAGAAAAAGAAAGAGAGAGGGTGAGGGAAGGGAGAGAGAGAGAAAGAGAGAGAATGGACACACCAGGGCATCCAGCCACTACAAACGAATTCTAAACACATGCTCCACCTTGTGCATCTGGCTTACATGGGTCCTGGGGAATCTAACCTGGGTCCTTTGGCTTTGCAGGCAAATGTCTTAACCACTAAGCCATTTCTCCAGCCCATCTACACTTCTTTTTATACCTTTGAATTCAGCAAAGGAACTGTGAAACTCTAGCCATCCCTCTTATGTGAATATGTTTATGTGTGTGTGCATGTTCAGGTCAGGTGTGTGTAAAAAAAAAGTTTTATTTATTTATTTATTTGAGAGAGGGAAGGAGAGAGAGAGAGAGAGAAGATGTACCAGGGCCTCTAGCCACTGCAAACAAACTCTAGATGCATTCACCACCTTATGCATCTGGCTTACATGCATACTGGGGAACTGAACCTGGGTCCTTAGGCTTTGCAGGCAAGCATGTTAACCACTAAGTCATCTCTCCAGCCCCTCTTTTTTTTTAGATAGGGCCTCTTACTGGCCTGGAACTCACCAAGTAGGCTAGACTAGAGTGCCAGGGATTCTCCTAGCACTGTGGAGGCAGAGCCATGCTATATTTTTGTGGGTTCTGAGGACAGAACTCAGGTCTGCACTTTATGGACAGAGTCATCTCTCTGACTCCCTTGTATCAATTATTTTCTTGTGCTAGGACAAAATACTTAACCGGAAGCAACTTATGGAAGGAAAAGGGTTTAATATGGTTCATGACTCTAGAGGACAGAATGGGAGCAGAAAGCCAGTGTCACATCTTCAGGGAGGAAGCAGAGAGACACCAATAATCTGAGCCAGGCTGTCACCTCTCAAGTTCCGCCCCCAGTAACATACTTCCTCCAGCTAGGCTCCACCTCCTAAAGTTTCCACAACCTTCCTGAACAGCACCACCAACTAGGGATTAAATATTACAAACGAATCTATGGAGGATATTTCATCCAAACACCACACCCCCCCCTTCTCTCTCTTTGCTTCCCATCTGCCACATAATGCACAGCTTGCTCTTTCACATGCCCCTGCTGTAATGGACTACCTTGCCACAGGCTCCAAAACAACTGGCCAGTGTGACCATGGACTGACATCCCTGAAACCATGAGCCAATATAAACCTTTTCTTTCTTCAAGTTGATTCATCTCAGGTATGTTGTTACAGTAATGGGAAGCTGGCTAACACATCTAGAGGCTGTATACAATGTCAGCATTTGGTTGGGGTGAGACATCATTTCAAGCCAACCTCTCTCTCTCTCTCTCTCTCTCTCTCTCTCTCTCTATCTATCTCTCATGAGACCTACTCAGCAGCTCCTAGAGATGGGAGAAAAAAGGGCTTCTGGGAGGCAGGGTGGCTCACCATTTTCATTTGTAAACGTGAAACTCTGGCACAGCTCAATCCACCACAACTCTAAAAGAACATGTAAATCAGAAGCCTGAGTCAGCTTATGAAAAAGCCCAAGGAGGAGGGCTCCTGTAGGAACCAGTCTCCTGACTGTGCAGGAAGTCAGGGCACAGTGTGCCGGACAGCTGGCCAACGTGTTTTTGAAGACCTGAAGCAAAGCTCGGGCCATATCATGTTTGCATTCCCCATAGGATGTCAGCGTGTCCTTTCCCCATCACAGCAGCCCAGGAGCACAGGAGGTGGCTTGTCCGCCCTTTTCTTGTTTTTAATTTTTTTAAATTGTTTATTTATTTATTTGAGAGTGACAGATGGAGATATATAGAGAATGGGCACGCCAGGGCCTCCAGCCACTGCAAACGAACTCCAGATGCATATGCCCCTTTGTGCATCTGGCTAACGTGGGTCTTGGGGAGTCGAGCCTCGAACCAGGGCCCTTAGGCTTCACAGGCAAGTGCTTAACCGCTAAGCCATCTCTCCAGCTCCAGCCCTTTTCTTTCTAGCTCAGCCTTTCCCAGCACTGCATTACTTCCAGGTGCTCCACCCACCCTCAAAACCCCAGGCTCTCCCGCAACTTCCTATTCCTTCACAGTCCCATGGATGAACGGTAAATCAGATGATGATGGTGCTTACTCTACAAAATATTTTCTGAAATAAGGTAATCTGTGGATGATATAGTCAATGAATGAATGGACACCAAATGAACGACTACAGTTGCCCATGCTGGAGTGTTTTGCTATTTTATTTATTTATTTATTTTTTTGTTTTCTGAGGTAGGGTCTTACACTAGTCCAGGCTGACCTATTCACTATGTAGTCTCAGGGTAGCCTTGAACTCATGGCAATCCTCCTACCTCTGCCTCCCAAGTGCTGGGATTAAAGGAATGCACCACCACACCCGGCTTATTATTATTATTATTATTTACAAAAAGAAATATTACTTCTCTTCTTCAAACTTTCCAGTGTACTGACTTCTTCACTTCCCTTTCCTAGCATGTATGAGGCAAGGGCATAGAGCTAGCTGTTGAGCATATATCCCAGGCCAATTTTTGGAATTGGAATGGAAAGTGGACTTAGGCCATCCAGTGCCTGAGGAGACAGCCGGAGTTGTGCAAAGCATCTAACCAGGACAGTGAGCCAGACAGGGCTTGGTAGGAATGTTCTGGGCCAAGTAGGCTGGCTGACAAAACTACTAGTAAACCAGAGACACCATCACACACACTGGTCATATGCACACAGACACGCTATGGACAAGTTAAACCAACAGAGGCAGTGTGAGTGGCATGTCTCTGTGACCCATTTTCTCATCAGTAGGAGAGATGATCTGAATGAATTCAGATATGAAAATGTATTGTGTGTAAATAAGCCACTCTATATAAATGGAGTATGTGAATAAAAGCATTATGTATGCAATGACTTAGCATATGTAAATACATTAGGTGTATAAATGAGTTGGTTGTATATAAATGTACTATGCATGAAAATGGGCTGGTTGTATAGATGCATTGTTTATGATGATTGGTGTATAAAGGCATTACATAGATAAATAAGCTGGTGCACATAAAGGTGTTGGATATCTAAATTCACTGGTGTATATAAATGTACTATGTATAGTAACGAGTTGGTGTGCAATAGTATTAAGTATGCAAATGAGTTGGCATATGTAACTGTACCATGAATGCAAATGATTCTGGTATATGTAAATGAGCTGCTAGATGTAAAGCACTTTGAAGTGTGCTCAGCACTAGGGCAGTTAGCTATTGTCACTATTGGACAAGAAATAGTAAGGCTCTTCCTTTTCCAGTGGGATTCAAATCCCAATGCTGAGTCAGAGTTAAGGTAATAATCCAGAGATTGTCCTCACAAGAGCCAGCCTGTCGGGAGTCTTAGTGACAACAGTTCACACCCTGGCTCCCTTGAAGTCTTCTCTTCACCAGAGGACCAGAGTAACACACACACGTAATGCTCTCTCTCTGTATCGACAGCTGCTCATCTGTCCATGTCTGCCGGGGTATACTGCGGTTTCATTACGAACAGCCGAGGTCAAGCTGGGAGCAGCTTTGAGCTACTGGGTTTCAGCACTGCTTCCTGTCTATCTACTGCCCATCTTAGCGAACAGCTACCTATAGGTGCAGACCCTCGGGGTACCCAGCAACCACCTCCAGGACAGTGCTCACCCTGACTTTCAGGGGTCAGGCCACCCCTGTTGACTGCATCTGCCCTGGCTGCTGAAAACCAGGTATCCCATGGCAGGGCCTCAGCTCCTCTCTCCACAGGAGCTGCAGTTTGGAAGGTGAGAACCAAAGGAAAACTTCCTGTCTCCAGGGCTCATGACAGCCTGCGAGGCAGTGGCTAGAGGCTGCCAGGGCTGGTCACCACAGTCTGAAGGAAACACTGCGGGGGGCAGACAGTGAGGGGTGATGACAGGCAGCCAGAACTAGGGGGCAGGCTGTCTTCAGAGGAGTCAGTTTAATGACAGCAGGTGTGACAACCTGACAGCCACATGTCAGACTTCCACAGAGGACACACCCTGACAGCCTGACAGGTCTCCACTTTTCCAGAAACTTGCAGGGTCCTCACAAAGTGAACAGAATGTTTTTACCCCAAATCCAAGTTCTCTCTGCTCTTCTTCTAGTACTTTTAGGGACAGAGCATCCTAAGATGATTAGCATCCGTGACCTCTGAACTTTAAAACAACCCCACAAACAGAACGGCAGAATTAAAATGAAGTAATATAATAGCCAGTATATATATGTGTGTATATAATTAATATAATACATAATAACATATATAATTTATATATAATATAAATCATATATATATATAAAATCATATATATATATATAACAGGAAAGCTGTTAGGAGCAGCATCCCATACATAGCTCAGCAAGGCTCCCTCCTCTCTTTACAGAATGAGTACTCCGTAAAGGCAGGACCCATATATGTCCACAAAGGTCTTGGGGGGTATCTGGGTCCAAGGAGAAACCACCTAGCAAACAGCAGATGCTGAACGAACTGAATCAAATTCATATGTTTTCACATGAATAAGTACAGAAGTGGCACGTTAGTCACTTTTCTTGTGACCACATCTAACAACAGTAACGTAAGAGAGGAAGGGTTTGTTTTGGCTTATTGTTGGAAGGGACGCAGTCTCTCATGATGGAGGCGGTACCGTGACAGGAGCCTGAAGCGGTGGGTCACGTGGTGTCCGCAGTCAGAGACATGAACGCTGGTGCTCTGTTAATTGGGGTCCAGGACCCCAGGCCATGGAATGATGCTTCCCACATTTAAGGTGGGTCTCCCCATTTCAGCTAACCTAATCTGGAAGCTCTGTCACAGACACGCCAAGGGGTTTGTCTCCTAGGTGATTCTAGATCCCACGCTGACAATATTAACCACCACCTGTAGTGAATAGTCATGGCCCTCTTCCTGGATGGCACACGACCTCGGGTGGCAGGTCATACACACAGCATGTGGAGAAGGGACAGAGGAGGGATAGCAGGTGACATGCGGGCTAGTAGCTGAGACTCGATCAGCCTTTTTCCACACCAACAAATGCTACGAGTATCCGTGAGCAGCTACGGGGGTGCATGAAGGACGAGTTAGCACAAAAGGGCTTATGAACCAGCAGCACACAGGGTGGCATTAAAACCGCCAGCCTGAGCCAAAGCATGGAAGATACTGCTGGAAGGAAAACAGACCAAGCGAAAAGAACAAAACCGGACCATTTCGCGACTCCCCATCACAAAACCAGAATTCGGTCATAAGAACAGGATTCCGCCAAATGTGATTTCAGTTTGACAAGGGGGCATGCACAGAGATGAAGGGCCACGCATGATCGCTTTCAGTGAGCGCATTCGGGATGAGTGGCTTTTTCATCCAACCGGGCGGGAACTGCACCTTGACAACTGTCAAGAACCTGAGAGCCCCTTGGGTAATTCTACATCACCCAGAAAGAAGATGCATCCACTAACATTCTTCCCTTATCGCCACTTTCCAAGCCCAGGGTGCGGTGGGTGGGTGGGAGTCAGGGGGAAGGGAATTAAACATTGGGACTAAAAGGCTCCCCAGGGACAGGGCCAGGCATTTCGGCCTTGCACACAAATGTGTCTTTTTCAAGCATTATGTTGAAACAGAGACTCGGAAGTGACTAAAAGGGAACGTTAGGAGAAAGACAGGTTAATAACCACAGGGTGGCTCCCTGTCCTGGCATCACATGAGCCCTGAGCCCGAGTGAACAAACATTTGTTCTAGGAAAGACTTGGGATTATAGCGTGGTCAGACACGATCCTGGTCTTAATGGGCACCTGGTCCTAAGGGGAAGGAGGGTGAGGTGGTTCATGTTGTTTGTCGACTTGACAGGCCCTAGAATCATCTGGGAGACTAATCTCTGGGCTTGTCTGTGAGGGACCTTCTACGTTAGGTTTCAGTACCATTTCATGGACTGGATAGAGTTAAAAAGGAGAAAGCAAGCTGGACACCCGTCTTCATTCATTCATCTCTCTGCTTCCTGCCTACAGATGCAAGGTGAGTGGCTACCTCGTGCTCTGTTGTCAAGCCTCCCCTTAGGGTGCGCTGTCATGATGGAACTGCGAGCCAAGATAACCCTTGCCTTCCTTGGTTGCTTTTGTTGGGCATTTGGTCATGGCAAAGAGAAAAGTGAGAAATGCCAAGGGCAAACTCTACACAGTGACATAAAGGTTTAGTTCAAGCTGAGCTGGAGCACAGGATGTTGTGGGGCTAGCAAGAGGCCACAGGGACTTGTGGGAAACGGAAATGTCCTTATGTGGGAGGAGACAATAACATGCAAGCTGAAGCCTGGAGAGGAGGGATGCAGTAAGAGTCAAGGAGGCGGGGATAAAGTGCTTGCTGCACAACTCTGAGTGCCTGGGTTCGGATCCCCAAACCCCACAACGAAAGCTGGAAGTTGTGGCGGACTTCTGTAATCCACAGCGAGAAGGGAGTCAGAAGCAGGAGAATTGCCTGAAAGCTCTCGAACGGAGTAGTGAACAATGAGAGAGCCTGCCCCAAGTAAGCTGAAAGTTACCCTCTGACAACCATACGCTCACCTGCACTCAACATGTGAACACGCATGCATCATGCAGACACACACACACATGCACACACGCACCCCAAATGAATCATAAAAAATTTGTAAAAGAGCCAAAGAGGAGCTGGCTGTGGTGGCTCACACATGTGGCTGGGGCAGCAGGACTGCCCTGAATTTGAGGCCTGCCTGGGTTACACAGAGAGACTCCACCTCAAACAAGCAAAATGAAAACTAAAATAACCATACATGACCCAAGGTGGACAGCACAGGGCTCCAGTGGCCCAGAGGCCCAGGGGAGAGAAAGGGCATCTCTCTTGCACCTCTAGAGATGAAGATGATGAAGAGGTGAGGCTGGAGCCGGGGTGGCAGCTCCCGACAGCCCTGGGCAGAGGACTATGGCCTTCAGACTAAAGGTAATGAAGAGGTGGGCATAGGGGAGTCATGAGGCCAACTAGATACAAATAGTGTGAGGAATCTGGGTGGGGGCTGGAGAGATGGCTTAGCGGTTAAGGCGCTTACCTGTGAAGCTTAAAGACCCATGTTCGACTCTCCAGATCCCACGTAAGCCAGACGCACAAAGGCGAGGCAAGTGCAAGGTTGCACATGCCCACTAGGTGGAGCAAATGTCTAGAGTTTGAGTGCAGGGCCTGAGGCCCTGGCATACCAATTCTCTCTCTCTCTCTCTTAAAAAAATAAAAAGAATCTAGGTGAGAACAGCAGTGGTACTGCCACTGCATATCAAGGTTCAACCCCTTGTGGGAGTCACTCCTGCCCTTCATCAGAGGAACATAAAAGCCACAGTGGTACTATGTCTAGCCTTCATGTCATTCCAGCTCTGACCCTAGGACCCTGAATTCTGGCTCCTGTAATTCAAGGCCAGACTGGGTTACACAGTGAATTCTAGGCAAGCTGGGATTCACTACAAGACCTTGATTCAACAGAACCCAGGTAAATGTAACACTAACCTACCCTGAGAACCACTGCCCTGGGCAGCTGGAGATGACTCGGGGCCACGCTCTAGCCTCCCACCTTAGGAAGGTCAAGGAAGAATTATCTGCGCTTCTTCACAATTTACTCCCAGGGAAAAAACTCTACACCGTCTTTGTTTCCTAAGCTCTGTTGAAAATACCCCCAGGCTCATCTCAAAGGCACACATTAAGTGCTCAGTGAACACTGGCTAAGGAAATGACTCCCTTGGCTCTGACCGCGCATCACATCTGAACTCCAGGCACAATATCCTCCGAGCATCTCTGCTTTGGGCTTTCCTCCCGGGTGCTCATTAATGCTTCCCGTAACCACCAACCTGGGTGGGCTGACCATGCATGTCTGCCCAGCTCTCTCACAGGGTAGCACCCCCCCCCCCCCGGCCTGGCATGCTGCCACATCCTTCCATCACCCTGAGCTGAGCCGATCTGAGTCCTTTGCCGGAACTTCACGTTTGAGGTTCGGGTCAGAGAAGATAGGAGCCCGTCTGGCCTGCTGGTGGGAGCGGGGAGGAAGGACACCTCAGGGCTGTCACAGCCCAGTCTGCAGCAAAGCAAAGTCACGATGTGGGACAGACAAGAGACAGGGCCTAGGGCTGGGGTGATGGCTGAGTTGGCAAAGCGTTTACTTTGCAAGCCATGAGGTATCTCATTTTCGAACCCCAGAACCCACATAAAAAAGCTGGGTGTGGTGGCATGTGCTTGCGATCTCAGCACTGGAGAGGAGGAGCCGGGCCGACTCCTGGGGCTTGCTGTCTCGCCAGTCCAGCCTGCTTGGTGAGCTCCAGGCCAGTGAGAGATCACTGTCTCATAAGAGGAGGACGGTGCCTGAGAAACAACACACAAACGTGCATGTGAACACACCTGCACATACATGAGCATGCACACAGAGAAGGCAGAGTCTTGTTCTGGGAGTTCCTGATCTGCCCACAGTGTGGCTCAGGGGATATAGTTGGCCCTCCAGTCTTTTTTTTTTTGAGGCAAGCCCAACAAACTGACCTGTTTTTATTTCTTATTTTTTAATTTATTTCTTTGATTTTTTTAGAGAGAGCAAGTGTGCATATGAGAGAGAGAGAGAGAGAGAGAGAGAATTGACACATAAGGGCCTCCAGCCACTATAATTGAACTCCAGATGTGCGTGCCCCTTTGTGTACATATACAACCTTGCGCGCTTGCATAACCCTGTGCGTCTAGCTTATGTAGGATCTGGAGAGTCGAACATGGGTCCTTAGGCTTCACAGGCAAGCGCCTTAACCACAAAGCCATCTCTCCAGCCCCCTCCAGTCATTTGTAAAAGTGGGCAGTCTTTCTGTTGCTTGAAAAGAAGATGACTTCTAACTAATAATACTAACCCTCCTCCTTTCCCCAGTCTAGTCTATGCCACCTGGCAGGGCACATGCTATTTAACACAACTTTAGGATCTTGCCTATGCTTGGGACCACCCTCCTTTATGAACAGGCATTCTCAAGAGAGACTAGAAGATACTGTAATTTTGAAAGGCATGAGATTTGTCCCTCAGTGCTCACAGTAGAATGGAGCATGCATGGGGTTGCCCGGGCTGGATGACCATATATGTACAGAATAGTACAACTTTCATCTGGCCTTGAACAAATCCCCTCATGTCGCCCCACTGCACAGAGAAAAAGTATAGCTTTCAAAGGATGCGTGAGCTCTTTAAAGAGCCTGGATGAGCACAGATGCATTGTGTGCCACCGTGACTCCTTCACACGAACTAATTGTAGGACAACGAATGCAGGCAGCATCTTAAAGTTTTCAAGACGGAATGAAAGTTGAGCCTTCCCTGACTGCCACATGACCAGCTGTCATCACAATGTGACATGAGCGCTGGAGGAATATTGTAGTGTATTCAGTAAAAAGGAATGTAGGAGAAAACCCACCAGGAAGCCAATTATCTTGCATAAATTCCAGCCTTCTCTGCCATGATAAGCCAGAGTGATGGTAACAATAATAGGTAGTTTTAGTTTGAATTGTCTACCTAGAGGATGATTTTCAGCTCTTTAGAATAGCCTTTTTTTTCTGGAATCTGTGAGCGCAGAGATCACTCTGAACTTATCTGAGCATTCCCTAAAGTAATTAGCACCTAGAAGATGTGGAATACAGACCACGTGAATCAATGGATGGATGCGAGAATGGATGGCAGACAAATATGTAGGCAAAAGCAGGGGGACTAATCATATCATGGCCCTTTTATACTCCTTAATTTGGGTACTTCCATCTGTTTGTTTCAGTTTGTTTTCCATTCCTATAACAAAATATCCAAGGCTGGGAACTTTATAAAGAAAAAAAAATAGTTTAATTGGCACGCCAGGGCCTCAGCCACTGCAATTGAATGCCAGATGCTTGCGCCACCTAGTGGGCATGTGCGACCTTGCTCTTGCCTCACCTTTGTGCATCTGGCTAAAGTGGGATCTGGAGAGTCAAACGTGGGACCTTAGGCTTCACAAGCAAGTGCCTTAACCATTAAGCCACCTCTCCAGCCTGAACTTTCTTTCTTTATATTTTTTTTAAAGTAACTCATTTTTAAGGGACCCAACTGAGGTTCCAAGAGAAGGCTATTAAATCTCTTCCTAAAGTAGTGCTCCTAACAACCTTTCATGAAGCCCTACCTCTTGAATAGCCCTCCATCTCTCAACACCATTAGACTGAGGACAAAGACTCCAGCACATGAACCTTCGGGGGAACAATCCACATTCAAAATACAGCATTGCCTAAACAATGGACAACCATGGGGAGGGGGGAGGGGAGTGATATGAACGAGGATCCCTGATTGCAAGTGGCCTGAGACTCAGCGGAGGAGATGGGTTACACCCACACAGCAACAGCGTTGCACAAAGCGGTGGGTGGCTCGTGGAAAAAAAAAGATCTGTGTTGGGGGTAGATAGTACGTGATACAAAAGTCAGTCAGGGAGAGATGGGGGGGCACTCAAAGAACAGGCACGTGACCACATCTGGAAAAGCAGGTGGCTTGAGATGCAGAAGGCAGGGTGGCCCATGTGGGAGAAATACGAGAGCACAGGCCAGGGAGAGGCGGGAGTGACAGGCTTTGGGAATACTGCCAATACATACTACTGACTGCACTTGTTGCAATCACCGAACACCTAACAGGAAACAGCTTGAGGAAGGAAAGGGCAGATGAGCCTCTGCTGATGTGAGCGGGCCTCACCTAATCAGCTGAAGGTCTGTCAGAACAAAGGCCGACCTGCAGGAGGAAATCCTGGCCCGGCCCGGCCCGGCCCGGCAGTACAGGCTTGAAGAAAATACCAGCTACTCAGGAGGCTGAGGGGGAAGGATTGCAAAGCCCAAGTCTGCCAGGGATACAAAGTGAGTTCAAGGGCAACGTGGATAACTCGGCAAGATCGGCTAAACATGGACACACATACACCAGTCACTCCAGGGACTAAGGCAACAGAAAGAAACTGAGGGGGTGCTATGAAGCATACAGCGGGGTGCGCAGCCTGGCCGGCAGGGAAGGCTTCCTGGGGGAGGTGGCATTTCACTGGTGATACGCGGGACGGGCAGGCGTCAGCCAGAGTGAGCAGAATCGTTCGTTGCAGAAGAGTCTCTCTATGAGGCAAGGCCTGGGCTTCCTGCATCCATTTCTGCCCTTGAGACCAGATGATCCACCCCAGAGTGTGTGGCTGTGGCAGGAAGGGCGTCTTCTCAGCCGGCCAGCACCCTCAACTCTCTCTCGAGTACTTCCATTCCCACCTCTCACAGGGGGGGGAGGGGGTGGTGGAGGGTGGCGGGCTGCACCGTCTGCTCTCTGTTCTTCCCCCGCCTGTGACAATCTTCACACCCATTGCAGGACCATTGCTGGCCAGGGTTTGAAGCCTTTGTCCTTCATTGAAAGCCTTCTGGGGCAGGTAGCCCGCACTAGGTTCTTGGCGTATGGAAACGAGAGCAGACCCAGGGCATCCTGGCAAAGGTGGCATTTATGTCCTCCAGCCCTTCCCTGGGCTGAGGCACCCAGGGGTCCTTGGGGTGGGGGTGGAGTCAGCCGGTCAAGCTCTGAAGAAAAAAGCACTTGGGAGACAAATGGTCTTTTTTCCAGGGAATACTTTGAAGTTTCCACAGATGAAAGCTCCTCTGGCCCCCTGCTTCAAGACAAGAGAGAGCCGGGCGTGGTGGCGCACGCCTTTAATCCCAGCACTCGGGAGGCAGAGGTAGGAGGATCGCCGTGAGTTCGAGGCCACTCTGAGACTCCATACTTAATTCCAGGTCAGCCTGGGCTAGAGTGAGAACCTACCTTGAAAAAAAAAAAAGACAAGAGAGAGAGAACGAGTTTGGAGCAAGGGATCTACTGCTATGACTTTATGCCCCACTGTCTGAGCAGTTCTCACCTCACAGCTCACGATACGTGCGCCTTGCTGCTCCGACAGTACCAGCTCCTCCGACAAGTACCAGCCTCTTCAATGAATGCCAACTCCTGTAATCAGTTCCAGCTTCTCCACCAGGACCTGCTCCTCCAAGCCGTACCCGATCCTCCGCTCAGTTCTCTGTCTTGCCCTGCACTGCTCTATCCTAATGGTTCTGCCACGGATTTGGAAAGTACAGAAAGGGCCCCAAATGCATTGCAGGTTCTGGCAAGGGGGCTGGGGCAGCGTTGAACATTTACTACATTTACGGACCAGGGAGGCTGGGAGAATTGCAGATACAGCAGATGAGAACTGTCCTTCTTCTACAGCTTGCCAGGAAAGGAAATCTGAAGCCACCAACCCGAGAAGCCAGCTCTGAGAAACAGACACCAGGGCTGGGGAGATGGCTCAGATGTTTAAAGCCATTTGCTTGCAAAGCCTGATGAGCTGGATTCAATTTCCCAGACACTCATGTAAAGCTGGGACAGGCATTTGTATGAACCTACCAGAGACCCCGGTACATGCACACACTCTCACACATGCACATGCACACACACAAATAAAAAAAGAATCAATAAAGGGCTGGAGAGATGGCTGAGTGGTTAAGGAGCTTGCCTGCAAAGCCTAAGGATGCATGTTCGACTCTCCAGGTCCCACATAAGCCAGGTGCACAGTGACACAAGCACAAGGCCACACATGTGCACAAGCGGGAACACCTGTCTGAAGTTTGGTCACAGTGGCTGGAGGTCCTAGGCACGCCAATTCTCTCTCCCTGCCTCTCGCATTAAAAAAAAAAATTGACATTCTAGCCGGGCATGGTGGCTCACGCCTTTAATCCCAGCACTCGGGAGGCAGGGGTAGGAGGATCACTGTGAGTTCGAGGCCACCCTGAGACTCCATAGTGAATTCTAGGTCAGCCTGGGCTACAGTGAGACCCTACCTCGAAAAAAGCCAAACAACAAAATGGCAGTCTATTGGGCTTGCCTTAAAAAATTAATAATAAAAAAACAAAGTGTAATGGCACATACCTTTAGTCCCAGCCCTTGGGAGACATGATTGTCATGAGTTCAAGACCAGCCTCGACTACAGAATGAGTTTCATGTCAGCCTGGGCTACAGTCAAGAAGCCAAAACCAAACCAAACAAACAAAAACCCAAACCAACCAGATACTGATTTTGTCATTCGTAGTTTCATCAAGGAAACAAAATCCTTTTGATCAGCTACATTTGTCACAGTGCTCTGGTTATAAACTCACTTAATATTCACTACTGTTGGTGCTGGGACCACCCATGAGCTACACAAGGGCACAGTTCCCACTTGAATTGCTGACTGTGGCAACCAAGGTAGCAGGAAAGAACCCCTGGAAGGAGAGCTGTGCCTGGCACTCACTGGGCACTACCATAATCATTCCACTTCTGGTGGCTTCTATCTGGACAGCCAAATACTTACACTCCATGCTGGTGTCTGGAAGTTAGCATCACAGATACAAGGACAGAGCTAAGGTGGACTGCGGCCAGCAGTATGGAAGAGCACAGAGGGTTAATTTGTAGCTCGGAGTGGCTAGAGGATTTTCATTTCAGAAACTATTTAACAATCTAAAAAGAAATCCATTTTGCTCTTAAGAATGTATCAGAATGATTTCACCTCCCTAATGATTCATTTCAGCTCAATGGAGCATTAGAACGGGATTCAAATATTTTCTATTTCATACAAATCATCATTGGGCAAGGACAACAGACCGGCCTTGGGCTAAGGCACAAACTTCCCAATGAGCCCAGGAGTTTAGGACTCACAATTTCTGTTATAAAACCCGGCAACCAATTCCATTTTATGAGATAATTATAGCAAATCATGATTAACTTTTCCTTCAGCCATTAGCAAGGGCAAGATATAGAAAGATGAGATGTAATTGTCTAATTGTGTTGAGTTTGATAAAGGGTGGTTTTTGGACAAAGAATGATAAAAAACCCTGTTCTGGCATTATAATCCATCTTTCTGCCCTTTGGTTAATTGAGACAGTGGCATTTCATCCAGAGAGAATTCCTTCATTTTATCTCATGTTTTTATTCCACAAGTCAAGATACTAATTAGGAATTACAGGTATTCCAAGAAGCTCCAAGGCCATCCTTCAATGATGGGAAAGGTTGCCAGCTTTTTTTTTTTTTTAAAACCACTTAAAAATCTCCTTCTTCACACACACACACACACACACACACACACACACTTACCATTTTGATTTACTTAAACATACAGAGAATAGAATTGGGCCCAAAAGTCACAAGATGAGGGAAAGAATGAATCTGTCTTAATTTGAATTCAAAGTTTGATTTACAGTTTCCATTCAAATTGAAACTTTCGTCTTGCCCCCCACCAAGGGGGAGTTAAGTTGCTTCCTATGCCTTCCGTTTTCTTATATGCAAAATGGGAGGGGCGAGCTAGATGGCTTTGAAGATTCTGAATGTGAATGGCGTTTGCTGTTTGCCAGCCTGACGAAACTCCCCTGGGACAACTCACACCTACAGAAGGAGTAAGCAGGGCGGGGACCCCTGGGAACTTGTCATTGTGACATTTTCGTGTCATTCTCACAGCCAAATTTCAGGATGGATACTACGCAGTGCTTATGATAGATGGTCCAGTCGGTTGTCAACGTGACAGAATTTAGCATCGCCATGGGAGCAAATCTCTGGGCACGTCTGGGGGGGGATTTTCTAGAGCAGAGTAACTGAGTTGGGAAGATGCATTCTAAACGTGGGTGACACCATCCACTGGGCTGGGAGATCTTGGACTGAATGAAAGCAATGTGAACATCAGCCTTCATCTCTCTGTGCTTGGTGACTGTGGACTAAATATGATCAACTAGTTTTGAATTTTTAATATTTTATTTTTTACTTATTTATGAGAGAGAGAGAGAGGCAGATAGACAGAGAGAGAGAGAGAGAGAGAGAGAGAGAGAGAGAGAGGGCATGCCAGGGCCTCCACCCACTGCAAACAAACTCCAGATGCATGCGCCACCTTGTGCATCTGGCTTACATGAGGAATTGAACCAAGTTCCTTTGACTTTGCAGGCAAATGCCTTAACCGCTAAGCCATCTCTTCAGCCCTGATTTAAAAAAAAAAAAATCTTTAATTATCTATTGGGGGAGGGGGAGAAGAGGCAGATAGAGCATGGGTGAGCTGAGGCCTCTAGCCATTACAAATGAACTCCAGACATATGTGCCACCTTGTGCATCTGGCTTTATATGGATACTACGGAATCGAACCTGGGTCCTTAGGCTTTGCAGGCAAGCACCTCAACCACTAAGCCATCTCTCCAGCCCCCGATGGGCTATTTTATTTTCCTATCAACATCTCTCCCCCACCAAGATGGTCTGTATTCCTCCAAATCTAGGCTGAAATAAACCATTTCTCCTTAAGTCGCTTTTGTCAGAGCCACAAGGAGAGTAACTAATACAGTCCTCAATGTCTAACCACTTCACAAGCACTAGACAGAAACGTGAAGCTTCTCAGCATCATCGACGTCATTGATGGAGTCCTCTTTTCATGTTTCAGCTTCACGAAAGCTTCACTACCAAGATGGGAGGAACATGGCTTCTTCTGCCAGAAGTTTATAACCTGCTGTAGGAAGCTGTGCAAGGTCTCACCAGAAACAGGATCTGAAGATATCTAAGTCCAGAAAAGCTAGAAAACGAGGTCTTCACATGTAGCAAGGTACCACGTATGAGAGACCAGTCCTAATTAAATGGAATTGTATTGGCCACCCTTTCCAGTTCTCCCCCGGATAATGAAGATACCAGAAAATGACATCCACACCAACTTGACCAGCAGACTTAGAGGCAGCGATACTCCTAATGAAGAATAAAATAATGGTCCCACCGTCAGCACGCACATGACTTTATGGTATTTCTGCCAGTGGCCCTCAGTGGAGAACACCCTTCGAATGAACACCTTCTGTTTTACAAGCGGGGGGGGGGCTGCTAGGACTCAGAAGGAGCCTGACTGCTCTGCGGACAAGTCCTCCTGACCTGGGACCTTTCCAGATCACTACAGAAGCTGTTCCCAGGGCTCTGGGTTGTCACAAAGGGGCAGCAGCGCACTGCGCAAGTGCGGTGCAGAGATTGGCGCACCTTAGCCCTGGGTGGAAGCTTGCATCCGTCCCTGGGGAGAAAGTCCCAGAAAGATTAGAGTCAAGAACTTTCACAAGTCTCCTTCCTCCTGAGGTACAATTTGGGGAAAGGGTGAAAGTTGTAAAGGCCTAACTTTAACTACATGATGTCAGCATGCTCAGCCTGAACCAACTGATCCCAGAAAAGCAGAACTGTGATTAGGCAGCGGCAGGTTACAGGAGTTTACTTTCCTGAAGAGCTAAGAATTTATTTTATAAAGCTAGGAATGTGTATGCGTTATTTATGCGGCAGGATTTCCCCCCTTCTTTCTCCTCAACAGTATGCCTAAGTAGGCGAAACCTCACAATTCATTCTTCCTGTCTTTGATGTTTCAGCTGGCATAGTGACGGTGAGTGTCTGCTGGTTTCCAGAATTTTCCACCTTTCATATGGACTTGAAATGAATGTTAAAGGCTGGCTGAAAACTTTGCTCTTCTCCCTGATAAAAGCTTTAGAACAGAGGAGAACAGACATGGTAATGAGGAATGAACTAATTTGCATCTGTTTAAATAACCTGGACCTTGGTGGGCTGGAAAGCATGAGAGCTTTCTCCTTGACATGACCTGAAAGCACTTCCTGACCAAGCGGGAGCTGCACTTACCATTTCTCCTTATTAAATAAATGAGTAATAGCTATATTAGTGCCTTAAAAAAGTCTTACTTTCATTTAAAACATAACTATCTCCTCATTGTAACCAGAATATGAATAGAATAGAACAGGAGTCTTGTCTTCTATCTCAAGGGTTTAGTAACGGGAGTATTTCTATCCTAAAAATGTTAATAAATCTATAAAGGAAAAGGTATCTACAAAATGACAAAGTACACTCATGGTTCCTTTTTTTTTCTGTATTATTGGTTTACACATCAAACAAGGGAAAGTTTAGAGTTAAAAGTGAACCAAGGAAATAGAGGACCTTGTGATCAGAGAAGGGGGGAAGGGGTGAGAGAAAAAGCGGAGAGAGAGAAAATGAGTTTTACATGAGGTCAAAACATGCTGCCTTTAGGGTTAACAGGTAGTGCTGAGTATGAGACAGACAACTTAAAATTGAGGGCTGTGGAGAACATATTACATGAGAAAGATAATGTGGCCAGACAAGCAGATTTATTTCTAAGTCACAGGTACGGTATTTCCACTACATTGGCCGTGTTTGGGCTGCACTGTCTGTCCATAGAGGACTGTCCGCGAGGCCCTTCAGAGTCACAGCTGAATGGGCTGTTATGCCCAGTTCTCGGCATCCCCAGTGACCACCAAGGAGAACCAAACACGTATGCAAGGGCAAGGAGCTTTATTTTGGGCTTAAGCTCCATCTCTTGACTTCACCAACCAGTGGATCCATACAAGAGCCCCAAGTAGTGGGAGGGTAGGGTTTTTATAGGGATTTGAACATAGAAGAAAGGGATGGATACATGATTGGTTGATTTAAACAGTGTACTCTTCTGGTTGGCCTAGGATTTTGGCAGGGCAAAGTTGGCGGGCTGGGGCTAGGGGAATTGAGCTTATCTATAACTACAGGAATGTATCAGTTCAACTGTTAAACCTACCCTTAGGGCAAGGTCGGCAGGCTGGAGCTAGGGGAATTGAACTTATGACTTCAGGAATGTATGGCATAATGTTTCCAGTAACTGTTAAACCCACCGTTACCGGAAGATAAAAAACTTAGATCTTGCCGGGAAACAGAAACTTAGGCCTACTGAGGACTCTGAAGCCTGTCATGGTGTCCATCTAGTTCCTGAGTCCTTCAGGGCATGAGTGGCACTGGCCATCCACTCTGAATGGACCCACCTGCCACTGGCTTGGTCGGCAGCGGAGGCTGAATGTCAGTCCTACTTCTTGTGAGTGCCTACAGTTTGCCAAGACAGAAAGTATCTTTCCCTTCCTTTGCAGCACTGTGACCCAGAGCAGCCAATCACCTCCCACGTCCCGCCTCCATCAGCTGAAGACAGGAAGCCTCTATCGCTACTTGCTGGGTGGTTCAAGTATGGCAAGCCCTCCTTGTCCTGTTCCTAACTTGGTTTCCCACAATTCCTCTTTGCTCATCCAGTTGTTTACAATTCTTCTCAATGGGAGAGGCAGGCTCCTCTTCCCTTCAGGGTTCGTGCATTTCATTTCAGACATTCGTCTGGGAAGAGAAGAATCAAACACACTCCAGATGGACTGTCACCAAACCACCATGACAGTGGCCATTTCCCCACGCCTTTAAAAAATATTATATTTACTTATTAGAGAGGGGAGAGAGAGAGAGAAAGGAAGAGGCAGACAAAGAGATTGGGCACGCCAGGGCCTCTAGCCACTGCAAAGTCCACATGCATGCGCCACCTTGTGCATCTGGCTAACGTGGGTACTGGGGAATCGAACCTGGGTCCTTAGGCTTTGCAGAGAAGCACTTTAACTCCCAAGCTCCAGGCCCCCTTCCCTCATTTTTGGAAGCATGTTTGCATCTAGGTTGTGCCTCCAGGGCCCTAAAGGTTGTGAGTTACACAGAAAACGAACATTTCTCCAGAAACTTGGAACCCAAGACAGAGAGCTTTGACATTAAGCCGTGACACACTCACAAATGAACCTTAAACACGGCTGTTAATTAATTGTTCAAACAGATTTCAGGAAGAGTGTTTACTGACTCAGGAAAAGGAGCCATTTTCAAACAGATTACAAGTATCATTTACGTATAAGCCAAATCAGCGGCACGCGAATGGGGAGTAAGCTGCCTTGATCCACTCGTCATCTTCATCGGTTCACTAAGAATGACTCTACACGGCCACTTAGGAGAATCCTCTCTTCGTACATCTGGAAAGTTTCACAGAACCATGTTAGGTCTGTGATTCAGACGTTTCCTTACATCGCTGTCCCTCATATTTGATCCGAACTGGCATGATTTCTACATGTGCTTGCAGTAAGGCACTAGATATAAGCCCAGAAAAACAGGTGCTCGCCATTGTCCACGTGCAGCACCTGACACACAGTAGGACCTGACACACAGTAGGTGTTCAATAAGCATTTGTTAGGTGCCCAGAACTGTTCTAGGAGTGGAGGGCCCCGAGGTGAAGCCTGTATGTCTGTGGCTGTGCTGTACCTCGGGGCCAGGAAAGTTGGAGGTAATCTCAAATCCTTCAGTCCCTATGGCTTCCACAAAAGCTTTTGCCTCTTCCTGCCCTGAGAAACACTCAATGGTCAGCAACGGTGCTTGGGGATGGTGTGTGGGAGGGGCAGCAGGGAGTGGGGTCGGGAGGGGCAGCATGGACGGCCTCCCAACCTCCATCTTGCTGGCTGTCTATTCTTGGCAATGCTGGCAATGAGCACCTTCCTCCTTGACTCTGGAAAGGAAAGCATGTTGTTCACCACGGATGAAAGCAATGGCTCCAAGGTTTTTTTTTTATTATTTTAGAGAGAGAGAGAGAATTGCCATACCAGGGCCTCAGCCACTGAAATCAAACTCCAGATGCTTGCGTCACCTAATGGGCATGTGCAACCTTGCACTTGCCTCACCTTTGTGCGTCTGGTTTATGTGGGATATGAAGAGTTGAACATGGGTCCTGTGGTGGTTTGATTCAGGTGTCCCTCATAAACTTAGGTTTTCTGAATGCTAGGTTTCCAGCTGATGGAGATTTGGGACTTAATGCCACCTGGAGGCTGTGTATTGTTGGGGGTGGGCTTATGGGTGTTATCGCCAGTTTCTCCATGCCAGTGTTTGGCACACACTCCTGTTGCTATTGTCTACCTTATGGTGACCAGGGGGTGAGGTACACCCTCTGCTCATGCTATCATTTTCCCTGCCATCATGGAGCTTCCTCCTCAAGCCTGTAAGCCAAAATAAATCCTTTTATCCCCAAAGCTGCTCTTGGTTGGGTGATTTCTACCAGCAATGCAAACCTGACTGCAACAATAAAGTGGAACCAGAAGTGGGGTTGCTGCTAGACACCTGTCTGGATGGCTTTGGCCCTTCGGAGCTGATTTTCAAGAGCAATGTGGAAGGATTTGAAACCTTGGCCTAAGAGATGCCTTGCAGTGCTGTAAGTACAGCTTGAATGATTATTCTGGTCAGAGCTGCAAGACCTGAATGTAGTAAGAACTATGGACTGTGAGGTTTGGCTTATGAGGGTGAGAATGAGCTTTGCTTTGACCGGGCTACCAGTTTGTGAGAAGTTTGCTGTTATGTCTGTGTCCTGAGAAGTTGTGCAGGGTTGCTTTGTATAGAAATGAACTGGTGTGAGCAGAGGGATATGGCACAGAAAGAAAAATCTTTGGGTGAACTGTTGCCCATTCATCTGAAATTGAGGGATCACAACCTTTGAGACTGGGCCAGCTGATCTGCACTGGGGCAACAGGAAGACTGTAGATTCTTTTGGAGGGGCCTGAGTGCTCAAGAAGTCTGCTCTATTCCTCCCTGGATTAACAAATTGGCACCCTACCTGATATTGTGGAGTAGAAGAAATGCTAGAAAGAAGGTCATTGAGTCTGCAACATGGTCTTGTGTTTTGGAAATGGCCATGGGCAGTATGAAGCAGATTTGCTGTATGCCTGCATGGAGACTTGATGGAGCCAGGAGAATGAACCATGGATTGCAGTGGAGACCCAGTGGAGATGCTGGGACCACAAGATGGCTGCTAAGAAAAGCTGCCGGCTCCGGTGAAGTTTTCCAGGACTGTGAGTAGCCTAGCTGGAGGGGTGGAATTGGAATTCCAGAGACTTGTTGCTGGTTAGAATTATCAGACTTGGAGATTTGTCACTGGCTAGAGTTATTGGACTTGAAGCTACAGAATTTGATGTTTGCCCTCATTGTTTTAAATCTTGTATTGGTTGAATGTTTTTTTGCTATGCCCAATGCCAACATTTGCAGTGTGAATGTTTATTCTGTGCCATTATGGGTGTTTTGAGGTTATTTTTTGGTATTATGGCTCAGCTAAAGATTGGATTATGGGGATGTATGAACATCATTGGGATTGAAAAAAACATATGGGGACCTTTAAAGTTGGACTGAATGCATTGCATTGTACATCATGGATGGTTATCAGTTTATGGGGGCCAGGGGCGGATTGTGGTGGTTTGATTCAGGTGTCCCCCATAAACTTAGGTGTTCTGAATGCCAGGTTCCCAGCTGATGGAGATTTGGGAATTAACACCTCCTGGAGGGAGTGTACTGTTGGGGGTGGGCTTATGGGTGTTTTAGCCAGTTTCCCCATGCCAGTGTTTGGCACACTATCCTGTTGCTATTATCCACCTGATGTTGCCCAGGGTGTGATGTCCACCCTCTGCTCATGCCATTGTTTTCCCCTGCCATCGTGGAGCTTCCTCTCAAGCCTGCAAACCAAAATAAATCCTTTTTTTTTTTTAACCAAAAATCTGCTCTTGGTCAGGTGATTTCTACCAGCAATACAAACCTGACTGCAACAGGTCCTTAGGCTTCAAAGGCAAGCTCCTTAACCACTAAGCCATCTCTCCAGCCCTGGCTCCAAGGTTATTTTGTGACCATTGTGGCTCCATGACCCTCTGGTCTTCACCCAAGAGTTTAAAGGGTAACAAGTCTCTAGTGAAGCCCAGTGATGCAGCAGAGATATATAGTGCAGCAGAGATATACAGTGGCTTAGAGGTCCTGATTTCAGAGGCTGGGGAGGTGGCTCAGTGGATAAAGTGCTTGCGACACAAGCATGAGGAACAAAGTTTGGATTTCCCAGCGCTATATAAATGCTGGGTTGCATTGTGGTCTGTCTGTAATCCCAGCACTTGCAAGGCCAGCAAAGATAGAGGATTATAGGAGTAAACCGGCTAATTAAAACTAGCCAAATCAGAGAGCTCTGGATTCAAGTGGAAGACCCTGCCTCAGCAAATAAAGTGGAGGGCAAGTGAGGAAGATACTTGACGCCGATCTCTGGCCACAACATACGTGCGCACGTGCACACACATGTGCATGTACACCTGTATAATAAACATGTGCACATGTATGTGTGCATTAATACACTTATTTTAAATATTTTTTATTTTTATTTATTCATTTGAGAGAGAAAGGAAGAGAGAGAGAATGGGCGCGCCAGGGCCTCCAGCTGCTGCAAATGAACTCCAGACGTGTGCGCCCCCTTGTGCATCTGGCTAACATGGGTCCTGGGGAATTGAGCCTCGAACGGGGTCCTTAGGCTTCATAGGCAAGCGCTTAACTGCTAAGCCATCTCTCCAGCCCAACTTATTTTATTTTAAAGGAGTCAACAGAGGCTGAAGAGATGGTTCAGTGGTTAAGGTGCTGGCTTGAAAAGCTTAATGAAATGGGTTTGATTCCCTAGCACATACATAAAGCCAGATGCAAAGTGGCACATGCATCTGGAGTTCGTCTGCTGCAGCTGGAAGCCCTGGTGTGTCCACTCTGTCTCTTTGCTATTTCCTTCTGCATGCAAATAAATAAATAAATAAACACAAATAATTTTTTTAAAAGAAAAAAGGGAATCTTGATTTCTGGTCCTGATGCTGAGGCCACTGACTGAAAGACCCCAGACTCTCACTGGGCCTCAACCTTTCTTGTTCACTAAATTAGAAGGTTGCTCCGAGGAATCCTGTGAAGTCCCTTCTCTGCCTACAAAACTTCCTGGGTTTCCAGAGAGCAGGTCTGGGAAGTTAAGCAGTGCTGGGCTCTCACCTTCAGGGCTACCTCTTGTGTCAGAGTGACCTTGCTTCTCCCACACCCATCCCACAGGCCCCAAATGAGGCTTAAAATGCCAAGTGGCTCTGGGAAACCCAATCAAGCTCATTTGCTTCAAACGTGCCAATTATTTGTGCTGCATATTAGCCTCCACTGTATTTCCTTGAGATAAGTTGATGGGATTGTTCCCCATGGGGAAAAAGAGCCACCTTGCTTAATGACAGCATAGCAGTCAGGCAGCTGGACACTTAGATAGCAGGGCAGGGTGAAAACTGCCCTCAGTGTGAAAATAGGCTTCACGCAGGGAGAGGCAGACTCACATGTGCTGGATAACTTCTTCTTCTTTAAATATTTTACTTTTATTTATTTGAGAGAGAGAGAGAGAGAGAGAGAAAGAGGGGAGAGAATGAGAGAGAGAGTGTGTGAGAGAGTGAGAGAGAGAATGGGTACACCAGGGCCTCCAGCCACTGCAAACAAACTCCAGACACATACGCCACCATGTGCATCTGGCTTATGTGGATCCTGGGGAATTGAACACTGTGGTCCTTTGGCTTTTCAGGCAAGTGCCTTAACTGCTAAGCCATCTCTCGAGTCAAACTTCTTTTAATGACAGCACACATTTTCTGAAGAGATGGTTCAGTGGTTAAGGTGCTGGCTGGAAAGCCTAATGAGATGGGTTTGATTCCCTAGCACATACATAAAGCCAGATGCAAAGTGGCACATGCATCTAGAGTTCGTCTGCTGCAGCTGGAAGTCCTGGTGTGTCCATTCTGTCTCTCTTCTATTTCTTTCTGCATGCAAATAAATAAATAAATAAATAAATACAAATAATTTTTTTTTTAAAAGAAAAAAGGAATCTTGATTCCTGGTCCTGATGCTGAGGCCACTGACTGAAAGACCCCAGACTCTCACTGGGCACATGCCTATTCTAACCTTCCAGAGAACACATTCTCTCGGACCGCGACTTCCTCCCCACAACCCACTCAGTAGAACGGGGGGGGGGGGGGAGGGGGACTCAGCTACCATGTGGTCACTGGTCAGCTCGAAGCCACACCTTTGGCACTGGGGAGGTGGCTCAGTCGGTAAAGTGCTTGTCCCATGAGCATGAGGACTTTAGTTCAGACCCCCAGCAGTCGAATAATTTCTGGACGGCAATGACAGCCTGCCTGTAATTTCCAGCACTCAGCAAGTAGAGACAGATTCTCCGGGGCAAGTCGCCTGGCCTGACTAGAGCTGTAGGTTCATGTGAGACCCTGTCTCAACAAGGTGGAGGAAGATCGAGGAAAGCACCTCATATTATGCTCTGGCTACTACACCCCTATGCAAGCCCCCACATACACACTTACACAAACACACATACATGCACATGTTAAAAACAAGAAGTCATGCCTTCATCTCTGCTGTGACTCCCGGACTGATGGCCGCAGTCAACCATGACATGCTTCTACAGCAGACTCGGGGCTCTGGCTGCAGTTTGAACTGCAAATGAGTCAGAGGAATCATGCCTTTAACTATAAACAACCAAATGCATGATTTGCTGACTTGCCAGCGTATGTAAGTGTTCACTGGAAGGCCGTTCATGTCCGTGTGCTATGTGCCATGCACTGTGATATCCACAGTAACCCAGCACCCTTTGCTTTCCGTACCATTTTTCTGCAACTGTTGGGTCTACCTTCTTGCTGGCATGCACCCTTTCCACTGTTTTGGTCCCTGGCCTCTGACACCCTGTTTCCAAAGTATGGGGTGAGGTTTAGGAACATAGACAAAAGAGATAGAAAGCCTTGCATTTGGGCCCAGGGCCACCTGAAGACATATTGCCATTGACTCTATAAGTACAGGGCTACAGATGCAGGCAGAACACTTCTTTTCTTTCTTTATTATTATTATTTAAGAGAAAGCAAGAGAGAGAGGAGAGGGAGAAAGAGAATTGGTGTGCCAGGGCCTCAGCCACTGAAATGGAACTTCAGATGCTTGCGCCACCTAGTGGGCATGTACGACCTTACACTTGCCTCACCTTTGTGTATCTGGCTTACGTGGGATCTGGAGAGGCGAACATGAGTCCTTAGGCTTCTCAGGCAAGAACCTTAACCTCTAAGCCATCTCTCCAGCCCCACAGACAGAACATTTCTAATAAGCTTCACTGTGAAGTGTCCAGGATGGGGCCATAGTGGGATGTATGAACAGCCCAGTCTGGCCAATCATCTGGCACCTTTGCAAAGAGATAAACATGTAAATGTCTGTTCACACTTAAGAGAGGTGGGACTCTGCTTCGAGCTGAGAGCTGGGGAGAGGAAGGATGGTAGCTGGCTTTCTTCTTGCCTAGGGAGCATAGCTCTGCCACTGGAGCCTCCAAACTGTTAGCAAAATAAACACCCATGCACACTTGAGTGTGGTTATGATGGTAAATCTTACACTGTAGTCACTTAGACCCACAGCCTTTAGAAGCCTATCAACCATTCCTTCATGTAGCCAGTGTAGACATGAGTGCCTTTCCTCAGTGGCTCCCGCGCCCACGGTCCTCTCCCAGAACAGAGACCTCCATCAGCTTCCTCATGGGGTAATGGAGCAGCCCTCATAGACCGCTGCCCTAGGTCTGTCTTTAATTCTGGGCCTGGGGAAGCTTTCTGTTGACTGCCCAGAAGCACCATGGAAAATTCCAGAACTGGGTGCTTGCTATTACAGTAACCAATGCAGTATCCACCTTCATCTTAAAATTTAAATACTTTGGGGAAGAGCATGACAAAGTCAAGGGTTTCCCAGTGACACGGCAGGACTAGGGGTGGGCTAGAATGGGAGGAGATAGGAGAAACTGAGAAAGGACAAAAGAATGAAGGAAGACGAGGCAGAGGGCGTAGGGTTGATCCGGAGGGACTGCGATCTTGTGAAGACCATAAACTTGGGCAAAACCATGTCTAAGTGCCAAAAGTACAGGAGCCCATGGGCTGAATTAGTAACACCTCACTCTATACAGCCTCTGCTCCCTTCAGAAAGACCAGCAACTTCCTGAAGCAAAGCCCAAGGTCAAAGTTAAGTCTCAGGTTGGGTGCCCCATCCTACTACTGATGTGAATAATGAAGAAAACCACCACCTCGTTCTTTAGCTTCATGTTTTGATAAGCCCCACTTTATTTGCCCATTGAAGACTAAGCCATAAATTGCTTCACCCAGACGTTTATCAGGAGAGAGAGAATTTAGACTGACATTTAAAAATAAAGTTATCACAAATGTGACCGAGCAATATCTTGTAACAGACTTCCTGTGTGTTTTTCTAAGTCCTTTTAACAACCCCAAATTGCATTTCTTGGCTAGAAAATCAAGACTGAAAAATACTCCCCAGAAATCATGTCGATGGTCTGGTTCAAACACAGAAGTCATGATTTCTCTAGAGGGGAGGAGAAAATTGAGAGGGCCGCAGGGAAACTACGAAGTGCTTTTATGCCTTCCTTATTCCAGAGTGTTCTCTGGGCAGCCTGTCCCTACTTCTGATTTTTTTTTTTGTTTTTTAATGGGTACAATTCTGTTGAGCAATGCAAAGCTGGTGCCTTGCTCCACCGAAAGTAAATTAGATTTGAGCAACTTAATTTACTAAATTTATGTAACCAAAAAAAAAAAAAAATACCTCTTACAGTATCTAGTCCCCAAGACAGTTCATACAAGCCAGAACTGACAAACTTCGTGCATGCTGGGTTTTTTTTTTTTTTTTTTTCCTGACAAACCTCATGCATGCTGGGTTTTTTTCCCCTACATATACACACCATAATAAAATTCCACTTGAAAATTAGTCATATTAAGAGAACAGCAAACTATAATCAAATACAATAGCTACAACAACAGTCTGCTTGGATAAAAGTTATTTAGAGCTTCTTCATTGCTTATCTCTAGAACTCTCTATGACAACATTCAGGCGGAGTTAACCCTAGATAACTGAAACTGCAGAATGGAACTGTGGATGAAGGGGGGGGGGCTTCTATTCCCTCCAAATCAGCTTCGTCGTGTCTCTCCTCCCTGGTACCTCCTCATTTTAACAAACAGGAGCCCAACATCCTTTTCTTCTCTCCCGGATGTGGTCAGACATCCCACACATTGAGGGCGCACATGGTACCTACCTTGCCCAGGCCAGGGGTGTCCTTCACCTTGTTAACAGCCCTCAGCAGACAGGGTGGGGCCGGGGGAGGTGAGGTCTGCAGGATCCCACTGAAGCTGGTAGAAAAGAGGGGTGTCTCCGCAGCGGAAGAAGTGGAAGGCCGATGTTTCTTCTTCTTAGAAGACAGATTTAACTTCTGGGCGGCTCTGCAGGAGAAAACGCAAGGGAGCGACAATAAGGGGGACATTCCAAGACAACCAGTTATGCTGGGGCTACATTTTCCTTTCTCTTAAAGAGCCCCCTTAATTATCCCTTCTGCCCTCGTTCTCAGTGTCCTGTAGCCCTTTGGTACAGCACAGTGAACTTAATTAATGAGCTACCCAATCATTTATATGGCAGGGGGAAAAAAAAAAAGCTATACCATCACATGGTTCTGCAATCACCAGTTACAAAGAATTGTTTGTTTTCCACCAGCGCTCAGCTCAAGCATGAATAAAGCCGGTCATCTTTGGGGATAAATAGCATCTATTACGTTAATTATCCCCTAACTTCTCTGGTATAAACTCAAGTGTGAGGAACCCTATGAGCTCATTTATAAACTCTAGCACCTTGTAAAACCCAAGCCGGTCTGATGAAGAACCATGTGGTGACCAAGTGGGACATGCTGTGACCATGGCAGAAAAATACATTGCCCCAGTGCAGTAGGGAGACATAAATTAGACTTGTTTGGGAAACCCAACACAGGGCCTGAATTTCATCTCCAGCCAAGGTCCAGGGCACGGAGACTACAGGCTGCTCAGGTGGAGAACGGGCTTTTGTGCAGGGCAGTCTTTAAGTACAAAATGCAATTTAGAGGCAAGTACAAGGAAGGAGGGGTCAAGGCAACAAGGGGGTACAGAGGGGGCATGTACAGAGGGTGGGGCAGTTACCAGCTACATTAATATTGCTGGCTGTTCATGTCACATCTTCCGTCATTCAAGCGCCCTGTAACATTCAGACCATGATAATCCTACTAGAGAAAAGATGGAAATAAGGCAAAAGGTGGTGGGAGACCCTACTGTGCCCATTTCTGGATTAATTCTTCATGTTTTCACACAAAACTTGGTGTGTGTGACAGAGAGAGGAGACAGAATTGCACTCTCTGAAACTGCCTGGGCTTGAATTCTTTATCCCCCTGCCTCAGTCTGCTCAGCGCTGGGATTACAAGTGTGTGGGTCACATACTCAACTCGTACAAGATAGTCTTGTTCCGAGAATCCTAACTTCTTTGATGTTATTAAACATTTGAGCTCCTACTTAAAACTAAAGGACAACCATTACTTAATCCTACAGGTCGAAACTTTACAACCCAGCCAATATTCTTAGCAACGACATGCCAGGTCACCAGGAAGGCCGGTGGAAAATCATGTTGAGTATTGTTTTTGCATTCCCTTCTTCCCCAGTTTTTTTTTTTTTTTAAAGATCTGGAACAATTGAGTTTAATTTTGTGTCACTAAATATCACATTTTGGACAACTCCCCTGAGCCATGCACAAATGCAACTAATTGCTTTTCCCCATTTCAAAGCTTAACTTTCTTCGGCTGTGAAACTGGAATCTATTTCCAACACCAGTGAAAAGCAGAAGGAAGAGATACCTGAGGGTTAACAGATTTAGTGGGATAATACTCCCTCGTGCCAAAATAGGAACTCCACTCTATTGTAGGAAGAGGAGAAGAAATAAAAGGCACTGGAGAGATGCTTCCATGATGACTTTTTTTTTTTTTTCCAATCAGTGAAAACAAGAAATTAGGAATACTTTTTTTTTTTTTTTTGCATGATTTCATCGGCATTCTTCCAGATGCTTCTAAAGCGAAGGGTGAAAGGGATGTGCTTAAAGCTAGTGTGGTACTTCTTGCAGACATCATTCCTCAGCGGGTTTGCTCCCTAACAGCGCAGTGTGAGGCAGGCACGGGCAGGCAGTGTGGCGCCTCTGCTCAGAGCCACTGGATGCTTCTAGGGGACATCGCCTCCCTCTCAGAGAGTTAGACAGAGGGGAACATGGACGGTGGTAAGCCATTCTTTTGCACAGTGGAGAACTGGCAGTGGTTCCCAGTCCACATGGTGCGACAGGAAGTGACAGGACACTGAGCAGTGGCTTAGGAGAGGTGGTGGCCTGACGGCTTTGTTCTTTCTCTTGTCGTTGCCACCCAGGCTCACATCTCATCCCCTCTCCACACAAATACCCCACAGAAGAGGAAAGCAAGTGTCCTTGAAACTCACGAAAGCATGCACAAGGACAACACGCCAAGATGTCCCTCCCACAGGTCACACCTTACTCTCCACTTGATCATCCCCGACAGGGCACAAGCCCTCCACTTTCCATTTTATGTTACTGTGTTATAGTTTTCCGTGTGTTCGTGTGTGCACAGGAACACATGTACGCATGTGGAGGCCATAGGACAAGTTTGGGTGTGTCCTAGAGATCCTCGGGTTTCCGTCTTCCCAGCTCAGGGATTACAGGTATGTGACACCACTGGGCAGTTTTCCATGTGTTCTCGGGAAGGAACACAGGTCTTCATGCTTGTGAGGCAAGCGCTATATCTCCCTAGCCCCTGTTTGCCCCTTCTTGAAAAATAAACGGCCCCTCCTTCCATCCTCTGAAATGTCATTTCAGCCAGGCATCTGTCCCCAACCCTCCAAAGCTGCTCTGGCCTAGGTTAGCAACGGCCCAGCGATGGCTGGCTGGTTGCCATGGGCTCAGCCCTGGCAGAGCCTGGCACACACCCTTCTCTTCTGTGCATCTTCCCTTGGCTTCTAGACACCAGCACCCCCTCACTTTCAGGGTTGCCTCCTTATCTCCTCCCCATCATCTTCACGGGCCCCTCGGGCTCAGTCCTGGGCCCTTTGCACGTCTCGACACAATCCCTTGGTGTTTGCTTCCGGGATCACAATTAAAAACATCCTTAGCCTGACTGAAACAACTCCTTATCCTGTGACTCCTCCAGTTTTATGTCTGGCTTAGACATCTCTCTCTCCCCTTCCCCCCTCTCATTCGTTATATATTGATCCAAATACCTCATGCCTTTCCTAAAACCGAAGGTCTCTTCTGCCACACACCTGTAACACACTCTCCCCTCCCTGTGTCAGAAAGCAGCAGCCCCATCTTTTGGGGGCTCAACCAGATCGTTTTTAACACCTCTTGTTGACACCGCACACTGAATGCCAGCGGAAATTTTAACTGGTGCTAATTTTAAAGTAGCCATGTGATCGGGAGCCTTTTACCACCTCACCAACCCATCATGGTCTGCACCACTCACCTCTCTGGCTGGCGTAGCTGTGCGCTTCTCCTGACTTGCCTTCCGTTCTGGACCCTCTGGTGTGTTCTCCGTGCAGCAGCCAGAATAGCTATTCTCTAACCTGTCTGTTCAAGGCTCTGCATTTGGCTCTTCATCCTGCTCAGAGTAAAACCCCAAGCACTCATAGTAGCAAATAAAGTTCATGTCTCAGAGTGTCATGTTTCCTACTAATTCTCTTGGATTAATAAGAAAAGCTCAACATTTTTAGGCAAGCCATATTAGCCTCTGCACATTTCCTACCTCCCATACCCACTTCTGACAGGTAATGTTCTGCCCCAGGGAAGTAGGCCTGTGGCATATTCCTTCACCTTTAAGCAATATGTTCAAATGTCACTTTATCCATGAACCTATGCTGCCCATAATAGAACAGTAAAGATTGTTCCATAAATATTGCCTTCCATTTGCTCTTCTTTTAAAATATTATTTTTATTTATTTATTTGAGAGAGAGAGAGAGAGAGAGAGAGAGAGAGAGATACAGAAATAGGCAGGTAGAGCAAGAGAGAGACAGAGAATGGGCACACCAGGGCCTGCAGCCACTGCAAATGAACTCCAGATGTGTGCACCCCCTTGTGCATCTGGCTTACGTGGGTCCTGGGGAGTCGCATCTGGGTCCTTTGGCTTTGCTGGCAAGTGCCTTAACCACCAAGCCATCTCTCCAGCCCCACTTGCTCTTCTTACAACGTGACAGTGATACTCCACTGCTGAGAGCTGGGATCTATATACCTGCTCTTGGAACCCGAGAGGAACTCTAAAGTTGACTTGGCCAACAGAATGTGATGCTACATGGCTTTCAAGATTAAGGGCTGGACAGATGGCTCAGCAGTTAAGGTGCTTGCTTGCAATGCTTGCTGGCCTGGGTTCGATTCCCCAGTGTTCACATAAAGTCAGATGCACAGAGTGACACAAACATCTGGAATTCACTTGCAATGGCAGGAAGTCCTGACATACCCATCACCCCTCCCCTGTGCTTGCAAATAAATTTAAATATTTTTAATAAAAAAGATTAAGGGGCTGGAGAGATTGCTTAGTGGTTAATGTGCTTGCCTGCAAAGCCAAAGGTCTCTGGTTCAGCTCCCCAGGACCCGTGTAAGCCAGATGCACGAGGGGGCACATCTGTCTGGAGTTTTGTTTTCAGCAGCTAGAGCCCTGGTATGCCCATTCTCTCTCTCTCTCTCTCTAACTGCTTCTTTCTCTCTCTCAAATAAATAAATAAAAATGTTTCTTAAATAAAAAAATTAGGTTATAGGAGCTGTGGAGATGGCTCCATCAGTAAGATGCATGCCATGCTTGTGTGAGTTCAGATCCTCATCACTCACTCACACAATGACGTAATGCTGTGTACTTGTAATCCCAGTGCTGGGGAAATGGAGACAAGAGAATTCCTGGGGCTTGCTGAGTAGCTAGTCTAGCTGAATTGGTGAGTTCCAGGTTCAGTAAGAGACCTTATCTCAAAAATAATGAGGAGAGAAATTGAGAAAGACATCTGACATTGACCTCTAGCTCCCCTCCCACGCACACTACAAATATACATACATGCAGACACACTGTCATGGTTTATGTCTTTGAATATTTAATCCCTAGTTGGTGGTGCTATTTGGGAAGGTTGTGAAACCTTTAGGAGGTAGAGCCTTGCTGGAGCAAGTGTGCCACTGGAGGAAGGCTTAAAGTGTTATAGTCCAGCCCTGTTGGCTCTGTTTACTTCCTCCTTGTTGATGTGAAGATATGACACAGGCTTCCTGTTCAGGCCTGCCATGCTTTTCCCACCATCATGGACACTCCCCTTGAAACTGTGTAAGCTGAATATAAACTCTTTGCTTTCTTAAGCTGCTTCTAGTTGGCTAATTTATCCCAGCAACAAGAAAGTAACTGATACAAATGCCATATATATATTCACACACATAACAAGAAAGAAAGAAAGAAAGAAAGAAAGAAAGAAAGAAAGAAAGAAAGAAAGAAGGAAAGAAGGAAAGAGAGAGAGAAAGAAATTAGGTTGAAAAAGATAACAGCATCTCTGTCTCCTCTTTATACTTCTCCTGCATGTCCTTCTCTCTCCTCACCCTGGGAATCCAGCTTTTAGGCTATGAGGAATCCCAGGTCATAGGGAAAGGGTCACAGGAAAAAGAAGAGAGGATCCCAGATGACAGCCAGGTCAACTGTCAGGCTCATGAGTAAATGAGCATTTGATGGTTCCAGATGATTCTTCTCATGGTGTCTGCCAGAGTCTCAGATGTCATGGAACAGACATAAACCACATCGATTCCTTCTTGTTTGAATTTCCAGCCCTCAGAAACCATGGGAGACAATAAATGACCCTTGTTGTTTCAAGCCACTTCGTTTCTGGGTAACCTGTAAGACAGCCGCAGCACATGAGTCACTCACTTGCTGTTCTGTAGCTGTCTCCTCAGGGTGAAACATTCCCTCGGAGGGAGAAGGAGGCTCACAAACTCATGAAACTCAGAAGACTCACGAGGCCCCTTCTTAAGGTTTTAAAGCAGCGAACTCTGGGGGTGCAGCTTTCTGAGCTCATGATCTGAGGATGGGATATTTCAGTGACGCAGCTTCCAGACCCCGATGCTCTGTAAGTAGCTCCAGTAACCTCACTAGCTCCCCAGATGGACTTGGATAGAGTCATTTCTTTGGTCTGTTTTTTGCCCCCTCAATGAGGGTGAGTGAAAGTAAACTCCCCAGGACAGTAACACGACACCTCCAAACTCCCAATTCCATTTACTCTGATCATCCCCAGCCAGGACACATACCTTTTAATATATTAGATTAGTTACCCAGTTATCTTATTAACTATTTCCCTTCTAGAATGGAAATTCCACCAGGGCAAGGAACTTAGAAGTATTTTTTGAATGACTGACAACAAACTGGGGCTATTTATCCTAGAGAAGAGAAAAGAGGAAGGAAGTTTCTGGAGAAGTAACTCAGTAGGTCAGAGGCTTGCTGCACAGGTGTGAGAAGCTGGACTCGGGTCTCCAGCATGCACCTGCCATGCTGAGCAACGCCTGGCAATGCCCACTGGTAATGCAGGGCTGGGGAGGCGAAGGAGAGGCAGACCCCCAGGGCAAGCTGGCAAGCTAGACTAGTTGAATTGGCAAGTGAGAGATGCTGAATCAATAAAAAAGGTAGAGAGCAATTCAGGAAGACACCTGATGTCAACCTTGGGCCCACACACACATATACACACACACATATGTACATATACACCCTCACATGCAAACACACACAGACACATGCATACCAAACACACACACACACACCAACAACAACAACAAGCTATATTTTCATTTATTTCCTTCTTTTTTTTTTTTTTTTTTTTTTTTTTTGGTTTTTCGAAGTAGGGTCTCACTGTAGCTCCAGGCTAACCTGGAATTCACTCTGAAGTCTCAAGATGGCCTCAAACTCATGGCAATTCTCCTACCTCTGCCTCTTCCCAAGTGCTGGGGATTCAAGGTGTACACCACCAAGTCCAGATTATTTCTTTATTTTTTAGGGACAGAGTTAGAGAAAAGAGGTAAACTAGGGCCTCTTGCAGCTACAAATGAACTCCAGATGGATATGCCACTTTGTGCATCTGGCTTTACATGGATCCTAGGGGACAAAACCTGGGCCTTAGGCTTTGTAAGGAAGTGCCTTTAGCCACTGAGCAATCTCCTCAGCTCTAACAAGCTATCTTTAAATGGACAATAAATGGTATATGGAAGGAAGTATTTTGGGGCAAGGATGCCAACGCTTTTCACAGGCTACCATTTGAATCTCAGAAAATCTTATAAGGCAGTTAGCATCATTCCTATTTAATAAAAGGGGAAAGTAGGGGGAAGGGAGGGTATTACCATGGGATATGTTTATAATCATGGAAGTTGTTAATTAAAAATTTTTAAAAATAAACCTCTTTTTCCAAAAAAAAAAAACAAAACCCTGAAGTTTAATGAACTTAATTCCAGAGACTTTTCAGTATCTAGCCTCAGTCAGAACAAAGAGCTTCCCATATACTAAGTAGGTGACATTAAGCAAGTGACTTAAAGTGACTGCTGAAAGGCTTATTTAGCACAGTGCACGGTACACTGTTGGCATGCCATAATGCTACCATTATCACCATGTTATTTATTACCAAGACCTAGGTATTGTTTATACATGAATATAGGAAAAATA
Source organism: Dipus sagitta (assembly GCA_036346955.1). Classification (NCBI taxonomy): domain Eukaryota; kingdom Metazoa; phylum Chordata; class Mammalia; order Rodentia; family Dipodidae; genus Dipus; species Dipus sagitta. Next base: position 328,491,812 of record CM070770.1, read on the forward strand.
TTGCCTATCTTTATAGGTTTGTTTTTTTCTAAATAAGAGGGTGTTTCAAAGAGTTTAGTATACTAATAAATAGTACTCTGATGAGCTATAACAAGTAATTTTACAAAGACTGAGTCTAGGTTTTGGTACTTAACATTAAACTGCATTATCTTTTTAAAAAAATTATTTACTTATTTGAGAGAGACAGACAGAGAAAGACAGATAGTCAGAGAGAGAAAGAGAGAGAATGGGCGCACCAGGGCCTCCAGCCACTGCAAATGAACTCCAGATGCATGCATCCCCTTGTGCATCTGGCTAACATGGGTCCTAGGGAACTGAGTCTCAAACCAGGGTCCTTAGGCTTCACAGACAAGCATTTAACTGCTAAGCTATCTCTTCAGCCCTAAACTGTATTATCTTTAAATAAGGGTTAGATTACAAAACATAAAGGCACAATTTTTTTTAAGATTTATTTTTATTTATTTATTAGAGATAGAGAGAATGGGTGCACTAGAGCCTCTAGCCACTGCAAACAAACTCCAGATGCATGTGCCACCTTGTGCATCTGGCTTATGTGGGACCTGGAGAATCAAACCTGGGGTCTTTAGATTTCACAGGCAAGCATTTTAATGACTAAGCCATCTCTCCAGCCCCACAATTGGTTTTTTTTTTTTTTAGAAGAGATATTTTTCTAGACATTGAAGTAACCCATTCATGATGAGTCAGCTTCATAAAAGAGGAGACATTTTGTCGCTGTGTCCAAGCACTGGGTAGAAACCACTAACAAGGAATATCAGGGATAAGAATGCATACAGTGGGGTAAGCACGTGATTTCCTGTCTCTTGCAGCACAAAGGTTCTCAATGGTCAGACTGGAATTTCTCATCTACCTAGGAAAGTTTCAATGGTTTCAATGCACAGAAATATGAATAGAAAGACTTATTTCAAAAAAATACTGTAAAATTATTTTCTTCTTAAAATATGCATAAAATTATATAGGAGAATCTCAGGATTTTGAAGCACATAGAAGTCACATCTTAGAGTCATAGATTCCACAACAGCATTTTATTTTAATTTTGACATCACTTTAACCAGGTGGCTCATCTCTATTTTATATATTCCAATTTCCTGGAGGACAGCTGCTTTAGCTCTTTTTATATAGTTCCCTGATGATATGCATAAGAGAAGGTTAAAGTTTAGAAACCATTCATGTATAATTATATGATTCAGGGACTAAAGTCACAAAAGAATCAAAAAGGTAGTCATTTTGGCTAAAAGTATGTTTTGTAACATTCATGCTCTACAAGTTCTTTTTTTGATTTTTTCTTGGCACAGGGGAAATGAGTTGTTTGTAAGTTTTCAAATGGCAAAAAATTAACCTCAAAAAGCATTTACCTGTTTTATTGTTACTGAGAATGGTGTCACATGCTTCCTGAAGCTATTCACCCCAGAATACACCTTTAACTATCCATTAGCTTCATGCTATTCCCAGTGCCTTATTTAAAGGAAAAAGATCATCTCCCTAGCAGGATCAAATTAATATTTACTAAACACCTGTAAAGAAAGTGGCACCATGCTGAGTGTCGTCCATTGTGAGAAGAGTAATGGCACATACTTGGCAAGGATTGAAGCCCAGTGGGTGTGATTCTTCCCTCTGAACTTTCAGCTCTTTCTCTCCATCTCCTTACGCTCCCATCCCATCAACACAATGATATCCGAGTTTAGGAATCGGCTTAGAATTGCTACGACATTCATGGCATAGTTTATTACTCTCACTGGATAGGTCCACCCTGGTCTAAAAATAAAATGAGTATCCATACTTGTATGGTGAATTTAACTGGTTTAAATAGGTGGGAATCCTTATACCTTAGTTATGTCAATTAAGCAGGAAATGGATGGATTTTTTTCTCTTCTTAAATTTTATTTATGTGTGTGTGTATGCACAGGTATATGCCATGGCCACATGCGTTGAGGTCAGAGGACAGCTTTCAGGTCAGTCCTCACCTGTCAGCCTCACTTGAGGCTGGGATTCTTATTCTGGATTCTACCACTCTTTGCTGTGCTCGCCATGAGCTTCATGGAAATCCTCCTTGACTCTGCCCCCCATCTTGCTGTCACTGTCAGAGTTACGGGATTACAGAAGCCCACCATGGCTTCTAGCTTTTTCCATGGGCTCTGGGGATTGAACTTGGGTACCTCAACACGAGTGGCAAATGCTTAATCTATTGAGCCATCTCTCTAACATTGTAAAAAAATTATTTTTCTGGGAATGGAGAGATGGCTTAGTGGTTAAGCATTGCCTATGAAGCCTAAGGACCCTGGTTAGAGGCTCGATTCCCCAGGACCCATGGTAGCCAGATGCACAAGGGGGCGCACGTGTCTGGAGTTCGTTTGCAGTGGTTGGAGGCCCTGGTGCACCCATTCTCTCTCTCTCTCACTCTCTCTCTGCCTCTTTCTCTGTCTGTTGCTCTCAAATAAATAAATAAAAATAGATAAAAAAATTAAAAATATTTTTCTTTTATTTCATTTTGTGTGCTAGAACTGTTTGATACACTGCCACCCTGGATTTTCATAATTATTGAGTATTTAAATAGAAAAGCCCTCATCCCCAGTATATCTCACCAGAGTTAAACTTGACTCTAACATCCTTATTGCCCAAAGATTACTAAATTATAGATTACTAAAATATAGACCATCACAATTTTCAAGAATTACTAGTTTTGTATAGAGTAGAACTCATGCAGGAAAAATCAGGCAATGCAGTCATTTTTAAGGTCCTTTATTCTTTCTAAAATCCTACTCAACATGTGTTCTAACCATACCCTGAGAATCTTATCTGAGAGCTGCTCAAGTGTGGGATGCTTAGGTAACTACAAGGCTTATAAAAAAATTAAGAGGGCATTCAAGGGCTGGAGAGATGGCTTAGCAGTTAAGGTCCTTGCCTGCAAAGCCAAAGAACCCAGGTTCAATTCCCCAGCACCCACGTAAGCCAGATGTACAAAACGGAGCATTCTTCTGGAGTTTGTTTGCAGGGGCTGGAGGCCCTGGTGAGCCCATTCTCTCTGTATCTGCCCCTCTCTCTCTCTAATAAATAAATAAAAACAAACTATTAAAAAAGAGGTCATTCGAGGTCTATTAAACCCAATCCAGACAATGGATGGTTGTGAGAGGTCAACTGCAAACCTGCAAGGCCTTCACAAGGCTGCACCTGCTGCCCAGAAAGGGTCTTGACCCAAGAGGGGGACAGTGGCAGCCAGCTCTCCTCCATCAGCATGTGAAGGACAAGCTGAGCTGCAATTTAATGTGAGAATGGCCGCCACCGCCAGGGCTCATGTGCCATTATAGAAATATTTCAATGCTCAGAGGATTAAGGCTCTCTGATAATGAGCAATGACATGACAGATCACAGCAGCTCCCAGGAAATCTACAGGGTCAATGACACAGGGGGAGAAGATAATAAAAGAGAATATAAATTGCGAGAACAGGCAACAAGAACCTCTGGTCTGAGGTGGGCCCTCTGGAAACAGTTAAGATATACATGCACATGTAACAAACACCAGAGATGCTTCCTCTTGAAATGATACCCATTTAGAAGTATTCTGACACTGGCATGAAACACACTAGTCAGTTATTTTGGAGTTTCCCCACATCAGGAATAAGCCCCCCCCCCTTTGCCTTCCTATTTCCTAATTGGCTGACAAGAAGGGCATTTCCTTGTCTCTGGAGACTGAGAAAACATATGGGTCTTAGAGTTTTTCTGACTTTTATGTAAATGATCCATTTCATTAGTGCTGGAAGATAATCATGACATGACTTCAAATAAAACGTTTACTGCCAGGAGGCAAAACACAGTTGACCGTTACTTTCAAACAATATTGTATTAAAACATCTCAGCTGGACGCTATTATAATTTGGAAATGGATTGATTTCTTGCAAGCGAGCGCCCACTGTTAACCTATAGTGGAAATCTTCTCTTAACTATCTTCCTATGTTTCAAGGACTGGTATAAGTTTTCTTAATAACTGCTTCATTCTTTACACAGCACCACTGTTGCCAGTGAAGTCATAAAGCAGCGGGTCTTGGAAAGATAGATCTTGGGCTAGAGAGATGGCTTAGTGGTTAAGTGCTTGCCTGTGAAGCCTAAGGACCCCGGTTCAAGGGTTGATTCCCCAGGACTCACGTTAGCCAGATGCACAAGGGGGCACATGCGTTCGTTTGCAGTGGCTGGAAGCCCTGGCGAGCCCATTCTCTCTCTCTCTCTCACACACACACTCTCTCTCTGCCTCTTTTTCTCTTTGTTGCTCTCAACTAACTAAATAAAAATGAACAAAATTTTTTTTTAAAAAAAGAAAACATAGATCTTGTGTTTGGACACTCACGGAGGGGCTGTGTTGTAGAGTGGTCCATTGCTTCTGTGTTGTGTCCATCTCTGTACTCTTAACTCACTTCTGGCCGATGCACTTACCTTCTTCAGAATGCTCCACCTGACTGATGGCCCTGCGTCTTGCTGAAGGGATGGCATGTGGCCACACTGTACTTCCCAATCCATCCAACTTTTGGAGGTATACTAACACACACACAAAGTCCCAAGGTTAAGTAGCCTACAGTTCTAGAGAGTGCTTTGACCTTGGAAAGTTTTATTTTTTCTAAAACACTGTCTACACATCATCACATCTGTCCTTAACCTGATGCTGTGAGTCAAGCAGGGAAGGTATTTTCAAGCAAGGAAGGTATTTTCATTGAAAATTATAAATTTAAAAGAAAAAAAAGGTAAGCAGTTCCCTGATTTAATCTACAGTCACAAGACTAGTGATTCACATATCTGTCTTCTAGACCCAGAGTCTTCCCACTACATCATGTTGTTATGCCCTTTGACAAATGAAAACAGTTATTTCATTGTATTTGGGCAAAATAAAACCAAATGATAATCATCTGTCTAATAATGAAGAGGAAAAAGCCAGTTACATATTTTTGTATGTAACTCAAATCAAATCATATATAAGCATTTACCAATTACTGATCTCGTTGCTTAGCAACATACCTCCATATCACAAGGGGAAAATGTCTCAGTTGAGTGGGTTAGGTCAGGGACAGAATTGGGATGTGGAAGGCATATTACATGAAAATGGTTTCTACATTTCAAAAACCCGGAGTGCGTCCTTGCAAAATAATAATGATAAACAAAACATCTACCACCATGACCACCACGCAGTGTCATGGTATGCCACATAACACCAGCCCATGTTTCTTCCTCTAAATCCATAAACAAAGAATGCAGCAAGCTTTTTAAAATGTATCTCAGTGCTCCTGAGAACTTGATTGATCCATCGATATTTATTGAGTGACAACAATACCCAAAATCAACCCGTAGGCTATATCATTAAAGTTGTCTTTGAGTCACTCATCAGCCTCCCAGTCTTAAAGACACAACTCCTAAACCGTACAGCCGAGAAGAATCCACGCCACCACGTGTTCCTGGTGACTCAACATGGGCTCCACAGCGGCAGGACCGACGACCGACAATGCAGCCAATGGGCTCTACCGTCAGGCAGGGAGCGAAAGCTTTTCTGAATTGTATTACTGGCTACCTACCTCATGATTCCCTCATGCCCGGAGGAGCAAAAGGATAAAAAGTGGCACTTGAAAACTACATTGCTTGCAACTGCTGCTAATCCATTTCTTCATGGTCAGAATTATGGGTAAATGATAATATGACTAAAGGCGGAAACAATGGGAGAAAAAGGAGTCTACTCTTAAACTATGCCTTTTTAAAGAAATCAAACCTAGTCAAGGTTAAACCCTTCCCTTTGCTCAAAGGCAGGTATCTATGAAAGTGTTTGCTGAGCCAAACTCCTTGTGTGAAAATAGACACTTTCATATGCCCGAATAAAGCAGAAAGTGTTTAATACAAAAATTAGCCGTTGGCAAGGAAAGTGCAACAGGAGTATAAAACATGTTTTTTTTTTTTTTTTTTTTTTTTTTTTTTTTTTTCTGGCTACAGAGATCAGATTTTCGAGACAGCAAATGAAGACTCTGGTGGCGGTCTATTTTGCCGAGGACTCTGCCTCCCAGGCTGGAAGGGAGGCATCTTCCACTGTTCCTGACAGGGCTGTTTGGGGTTGCTGCACTAGGGATGCTCAGGACCAGGTTAAACTGGGGCAGTGCATGATGGCACAGGGAAAATTTTAAGAATGACTCATCTGCTTGTCTTTCTAGGGATGAATCAATGCCAGGCCGCGATAGAACAGCTGTTGAGTGCCCTACCACTCTCCAATCTCTGCCACGAAGCGAGTCGCCTCTGCCACACACTCCAGCTGCCCTGACCTCCTGCCTCACATCAACCCCCAAACAAACTATCCCACAGTGGCTTGATGCCAGACATTCCAGCCGGCCTTCCTGTCTTCCTCTAATATTTCCTAACAGGAAGGGCCACTGTGGCGGCTGAGTTTTAGGACCCAGAGGAAACTGGGAACTTCTGCTCATTCATGAACTTGAATTCTTCTAGAACTTCACCAGTTGGGCAGCTGGAGGACACGCAGACTTTCTTGCTTCATTTATCTTTTTCTGTATACCCAGCAAACCTGGTAAGTCAGACTCAAATACTGATGAGATAGCAGATTCCATATGGAGACCAAGAGGGAAACACCCACTCAAACCAGACAAATTGAGGACCCAGTGACCCCAGGGAGGTGGCAACTTGCTTCAAGCCTCAGCAATCGTCCAGAATTTATCTTCTTTTTCAAGGAAATCAGAATATGGAATAAGCCAAAACTTGTTTACAAATTCATGTAGAACAGAAAAGTCTGTAGAAACATGTCAGGAACTTATAAACAGCTTCTTGGGTCAGCCAGGTGGGCTAGCTTTTTGCTGCTCTATTATCCCCACGTTCCTTCCTCCTTCCCTTTCTTTCTACAGAGCTCTGTGTCTCCCCCTCCCTGGCCCCCTGGGGTGGTGGGCTCCAGTCTGCCAGTCCTCATTCAGAACAGTGTGATCTGAGATGAGGAAAGCCAAAGAGACAAGGAAGTAGGAGGGGCTCCTCCAGGGATGTCCACTACACTGCCCTGGCCAAGGACCGGCGGAGTGTCATCCTAGTGCGCCCGCCCGGGGCAGCAGCCTCCCTTCCTCCTCTGCCTGCCGGCTGACCTCATGGCAGTGGCTATGCACCTGGGTTCCTGATGACCCTGCACACCTGCACCCCAAATCCCATCCACTCGTGTTCCTGTTGTTTTCCCATTCCAAGCTCTGTGCTTTGGTCACCCCAGATTTCTTCCCTGGCTTTCTGATTTTTAGCTCCTGGGTCTCCTGCATCTGGCTCTGGTCACCTGCAGGCCTCTGCTCCAGTCTCAGGTCCTCAGTCAGTGTGTCTGTCTGTGTGTATGTATATATTTATCATCTATCTATCTATCTATCTATCTATCTATCTATCTATCTATCTATAGATCTATTGTGTTCCATCTTCTTTTGAGGCAGGGTCTCTTGTTCCCTGCTGTGCACACCAGGCTATCTGGCCCGCAGGCTTCCAGTGTTTTGTCTGCTTCCCTTCTTGTTGTAGGTGTGCTGTGATTACAGACACACTCTACATCTGGCTCTGTGTGGATTCTGAGGATCTGAACTCAGGTTTTCACGCTTGCGTGGCAGAGCTTTTATCCACTGATCCGTCCCCCCAGCACGGAATCTCTTTTTCATATGCATGTAGATGTCATGTGCTTTCCCATGGCAATTCCCCTTCTGGTCATCAACCCTTTCTGCCCAGAATCTCCCTGTCTACAGATCTTTATGCTCCTGCCTGATCTGCTGTGCCCCAGGCATGCTCAGTACCAAGGAAAGTGGGCATCCTCTTACCTCCTCTTGAGCCACCCCTGTGCGGATTATGCTCAGCACATGAACGAAAAGAATGGTAAACACCAGACGCGAGAAAATGTAAATGCGAGTTACAAACCCATTCCAAAGCCAGATATAAATGGCTTTACTTAATTAACATTACTACTGCCTTTCCTTAACATGAATAATAGAGAACTGACTGGTGTTACTGAGTGGAATCGATGAAGCTATGCATCTACAACACTGCCTCAGTTGTCTATAAAACAGACCGAGAGAAAGATAATCATGGCTAATTACAACCCGCTCCCTATGGAAAGCCAAGGGTCTAGTTCTTCTGCTGGGAAACAATTGTCTATAAAATATGTAGATATATCTTTTACCGCATAAGAACTATCTTACTGAAATGAAGATTCATTAAGGAATCAGCATATTCCATATCATTTGATATCAAGGCTGTAACCAATCTAACGTTCTTTTCATTACATTATGCACCCTTTAGATGCAGTAGTTTCTAGTTAAATCATCTATCCACATGCTAATGTAATGTTACAAAAAATATTCCATGATCTACCACAAACAGATCGCCCTTTGCACAGCCAAGTGTGACCATTTATTCCTTGTTTTCCTTAACATTTATCTCCCTTCCCTGTGTGACAGAAAACTATCTCAGAAAGCATAGGTAACTGATTTATAGTCAGGCTGCACACTTTTTATGTCTTTATTCTAAAAGAAATAGTGATTTATCCCCCATTCTTCCTGTATTTTCATCATGTAAAATTAAAAACTCACATAAAATTACACACTGCAGATATAATTTGTTGCCCAAAGCAGCCACTGTTACCAAGGTGTGACAGTCAGAAATGGGTAGCATTTGCAGAGACAATAAAGTCTTTAATCCATAACTCTCTGTACAATTCCTGTAACTTTCCCAGAGCAAAACTAATTAATTGTCAATGCTGGGTGACATACTCTGTGGTTTGGGGGGTGGTGGTTCTTGGTTAATTAAATTTAAATATAACGGTTCCATTTGCTAAAGAAAGCAATTTCTTATTCACTCTTCAATACCAATATTTTTATTTTAAAAAAAAATGCTAAGGTTGAAAACTGAAGAAGTCATTAACTAACTTGTTTCAAAGGAAAGCAGTCTGTGTGGGGTCTCCGCATGGTAACAGTATGGGAGAGACACAGACGTGGGTCAGAACCTCGGTGAGGCTGAACTGCCTCAGATTCCAGGCAGTTCTGTGACCTGCTGCTACCTCGGCAGTCTGCCTGTGTCTGAGAGGTTGAGATTTACATCTTCTCTATTGGGGTTTGGTTATAGAGTGTCCCCCCAAAACCCATGTATTGGAGGCTTCACCCCTAGCTGGTGGTGCAATTTTGGTAAGTTCTAGAAACTTTAGGAGGTGGGAGCTGGCTAGAGGAAATAGGTCACTGGAGTGGGAGGTAAGTTTCCTTGACAGTATCTCGTCCCTGGTCCCATCCTGTCTTCGGTTTCTCTCTCTCTCTCTCTTTTCTTTCTCTTCCCTGTCTATCTCCAGGTGACTAGCCTTTGCCACACTCTCCTGCCACTATTATGTCCTGCCTGCCTCCCTTCAGGCCCAGAAATAAAGAGCCAAGTGACCATGAACAGAACCCCCTGAAACCATGAGAAAAACAAATCCTCCTCCCTTGAGATGTTGTCTTGAGTATTTTGGTCACAGTTACAGCAGTGAGAAAGCTGACAAATAAACTCTACCTCTCAGTCTAGGTAGTGTAAGGTAACTTGGGACACACTCTATGGAAATGGCCGAAAATCATGGCAAATCCATTGTGCAATTTGGGCACACGCCACAGGTATGTTCAAAAGCTCCAGAGCAGAAGAAAGGAAGAAGCTCTTGTTTTTAGTTAAGTGCACAAGCAATCTCCACGGAGCTGACAGCAAAGATGAGAGAATATTTTCGAGCAAAATAAGTTGTAATAGAGAATCTAAAGCAATCATGGCTCATCCAGACCTGCAGTGGAATTTCTTGCCGCAAGCACGTATCAAAGCTGCTGCAAAGGCATGCAATTGGCTTTCTGCTGCACACATTTGCTTATTCCATGATCCCCATGGGCCCAGAGCAGTCAGTACCTTGGGAAGGCAGCAGGTAGAGGTCTGGGCTCCTTTCTCCATTGACAAATGGGGACTTTGTGCTAAGCTCTGAGTCTTCCCCCTCCCGTTCACTGCTGCACGTACTCTCGCTGAAGGTACACTAAGGTTGTCGGAGCCAGACTCCAGCATGGCATATGTACATGGATGTGCAGGATGAACAATAAGGGAGAGGGCAGGAAGGAAAATTAAGAATTTAAAAATAAGAGAAGGCAGCGGATTCCTTTCGTGCATTTCATCATGCTCTATGCAAGTTTTTATTATGTTCTTCCTATTTTTTGGTTTTGTTTTATAGAAGCATTATTTTTTACAAAGCAGTAATCAAATGATTAAATACAGCTATAAAGAAAGGCAGTCATTTTGAAACAAAACGATCAGGAGTAGAGAAATTGATCAAAATAAAGGCAGCTTTATTTTAGCTTCCCTAGTTAATGCTACAAAGTAACAGCCACATTAAATTACACATTTCACTAGTGTTTATCTTAGTGGACATATAATTGGAAAGTAAGTGAAATTTACAACATGTAAAGTTAATTTCATTTGCTGTGGATACTCTCGGTTTTTAGACTTCCCAGTCTAATAAGTGAATCCCAGTTTCTCATGTTGACTACCATGCCAACTACACTTATAATTTTCTGACACTGAAACGTTGGCGAAGAGTAAATCACCAGGTCTGACATTACTACGAGGAAAGTTACATTGATGCCCTGATGGAGCCTTTATGAACGGACTGTGCACAAGGAAGAAAAAACAGTTCTTAGGTAAGGATGCCATCCAGCTGCGTTCGGAACGTCTTTACAATCAGAGGGGTAGAATGCAACTCGCACTATGCAAGGAATCATTTAATCAGTCATCTTGTATGGATTCCCACATTTATATAACATATGTGCTCCTACAAACTACTTATAATTTGGGCTTTATAGAGTAAATATTTTATTAAAAGTTTTGCACGTGTGTGTGGTATGTATGAGCGTGTGTTTGTTCATACATGTGTGAGAACATGTATGTGAGCATCCATGGGAAAGCCAGAGGACAGCCTTGGATGTCATTCCATGGGCATATCCACCTCTTTTAGAGACACTATCTCTCATTGGCCTGAAGCTCGTTAGTGAGTCCAGACTGGCTGGCCAGCGAGACTCGGGATCCTCCAGTTTCTGCCTGCCTAGTGTTTGGATTGAAGGCATGTGCTTCTGGGCCTAGCATTTATATGTGGGTACTGGGGATTGAATGTAGGCCCCCATGCTTGCAATGCAAGCCCTTTACCAACTGAGCCATCACCCCAGCCCTTTATAACTTAAATCTTATTTCACATGACTTACACTAAAATTTCAGAGACACCCCCCATCTTTATAAATGATTTTCGATGGAGAATGGCCATCAACACTTTACGTATCAAATATCTGTGATCTTCTTCCAGTTCTTCAAGTCACTAGAACTTAAATTCATATAATAACAGGATAGGTCTTGCCTTTTAGTAAACACCTAGAATTTGTCTGTTGCCAATATTGTTAAAATAACATTCATATGAAGCTCCATCCAATGTGTATTTTAGGAGATTCTCTCATAAGCTTCTGAATATACCAGTTGTATCAGGTGAGTTGGAAGAGGTATGTTTGCCTTAAGTCTTCTTCCTGAGTCTTCTCTGAGCGCACCTGTCAGGGGTTGTCAGCATTACAGTGTACTGTGATCCGGACTCTGATGTCAGGTCGGGATCCTGGACAACTTCAACACGAGTTCTGGTTATCCTGTTTTCTGGAGGGGTCTTACTTATAGCTCATAAAGGTCAGAAAAGATGACTTCTTAATTTGAACTGATAAATTGGGGTCAGCTACAGTGTTAAATCAGATGCCAGCACACTCTCTGTGGGCACCATTGTTTTGTTCTGAAAACCAGACTGTTATGTCGGCCGTGTCCCCCCCACCGGTCTTTGTGTACTGGAGACTATCGTGAGCACTGCAGTAGGGTCCTCTGACAGTACGTCTTTATGTCCTCTGGTCCAAATGGCTATGGAGAAGAAAATTGATTGTCAACCTCACCAAGACACTGCAAGCAGCTACTCTGGATGGTTAGAAATTGTGTGCAAAATCAAGGCTTACACAGAATCAAAAACATAAGTTAAGCAAACCCAAAGAGCCAGCCCACAACTTAAGTAAGAGTGTAGCCAGTATCACTTTCTATAATGCACTGGAGATAAGTGGACCATGCTGGTCCCAAAGGCTGGTAGACCCTGACCACCATGTCTCACATGCCAGCCAGGGCAGTCCCTGGTTAATATGAGGAATAGGTGGAATGCACATTCTGCTTCCTGCAATTGACTATAATTACTTACATCATCTTCAGAGGATGGAAAGCTCTGTGAGGTCAGAAACCATCTATCTGTTCTACAGTTGTGTTCCCCAATTGCCTGGTCCACAATGTGCACTTCAAAAATGCAGACGGATGGGTATATGGATGGATGGATGGACAGATGGGCAGATGGATAGAGTTGGTTCAACATCACTGACATCATAGAAGGTATAAATTTGGCTGCATATCTTCCTGACAGGATCAGGCTTGGAGTCCAGGTGAGGGTGATTTTTATGCAAGGATTGCTCCAGTGCAGAGGTCCTGCAGGGCTACACTTCGGAATGCACTTGGGTATCCTCCAAAACAAGCTTGTCAGCTCACATTAACAGGTACTTCATTACCTGTGGGGAGGCTGATCATCTGTACTTGTAGAGGGAGTAAGATACTTATTTCTTGGTTTTTAAAGGTTGCAACACAGTCCAACCTTCGGAGAGCTCTCGGACTGACCACATCTGCATCCACAAGCTCACGGATGCTACATCATTGCGAAGGAAGCAGCAGACGGTCAGGGCTGATACTAAACACGGCCTGTGCTGATGGAACTTCCACAGGGTAAGGACTTAGCTTATTTATTAATTTTTATAGCCAAGAATGGGACCTGGTGCCTAGTAGATACTCAACAAACGCCTCACTGGTTGGATGACTGAATATTTTTTTCTGTTTGCCTTTTGATTTTAGTTTTTTTAATTTATTTTTTATGGGGACAGAGAAAATTGGAGCACCAGGGCCTCCAGCCACTGTAATCAAACTCCAGACGCACATGTAACCTTGTGCACATACGTGACCTTGAACATGCGTCACCTTGTGTGTCTGGCTTATGTGGGATGTGGGGTGTAGAACATGGGTCCTTAGGCATCACAGGCAAGCACCTTGACCACTAAGCCATATCTCCAGCTCTTTCGTTTTTAAGGTTTGCCCTATTTTCAGTTATGACAACACAGGAAATATTTTTTAGTGTGGGATCTTCTAGCATATTATGGTCATAAAATAAATATAATGACGGTGTTCATTGTAATTATTTTCATACATCATTATAAGCCTGTGGCCAACATTTGTTTGGCCAAACTTTTGGGAGAGTTTTTTTTTTTTTTTTTTCTTTTAAGTTGTCTGTTGGCACAAATACGCTCACTGGATTCTCTATGAGTGAAGGCCTTAGGTTTGTGCTTTGTAAAGTTAATTCCAAAAGTCAATTTGATTAGATGACTGACTTTTCCATGTCTGACCTTTAAAGGGAAGTCATTTGCTACTAGGCTAGCAGGGAGGGCTCTCTTTTATTCCTCCAGAGGGGGCTCCAAGTCCATGTTTCCTTGTCTTATTCCTGAGGAAGTTATCAGAACAGAGCGATGCCTTTTGCAATTGCCCATACTGGAAGATAACTAACTGATGAGTACCTGAGTCTCTGAAAACATTGATTTTTTTCCAAACATGATATTTTCCTGTTTTTGTTACTGTTGTTGAGACAGGGTCTCCGGCTGGTGTGGAATTCTCCATCCGCTTGCCTTAGCTTCCTGAGGGCTGAGAGTAGAGACCTGCACCATTATGCCCAGCTCTCAAAATTATGTTTGCGAGGAAATAATCAATGACGTTCTTGTGCTTGAACAACATGCTCTTATTAAGCTATTGAGCAATTGCAGCAGCTTAACTAGTCAATTCTAATCCTATTCCACATCTCCTGAGAACGAAAATAAAGGTTGACAAGTACTTATTTTTACCTAACTTTTTTTTTCTCTCCATTGGATGCTCAAAGCTTCTTAAATAAAACAAATGTGAATGTTCTAAGCCCAGGTTAACATACCAAATTATCTGTTAAAAGCTATCATCATCAATTTCCCATGAAAAAAAATTTTTTTTACATTTTCGCACGTGTATATGTGTGTGCACGTGTGTGTGTGCGTGGGTGTGTGTGTGTGCATTGTGTGCATATGGAGGACAGAGGTTGACCTGGATTGTCTTCCTGAGTCACTCTCCACCTTATTCTTTGACCCAGGATCTCACATTGAATCTGGAATTCACCGATCCAGCTAGACCAGCTAGTCAGCAAGCCCCAGAGATCCCTCAACCCTGCCTGTCCAGCACTGGGGTTATAGCCATGTGCCTCTGCACCCAGCTTTTATGTGGCTGCTGGGGATTTGAACTCAGGTCCTCATGTTTACACAGCAAACACTTTATCAACTGAGCCATCTCCTCAGTCCTATTTTGTATCGTTTGAAAATTAATAGCTACCTTTCATTGTATTGTTCGAGTAACTTCCTGTTTTATTCTTTACGTACACATCTTCTTCTTTCCTTTCAAAGCTATAAGCTCCGGGAGGGGACAGCCAGAATATTCAAATATTTATCTTATAGGTGGCAAAGGTTTTGTGAATGGTTGTTCAGCGAAAGAATGAACGCACAAATGGGCCCGAGAATGAATGTGTAGGCGAACAGGAGTTACCACTAATTCTGCTCACTGACTTTAGCATAGTTCCCTTTCCTGGAATACCCACTCTTCAAAGATAACAGAGTCTATCATCTCTGCGGATCCATCCAGGTTTAAAACACTCCTTCTATAACCACTGTGATGCTCAACTTGCTATAAAAACCACCTAAGTCATTATGCCACACTTTTCTGGTGTGTTAGGCTCATTTGTGTCTTTTCCTGCTATTATGGGTTTTTCAAGAGCAGCTTAATAAAGTAACTAGTTAGCACAGGGCTGGCAGGGAAAGTGCTTAGTACACTGTAACAGAGCCGAATTTCCTGAACAGGTGCTATAAAATCCTGGGCTTTTTACTACAGATAGTTTCCTAGTAACAATTTCTTTCTTTCTTTTTTTTTTTTCAAGTGAAAGCAGGTTGTTTGGATTCATTCTCTTGTCCTCTTTCCTGAATGGCACTACTTTATTTATTTTTTTTGCAAGCAATAACTTTTATTATTATTATTTTTAGAGACAGCAAGAGAGAGCAAGAGAGAGGGGGAATTGGCACCACCAGGGCCTCAGCCACTGCAATAGCACTCCGGATGCTTGCGCCACCTAGTGGGCATGTGTGACCTAGCGCTTGCCTCACCTTTGTGCGTCTGGCTTACATGGAATCTGGAGAGTCAAACATGGGTCCTTAGGCTTCACAGGCAGGCACCTTAATAGCTAAAACATCTCTCCATCCCAGCAACAACTTTTAGGATAGACTGTACTAATACCATCTTCAGATAAGCAGGTAGAGTCATTTATCCAGTTGTAGAATATGACCTTCCTTCCCTCACAGTCACAAAACCAAGGTTCAGACACAGGGCCTATATGAGCCCATTACTGACCCAGGATCTAATGTTTCCAATTAACTGTGAGAATGAGACACGATTTTGAGCCCTTCTGATATGATCCAATAGTAAAGGTAGTGCCTAGGGGCTGGGGGAGATGGCTCAGTGGAGAAAGTGCTTGCTATGCAATTCTGAGTACCTGAGTTTGGATGTTCAGACACACACACACACACACACACACACGCATATATATGTGTTAGAAACTAAAGCAGACTTTTATAATCCCAGTGCATTTATGGCAGGAAGGGAGGCATAGACAGGAGAATTTCCCAGAAGCTCATGAAGTGAGCAGCGAACAGCAATGAAAAGTCCTCTCAAGCAAGGCGAAGGCAAGGATCCACTTGGCAGTTGCCCTCTGACCTCCACATGTGTGCCATGCAGCACCCACCCCACCCCCACATTTATACACATGAACATACACACGTATACTAAATGAATTAGAAGCAAGAGGAGGCAGGGCCTGATGGAAGGAAGGTCATCGGGGTGTGCCCTTAAAAGGGATATTGGGCTCCCGGCCCTTTCCTTTCTCTATCTTTGCTGCCCAGCCACCATCGGGTGAGCATCTTTGTTCTGCCACACACTCCCTGCTCTGACGCTGTGTCTTCCCACAGGCCCACATGCTTAGCCAAGTGCCCGTGCACTGAAACTGTGAGCCAAAATAAACCTCTGCTTTTATTTATGAGAGAGAGAGACAATGGACTCTACGGAGCTTGCATGGCCCAGTACACTGTCTGCTTTGCTTAGCTCCATCCGTTGCTGAGTAGGAACCAACGTACGGAAGCCAGATCCTGGCCTTCCATAGTTTTCTGTGGCTTTTCTCTTTTTAAAAATTAAAAAAAAAAAAAAACCTATTTATTCGTTTGAGAGAGGCAGACAGAAAGATTGGATGTGCCAGGGCCTCTAGCTACTGCAAACGAACTCCAGATGCATGCGCCACTTTGTGCACATGACTTACGTGGTTTCTTGGGAATCGAACCTGGGTCCTTAGGCTTTGCAGGCAAGCCTTAACCTCTAAGCCATCACTCCAGCCCCAAATCTCTCCATTTAAGTTACTTTGTTCAGGTGTTTTGTCACAGGGATGGACAGCTGACTAATGGTGCAGGCGTCACTTGCCATCATTATGATATTCTGCTTGATGTGAATGATTACTGATCATTGCCTAGTCTGAAAATCTGAAAAATACTGACTTCTAATCATCATGTAACATGAATATGGTTGCATGACGCCATCCATTTTCATGCTTCTGGGCATAAACAAAAACTCATGCCAATTCTTGTCTGAAAAACCTTTCGTGGCCACTCCCCAGCGCTCATCCCTCTAGACCTGCCACTCAATGCAGAACCCATTCTCCACCCCAGTGCGTTCTGATCATGATTTGCTAACAGTACACCTTGCTAACAAGAAGTGCTTTGTGTATTGCAGGAGAACCAACTTATGTCTTACCCACTCACCCTGGGTTCACTTTTGAATCCCAGAAATCTTACTCAAAAAGGCCTGTACCATTTTAGGTATTGGCCAGTGCGTCTCAGCCTGCATTTGACCCATGAGCTTAATGTCAGTGTTAAGCTGATGGCTGGAGGTTTTAAAAAAATATGTTTTAGCCGGACGTGGTGGCACATGCCTTTAGTCCCAGCACTCGGGAGGCAGAGGTAGGTGGATCACCATGCGCTCAAGGCCACCCTGAGACTACAGAGTGAATTCCAGGTCAGCCTGGGCTATACAGTGAGACCCTACCTCGAAAAACCAAAAAAAAGTATACATGTATATATATACATATATATATATATATATATATATATATAATTTATTTGCAAGTAGAGCAATATATAAAGAGAGACAGACAGACAGAGAGAGAAAGAGAGAGAAAGAGAGCGAGAATAGGGAGATATATGGGTTGCCGAGGCCTCTAGTCACTGCAAATGAACACATTTCCCAGACACATGCGCCACCTTGCATACCTGTCTTATATGGGTACAAGGGAATTGAACCCAGACCGTTAGGCTTTGCAGGCAAGCTCCTTGGCCACTGAGCAACCTCTTGTTGGCTGGATTTTTATGAAGCTCCGGATACAGTGTCAACCATAATGCAGCAGAGATTGAAGTTTGCACAGAATCCCTTGCTATTGCCAAAAACTAAATGCAGGAAAGATTCCTCCTGCCTCCATTCAACGCTCTTCCAAGTGCCGCACAGTGAATTTTGTGCACACACTTACTAATCCGCTACGCAGAGACAGAAAGAGCTTCTGACGGCGGGGTAAAGGCTGCAGTGTAGATCGTTACCCGAGAGAGCTGTCACCCTGCCCCATCGCCCAGCCCCCCATCCTCCAGGTTCAGCCCCCATATCCAGGGACAGTCTGGCAGCGGGAACTTTTGTGTTCAGCTGAAGAGAATGTGCCACTGACAGTTTGGGCTATTACAGAGCTTATTACCCTAGGAAGGCCCTTACATATTTATGAGCTGACATCTTGGATTTGTGGTTTTGTGGGATTCCTCAATTTCCCTCTGGAGCACCGATCAGCCCCTTTGCGGGCCTGTTACTGCACAGTACACCTCCACCCCCACACCGAGATATGGCAGGTGGTTCATTTGTGGAGATGCTCGGGGTCAAAAAAAAAAAAAGAAAAAAAAAGTGAAAAAATGAGTCCCTGCAGCCTCCTGAGCCGGAGCTGAGGAGGTGAATAACAGACCCGCAGGGAGGTCGCTCTACTGGCAAACCCGCCCGCTGTGGCTTTGCCCGTAGTCGTACTCAGCACGAGCATGCACATCCCTAGGAGAGGCCGGCCAACGAAGCACACGTGTGTACATGGCTCATGTCACCCCTCGGACCATCCTGCGGCTCTCCATCCGGACTGGCCATTGCCACTGTCCCTGTTAAACATTGTTTTATTTTTTTCTTTCTTCAAAGACCGTTTCCTACAAGGGGGAAAGAAAAAAAAAAAAAAAAACAGACCTGCTAGGTATGGTGGTGCACGCCTTTAATCCCAGCGCTTGGGAGGCAGAGGTAGGAGGATCGACGTGAGTTCGAGGCCTCCCTGGAATACAGAGTGAATTCCAGGTCATCCTGGGCTAGAGCAAGACCCTACCTTGAAAAACCAAAAAAGAAAGAGAAAAAAAAAAAAAAACAATACAATAAAATAAAATAAGTTAAAAGCAAACAAACAAAACAGACTTAACAGTGAGGACAAGTTTATTTCATTAATGAACTGGAGCTCCATGTATTGCTAGGAAAACTATAAGTCACTTTACAGAAAAAAAGAGGTGACTCCAGCTCCAGACGCTAAGAATGGTCTTTGAGAGGAAGGACATTTCAGCGTCATTCTCCTTAGCTGTGGAGAGTCCCACAGTGGCAATGTGTGCTGTCAGGAAGAGCGGAGAGTCTCCGATGCTCCTGCTCATAAACCACACCAAGACCCAAGCTTGGGGTTGGATTCCAAACCCATGTTTGTCAGACTCCAGAAGGTTGGCTCCTTCCAGACCACACTACACTACCTCCATGAGGAAGACTGAGAAGTAGGCAAGACGCATCTTCAGCACCCTGGGGCCTTTGCTTGCGCTCTCTCTCCCTCCCTTTCCTTTTAGGAACCCGTTTCCCGTCTTTATCCTCTCAGGGCGGGGATCTGAAATCTCCCGAGTGACAGAGGTGTCCTTCCAGGGGTGCTGGCTTTCTGGTCTTATCTATCACTGTGAAATGAAAAGTCTGGTTGTGTACAGACATCCAGACATCCAGAGCTTCTGGCTCACACAGCCTGTCCTGCTTCTGCGACAAAGAATAGACCCACACCACCAGAACAGCACAAAAGAGAATGCTATTTTGTTTCATTAGAATGGGTACATCTGGGCCGGGCACGGTGGCGCACGCCTTTAATCCCAGCACTCGGGAGGCAGAGGTAGGAGGATCGCCATGAGTTCGAGGCCACCCTGAGACAACGTAGTGATTTCCAGATCAGCCTGAGCTAGAGCGAAACCCTACGTCGAAAAACCAATAAATAAATAAATAAATAAAGGTACATCTTAGTACTTGACATATCAACTAAAATATTAGTACTAAAGACAGTCTTTCCGTTAACTCAAAACTGAAGGCAACTAGCCAGGCCTCTACTCATCAGAGCCTTTCATATACATTATTTCCTTTTCTCTTCACTCAAGGCCTACTTCTGAGACTACTGAGGCAGGGCAGGGATTCCTTCTTTCACTCTGTGTAGCCAGCCAGCAGAGTCCTGGTCGAGATGCAGCATAGGGATTATAGTCTGGCGACAGGGACAGCTAAGGACGTGGGAAAGCAAGGGGCGAGAGATGCAAGAGCCACACACACTGTGGAGGGCCTGCCCGAGCAAGACCCCAGGACTCAAGGGAGGGTCACAGGACAAAGCCAGGAAGGGGTTAGCCAGGGAAAGGAGAAGCTGCCAGGCTGAGGGATGGCATGAGTCAAGGGGTAGAGAAGTCTCTCAGGAAATTGAAACATTCCAAAAGCCTAGAAGACCAGGGGTAGTCATGCTTACTATTAGACACCCAGAGCAAGGTCTAAAACTTTCTTGACAGATAGCCAGTGCTTACAAGAGCATTGATTAAAAAGGACATGATAGGAAGCAGGAGAGATGGCTCTGTGGTTCAACGTGCTTGCGTGCAAAGCCTGCTAACCCAGGTTCAATTCCTCAGCTCCATATAAAGTCAGGTGCAAAAAGTAACACATGTGTCTGGCATGGCAAGAGACCCTGGCATGGCACACCCATATACATGTGTGTACGTGTATGTATACGTATGTGTGTATTGGACATGATGGGGCACAAAGCAAAAGCTAGGTCCCGTGTATGATTTCATGTAATTCTTGCAAAGCCTAATGAGGTACTATGCTTTGGATCTGGAATGTCTCCCAAAGGCTCATGTATCCAACGTCTCACTTACCAGTCAGTGTAGCACATTGGGAGTGATGGTCCCTTTAAGAGAGGGGACCCAGTAGAAGGCTGTGGTTTATTAGGGGAACACCCTTGAAGGCAATCATGAGATCTTGGTCTTTTTCTTCCTGTCTTCTACTTTTAGGCTGTGAAGCAAATGAGCTTCCTCTACCACACATTCCATGCCATGTGATCCCGTGCTATGTACAGGCCCAAAGCCATTGGACTGCTAGGTTATAGACTGAAACCTCCAGAACTATGGGCCAAAATAAACCTTTCCTCCTCATAATTTGGTTATCTCAAGCATTTGTTACAGTACAGAAAAGCTGATTAGCACAGGCTAAGCTCTGCACACCTTTTTTTTTGTTTTTTTTTTGGTTTTTTGGTTTTTTGAGGTAGTGTCTCACTCTAGCTCAGGCTGACCTGGAATTCACTATGTAGTCTCAGGGTGGCCTTGAACTCATGGCGTCCTCCTACCTCTGCCTCCCAAGTGCTGGGATTAAAGGCATGTGCCACCACGCCTGGCTTTGCACACATTTTACTGATGTGAAAAATCAGGAATTTAGGGAAGCTAAGAAACTTACAGGTTAGTAGCTCAGATGCAGTTAATAACGATTAGTTCTGCCTAGGTTCGCTGTTACCTAACAGCAGCCCTTCCACTGTCTTCTAGAACCAGGCATGGAGACAACATATGCAGGAGAAAAAGTCACTTCTTCCTCCAATCAGGAAAACTTCTAGGGGCATTTTTCATGAGTCAACATCCCTATCTACACTTATTTTAGTTTATCATAAGCCTAATTATAAGAACTCCTACCTTAGGCTGGGCATGGTGGTGCACGCCTTTAATCCCAGCACTGGGGAAGCAGAGGTAGGAAGATCGTCATGAGTTCGAGGCCACCTTGAGACTACATAGTGAATTCCAAGTCAACGTAGGCTAGAGTGAGACCCTTCCTCACAAAATTTAAAAAAAAAATCCTATTTTAACTTGCAAGTAAAACTATATATTTATATAAATACAACATGTTTTGAACTGGGCATATGTTGAGGAATGGCTAAGTTTGCTAACACAAAATTACCTTATACTTTTTAAAAAATCTGTGTGTGTGTGTGTGTGTGTGTGTGTGTGTGACAGAGAGAGAGAGAACACACATGCCACAGAACACATGTGGAGGTCAGAGGACAGCCTCAGGCATCTGTCCTCACTGTCCCCCTTGTTCGAGGCAGGGTCTTCTGTTTACCACTGCATACAACATGCTGGCTGGCCCATGGGCTTCTGGGGGAATTCTCCTGTCTCCATCTCCCATCTCAACGTAGGCAGGCTGGGGTTAGGGATACGCCCTGCCACGTCCAGCTTGACATGGGTCCTGGGGATCTGAACTCGGGTTGCCAGACTTACACAGCAAGTGCTTTTTACCCACTGCGCCATCTCCCTCTCCCTCACATACTTTTGTTATGGCAAGAACACTTAAAACCCACACTCATAGCAAATTTAAGCAATACTAAAAAAAAAAAAAAAAAAATTGTCCCCAAATTGCCAGGCGTGGTGATGCACGCCTTTAATCCCAGCACTCGGGAGGCAGAGGTAGGAGGATCTCCGTGAGTTTGAGGCCACCCTGAGACTCCATAGTGAATTCCAGGTCAGCCTGGGCTACAGTGAGACCCTACCTCGAAAAAAAAAAGTTTAAGGAATGTGACACACTGTTATTAATTATAATTCTTCAAATGTATCAAAGATGTGTTCATCCTTTCTAGCCTCACCCAGAGACGAGGTGGGAAGATGAACTTGGGAACAGTACGCTGTGTCTGCCTGGGGTGGCTCTGCAGCCAGACTCCACCAGGAACTTGGGGGGGTCTCAGCATTGTCAATGGTATAAAAGAGTGCATGGAGAAAGGCTGGGAGACATGAAGTTTAGAGTGACCAGTTGAGACAAACGGCACAAACTAGAACCCAGACAATGTAATAAGAAAAACAAGGAGTTCTGAAGGCCAGCACTGGTCTTTGGCAGTGCAGTTCTGTAGATCACACTTTCTGAGGACACTTCTGTTCCGAATGGAACCCGTTGCTTAGGTGGTCGACCATCAGGGAGAACACACGCCCGCAGGGGGCACTGGGGAAGCAAAGGGAGAGCAGGCAGGTCACCTGGAGGTACGCCTCTCAACCCAACACCAGGCTCCAAAGAGAGCTCCGCCGCCTCCGTGAGGCACCCATGAGGCTTAGGCTTACAGAACCATCTGGCATGATGAACTTAGACTCTCTGGCTGCCTCACAGAACTTTGCCTAAACGCCTCTGAAGAGCCCCTTTTCTCTTTCTTTCTCCTCTCACCTTGAGTCCAGTTATTTTATTTTATTTTAATTGCTCAGCAGTTTTCCTGATGCCAATCAGCCGCTTCTCAAAGACTCTTTGCAAGGATCAGCGTATCTGGCCCTTTTGCTCACTCGCCACTAAAATACACTCTGCCCCCTCCCTGAAAAGGCTGCCCTTGGCAGCTCATCTTTAGGGCACAGGGGGAAAGCTGGGGCGAATCACCAGGGACACTTGGGAGTCGGAAGCATGGGCCAGGGTGCAAGGACAGCAAGGGGTTCCCTGCTCTGTCCAAGCGAGCAGGATCTCAGAAGACTGCCTCTTCCTACCTTTTCGATTTCTTGAGCAACCACCCTCCTGTGCTCAGAACCCAAAAGTGCTATGAAGTCATCCCTGTCCACTCACCAGAAAGGTCGTGGCCGGTACCTGCCCTTAACAGGGAACCGAAAACAAGCATGAGAACTGGAATGTGGGTAAGAAAATCCATCCATATTCTGGGCTGACTTTGATTTTAAATGTTTAATGGCATTCCCTCCTCTGGCATGCCTAGCTTTGGGGTATCCCCTCCCCTCCAAACCTCTTCCAGATGCGTCGGACAGAGTTCAATATAAGCAAGAAACCAAACCAAACCGGCACCTGATCGCCAACATCCCCCCCCCCCCCCAGTGATGCCACCAGTTCATGCGCACGGGCGCTCACGTGACCCTGACAACATGTGTTTTCTGTCTCTCCGATTCCCCTTGATAACAAAGGACATATTATTTTAAAAGGCGCGGCCCTAGGAAACCAGCAGGAATCGCAGAGCAGTTTGGGGTTCCAGTTTGGCTTTAGGCTGGTCCCCCCCCCCCAGGTAGTCAGCGCTACCACTCCCGATGACATTAAGTGCCAATTAATAAAGTTAGCACCACTTTGGGTCAGGTTGACAGATATGATCTCATTCTGCTGCTCACAGAACTGATTTGACGCTCAGGCATCAAATGAGCTCATTCAGTTCCAAAATTGGCAGCTCTGTGCCTTGCACTACAGTACTTCCTCTGTCCAGGGCTGAGCAGGGCGTGTTCACAGAGCTGCTCCAAGCCTCAGAGGGAAGGCTGGGGGCTGGGAGACAGTGGGGAGAGTCGGCAGGTGGGAGGGGCAGTAACCTTGCCTGGGGTAGGGATGAGATGGAAAGGCAGGCAGAGGAGCATTGTTAGAAAGCTCTCTTCTAGATCCAGTCAAGTTTCAAGCAGCCAGGAATAGTTCATGCTAATGCATACACTTGAAAGGGAAAAGTTGCAACTGGCTATTAAGAAAGAAAAAAAAAAAAAAGTTGGCAATCAAAGGTGTCCTTACCTGAGTGATTTATTATGGTAAAGGCTTCCTGTACATTTCTGCTTTTTAATCTAGAAAGCTTACTGTCTATGTAACGTTAACCTTGTTTCAGTTATCAAAGAACTGGTAAATCATAGTTTAACTTTGATTTTTTTTTAAAAAAAAATCTTTTAGATTGCTGTTCTTATGACAGGAAACTGGTTTGAGTGTTCAAGTTACTCCCCTCCTGCCCCACCCCAGTATCCAGTGACTGAGGTGCTTCAGCCGAGCCCTGGCATGGAAAGACGGAAGACCCCCTCACTACATGGCTAGCTGTCAACTCATCAGTGTCTCACACCCCAGACACTGTACTCTAGATTCCCTGGGGAGGTGTCTGTCTCAGGCAAAGCTGAAACAGATGGGGAAACAGCCAGCATCGAACCTGAGTTTTAAAAAAAAAAAAAAATCAACACCACATTTATACAGCTAGAAAGAATCTGTTCTGAGAGCCACAGGCTAACTTCATTTTGTGATCCTGTGACGACAATGCATTTCCATTCCATCTTTGATTCTGAAAGGAGCCAATGTCAAATATTTTAGCAACTCTGAATAAGTCTGATTATAGCAATGACTGTCAGCTCACAAACCTGGTTTGTTTTGTTTACTTCCCATCTCATTCTCCGCCTCAGGGACGGTGCAGATTCTGTGTGTTTGTGTGTCTGAGAGAGAGAGAGCTGTGTGTTGTGTCTGAGAGAGAGAGCTGTGTGTTTGGTTTTTTTATTTTCTTTGCAAGTCAATGACACAACAAGAAAGCTCATATAAGCTGGACTCTCCTAACTTCTCTGCAATACTTTATGCATTTTACTTTCACTTTCCTGAAAAGGAAATTCACTGAGAAAGTTCATATTTTTAACAAAGCAAGTGAGACAGACCCCGTAACTACAGGAATATACAGAACTGTTACTTACACCGCTTTCCAATCCATCATCATTGATAAGTCATGGCTAAAGAATCAAGTGCAGAATCCATTTCTTCACATCTGCTAATAAATAGCTTCTCGCAAATGCCTCTTGCAGATCAGGGGCCATCTCAGGAGGAAATAGGAGAGTGCGAAGGTGAAAAAGAGGCTGGAAAATTCTAAAATCCATGGGGGTCTGGGAACTCTCAGAGCAGACCTTGATGAAACATTCCTGCGATTCCAGTCTCTGCCTAAGACAGGATGCTGGCCTCCCTGAGCTCCCAGCCACCCTCCCAACGCAGGTCAGCCCCTGCTCCAACATCGCATTGCCCTCCAGGAACTGTGCATGGACGGGATGGAGAGGAGCTGGGGGCTGATAGCTGCACAAGCGAGCGAGCTCCTCTCCTAAGAGAAGCCGCCCCAGCTTCTCAGTCTGCTATCTCCGAAAGCCAGCGAGGGAGGGGCAGAGGCAGGCAGGGAGGAGGGGGAGAGGGAGGGGAGAGAGAGAGAGAGAGAGAGAGATTTACTAAAAGACCAGCAGAAAAACACTTGCTGTAACTCCCATTAACCCACAGCAGCTCAGGAATTTTCTGAGCGCAGCAGCGGCAAAAACCAAGTGTTTAAAATCTTTAATTACACGTCCACGTTGAGTCACGTGTGCACAGAGAACGCTGACAGAACCACGGTTCTGTTCATGTGTATGAGACTCCAAGAGCGAACACGTGTAGCTCCAGACACAGACATACGTCCCCTCAAGAGGACGATCCGCCTACACGTATTGCGATTTCTAAATGGAAATATCCTGGCTCACAGTTTACCTATCTGAAAACTACTCAAATGCTCTTAGTAATAGAAGTGTCAACCCATACAAACAGCCTTCTGCCCAGACACCATCTCAGACCGCACTTTCCCCAGCTTAAACTGGGTTTCTGTTTCTTTCTGTTTCTCTGGCTTCGGGAGGAAGTTCCCAAAAGGATAAGACCAGAGATGCAAGGCGAGGAAGCTGGCAGTGTGAAGGTCAACTTTACATACCACTCTTCAGTATGTGGGGCACAGCCACCTAGGGTTCCCCCGCTGACCATCAAGGCCCAGAGTAAGAAAGGGAGTGGTGAGGACGGGAGACATGGGGTTCAGCACTAGCATAGGGACAGGTATTGGATGCATATAATAAGTAACAGTAAGGAAGGCACTAAAGACAGGAAAGAGAGGAGTGGGCACTGCAGGCTAAAAGGGGTGCTATGGTGGGCCAGCACACAGGTCATAGATCATGGTGGACTGACTCCCCAAGGTTTTTGTAACTCTCCCTCACTTTACAAGGAATTCCTCGTGCTCCCCCCCCCCCGACGACCCCCCGGTTTTCCATGTGTGATCCCAGTAATCTGCCTTGGAAAACATATAATGATAGTGTGTTAAGACTGTAGGTCTCTAGACCCTCCCTCAAGGTTCTGACTAGCTGCAGGGGCCATAATTTGCACTTGAACAAGCTCCATTGTGATTCCCAGTCAGGCTAAAGTCTCTGAAAACTCCTTGCTTCTCAGTGACCAGGGAATGAATGAATAAATGAAAAAGTGCGTGTTAAGACATCTAAGGTAAGGTATGGGGACAAAACACACCTGAGAAGGTATGGTCAGAGTGCTGGGGGTGGGGGTGGGGGTGGCGAGGCACAGCATGGAAACAAAGGACAGTAATGAGAATCACTGGCTTGTCACCTGGACCACACTCGCTCATTGGGATTGTAAATGTCCCCCAAAGGCACATGTGTTGGGCTTAGCCCTCAGATTAGAACTATTGGGAGTGGTGGAAACTTTAGATGGGACCTAGCACGTTTAAGGGCATTCGAGGCCTGGCCACCATAGCTCACAACAAACGGGCCAATTGGCTAAGGCCTGCAACCTCCAAAATTAGGATCCAACATAAACCTTTCTTCTTCTTAAATTGACTGGTTCTAGGCATTTATTATGGCAAAGGGAAGCTAATATGCCTTACCTGGATTGCTTTTTTTTTTTTTTTAACCCAATAATCCCTGGTTTAAGTCACAGTTTCTGGAAACTCTTCCAACTCTCCCCACAGGTAATGGTTCCCATCCCTTCCTGTTTATAGTTCTCATTACAAGTTCCTTATGAGTTGCAGCTACTTACAGCATGATTAACCTCTCGTGCTATTTAATGATGGACTGTTATGTAGTCCTGAGCATCTCTCAATCACTGTCGTATGTCTAAATCCTAGACACAAGTGGGCTCTGAATTGAGCACCAGTTAAAAACCTAAACATGATAGGATTCCTTACAGGTGGTCAGTACATATGTATTTATTTTCTGTTGTTAGTCTTTAAATTGGTCATCTATTGGCATCTTACGTTTTCTTGCATGTATACACTTTACAGTAAAAAAAAAAAAAGAATTCTAAGTAAATTAGACTATCTGGGATTTATTAGGGGATTATGACTCAGTGGAGAATGAAGAATAAAAGTTCCAAAGACTAATCTACTAAAAGGGTAATAAAACAAAAAGCAAAGAAAACCCCAGAGTGAGGCTAACTTGGCAAAAAGTAGAGTATTAGCAAGATGTGTTTTGATCAGCTGATGTATAGGAATTCCAAAAGGTGATACTTTTTCAATCAATAATGGCAAAGCAATAGCCTAATTTAGGCTGCTTCAAATGGGGAAAAGAGTTGGACTAAATCCCTGGAGTAATTAGCTGAAAACAAAATCTCCTGTTTGCTTGGCTTAAAAAGATTGTGGGGAGGGATGGAGAGATGGCTGAGCAGTTAAGGAGCTTGCCTGCAAAGCCTAATGACCTGGGTTCAATTCCCCAGTGCCTACATAAAGCCAGATGCACAACGTTAGGCGCATGTGTCTGGAGTTCATTTGCAGCAGCTGTGTGCCCGTTCTCTCAGTCTGTCTCTCTTCTCTTTCTCTCTGTTTGCAAATAAATAAAATATCTTCAAAAAAATAAGATTGGAGAGGGGCTGGAGAGATGGCTCAGCAGTTAAAGATGCTTGCTTACAGAGCCTGATAGCCTGGGTTTGATTCTCCAGTACCCATGTAAAACCAGACCCACAAAGTTGAACATGAATCTGGAGTTCATTTGCAGTGGCAAAAGGCTCTGGCACATCACTACACACATATGTTCTCTCACTCCCATCCCTTGCAAATACATAAAAAATTTCAAAAAATGGAACAATTATCCATTACAAGTTAGGGACCACACTAATAATTGAATGAATGGAAAGATGCATAGATGGATGAATGAGTGGAATGCTAATGAGTGAGAGGGAGCTCAGAACCTCTCTGGGGAATACTATCATTGGGAAGGTCATTTTAAACCCTGTCTTCTGGCTCTTACTGTTGTCTGTCATCAAGCTCTCCAAGTACAGTAGAGGAATTAAGGCTCAGGAATGTTAAATGGCTTGTTCCTGGTCCACAGCTGATGACTTTCTGGACAGAGCTGGAGACAAGGCTCCCACATAGAATCTGCCAAGTTTTCCACCATGCCAAATTAGGTCACTGAATATAAAAAAAAAAAAAATGCTCTTTTAACTTGGCAAAACAGAGAAGGAAACAGGAGATACTGATGGGGTTCCATTTGGAAGTACAGAGAAGCCATCTTAAGGAACCTTCTACTTGTCAAGACATAGAGAAGACAGCATTCTTGGTAGTATGGAGCAGGGAATCTCCAGAAGTGTGGGGTGGTCGGCAGAGGGCTGGCTTGCGCTTCTTTACTCTCCTGTGGCACCAGGACTCTGCAGGGCTGATACAAAACCTGACAGTGCATCTTCCAGGTCTTGTTTCAAGACAGAGGGCATGTTACCCTAATGGTACAGTCAACTCTGAGATCTCAGCTCTTCTAGGATTTGTTTCAGCTGAAGAAAGTCACAGAGGGTCTGGAGAGATGGCGTAGTTAGTGGTTAAGGCATTTGCTTGCAAAGCCAAAGGGCCCATGTTCGAATCCCCGGGACCCACATGAGCCAGATGCACAAGGTGGTGAATTAAGTCTGGAGTTAGTTTACAGTGCTGGAGGCACTGGTGCTCCCATTATCTCTATCTGCCTCTCTCAAATAAATAAATAAAAATTTAAAAAAAAATTTTAAAGAAAGCTGTGGAAGGCCAGGACCTGGCTTCCGAAGGTCGGTCCTTACTCAGCAACAGACAGTGCTAAGCAAAGCAGACGGTGCAGTGGGCCACGCAAGCTCTACGGAGTCCCTGTAGGGTGGGCCCAGTCTTTGTCAGGCTTGCTTGGCAGCTTGACTTTTTCCTTTGCATAACCCGTTGTCCTCTTCATTCCTGAAGGTGCTAATCTCCAACAAACATCCTGGGTGCCCAATCCCATTTGCGTGGTGGCTTCCAGAGAACTCACCCTGCAGCCTCATGGGTGCCCTGTTCTACCTGTTACTACCAGCAACTTCCAATCCCCGCCCCCCCCCCCACATCTCTGGTGCTATCAAAGCAAGGAAAATTGATTCTTCCTCCTTTACCAAAATGCTGATTTTATCTCCAAATGTCTCACTTCTCTCATCTAGTGGCATTCAGAAGCCAATGGGCCCTGGGGTCTTCTGAAGGTGGAAGGAATTCAGAGGTCATTTCCCTGCCCCAGCTAGTTCCCCTTCAACCACAGTAGATCTACATTTATCTGCTTTACATGTTGAGGATCTTGTAAGATTTCTCCTGAAATGGGCATTTTTAATGTTAAACATTCTTATAGTTGGAAAGCACTATTAATTCTGATGATCCCATAGCTACTCCCAGGTAGAACATCCAATGGTCCTCTGAGTACCCTCAAAAGACACTACCTGAAAAGAAGAATAGCAGGCTGGAGAGATGGCTTAGCGGTTAAGGCACTTGCCTGTAAAGCCAAAGGACCCAGGTTCAATTCTCCAGGACTCACGTCAAGCCACATGCACAAGGTGGCACATGTGCCTGGAGTTTGTTTGCAGTAGCTGGAGGTCCTGGTGTGCCCATTGTCTCCCTCCCTCTCTCTCTCTTCTCTATCTGCCCCTCTCTCTCCCTCTCTCTCTCTTAAGTAAATAAAATGATTTTTTAAGGAGAAAAATAGCAACGTGGTACCTAAGGCCACCCACTAATTCAGAAAAATAAAACAATTCATAATATAGACTAAAGGAGACATGTCTTCAAGGTGAACTTGTGGTTCACTGGACAGAGAGAGAACTGTAAATGATGATGGAATTAAGAATAGCTTCCTGGAGGAGTCTGGACAATTTCTTCGTCCACATGGCTATCAGGAGGACTTAAGATGGAAAGGGTTAGAAGAACGAGCTTTCAGTTAAATGAACCGAATTCCTTGGCTGTCATTTGCAGTTAAAACACCCTAGTGCACGTGTGACAAAGGCTGACTTGAGGGGCATAAAAAATTATATCATATCGTCTATTACTATGCCAAAGAGATAGGAGGAATCTCTTCATTCTTCCATATAGGAAGATGCTATTCAAAGTAATACTTAAAAAGATACTGGTAGCTGAAACTCAAAAGGCACACGTTAAAACATATATTCATGAGCTGGAGAGATGGCTTAGTGGTTAAGGTGCTTGCCTGCAAAGCCTAAGGACCCAGGTTCAATTTCCCAGGACCCACATAAGCCAGATGCACAAGGTGGAGCATGTGTCTGGAGTTCATTTGCAGTGGCTGGAGGCATGCCCACTCTCTCCCCCTATCTCTATCTGCCTCTCTCTCACTCTCTCTCTGTGTTTCCCTCTCTCTCAAACAAAATAAATATATATATTCATATGCAAGGAAGAAGGTTGAATGGTTACCAAATAGTCATAAATGATGAAAAACCTCCAAAAGAATCGTATCTAAATTACCTGTGTAATTTCCCTGTGGGAAACATAAAAAGAATGGGGATCGTTACTCACTGAAAGACACCAAGAGTGAAACGAGTCACATTATGTTCTGAAAAGACAACCCAGAGATGGCTAAAAAGAGATTTGCATTCCTTACGCTGGGCCACCATATCTGCATCGTTTACTAATGATACTTAGTGATATTTTTTTAAATGGCTTTAGTTAGTTGCAAGCAGAGAGAAAAATAGAAACGAGAGAGAGAGAGAAAGAGAAAGACAGAGAGAGAGAGAGAGAGAGAGAGAGAGATACACAGAGAGAATGGATGCAGCAGGGCCTCCAGCCACTGCAAACAAACTCCAGATACATGTGTCACTGCATCTGGCTTTATGTGGGTACTGGGGAATCGATCCTGGGTTGTTAGGCTTTGTAGACAAGTGCCTTAACCACTAAGCCATCTCTCCAGCCCTAGTTAGTACTTTTTGTCTTGTTATTAAGAAGAGGGGCTTTGGCAGAATAAATGATGGTACACTATATATTATCTATTTTACATAATCCCTTATACATGATTTTCTACATCTTCAAAATGTCACTCAACCATTAATATGCATGCCAAATCTGCTAACGAGGAAAACACTACTCCAGTCACAATTTGGAGTAGGCAGACATTATAGAAGCCTATTGTAGGCTTTTCTGCTCGTTCTTTCTTTTTTAAAACAATATTGTGTTTTGTTGTGCAACTTTCCAAGGTTGAGTCACTATATAGTTCATCTTTCAGAAGGAGATTAAGGCTTTGTTCACTTTACATTCATTTAAATTTGACTTATTTCTACTCTTTGTGTCCCGTTTTCTAAGCCTCCTTATGAGATAGACCTAGTCCCTAGCACAGCTACAAGTCTAACTGAAAGGAGGAGGAAGAGAAGAGAGAAGGAGGAAAAAGGAAGAGGGGAAGGAGGGCAGAAGCCCCGGAATGCAAGCTACCTGTGCCGAAGGGAAAGGAGAGAGCACGGACAGACATACAGCTTCCCGCTTCCCCTGGCTGCCCTCACTTGATCTGATTGAACAAATTGCAAGAAAATACAGTATCTCAGAGGCTTGAGAAGTGACTTTTATTCAGCAGCCCCTAGGAATCTCAGAACATGGCCAGAAGAGGATGGGGCTCCTTTCCTTAGGATGCCCCTGGCTGCATCCCTCCACCTAGCCACAGGGCAGCAAGCACGACCTTTTACAGACAACTTTGGGTACCACCTCCAGCAAAGGTCTGGATAGCCTTAGCAGGAAGGCTGGGGTCACATGACATCAGCTCCCCCTTGGAAGAGCTAGCGGAACCTCAGAGAAGAGACTCAGATTCAAACTGTGACTAAGCACGACCGCCACCCTGCCGAAAGCCCATAATTAAATGCCAAGTCCCAGCTCCAAATGCACTGGCCTACTAGGCCCTTTCAACATCCTCCCCCATCACCCAGCTTCCTTTCATGGACAATGATCATCCTTCAGATATGATGGGATGCCCTTGATCTGCACTCTGGCAGACTTAAGAGAGGGTTTTTAATCCTTCTCAAAAGAACTGAGGAATTCTCTCTCCACAGTGCATTTGAGAACAGTCCTCTTTTGTTGAAAATAGAACATCAGATGTCTTCTTTTTTTAAAAAAATAAAAGTTCAAATACCTCCAATACTTAGTTAGATCTGTATGGGAGAGAAAGGAAGTGCTTTCAAGAACATAAGTGCCAAATTTGATACATACCAATGTCTGAAGACCTTACTCAATATGAGGTACGTACTGGGTGGCTGGACAACCCACAGGGTGTGGGTAGATCCTGGCTCTTCATATGACTATCAGAGCTTAATTCCTATGATATACAGCCACATATATATATACATACATATATACACACACACATATATATACATATATATATGTAGTCTGCATATTAATTACATGTATTCATGAGGAAAAGTGATTCATACAAATCTAAATGTGATCTTCAAAAAACAAACTAAGAAAACATACTTGTAATTTTTTTTAAAGACTCCATGAGGTTTTCTTTCAATTGATACACTTTTCAATGGTGATCCCCGAAGGCATGAGGGAGTTGGGACCCACTGATGTTCTTTAATCCTTTTCTAATTTTCCTTTCCTTGCCTAGAGACATTTTCTTTATACCCAGTTAATATCCATAATCATTGCTATTATTTCTATTTATTCATTGGTCACATATACATGGAATGCCCGGAACAAGATCAACCTAGTTTTGATCCTCACTGAGAATTTAATGTAACATAAACTAATCATGACGTTCTTGGAGAACTGTTGCCTCTTTTCTTAAAACATAATATGCCCCGACTCAAATTCATTCTGGAAACGATGTAAGAAAGAACACTTTGTCTGGTTCTTGTTTAAATTTGAAATCTCTAGTTGGAAGAAATCATGCTAAGCTGAGTTCTCTTATCTAGTCATTATACAACAGTAAGACAATACCCCTTATTTAAAAAAAAAAAAAAGGCAAAATCTCATTATCTGTCCTGTGCGATGGGCCTTGTGTTTGTTTGCTCTGATGTGCACGTTGTCCCGGTTTACACGATGCCTTTGGATAGTCCATGGCCAAGTTCTCAGAGAACGATATAGATGTGCAGCTGGCGTCCATGAATGTGTGGCAGTGCGCTCGGGACCAAAATATCGGAGCGGCATAATGTGTGCATGATGAAGCAATTGCCTGATTCTAAAGACACAAGTGTCACAGAGCCAGATTTAGCAAAAGGCTCAACAATCCTCCGTCTGTGTGTTGACAAAGGACTACAATTATATCAGACTGCCAAATGTCTCTAAATATGTGGCTAGTCGTAGCAAAAAATGAAATTGTTTATACTTCAGGTCATGACGTCCCGTTTTGATATGAATTCTTACTACTAGCCTGCATAGCAATTATCCTCCATTTAAAAAGCACTCTGTGGATCAAAAGTAATTTCCAGGTGCGTCTGCATGCCTGATACCTCTGCTCAAGTGGCCTTCTGATCTCCTTTTACATGTAAGAAAAAAAAAATTATTCCCCTTGCTTCTACAGGGTCATATGACAACTAATGACAAAGAATTCTGATCCCACCATCAAGCTAAACTAGGTTAAAATCTCTTATTTGACTAAAAACAAATACCCACAATAAATATGCAAGCAATGCTTATGTTAGGCTCAGTTCCAAGGGCTCCATATACATGGGATCCCCTTTACATCTTATGATGTACATAGCATTATTATTCTACAGATAAGGAAACAGGAATGGAAAGATGTTCAGAGCTTTACTCCAGGTCACATAGTACATGGCAAAGCTAAGATGTGGCCCAAGACCTCCTCTCCCAAACACTACATCAGGCTACCTCACAAAAATCATTAAAGTTGGGCTGGAGAGATTTCTCAGTGGTTAAGACACTTGCCTGAAAAGCCTAAGGACCCGGGTTCGACTCCCCAGTACCCACATAAAGCCAGATGCACAAGGTAGGCACATGCGTCTGGAGTTCGTCTGCAGTGGCTACAGGCCCTGGCACATCCATTCTCTCTCTCTTTGTCTCTGTACCTACCTCTTTCTCTCTCTCTTAAATAAATAAATAAAATGTTTTGTTTTTTTTAAAAATGAAGATCATGAAAGTGCTCTAAGCTGCCTTGGCTATGAGATGGGAAAATAGTGGTAGTGACATCATAGGATTGCAAGGTATTCCTAGAAAGTTACAGTTTGTGTAACATCCAGTAGGCCTGGCATCCTCTTGACTGCAGCTGAGACACTGAGTGCTCCCCTTGCATCTCTCTGGAGTACTCTGCTCCCATGGGATGAGTCTACATGCTTCCTCTAGGAGGATCTATGGATTACTTTGCACAGCCTACCTGCCTCTCTGGTATCTGAGACTGTAGATCACTAAGCCCAAGGCTGGCGAGAAACACTGCTCTTGGGCTGTCGTGGTTAGGGGCAGTGTTTCGGGCAGCTCCAACGTGCTGCTTCCTTGCTAAGGAGTAGACCTACTGAAGGAAGCACACTTCACCTACACACTCACTCCGACTCGCGTACAAGGCAGAAATCAATTAACTCATCTTTATTTAGCATCTTGACATCCTGAGGCCACTGCCCAGCTCGTTGGAATTCCTACTCCAGTTGGGTAGTGACTTCTCGCGTTGGCAAGATGCCAGCCCCTGCCCTGGTAAAGTCTGAGGGCTACACGAAATGCCGTGTCTCGGAACGTCTTCTGAGAGTTTGGGCGGAACCCTAAGTTGGAGCTTGACAAGTTACTGGCAAAAGTCGAAGGACTGCTTGCCAATTTGCTCCAGGCACTGAGCGTGTTAACACGTTCTGCACCAGGTGTTATTAATATATTACTTACAACAAACCCAGTTTTCAATCGATTATTTGGGTTACACAGTGTCCTGGGTTTGTGCTTTACGAAGTGCTGTATATATATTTTTTTTCTAACCCCCTTGTGCATCTGGCTAACGTGGGTCCTGGGGAATCGAGCCTCGAACCGGGGTCCTTAGGCTTCACAGGCAAGCGCTTAACCGCTAAGCCATCTCTCCAGCCCCAAAATGTGAAGAAAGAACTCAGTCTTGCAAGAGTCTGTTTTAGGAATCAGGATGTGAGTAAATTGACCAACACGATTGTTTCGAATCAAATAAATGTACAGAAGGAAAACGGTGTCAGTCCTAGGGCCCGGCTGGTCACGTCCACAGGGATGAGGTCAGGGTCCTGACAAAATGCTCCACTTGAACACTTCCACGGAGAGGAACCAGTATCTTTCACTCACAGGAATTCCAGACCAGAAGGAAACGTTTGTATGCTCTACAAAATACTTCAGGGCTTTAGAGAATGGGTGTCTAGGACCCTAGACTCTCCCAGTGTTCTCAGCAAGAGTTGGGGTTCTCTGCACTTCAGTAGCAAGAAGTACCCTAGCCTGAACAAGTCGTGCATTTGAAAGCCAGAGGATAGGCTGGAGAGTAACTGTCCCACTCAGCCAAGGCTCCATCAAATCTGGAAAGGAGAAGCATGCATTTCCCCCGTTAGAGAAGAGATGCCTTACAGACCACTTACTTCCCATTCAGAAGGTGTTAGTACCCTACCAAGCATCAGACGTACCCGCTAAAGGCCACAAGCGAGCATCCACCCCCGCCACAGCACGCAGGGCCTCAGCCGCCTGCACGTCCCTCCAGAAGCAGGATATCAGCAGGTCAGTCCGAAAGCCCTGTGTGATGACTTGCCGTGGCCAAGAAAATTGTGGTCTTACGTGTGTGGCGTATGCACGTGTGTGCATATGAGTGTGCAGATATACGTGCTTCCGTGCACCCTCGTGGGGATCAGTGGAGTATGAAAGCTGTCTTCCTCTATCGTTTTCTCACCTTATTTCCTTGAGATAAGGTCTGTCACTGGTCTTGGAGCTCTCCATTTTTTGGCTACACTGAGCCTCCTTGCCCCTTCCCCACTCAGCACTGGGGTTCCAGGCATGTACGGCCATGCCTGGCTTTTTATGTGGGTCCTGGTCCTCCTGCTTGCACAGCAAGTGCCCCTAAGTACTGGGCCATCTCCCAGCCTCCAAAATGTGATTTCTCTCTTTTTTTAATATTTTTTCAAAAATTTTTTTGTTTTAGCCGGGTATGGTGGCACATGTCTTTAATCCCAGCACTCGGGAGGCAGAGGTAGGAGGCTCACTGTGAGTTCGAGGACACCCTGAGACTACATAGTGAATCCCAGGTCAGCCTAGGCCAGCGTAAGACCCTACCTCGAAAAACCAAAAAAAAATTGTTTTATTTATTTGAGAGCCACAGAGAGAGAGAGAGAGAATGGGCGCACCAG
The DNA here is from genome assembly GCA_036346955.1 of Dipus sagitta. Taxonomy (NCBI): domain Eukaryota; kingdom Metazoa; phylum Chordata; class Mammalia; order Rodentia; family Dipodidae; genus Dipus; species Dipus sagitta. The sequence goes on from CM070770.1 coordinate 328,528,436, forward strand.
GGCCTCCAGCCACTGCAAACGAACTCCAGACGCATGCGCCCCCTTGTGCATCTGGCTTATATGAGTACTGGGGAATTGAGCCTTGAACCCGGGTCCTTAGGCTTCACAGGCAAGCGCTTAACCGCTAAGCCATCTCTCCAGCCCCAAAATGTGATTTCTTAAGTAGTACTGCCTACCATCTTTGCCTCCCTGCACCCTTATCTTAATGCTAAGTGGAAACACGGACAATCTGTAAGTGGAAGTTACTTGGCTCCCTCAACAGCTATCTATTAATCTTCAGGTTCTGTTCCAAGCTGTGTAACTTTGGGAACTTGGCCAAGTTTACCTGACCTAGAAAAATAGAATCAGGCGATATTACATACCCTACTCCACATAGACTGTCGTAGCTTTAAGTAGGGAGTCTGTCTGGGATTTTTCTTCTAGACCACAGCTTCTTGAACTGTGGGTCACAACCAGATTGGGAAATGAACTGTGGGCATTCATGAAAAATTTGGCAACAGTAAAAGGTTTCTGAAAACACAATGTCCAGAAGTTTCTTTAAAATCAAACACAAAATGAATCCAAGGTATTTCTAGCACTGCTCACTGGTTACATGGTATAATGTCACCATCGCCTCGGTTTGGAACACACGACATGCATACTTGGGCTGTACGTTTCTCACAGGCTGTGGTAGGTGATGACCTGCAGTGTTTTTACCGTGCATCCAAAGTTTTCTGCCCTAATAGAATCATAATGGTTTAACTATGAACCAAGACAATATTCACCTATCATCACCCCTCAGCAGGTACCTATTACGTTGATGCATGTTTGAATCGGGTTGTGTAAGAATGCTCGATTTTTGAACACTTCTGGTTGAATTGTTGACCTGAGTTCTATGAAAATGTTAAATGAATTCTGGCTTGTGATGAGGGTAGAATTTTCAATAATTTCTGAAATGGCCCTAAACATACGTCTACCATTTTTGTACTATGTATTTATGAGAAGTGGCATTCTCAGCATTGATGATTATAAAATCAAATATTAATCAATTCTGAAAAGCACTGATATTTCTCTATATCCTATAATTATCATATTTTGTCAACTTTTAATTCTTTATGTAAAATGCATAAGCACATTCATTAGTACACACATTTGTTTTCATCTTTAATAAATGGTAAAATTAAATGTATACCAGAGAACTGTTTAAAAATAAACTTATAATTTAAAAATATATATATTTTATTTATTTATTTATTTGAGAGAGAGAGAGAAAGGGGAAGAGAGAGAAAAAGAGAGAGGGAGAGAATGGGCATGACAGGGCCTCCAGGCACTGCAAATGAACTCCAGATGCATGTGGCCCCTTGTGCATCTGGCTTATGTGGGTCCTGGAGAATCGAACTGGGATCCTTTGGCTTTGCAGGCAAAGAGCTTAACCACTAAGCGATCTCTCCAGGCCCTTATTTATAATTTTTTAAAAAAATATTTTTTATTTTATTTATTTATTTGAGAAAGAGAGAGAGGCAGACAGAGAGAGAGAATGAGTGCACTAGGGCCTTCAGCCACTATAAATAAACTCCAGATGTGTGTGCCGCCTCGTGTATCTGGCTTACATGGATCCTGGGAATCGAACCTGGGTCTTTTGGCTTTGCAGGCAAGCACCTTAACCGCTAAGCCATCTCCCCCACCCTGTTTATAAGTTATTATCAGTAAATGTTTGATTTAAATACCTAGTTTATGTGAAGTTACATAATAATTTCTTAGGTGCAGAGGAGTCATGAGTAGGTAGTTTAGGAAGCAGTACTGTAGATGCACTTTAGCCTTGGCTAAATCACTGAGCATACCTGGGCTGGTTTATTTAACCTCTTGTGCAAGGATGTTGGATCAGGCCTGAGTCTATTTGTATAATGTGCCGCTTTCCAGGAAAGGAACTTCCCTCCACATGTGCACACACGTGCACACACACATGCACACGCACTGCTATTACTATAGTGCTCTCATATTTTCACACGGGTCACCGCTGATGGGTCGCAAACATTCCCAGCTTGGAGCTGCTACACTTTTCTCTGTGAGCAAAAGTAGCATGAGCCGAGACTTGGTATTGATAAAAAATAAAAATAAATAAAAAAAAATTTAAAAAAGGTGGAAATGCAACCAAAGTTCTTCTTTCAGTGGTCATACTAGCTTGGAAACCGCTCCCTTGTGGATCTCATGAATGTAACTGAATTTCTTTTATTTTTTTAATATATATTTTTTAATTTATTTTAGAGGGAGAAAGAAGCAGAGAGAGAGAGAGAGAGAGAATGAGAGTGCCAGGGCCTCCAGCCACTGTAAGCGAACCCCAGATGCATGCACCCCCTTGTGCTCTGGCTTACGTGGGTCCTGGAGAATCAAACCGGGATCCTCTGGCTTTGCAGGCAAATGCCTTACCCGCTAAGCCATCTCTCCAGCCCCATGTGACTGAATTTCTTAAAGAATCTCCTAATGTTCCTCTGTCCCTCTAACACACACCAGCACAATTTTACATCAGCTTTTCCTCACGTATTATCTGGCACAAGAGGAAGAACGAGAGCCAGTAAGAGAAGTGTTGCAAAGCAAAGGAAGGGACGAGGGAGAGGAGCCTTGTCTCCCCAGTGGATCTGCATGACGGAGAAACAGAACCAGAAGGCAGTGGGTTGAGACTGGCTTCCCTCACAGGGATCTTAGAAAGGCAGCTAGTAAATTATTGAAAGTCCCAGGCTAAAAGAAAGTGAAATATTAATGACTGTATTATTGAGAGGAAGAAAACCTGATGATCCACAGAGACTTAACCTGTCTGCAAAAAGAAAGCTCAGTATAGAGGACCGAATACATCACATATATCTCAAAGATACTGTCCCCTTGCCTACACACACACACACACACACACACACACACACACTGACAAGGTTGCTAACTACTGTGTTTTTTCTCTCACTTTTTCTGGTAGCTAGTGGTTGCTGGGTATGACAATTTTGTTATGGTCCACAAACTTTATTTCTAGCATGTTTTTCCTTAACTCAGTTGCCTTTCAAGTGAAGCTCTTTGCTAGTGAAGTAAATGGCAATATTCCACTGGCTTCTAATTAAGCACATGGAGCTAATAACCTCCACACCAAGGCTGACTCAGCATTCAAGTTACCCTTGAGGTCTCATTCAATTTTCAGGTTCTCTGATGGGACTCAAGAAAACTGGATCAAAAATATTAGGGCATGATCATCATGGTAAGCAAAATAAACTAAGGTCAGAAAGATAAACATTGCACGTTTTCTTTCATATGCAGAATGTGTGTGAGAGAGAGACATGAATGGAGAAGAGGGACCAGCGTGAAGCAAGAAGGGGATCTACATCGCATATTTTCTCCTATATGTGGAATCTAGATTGAACTACATACATGTATACGCACATATATGACATCAAAGCAGAAGGGGAACTATTGGGGGAGAGGAAGGGAAGAAGCAAGAGGCAGGAAGGAGGGATAGAGCAGAGAGTGGGGTAGAAATATGAGCAAAATACATGCTACATATGTATGAAAAAAATCATATGAGCCCTATTATTTTAATGCTAACTAAAAAATTAATGAAAAGAGAAAATCAGTCTGGAGAGATGGCTCAGGGGGTAAAGTGAACAAGAATGAGTTTGAATCCCCAACACGCATGTAAAAAGCCAAGCATGGTGGTGGGCACCTGTAATCTCAGAGTGGAGGAGGCAGAGACAGGGGGCTTGAGGCTAGCCAGTTAGGCTGTCTAGCCGAATTAATGAACCCTCAGTTTAGCAAGATTCTATTTCAGAAAATAAGATGGAAAATGGTTGAGGAATATACCAGATATCTCACCTCCATATATGTGCATACACACATGCACGCATACCTGCACAGGCACATGTGTGTCCACATGTATACACACACACATATGCACAACACAGAAGAGAGGAAATATGAGAATACGAAGTGTCACAGACAGGTTCCCATCCCACCTGCCTCCCTTTGCTCTGGGAAGATGTCCACAAAGGAAAGAGATATACTAAGAAATGGAAAAATATGACAATTTGTTGAGTAAAGGCGATGTTAGAATACTGGAAAGTCACCTGTGAATTATATGTACAATTGTACTACCCTTTGAGATGGGGAAGATATGATAAAACAAATGTTTTCAAAATAGCTTCACTTAAGTATGGCTTTTTATGTATTAATTTAAAAATCATATTTAAATCAATGCATTTTTTATAATTATTTCCATTCTTGCGCCAGTCAGCAATTTACTTTAAAATACAGTTCCTCGGATCGCATAGGATAACATATGCATAGATTAGGGATTAATTTACAGTAAAGGTAGTTAGTTAACAAGTGAAGTGCTTTAATCAAGAGCACACATTTCAGGGTGATTGGCTGGCACCAGATGGTGTCAAATTTTCACTATCATCTAATTTCAAAACATTATATACAATCCACTGGAATGCCTTCTTAGCCCATGGATTATTTATTAGTGGACTCCTTAATTTTCAAACACCTGAAGGAGCCTCTATTATTTTGGTCATTGATTTCTAGCTTAATTTCTCCGAAGTCAAACAGCACACTCTCAATTAATTTAGTCCTCTGAAATTTGTTAAGTCTTGCTTTATGAGCCAACATGCCATCACTTTCAGAAAATGCCCTAACGTGGACTTGGACAATAATTATACTATGTTGTAAAAGAAAACATGCTCTTAATAGAGGTTTCTTAAACTTTTTCCACGCATGACCCTTTTTCACCAAAGATCTGTTTATGCAACCCTAAGTATATAAAATGTAGGTCCAGAGGCTGGGGACATGGCTTAGAGATTAAGGTGCTTACCTGCGAAGCCTAAGGACCCCAGTTTGATGCCCCAGGACCCACGTAAGCCAGATGCACAAGGGACGCATGTGTCTGGAGTTTGTTTGCAGTGGCTGGATGCCCTGGCATGCCCATTCTCTCTGCCTCTTCCTCTGTCTCTCTCTCTCTCAAATAACCAAATAAATAAATAAAATGTAGGTCTACAAATCTAACATACACTGACAATAAATTATAAATAAATTTATTTTAAACCAATTCTTTGGTACACATACGACTTTATCATTTATTAATGACAACAGCAAAGTTGCATTGTAATGAAAGGGATGTAGTGATTGTTAGTCTTGCTTGTCAATTTGATGGATTTGGAATCACCACGGGAACAACTCTCTGGCCTATCTATGAGGAAGTTTCCTAACTGGGTTAACTGAGTTGAGAAGACCCAACCTAAATGTAGCATCATTCTAGGGGCTGGGGTCCTGGGCAGAAGAAACCAGAAAATGTCTGGGTACCAGCATTCATCACTCTGCCTCCTGACTGAACAGCTGTCTCCCACTCGTGCCAACATGCCTTCCTCCGATAATGGACTGTACCCTCAGACTGTGAGCCAAAACCATCCTTTCCTCCCTTAAGTCACTTTTGTCAGGTATTTTGTTACAGCAACAAGAAAAGTAATACTGATGTGTTTGTTACTTTTTGGATAATATTTGATATTGTTGACATAGAACACATTCAATATTTCTCAGAGTTAACCGATATTTTGACTTTATACTTTGCACTTTGCATAAATACATAGTACAAAATGGCAAAAGTATTTAGGGCCATTTCAGAAACTGTTTGGAATCCTGTCCTAATCCCAAGTCATTTCATGATTATTTTTTAATGAAACACAATTCAGCAACTCAAATAGTAATGCTTAAAATCAAATATCCTAAAACAACACAATCCAAAGATAATAATTTGATACTTACGTGCTAAGAAATGGTGGTAGGAAAATATAGAAAGTCTTTCTTTTTCCATAATTAAACCATTGTGTTTTTACAAATATTTAATTTATTTATTTGAGGGAGCGAGAGAAAGAGGCAGATAGAATGGGTGCACCAGGGCCTCGAACCACTGCAAACAAAATCCAGATGCATGTGCCACCTTGTACATCTGGCTTATGGAGGTACTCGGGAATCGAACCTGGGTCACTAGGCTTCGCAGGTAAGTACCTCAATCACTAAGCCATCTCTCCAGGTCCCCATTGTGTTTTATAAGAACAACAACAACAACAAATTATGTGTACTGAAAACACAGAAATTTATAATATAGCATAGTGTTGAATCTGAGCTGAGTCATTTCAAGCAGCGATGGCTGGAGTCGCACTGCAGGGTAGCATACGCAGTGCCCACCACACATGTATGTTCAGAACCAACGCTACGGTGAAGTTGTGTGATGTGACATAGGCCAGAGCTGCCAGAAAACCCTTAGATTCATTATGTATTTGAATTTAAATTGATTTTTGGTCATTGCACATTCAGATACATTTTGTTGATTGGTGTTTTCGCAACCCTGACATTCAGTTGTGGGATCCCATATGGGGCAGCTACCCATGGTTTTAGAAACTATAAAAATGAATCAGGAAAAATTAATTGACGGTGTTTGCTATAATTTGAATATATCCTCCAAAGCTCGTGTGCTGGACACATCATTGTCAAAGCAACAGTGCGGAGAGGTGAGAGGTCATGAGGCTTCTTTACAAGAATAAAGGATGAATCTGGTCTCTGTTGGGAGGGCGCCACCTGCCCTTCTTGCTTTCTGCCATCCTATGACATATACAAGAAGGCTCTGATATGGGTCCCTGAGACTTTGGACTTAACCAGCTTTCAGAAGTGCAAGAAACAAAAAATCTCTGCTCTTTATAAATGACCCAGTCTCAAGTATTCTGTGATAGCAGCACAAAATGATATGAGCCACGGCTGTTTACAGCGGGGGCTGGGGCGTCATGGTAATCTTCTGCCTAGCATGTACCAGTGCTAGCGTGTACCAGTGCTAGCGTGTACCAGTGCTTGATCTTAAGCACTACCAAATAATATAGGAAACAAACCAAACAGTATGTTTAGGTCCTCTATATGCTTACTGATTCTTCTATCTGCTTATTCTACCAGTTCTGGAGAGATGAGGCTGACTCCACAGTTATGGATTCATTTACTTTTCCTTTCATTTCTGTCTAGTTTTGCTGTCTGCATTTGGAACTATTCTATTAGATGCATACAAATGTGAAATTGGCACATATTCTTTGTACGCTGACCCTTGTATTATGAAAAATATTCTTTTTTTTCTTTTGTTTTTGTTTGTTTTTTTGAGGTAGGGTCTCATCTCACTCTAGCTCAGGCTAACCTGGAATTCACGATGTAGTCTCAGGGTGGCCTCGAACTCACGGCGATCCTCCTACCTCTGCCTCCTGAGTGCTGGGATTAAAGGCATGCACCACCACGCCTGGCTAAAATATTCTTATTTATCTTTAATGATGATTCTTGCCTTGCTTTGTCTACCTTTTGGTAATATTAGTAGAAAACTAGCTTATTTTAGTTGATACTTACAAGGTATATCTATTTTCATTTTCTTTTTGTTGTTTTTTGTTTTTTCAAGATAGGGTCTTGCTCTACCCCAGGCTGACCTAGAATTCTAGGTATTCTCAGGGAGGTCTCAAACTCATGGAGATCCTCCTGCCTCTGCCTCCTGAATGCTGGGATTAAAGGTCTGTACCACCGTGTCCAGCTCATTTTCTTATTTTTAACTTCTCTGTGTTCTTCAATTTAAAGAACTTTATTTATGAATTGTATATAACTAGATTTTATTTTAAGACATAATGTGAAAATCATTAGTTTGAAGTATTTAGTTGAGTTTCATTTAGTTATATTGCTAATATATTTGGGCATACAGCTAGCATTTAAGATTGTTTCCTATAAATCCAATCATTTTATGTTCTCTTTTCTCATTTGTTGCATTTTTAGATTAGTCAAGTATTTTCATTTCATTTCTCCTTCTATTCAAGTAGTTACTCTACACATTACATCATTGCCCCTGACTTATTATAGTCTCATAAAATTGCAACTTTAAATACTCCCAAATGCTGCTAAATAATTTACCTCCATTTAGACCTCTTATTTTTCATATTATTTTGATCATATATCTACTACTACATAGATTTTAGAGCTCCACAAGCCCCTATTTTTGTTGTTTTATTAAACCAATTTTATTTATATTAAATTTATATTTGCCCCGATATATTATCAACATTTGATTCTACGTTTTAAATGAGTACAAACATATCCCTCATCCAGATTTTATAATGAGCATTTTTCTCTATTTGTTTCATAACCTAACCCTCCTTCCATCTAGCCATCAATATATGATTATGTTTACAATATAGCTCAACCCAGGCACACTATGTCACTCTATTTCTTCCTGAATTTTAGGGATTCTTTTTATTCTAGCTGGGGTACATATATTTAGTCTTTTTGTGTGTGTGTGTTACTCTCCTGCTGATAAAATATTTAAGTTTTGGCTTGTTTCAAAATGCCTTCATTTCACTTCAACTTTTGGTAAATATTTTTTGTTGGATTTATAAAATGTTTGGGTTGTCAGGTACATTCTTTCAATACATTAAATATGACATTCCATTGTCTCAGCATCCATTGTTTCAGTTGAAAAGTAAATTATTAGTCTAACTACTGTTGCTTTGATAACAATGATTTTTTTCCCATCAGTGTTGTAATGATTTTTCTTCAGCAATTTTACTACATATGCCCAGCTGCAGTTTTCTCTTCAAATATCCAGGCTAAGACAGGCAGGCCTCCCTGAGTCCTTATTTTGATGGCTCTTGTCATTTTCATAGCATATACTGCTTCTGTCTCATTCCCCCCCCTCCTCCCTTCTGGGACTTCGGTCACATCTCTCACATGGAGAAACGTATGTCCCAGATGTCTCTTAAGCTCCTTTCAGTATTTTCATCCTTTTTCCTCTGCATGCACCCACCTGGATATATTCTACGTGTCTATCTTCCACTTCACTAATTTTGTCTTGACTAAATTTAGTATGCTATTAAGCCCACCTATTGAGTTCTTAATAACAAATTTTTCATTTTTTAGGTTTCAGAATTTCCAATTTCTTTCTTTACTGATTCTATGTTTCTTGTGAAATTCTTCATTATACCACCTATTATCTTGAACATATTAATCATAGGTATTTAGGAGTCTATGTCTGAATGCCTATAATTGGGTAACTTATGGGTCCTTTTCCAGTGCTTATTTTTTTTCTCTTGGGTCTGTTTCCTGATATGCCTGGTAGTTTTATTAAAAACAAAATTATGAGAAATTAGAGGCTCCTGGTAATACTTCTGTGGTAGTCTACCCAGTCTGCTGATAGGCAGCCTGAATAGAATTGAGCAACTTAACTGAATTAAGCTCAAGACTGACACCCTGAGTCTTACGCAGCATGGTCTGCTTCAGAAAAGCACTCAGAGGATCCCAGTGGGTTCTACTAGTGTCTCTTCTCCTTGGTAGGCTAGGCTATGAATGATTTTTTTTTTTTTCTCAGCAATTAATGTGGGAAACCCTATCTTTTTGTTGTTGTTGTTTTGTTTTCTGAGGTAGGGCCTCACTCTAGCCCAGGTTGACCTAGAATTCAGTATGTCATCTCAAGATGGCCTTGAACTCATGACAATCCTCCTACCTCTGCCTCCTGAGTGTTGGAATCAAAGGCCACCACGCCCAGCTAAAACTCTACTTTTCAGTGGATCTTTAAGTGTCTTGTTTTCTACACCTTAATATTTGACAAATTCTTTAAAGGAGAAGACTCCTTGAATTCCCTGCACTTTTTCCCCTCTTAGATTCTCTCCAGGTCCTTGACTTCTCAAGTTTTACCTCCCTTGGCAAACTTGAGCTCACAGTTTTTCCTCTTAAGCCTCAACATTACAGAAAGTCCTGCTGCATGCTTGGAGCAACTGAGGCATACCTCTAAATCTCAAGAGGCTGCTTCTCTCTTGGATCTTAGCCACACAAATCTGAGTTGTTTGGCAACTCTATGAGACAACCCCAGGGCAGCAGGAGGGTTCCAAAATAACCTAGCATTAGCTGAGGCCAAAATCTGTTCTGACTGGATAGCACCTAGTTATTACTAGAAAGACTCTAAAACTCCACAGGCAGTTGTACAATTGTTTTGGCTGGCTTTATTACCGATGGACCAAGGAAGTGCTGTTAATCAGAATAATGGAAGTTGGAAATCATTTCTCTGTGGTTAAAATGGCTGTGTTCCAGGTTTACGCATTGGTTAGAAATATTGAGCTGGTACCATGGCTCTTACCAGAATCCAGCAACCCCACATCACGTAAGGACTAAAACTATTGGTTTATTGTCCATATTGTTTTTTTTAAAAATATTTTATTTATTTGTTTATTTGAGAGAGAGAGAGACAGGGGAAGAGGCAGAGAGAATGGGCACACCAGGGCCTCTACCCACTGCAAACAAACTCCAGACGTGTGCACCCCGTTGATCATCTGGCTTACATGGGACATGGGGGAATCGAACCAGGATCCTTAGGCTTCATAGGCAAATGCCTTAACCGCTAAGCCATTTCCCCAGCCCTTGTTCATATTCTTTTATGACTTGTCTTTAGTTGACTATCTGAATAATGCCATTAACATAGAACCACACTGGCCTCTACTATATCTTTTCGGCAAGGTGCTATGAAATGCCTAGAGGACGAGGATCTGGCTCTTGATTTCATAAACCGCAATGTATCACTTTCTGCCACATTGGTACCATGTGTTATAAGTGTGGCAGAATTTGGGTTAAGATTTACTTCCTTCATGATACAACCTGGAGACAAGGTCCTGTGCGAGGAAACCAACAGCCCTACCCATTCCCATCTATGGGAGACTGATAGAAGTTACCAAAAATAACTGCAGAAAACCAAATTTGCACAAGTCAGTTTGAACACTATTCTTTCTTTGTTGCACAATTCAGTGAAAATCTATCCCAGTCACAATAGCTTTAACATATTCTCTGGCTTTTTATTTTCATTTTTAAGATTTTTTTGTCTTCATTTATTTACTTATTTTTGAGAGAGACAGAGAGAGAGACAGAGCCAGAGAAACAGAGAGAGAATGGGCGCACCAGGGTCTTTCAGTCACTGTGAACCAACTACAGACTCGTGCACGCCCTTGTGGGCACGTGCGACATTGCATGCTTGCATCACTTTTGCGGCTGGATATATGTGGGACCTGGAGATTCGAACAAGTGTTCTTAGGCTTCGCAGGCAAGTGCCTTAACTGCTAAGCCATCGCTCCAGAACCAGTAACAGAGGCTTCTGCTCAAAACAAGACCAGGCAGAAGAGCAATGAAATGGGACACCAGATGGGATGGTCCATTCTGGCCTCCACAGGGGAGCAACCCCAACTACAGGTGAGCTTACAGTAGGGCACTGCAAGGGCACATACCCTGCATACATACACATATACACACACCAAAGGTACATACCTGCTCATACACAGAAACGATTTTTTTTTTTTTTTGAGGCAAGCCCAATAGACTGGCCTTTTTATTATGTGAGAGAGTGAGAGCAAGAGAGAGAGAATTGGCATGCCAGGACCTCCAGCCCCTGCAATTGAACTCCAGACGTCTGTGCCCCCTTGTGGGCATGTGCAACCTTGTGCACTCACATCACCTTGTGTGTCTGGCTTACGTGGGACTTGGGAGAGTCGAACATGGGTCCTTAAGCTTCACAGGCAAGTGCCTTAACTGCTAAGCCATCTCTCCATCCCAGAAGCAATTTTCTAACTCACATAAACTGTTGTAGATGTGGCTTAATAGTTACAGGTGCACATAAGGAGGAATCGAGGCTACTGAAGGGTCTCCCCTAAAACTGACAGCTGAAGGTGAAACCCTATATTCAGGAGACTAGAACGTCCCTCTCCCAACCAGAAGGAAGCTGACAAAGCTTCACAGAACTCTCAGTCAGCCAGGTGGACGTGGTGGCGCGTGCCTTCGATCCTAGCACTCAGGATGCTGAGGTAGGAGGATCGCCGTGAGTTCGAGGACAGTCTGAGACAACACAATGAATTCCAGGACAGCTGGGGTAGAGTGAGACCCTACTTCAAAAAACAAACAAAAAAAGGAAGAAAAGAAAGGAAGGAAGGAAGGAAGAGATACTGAATTCTTTTTAAAAGAAGCATAGAGAAACCAGGGGCATTGCTAACCAGTGCAAGGGGGTTTAAACTGCATTTTAGAAAAGAGCTGACAGCGGTAAGCCCTTGGCTTTGGGAAGTTCGAGGAGACAGCCTCCAGAGCCCTCCCCCAAGACACAGAGAGTAAAACCGTGAAAGCAGCCATCAGTATGGACCTGGGACAGAGTATCGTAAAACCCAGCACTCTTAGACTTGGCCAGAACTTCAAGATTTTCTGATCCACATGTTCATTTTATAGCTAAGGAATCAGAAGTCATGAGAGTTTGCTGAGTTAGTCAAGCATATAAGGGGGGTAAGGTCAACCCGAATTCAGTTTACTGGGTTTTTAATTCACTGTCCAGCTTGAGGTTCCCCGTGTCTTCTCCTTCAGTCTACAATAGTCCCTCAACCAAGTTAGATCAGGGCAGCACTGTGTATGGCATTGGTCTCTTAAGTTAGCTATCCAACCATCTTAGAGATGAGCAGAATGTTCCAGACAAAGCAAATAAAAGTTTATATCATAACAACAGGCAATAAAGTGGGCTGATTTTAATTCTAAAACATCAATATGTAACAGTTTTATTTCTAGAAAACAAATGTGAAAAGATTGATGTCAGCAAGACAAAGGCACTTCTATGTTAGCATTGACCTAAATATTTAGGTCTTACATCTCTGGTTGAAATTCATTTCATTCTTTGGATAATTTTGGCAGAGAGTAACTATGCTGTCTCAAAAGAAAGAATAAACAAAATTAAATCTGTTCGGTGATTCCTCGTGGGACAAAGTTCAATCTAAGCAACAAAATGAAAGAGATAAAAATTCTTTAAGCCTGAAGAGTTAGAAATGTGTTTGGATTTTTTGGTAAAATATGAGGAAGAATTAGGAGGCTTTGCCTTAGTTGATAACAACAGAAGTACTTCAACAAGCCATTTACTTGCTCTGCCTTGGTTGCTCCACTCACAATTATAGCATTAAAATATAGTATTGATGCATTTCACAAGAAAAGGAAATCAAACAGCATGCCAATACAAAGGTTCACTCACAGCAATAAATGTAGCAGAAAATAGTTTTCAGGTATTTTCCATCATATATATTATCTACGGATTCAGTATTGAGAAAAAAATAAGTCTGAAAATAGGATTAATGGAAAATTGGTATTGCTTCTGATAAGACACCAATATATAGCAGCCTACTTTGTATCAACAAATAACCTTGTTAGGCAAGAAATGCAAACATGGACTGGGTAATAAAAAATATGTTCTTGGGCTGAGGAGATGGTTTAGTGGTTAAGGCATTTGCTTGCAAAGCCTAATGACCTGGGTTCGATTCCCCAGTACCCGCATTAAGCTGGAGGCACAAAGGGACACATGCTTCTGGAGTTCATTTGCAATGGCTAGAGGTCCTGGAGTGGCCATTCTCTCTCTCTCTCTCTCTCTCTCTTCTCTTTCTCTGTCTCATCTCTCTCTCTCTGCTTGCAAATAGATAAATAAAACATTTTAAAAAAATATGTTCTAAAGAAGCCTAGATGGCAGAGAAGTCCCTCATGAGTAGATGGAGGATGAACTGATGTGGGAATGGTAAGTCAAGTTTCTTCATTCCTTGGCACTGTATCTGCCCCTAGCAGGTATCTCAATTCAATCACGTCACCAATGCCTGCCAAGTTCAAAGCTCAAAGTAGCAGCCAAGATTTAATCCTAGTAAAGGAAGACGACACTGACTTGCCACTCCAGGCAGTCAAACAAATCGATACATGACAGTGCAGTGGTTGAAAGCATGGACAGAGAGAAGAAGATTATACACCGCACGAGCATTTGTCAGTGAGTTTTTCTGGGGCATGACGCTGAATCCTAAAAGAGTGGGCTATTAACTGTAACCACACTAAGTCGTTTCTGTAAAAATTATATGAGATAATTAGTGCAAAGTTCTTAGCAAAACAGTTCCAGGCATATTATAAGCACAGAGTGATTTTGAGCTATTATTATTAACAGTAGAAGAATCTGCATATCATGAGCAGTGCCTAGAGAGACAGAGAGCTCTGGTCGACAATGAACTAAGCCATGTTGTATTGCACCACGACATTTTCTTTTTTTAAAAAAAAATATTTACTTTAAACATATTAATATTTTTCTTTTTTCATGTTTTTTTTGTTTATTTTTATTTATTTATTTGAGAGCGAGAGACAGAGACAGAAAGTGGCAGAGAGAGAGAGCGAGAGAGAATGGGCGTGCCAGGGCCTCCAGCCACTGCAAACGAACTCCAGACGCATGCGCCGCCTTGTACATCTGGCTAACGTGGGTCCTGGGGAATCGAGCCTTGACCCGGGGTCCTTAGGCTTCACAGGCAAGTGCTTAACTGCTAAGCCATCTCTCCAGCCCCATCATGACATTTTTGGCCCAACAGGATTGTATCTTCCTACTGACATCCCTGGACTTGACATTCCTAGACTTTATACCCTTGGACTTTATATATGAATGCCCCCAAAGAAGCCCCAAACTGAAAATCAATGCATGCTCTTGCTTTGAAAAAAAAAAAAACACGTTCAAATTCATCAAACACTCAAGCTAAATATTCCAGAAGAGAGGCAGGGCTGTGTTTAAACTCTCCGGAATGTCTGTCTTCAAGAATGACAGGCTGAGATCATGCAGGCTATTGCAGAGTCACTGCAGCCCACTGTGTAATCAGACATTTCTTATGATCATGAACTTGACCATGAACTGTTTAATTTTTTTTTAAAGGCAATATGCTACTGGATTTATTTCCATGAGATTCAAACATGTTTCCTTTATTTTGATCATGAGTCCAGTCCATGCTTGTTTATAAATGACATGCAAGTGCAGTTTAACAAAAGATTCCACACCCTCTTCTGTACTCCTGAGGCTGTGTTCTAATGAATTAGTTCATGACAATGTTCAGAAGGACTGTTTTATGATGGATTCTAGAGTTTAGATCTTGAATGTTCCCCAGAGGCACATGTATTAGAGGCTTAGCCCTCCGCCCCCCCCATTTTCATGTTATTCGGAAGTAGAGGAATCTTTGAGAGGTGCGTCCCTGCAAAGTGTTCAGGTCACTGTAGGTATGTCATAGACAGGGTGTGTGGGACCTGGTCTCTTCCTCTTTCTTTAGTTCCTAGTTGTGAGATGAGTAGTTTTGTTCCACTGTGTCTTCCTATCATGATCTACTGCCTTACAACAGGCCCTAAAGGAATAAAGCTCACCAATTATAAACTGGACCCTCTGAATCTGTGAGCTGAAACAAACCTCTTTTCTTCATAAGCTGATTACCTCAGGTATGTGTTACAGTAACAGAAAGTTGACTAATATAACAGACATATTTTTAATGATCACTAAGTAGCCTTTACCTAAGATCCCCAGAATGTGAAGTAGACTGTGTGTTCTATATTTCCAAATGACAATCTGCTTTCCTAGCCACACAAATCAACAGAATCCATTTCAAAGGAGCTGGGGTGCTGGAGCCCAGCAAGACCTCTGAGAGGAGGGCCAAGGGCATTTGCAAATAGCCTGAGTTGCTAAAGAATCACTTGAGGGGCTTTAATCTTAGCAACAGGCTATGCATCTGCCCACTGCAGACCCCGCCTGCAACACAGATACTAGCCTTGGTCCCTCTGTTCAGGAAATTAACCTCTTACAGATCTGCCCTCTGATTTTAGTGTCTGAAGTGCCAATGCCCAGCCACTTCAGAGCCTTGGGCTGATTACAATAATCCCCTTAAGCTGAGATGCCGCACTCTGCTGTAAGTCTCCATTACAGCCCAGGCCTATCTTCAGTCCACCAAAAGCCAGACAGAGGAGGAGGATGGGTCGCAACAGAGGAGGGAGAGCACTGTGGTCCAGATCTAATCCATGGATGAACATGGACCAGGAGGCGTCCCACTCCCGGGACACATGGCTGACTTATTCCCAGAGGACTGTCCTTCCTTCAGGCTGCGTGATGCTGCTCATACTAGCATGTGACCAAGTGCCACAGTCAATGACCTCTCTGCTCCAGCCCTCTGAGACAGCCCTCAGCTGCGAAGGTGTTCATGTGGTTAGACGTGCAGGGATTCAGGCAATCGATCTGTGAACGCTGTATGTCAGCAAAGTTCTGGCCAGGTGTCAGGTGGGCTCAAAACCTATTGTTCATTTTTCCCCCCATATGGTCAGAGGCTTCTTAAAAACAAAGTGAGCTTAAACGTTGCCACTAAAGTGATGAAGAAAGAAGGCACTGGACCAACAGGATGCTTTCTTGCTTTGAAGAGCAAAAACTATTCAAATAAGCATCCAATTAAAAATACAGCAGGCTGCCCAGGTAGCTCAGTGGGAGAGCACCAGCTTAGCACATGACATGCCTGCAGTACCTATCCATCATCTGCCTATGTAATCTAGCACTTTCTATCTGTCATGTGTCTATCTAGCTATCATCTATATCTATCTGTGCATCTATATATCATGTATCTATTCATCATCTATGCCTATCATCTATCACTTTATTATCTACTTGTCCATCTGTCTGTCTACCTATCTAGATCAACTGGTGGTATAGCTCAGTGGTAGAGGACCTGCCTAGTATGCATGAGATCTTGGGTTTCAATCCCCAACACTAAATAAATAAATAATGAATGAATAAACAAAATGGGTTAGAGGAAAGAGTGCGAGACTTGGGACTACTAACTACTTTCCCTTGAGCGTGTCACCTTTTATGATGTCAAAGAGTAAGGTGTGCAGCCACACTGTCAAAAAAAGGAGGAGGGGCTAGAGAGATGGCTTAGTGGTTAAGCACTTGCCTGTGAAGCCTAAGGGCCCCAGTTCGAGGCTATATTCCCCAGGATCCACGTAAGTCAGATGCACAAGGTGGCGCATGCATCTGGAGTTCGTTTGCAGTGGCTGGACACCCTGGCGTGCCCATTCTCTACCCATCTGCCTCCCTTTCTCTCTCTGTCTGTTGCTCTCAAATAAATAAAATTAAAAATAAATAAATAAATAAATAAACAAACAAATTTTAAAAAGGAGGACCTGGAGAAAGGCCAAAGTCAACCCACCCCAGGCTGACTACAAAGGCTGCAGAAGTGCCTTGCTTTCTTCCCAGGCTCAGGTTCAGGGGCAACTAGTACACGGGCCTCTTACTCACTGAATGCTTCATTGTCACTATGCGGACATTTTGGATCTGTCTGGAGCAAAGGCCCTGTCTTTCATTTACCAATGGGCTCTGCAAATGAAATTACATAGTTGGTCCTGATGGTACGCTTTTCAATTTTAGATATGTACGAGCCCCTATTCTGTTGAAATCTGTTCAACCTAAACCCCCAAATTCAGGGGTAAAGGTCACTTCAGGGAAACATGCTGTGTCACACTTACGAATACACAAGAGGTGGCCCCATATGAGCGACGGTGGTGAAACATACCACGGCCTCTAACGCTCCTGTTCTCAATTTCCCAGAGACCCGGTCTACATACCTAGGGAGCCTTGAAGGTTAGCTATGGGGAGCTGGCCCCAAGCTGTACCCAGGCCACGACACCATGTACAAGAATACAGGCTCTGCTGGGGCTTGTCGTCTCTGCCCACGAACCCAGAAGAAGCCAATCATTAAAGCCAAGGCTCCACTTCTTCCTGGTGAGGTGATGGCTACTTTGCTGGCTTATTGTGAGAGCCGAACGAGATAGTGTGGGGAAGTTGTTTATATATTAGATGCTCTGTATAAAAATAGCTCATTATGGTACTGCATGTGACGTTCTCCACACTCAGCTAATGCCCTTGAATTGCCTACTCTCAATCCTGTCGTTTGCTGTAACTTCTTTCCTGGAAGTGATTTATTATTATTATTATTATTATTTTTTTTTTGGTTTTGGTTTTTCGAGGTAGGGTCTCACTCTAGCTCAGGCTGACCTGGAATTCACTATGGAGTCTCAGGGTGGCCTCGAACTCACGGCCATCCTCCTACCTCTGCCTCCCGAGTGCTGGGATTAAAGGTGTGCGCCACCACACCCGACAAATTGACACGCGTCTCTTTTTCCTCCAAATATGAGCCCGATTTTAAGGAGGCGGGCCCCTCTCTTCTGGAGTTTCTCACTGATGTTGTGAAGTGTTTGATGAAGCAGTTTGACCCCGGATGGACTGGCGAAGTAAGCTGGGACGGCATTACAGAGGAAGCCTTACAACATATAGTCTTGAATTAGAACCAACTGTTCTCTGCTTTGCCTACATCAACTCTTGAGAAAACACAGTTTTCCATTTTGACCCAGAGCATATGGACGTCTTGAAGCTCCGTTAGGAAAGGAAGTCAGGTCTTGTTTGGAGAAGAGTCTTGCTTCTGTCAATGCCGGGGTATTTAAGAATGGCAGCTGCAGGAGGAGGCCCCTGCCAAGAAAAATGCCCCCTGTCTCACCAGAAGGGAGGCTGCTACTGATCAAGATGCAAACTAGAACAGAGTCTCAACTCCCTCCTTCCTCGTTTGTTCTGGGGCAAATGTCAGCCTCGCACATGCGAAAGGACACAGGTGCCATGGTACGACCTTGTCCCAAGCATCCGCAACCACAGAAAATGGCTGTACTCAGTCCCCAATTTATAAGTTTTCTCCTCCAAGTGACTATACATGCAGCACTTAAAAAATTTCTGTCTATTTTTATGGCACAAATATGTGTGTATATCGCTACATTATGGTATGTATATGTATGTGCGTGATATGTCTATAGATGTGTGTGTATCTCATATACTTCACCACTTGCCATTCACCATTTTAAGTGTAGGATTCCTTAGCATTTAGTACAGACAAAATGTTACTGAACAATCACCACTCTTAAGTCCCCAAACCTTTTCGGCATTCTAAGTTCAAAGTCCACACAAAACACTAAGTCCCTGTCCTCCCTCCCCTCCCCCAGCCTCTAGAAGTCACCATTCTACTTTTTGGCTCAGTGGGCTGCCTGGGCCACACACTTCATATGAGTGAACTCAGTATTTATCCTGTCTTACTTGTCTCCCATCACTGAACATGCCTTCAAGTGCCGTCTGTGTGGTAGCATGCATCAGAAGTTCTTTCTTTTTGGTAGCTGAATAATGTTCCATTATTTGTGCCTCCATTAATCTCTTAATGGCTCTTTGGTCAGCTTTATGTCTATTTCTCAGTCACCATTGGGGAACCAGACAAGATATCAAAGTGTCTCCTTGTATTTTACTATCCTACTTAATTCAGAGAAGAAAAGCAACTCTCAGGGCCCCAGTCACCAGGGCCTTTCACACAAATCTACTCTGTGGAAAGCTTCTCTCAACAGGAAAAAAAAAAAAAAAGTTAATGATCCGCAGTATTTTTTTTTTAAAAAGTAAAAGGCTCTAAATTGCTGGAACAATCTCCAAATCTGAGATTTGGAACAAATCCCAAACCTTTAGTCTCTGAACAATGCTCCAAAATTGGTTTCGTTTTGCCGCACAACTTCTTCTCCATCAGTGTAATTTATGAGTCCAGTATTCCAGAGAGGAATCCATTTCAGAAACTCCAGGGAATGGCTAGGCTGGAATGTGCCGGGGAAGTTACCTGAGGGCTGGTTTCCGGGCTCTGAAGAACGTTTAGCAAATGCTGAAGGTGGTTTGTGGCAGCTCTGAACCTCCACTTAGTGGCCATTGGCTTTGTATGAACAGCAATAGTGTGGCTCCTTTGACTTTCTGGAGCTCATCTGTGCTTCCAAGAGACCCTCAGACAAAGGGCAGAAGGGTCCCAGGTAAAACCAAAGGGAGAGATAGAAGATATGATGGTGCAAATGTGTGTAATGAATGTAGAAATAAAACTAGGAGAGAGGAAAACATTCAAACCCAGGGCCTGGTGCCTAACAGGTAAGTGCTGTGGCACTGACCTATGTCCTCAGAGGAAAAAACATCCTTAAAGTTAAGAGCTACAAAGTCAAAACAGGATGAAAAAAAAAGGCAGAAGAAAAAAATATATAAAGGTGGTAATTTTATAGAATCATAAAGGAAACTATAGAAGTAGAAGTGAGGAAGATGACAGATTTTTATGAAAATATTTGTTGATTTCTAAAAGTAGAAAAGAAGGTGATATTTGGTAGAGTAGGGTAAAAAAGAAATACCCTTCCTGACTGAATCCTAAATAGTCACTTTGCATAATGAGAATATGAGATTTCCACACCAAACCAGATGAACTCAGCAAAGTGAACGTTCCAACTCTGAGGTTTCCCTTCTCCTTATCCTTTGGTGAGTCTGCTGTAGCAATGCTACACAGGCCTTTCCTGCGTGTTTGTACACACTGAAGAGCACACTTAAGGGCTAAGGTGCCTATGGCAACACACTGAGGACAAACGCCTCGACATTTTAATTAGGGAAATGTTACGTTAACAGTTGAAGTTTACTCCTCCTCTTCTCCCTCCAGGCCAGGTGTCAGTGGCTGTGATAAAACCAACCTCTGTGAGACCGACATTCACAGACACATCAGCCAGGTCGGGAAGGGGTTCTGACGCCAGGAAGCCTGGATTGCAGTCCCAGCAGGGTGACCTTCAACAGTACTTTTGACCTCGCTAAGTGTTGTAGTCTATACACTGAAGCTTCACCAAGGGCCAAAATGTTGAAAGCTTGGTTTCTAACCTGTGGTGCTATTGAGACGTGGTAGCTCTTAAGAGGTGGGGCCTAGTGGAAGGGAGTTAGGTCACTGGGGATGTGCCCTTGAAGGAGATATGGGGACCCTGCCCCAATAACTCTCTCTTAGCTTCCCGGCTGCCAGGAGGTGAGCAGCTTCCTTCACTGCACACGTCTGCTGTTATATATTGTCTCGTTAGAGGCCTAAAAGCCATGAGGCCCACCAATCATGAACTGAAACCTCTCAAAACTATAAGCCAAAACAAGCCTTTCATTGTTACGAGTTTTACCTCAGGAGGCTACCATGGTAATAGGAAACTGTATCCATTACTTTTCTTGCTGCTATGAGCAAATAGATGACAAGAAGCAAATTAAGGGAGGAAGGATTTATTTTGTCCTGGGCTCGAGAGGGAATACCGCATCATGGTAGGGAAGGCTGAGCGGCTGAAGTAGCTAGGACACTAGCAGCAGACGTGTGAGGCTGCTTGTTCATATCTCGGGAGATCAAGTAGCAGAGAGAGAAAGATTGGCTGAAAGCCAGGCAGGGCTAGAACCCATAAGACACGTCCCCAATGACCCACTTCTTCCAGCTAGAACTCAACTCTAAAAGAATCCAAAACCTCCCAAAACAGTACCACCAGCTAGAGACCAAGTGTTCAGAAGGACATCTCATAACCAACTGCAACCCCGATGGTATTCTCAGCTCCGTCTTTCCTCTCCTAGGTATGAGGACAGTCATAGAACCTGTGAAGAGGTGGTAACTTCGCTGGAGACAGTCAATACTCTATGTTTGCACATCAACAATTATTATTATTTTTAAATCACGTTTGGTTCTAGAGCAGCTTCCCTTCAACCTCTCAGATCAGCAATGAACAACAGACCCCCAAGCACTCGTGAGCCCCCTGGAGATCTGGAGGAGATGAAAAGGAAAGGGAATAAAAAAGATGACCCAAAAATTTCACCACTACGCCTCCTTCTGAAGGAATTAAACACAGGAACATGAGCCCTAGCATCTGCCTCATGTGTTTTCTTGTACCCTTATGGGGGTGTTTTTGCAGTGACTTACACTCACCTGATAGACGAAGGGCCGTGTCCCCAGAAACCACATAGTTATCCATGATTCATACCTCTGCACTCCCGGGCTGTGGGGCTCCAACCACAGAAACAAGGCATACATTCATTACTTCCTCTCGTACCGTGAAACATGGCACATTTCCACTGAAACCCATGTTAGGGGTGAACTAGCCATTGGTGGAATTACAAGAAACAATTATTAGTCTCACCAGGTTAGAGGTAGGTTAGGAACATGGGAACCAAGACTCCATAAGCACACAGAGAAGTGAGTCCTCCAGGGCACGTGCCCAGCTCCCTCTCACCCAAGCATGCCCTCTCATCTCCCAAAGGAGGAATTCTTACAGGTCTGTCTCAAAAAACCGATGTCTTGGGCTGAAGAGATGGCTGAGTGGTTAAGGCATTTGCCTGCAAAGCCAAAGGATCCTGGTTCAACTCTCCAGGACCCAAGGAACCCAGATGCACAAGGGGATGCACACATCTGGAGTTCATTTGCAGTGGCTGGAGGCCCTGGGGTGCCCATTCTCTCCCTCTCTCTCTCTCTCTCTCTCTCTCTCCCTCATTTGCTCTCATAAATAAATAAATAAATAAATAAAGATATATTTTTAAAAAAAACAAATAAACAGAGTACTGGAATTAAAGGCATGTACCACTATGCCTGGCATTAATAAAAAAAAGGGCTGGTGAAATGGCTTAGCAGTTAAGGCATTTGCCTGCAAAGTGTAAGGACCCCAGTTTGATTCCCCAGGACCCATGTAAGGCAGATGCTCAAGGGGGTGCATGCAGTTGGAGTTCGTTTGCAGTGGCTGAAGGCCCTGGTAACACACCCATTCTCTCTTTATTTCTATCTGCCTTTCTCTCTCTCTCTCTCTCTCTCTCTCTCTCTCTCTCATAAATAAATATTTTTAAAACCCAATGTCTTTCCACACTGAATCAACCGCTCGACAGCCTCCACCCTGTGTGCACACCCACTCACGGGATAAGATACCGCTTAGTTCCATTTGTTGTTTTTCTCTCTCCTGGCGATGGCCCTTATTAGCAATAATGGCAAAATTATGCATGGTTCTGAGAAAAGTGCCATTTGGTTAGAAGCTGCCTGCCACTGGCAAGAGGGAAGATGGCAACATGCTGTCAATAAAACCAGAGACGTCTCCAAGTGGCAGAGGATGCTTGACAAGGGTTGAAGGCAAGATTCCAGACTAGGGCTCTAGGGGAATTGGGAAGAAATAAAGCTCAACGCCCAGTAATGATGACATTTGTATATATCTCTCGCAATAATCATTAGCACTTGGCCACATCTGTCCCCACTTGTTGCAAGAGCAAAGCTCCTCCTCTCTGCGGGGAAAGATGGAACTTGGAATTCAACAATATTAGTTCCGTGTGAAGGTCAAAGGCCTGGGAACAGGCATGAGTCCCTGCAGTGCGGGGACACGGCGGGGGTCCTTCTGGAGCACCACTGGGATTCCTGCTTTCTGGACCGGCTCCTGGTGACTATGCTGGTTTCTTGGGGGGAGCAGTGCGAACACAGAAACCTGAAATTGTACCTTCTCTTTTTATGTGACATGTGAGCATCCGAGCGTGTCAGGAGCTCCATTGTTCTCTAGACAGATTGCCTGAAACATGGGAACAGAACCTAAAATAAATCCTATGCCAGCCGGGCTGGAGCTGTGGGTATCCTTTGAGCCCAGAGAGGCCCATTGCCAGTAATGACTCATGAAGAGACTCACCCAGCAGTACAGATAAGAGAAAACCATTTGCCTTGCCACTGGGTCTAGAAAGATTCTTCCCCCCACCCCAAAGAAGAAATATTCTAAGGATATCACATATAGGCAACCTTTTATTTTATTTTGTGGGGTTTTTTTCACTGTCATTTATTTCCCGCTGCTGAGTGAAAACAATTTCTGATATGTTTCTTTTTTAAAGTTTTTTCATTTATTTTTATTTATTTATTTGAGAGCAACAGACAGAGGGAGAGGCAGATAGAGAGAGAGAGAGAGGATGGGCACGCCACTGCAAAGGAACTCCAGACGTGCCTGCGCCCCTTGTGCATCTGGCTAACGTGGGTCCTGGGGAATCGAGCCTCGAACCGGGGTCCTTAGGCTCACAGGCAAGCGCTTAACCGCTAAGCCATCTCTCCAGCCCTTCTCATATGTTTTAATGTGCACTGGCACACTGGAGTCACAATTGTCTCCATGTTGGAGAACAGTCCTGACACAGTCCAGAGAGGTATTTAGGTCCCATTAATAAGGATTCAATGTCTTAATCCATCTTCATCTCTGAGACAGGGATCATTTTAGCTTGGCATCTTGGCTAACCTCATTATTGAGATATGTGTACCTTAACAGTGTCCTCAACTCTAATTATTCAGAATAAACATATGAACCATTATCACCAAAATCAACAGGTAGATTCACATTTCCTATAGTGGGACTATGATCACTGTGGGAAGTCGGGAGACTGAGCCTGTGATTATTTTTTAAAGGAAAGAGGAAGGATTAGAGATTTTCCTAATTTTATTTAAGTCAAACAAGTGATAGGACAGAGTAGAGCTGGAAATCAAATCCAAGACTTGTGAACTGAAACATTTTAAAGGAGGAAATGCATGTAAAAAGTGCAGCCTAGCCAGGCATGGTGGCGCACGCCTTTAATGCCAGCACTCGGGAGGCAGTGGTAGGAGGATCGCTGTGAGTTCGAGGCCACCCTGAGACTCCATAGTGAATTCCAGGTCAGCCTGGCCTAGAGTGAGACCCTACCTCGAAAAATCAAAAAAAAAAAAAAAAAAAAGTATAGCCACCACAGTGCCTGGCACCATATAAGGACTTCTCCTATGCTAACTATTGCCAAATCTTAGGCATAATATAACCATGGATGGATAAACTGTGTTCATGGAGGGTATAAGAAGAGCAGATGTCCCTCAGGTCCTGCGTGCACCACCACCTGGATCTTCCGTCTCTTTTCTGTGACATGAAGAAATTGGACAAGTTGATCTTGGCTGGGTTTTTCACTAAGAATATTTTAAATGTCCCAAGGGTTTATGGCCAGATTTTAAATCTTTTTTTTAAATAAACCTTGTAAAAATGTTAGGGCTAGATTATTTTAGCACTTGGAACATGTAAGGTAAGTAAAGAATTGCACGTTCTCTGCAGAATGAACGATTCAAGACGCGGCGTGCAGAACGTCTTTCTGAAGACCCAGAACTGATTCTGCCCATCCATTGGCTTTCTCAGCTCGGACTCCTGGCACTCATGTGCTGACCAAAGGACACTATGCTGGACTATGAGCGTTCAAGAATGAAGGTATGTTTATATTGTACCAACGAAGAAGCCCTTGGATGCTTGCTGGAAATCCATCCCATTTTGTAAAGATACTGAGAGTCCCATAGTCCATTAGCTGATAAAGCACCCGTGGTCCTTGTCCCGTGAGAGAGTCCCACTGAGTGCAGCCCTAGGTGAGGACCGTGTGGTATGCCGACAGGATGATTCCTTCTCTGCACCCAGACTTTCCCTGCAGTGATTATTTGAAAGGTCACTCTTATTTGTCTACTTCCAAACCTTGTTTCTGAATCCTTTCTTGAGAGGATGCTGGAAATGGACTCAGGGCCAGTAATAAGTACCCTACCATTGGCCTCAGCCCAGCTCTGAACCCTAGCTTTATGGAGCGACCTAAAGCAAGCCTGTGATCTCTTAAGCCGTTGAGTTCAACTCCTTTTCTCGCTAGTCACCTTCCCAGGGTCAGCTCCCTTGGGGCTGTAGTTATTCCATCTCCTGGGCCAGTCAGATCCCATTTGTGTTCTACTCATAATTTTATGATTATTTCTCCATTTAAAAACCCTTACTTTCTATCATACTTTGCCCCTAGCTGCCAAACTATGTGCTGCAATTGGAAACCATACACGTTAGTTATGTTAGGAAAGGTCACTACCCATTTTTTTTTTATTAGTGTCTCATTCCTTCTTTTTTACATACTGATCCCAAGCTGGGGTATATGTGGGAAAATAGAATAGGAGTGAAAAAGAAATCCAAAGTCATAGAAAACAGATGGTAAAAGAGACTTGACACCACACTGATGCAATGTGATACCCCTAAGATATTAACAAATAACTTCTGTAATATGTGCCCTGGGGGCTGATAGCTCAGCCATGTTGAAATATGCATTCGCTAGAAACAAGCTTATCTCTGACGTATGTTTTCAGTTATAACATGAGGTCATCGTTGGAACTCACTAAGCAGGAAATGTTACCACTCTCTCCACTTGCACGTTGTTTTGTCTCCTTAAAATAAATGAGAACTCGGTGATATTACTCTGGCTTCTGGTTCTAAATACCATCTACATGCCAAAGATTCCCAAATTTATATCCACAGCCCAGACTGCTTCCTGAACTCCAGACTCATTTATCCACCTGCCTGCCTGACATCTCCCCATGGATGTCTAATGACCATTTCAACCTCAGGCCCTGCGCACTGAGCTCCCAAGCCTCCCTGTGCCTTCTCATCTCACTTCATAGCAGCCCGTAGACCAAGCCAAAGTCTTTACAGTATTCCTTTCATCCTTACTTACCCTCCCACTAAGCGAAAATTCCGGTCCCACATCTGTCTGCTTCTCCACGTCTGCTCAGCGTCCACCCTGGTCTAAGCTACCATTTGCTCTCAGCTGTTCCCACGGCTGTCTCCTAACTGACTGAACCTCAGCTCATCATCCGCACATCATCTTTGCTTAGCAGGTGGCCAGAGAGATCCATTCAGCATGCAGGTTAAATCATATTTCTGCCACGACTCCCCAATGCACACGGGGGTTTGGGGAGCCAAGTTCTTCCTCTCTTAGGCATATACCAAGGAAATAAAAACACACACCCCCCCACTAAAACTTGTACACCACTGTTCACAGCAGTATCATTCACGATAGCCAAAAGGTATAACCAATGCAAATGTGCATGAACACACAATGGTATATCTATGCAATGGAATATTTTCAGATATACAAAGGAATTAAGTGCTAATAACATATGTCACAATATGAATGGACTTTAAAACATCAGGTTAAATGAAAGAAACTAGATAAAGAAGGGATCATATCATATGTGGATTTATATTGTGTGTGTGTGGTGTGCATGTATATATGATTCCATCAATATGAATAGCTATAACAGGCCAATATACAGAGCCATTAGGAGCCCTGGCCACTTAATTTTTGTTTTTGTTTTTGTTTTTCAAGGTAGGGTCTCACTCTAGGCCAGGCTGACCTGGAATTCACTATGTAGTCTCAGGGTGGCCTCGAACTCACGGCGATCCTCCTACTTCTGCCTCCCGAGTGCTGGGATTAAAGGAGTGCACCACCACGCCCGACTAGTTTTTTCTCTATAGCATTTCTCACCTCCAAGCTCTTACTTCACTGACATATTCATCGTGTCTGAGATTTATGGTCTGTAGCCACATCTTCCTACCCTGTCCCACCCCACTAGAACCTATAGTCCTTGGGTGTAGGAAGCTCTTGGTTTGTCTGTAATGTGATCCAAGTGCCTATACGGATGCCCAGCACATAGTGAGGGCTTTAAAAATGCCTGTTGAATGAATGAATGAATTTTATATTTTTAGTTTCAGAAATGTGCTTTCTTTGCTAGGATTGGGAACAAAGTAGTCATCTCTTGCTAATTTGTAGGATTGGGTCACCCCCCCCCCCCACCATGAACACCCTGAACAGTAATGCTCAAATCCCTGACATAAAATAGAACAAGTATGGCAGATGGCCTCTATACCTCTTATGTGCTTTAAGTCATCCCTAGATTAATTACGATACCAAACCCAATGTAAATGATATGCAAATAGTTGTCATCCTACATTGTTCAGGAAATAATGACAAGCCCAGAAAAAAATAATAATCTTTACATGTTCACTGCAACATGCATTTCATTTTTTTCTGGATATTTTTGGACTACAGTTGTTTGATCCCTAGAGATAAAACCTGTGGATTCGCAGCCAATTATATTTAATTTACAAAAAGGCAAACTGGGCTGGAGAGATGGCTCAGTGGTTGAGGCGTTTGCCTGCAAAGCCAAAGGACTCTGGTTCGATTCTCCAGGACCCACGTAAGCCAGATGCACAAGGTGGCACATGCGTCTGGAGTTCATTTGCCGTGGCTAGATGCCCTGGAATGCCCATTCACTCTCTCTCTCTCACTCTCTCACTCTCAGATAAGTAAAACAAACAAACAAAAAAGAAAAAGAAAAAGGCAAACTGGACTGCGCTGAAAGAACACCAAGTTCAAGAGAGTAATCCTGAGCTGTAGTTGTAGACCGCTCATCTAGGGTGGGCAAACCTGGGTCCCATCCCTAGCAATAAAAAAAGAGGGGGGAGAAAAGCAGGGGCTAGAGAGATGGCTCAGTGGATGGCACTTGTCACACGCCCCATGACAAAGCTGGAATCTCCAGAAGATTTCTTGAATCCTGGTATGCTTACAGCAAGAAGAAAGGCAGGCAGGAGAATTTCCTGGAAGCTGACGAATAGAGCATTGGACAAGAGATCCTGCCTCAAAACAAAGTCAGAAGACTGAGACCAATCTGAAAGTTGTCCTCTGACCTCCACGCACATGCCACACACAAATAAACAAATAAATAAAAGTAAAAAGTACTAAGCTACTAGTCCTAAATAGTGAAAATCAAGCATAGTTCTGCAGTTTAATTCTCATAAACCATGAACCTGCTAAGCTCTGTCAAACATGTACTGACTCACTAGCATTCCACCCTCACCTGCACTGAGACTCTTTCTCGCTTCACCTCCCCTCTCACCTCGAGTCTAGCTGTCCCTTCACTTGTTGTTCGAAATAAAGAATATTTCTGTCTGTTTTTCTCAGACATACCAACACACTCCATTTTCCCCTGAATTACAGGGTATAGATATTATTTATGTCCTGGATGTTTGTTTACTTTTTTGTTAACAAACTGTGAGGCAATTTTTAAGGTTTCCTTGGGGCTGGAGAGATGGCTTAGTGGTTAAGGTACCTGCCTGCAAAGCCTAAGAACTTGAGTTTGATTCCCCAGTGCCCATGGAACACATGATGCACAAGATGGCACATGCGTCTGGAGTTCATTTGCAGTGGTTAGATGCCCTGGAGTACCCATGCTCCCCTACCCCTCTTTCTCACTATCTCTCAAATAAATAAATAAAATATTTTTAAAATTTTTTTAAAAAGAAGCCGGGGGCTGGTGGCGCACGCCTTTAATCCCAGTATTTGGGAGGCAGAGGTAGGAGGATCACCATGAGTTTGAGGGCACCCTGAGAGTACATAGTGAATTACAGGTCAGTCTGGACTAGAGTGAGACCCTACCTCAAAAAACCAAAAAAAAAAAAAATTTTTTTTAAAGGTTTTCTTGGGTTGGAGGGATGGCTTAGCATTTAAAGCATTTACCTGCAAAGCCAAAGGACCCATGTTCGATTCCCCAGGACCCACATTAGCCAGATACATAAGGGGGGTACACATCTGGCATTTGTTTGCAGTGGCTGGAGGACCTGGTGCGCCCTTTTTCTCACTCTCTCCCTCTTTCTCTGTCAAATAAATAAATAAATAAAAATAAAATATTTTTTAAAACGGTTTTCTTTTCCTCCCTTTTAATTTAACTGATGTACAAAGCATAAAAATTATGTGCATGATGGGGCCCATGTAATTTTTTATTACATGCAAATATTGCTTACTGTTTAGTTCAACTTCAACATAGCTATCTACTCAAATATTTATTCTTTAATAGCAAAATCTTCCCAATTTCTTTCTTCTAGCTCGTGGAAATGTACAGCACATTAATGTCCTTTATACTCACCTCACTGTATAACAACAGCACACCAATTCCTCGCTCCTAAATAAAGCATAGTGATATAACCATAAGCAAGTTTTTTTTAATGTGAGTGTAGTATTATGGTGTGTGTGTGTGTGTGTATAACATATGTACATGTGTATGCGCGGATGCATGCACCCTGTACTCTCCCATACAGAGGCCAGAAGAGCACATTAAGTTTCTCTCAATCCTCTGTTGAGACAGAGTCTATTACTGAGCCTGGCAATGCTACCTTTGGTCAGACTGGCTGCCCAGTGAGCCACAGCGATTCTCAAGTCCTGTCCCCCTCCCCACAGGACTGTGGTGACAAGTACGCATGACCACACCCAGCTCACTGTGTAGATGCTAGGTATGGAACTCAGGCAGTCTCAAGCTCTCTCGGGCCCTCACGCCTGAGCAGCAAGCCCTCGTACACACAGTCATCTTTCCAGCCCCCCCCCCACGCCAGAGCAAATTTGTGTACTCAAAGACAATGCAAACTTGACCCTCTGAATTTTTCAATTCATATTGAGATGAAATTCATATAATATAAAGTTAATATTTTTTTTTTGGTTTCTTTTTAAGGTAGGGTTTCACTCTATCTCAGGCTGACCTGGAATTCACTATGTAGTCTCACGGTGGCTTCGAACTCATGGTGATCCTCCTACCTCTGCCTCCCGAGTGCTGGCATTAAAGGCGTGCACCACTAATGTACCTTCTGTCTATAGATTTCCTGTTATGGGTATTTCATATGGACAGAACCAGACAACATGTGGCTCTTTGGGTCTGGCTGATTTCACTTGACTAAACATTTTCAAGGTCCACCCAGGCTGTGGCAGGTACCAGCACTTAACTCCTTTTCATGGCGAAGAAAACGTTCTGCTGCGGGTTGTATCTTGTCGACTCACTTGTCAGTTGATCAGCATTTGCATTATTTCTACTTTGGGCCACCATGGACAAAGATATTCTGAACATTCACGTGCGAGTTTTTGTGTGGACATGTGTTTTCATTTCTCTTGAGTGTATATCTTACAGTGTCATTTCTAGGTCCTTAGGGAACGCTGTGTTCACCCTTTGGAGAAACTGCCAGACTGTTTTCCACAGTGGTAGGAATCACTTTACATTCTTACCAGCCATAAACCATGGTTCAATTTCTCCACATCCTTGCCAACACCAAAAATGCCTCAAAAACACTGTTGTTGTTGGTTTTTAAATGGTAGCCATTCTGTGGGTTCAAAGTGGCATCCCATTTTTGTTCTGATTTGCATTTCCCTGATGACTAATGCGTGCTCATTGGCCATTTTTATGTCTTTGGAGGAAGGCCTGTTAAAATCCTCTGCCCAGTTTTAAATAGAATTGTGTATATATTGCAGTTTTTAGATTCTAGATATGCCCTTCTCAGATATGTGATATGTAAATAATTTATCTAGTTTGTCTCACTGATTTTTTTAATTTTTTTGTTTATTTTTATTTGTTTATTTGAGAGCGACAGACAGAAAGAGGCAGATATAGAGAATGGGTGCGCCAGGGCCTCCAGCCACTGCAAACGAACTCCAGACACGTGTGCCCCCTTGTGCATCTGGCTAACGTGGGTCCTGGGGAATCGAGCCTCGAACCGGGGTCCTTAGACTTCACAGGCAAGCATTTAACCACTAAACCATCTCTCCAGCCCCAATGATGTTTTAATATCCCTCCAACCAGGACCTGCCACAGAATGTCCCATAGTGCCACCAGCTGTCCCCATGGCAAACAGTAGTGCCCACCAATTTTCTTCTCACTTATCCACTGAGGGCTCCTCAGAGAACTAGAGCCAGAAAATTCTCTAGCAAACATTCCCAGGTATGACAGGCAGCCAGTGTTGGGTAGCTATCTGAGCAGCTCAGCCTAAGGGGTGGAGATGGACGGTCTAAGTTCATATCCCATGGTTATAACAAATTACTCAAGGCTGGGAACCTTATAAAGACAGAAGGTTTGTGTGGCTCACAGTTTTGGTGGCTGAAAAGTCCGCAGCCACCACATAGCAGATAAGCAGAAGGAGTACGACAAGAAGGAGTGTAAGAAAGCAGAAGCATGCTGGGCGTGGTGGCACATGCCTTTAATCCCAGCACTCAGGAGGCTCCATGTCAACCGAAAGTTCACCAACAAATGAGCAAAGATACACAGGCCAAGGGCTTTAGGAGAGTTGTAAATTCTGAATGGCAATGGAGTTCTCAACTCAGATTACTTGTGTGAACAGTGAAAACCTATTACCAAAAGCAAAGCAACAATGAAAACACTAAACAGAATCTATTCCGAGAGTAGGGCTGCACAGGGAGGAGCCGAGTGGGTGCCTTGCCCCTTGCTGAATCTCTGCTCTCTTAGGCTGGGAAATCCCAGCTGATCTTTGGAATAATCTGAAAACTATGTATTGACTTGGAAACTCATGGTCAATGAGAAAATTATAAGCCTATTTGTTATAAAATTTCAGAAACAACTGGTTGTGCGTGTGTGTGTATGTGTGTGTGTGTGTGTGTGTGTGTGTGTATTTAGAGTTACTTGCCAAAAATAAGAAAAGCAGTTGTTGAACTTATAAATAAAGTTTTCCTTTCTGACTCAGTTTCCTTCTCCCATTAAGAATAGGTTTTAGAGCCAGGTATGGTGGCGCACACCTTTAATCCCAGCACTCGGGAGGCAGAGATAGGTGGATCGCCATGAGTTCGAGGCCACCCTGAGACTACAGAGTGAATTCCAGGTCAGCCTGGGCTAGAGTGAGACCCTACCTAGAAAAACCAAAAAAAAAAAAAAAAAAAAAGAATAGGTTTTAGGCCGGAGAGATGCCTGCAAAGCCAAAGGACCCAGGTTCGATTTCCCAGAACCCGCATGGGTTGCAGTGTGGCTCCCTGGTAGACCATGGGCTTAACATGCATAAGGCCCTGGGTTTCATTTTCACTACCAAGAAGGATCCCATAAAAGTTAACAACAATGCTGCAGGCCCTGGGTTTACTTCCTAGCACCAAGAAATACAAAATATGGCCCCTCTCCCCCTCAGAACAACAGCATCCCTTCAGGAGTCTAGAGACCGGCTCTTCGCCCCTTGGACAGACAGTCTGAAATGAACAAGTGAAAGAAGACCGTGGTGGACTGCACCCACTCTTCCAGCGGGCTTCCACTGCCCTTATCTACTCTATATTTCACTCAAGTGTTGATCCTAAATGTTCTCTTACTGTTTACAGTGGGGCTGCTTTCCTCAAATAACAGGTAAGTTGCTTGAGGGCCAAGGCAGGGGCCTAAGGGAACCACGCATGTCTTACATACACAGCACACACACAAACGGCAGGGCATGGGGACCGTCACGGTAGGAAACGGTTCCTAAGCACGTCCTTCGAGGCTGCATAAGAGAAGTTAAGTCTGTGCTCCCACTGGAGGAGCCTTCAATCTAGGCAAAGGGAAAGACACACCAACAGCAGTGTCAACAGATTACGGAACGTCCGCATAGAACCACAGGGCTCCCGAGGGTCCCTGGTGGAAGCAGCTGACGGGCTCAAGTTATCTGAGGGCAGGACAATGAAGGAACACCACAGAAAGGAGTCTATCTAAGGTAACCACTTGCTACGTTATCAAACTTTCTGGAAGGTGGAAGTGTGACACGTGACCAATGTTGTTAGCTGTATAAGCTGACAGCCATGGATGCTGCAATAGGGCTGCTGCTTAGTCAGTTCACTCAGTGTGTGTGCTGTGACCTGAAAGGCAACTGGCTGGCCATTTTGCTGGGGCAGAGATAGCCTATAGATTTCTCCAGATCTTTGCCTGGCCGGCTCCACCACAACTCCCTACCTGCCTCCCCCACCAGTCAGAAGTCAAGATACATGAGAGCAAGGGGCTTTCAGCTACCGTTCACCTGAGCCCTGGAACCATGCCAAGCTCAGAGGCATGGCTCAATAAACATTTGTCTAATCAACTAATTAGTCAGTGTGAATATTACATGCTCAGAGCTAAAATGCCTATGCATAGCTGTCGCTGATACAGAGACCTATGTGACAGAAAGTCATGATGACACCCCGCTTTTATTACTCGAGAGGACATGTTTTCTCAACACAGCAAAATAAAGCTTTTGTTAGGAAAAGAGATATTGAAAACGGTGTGACAGTGTCTGTCGCTATAACTGCCCCTTTTGCCTTGACACCCAGTGCTGTCTAGGTGCCTGTTGCCAATTGAATTCACAAATAACAATCGAAAGTGGGATAGGCTTTATTTAGTAATACTTTTTACAGTGTGAATTAGAAATGAGAACAGGAATGGACTTTGTTCTGGCTCACTTTTTTCTCTCACAGGGTTGGAGGCATCACCAGGGACTTTGGACACCAAGCAAGCGCTCCACCACTGAGCAACAGCCCCCGTTGGGCCCTCTTCTCCATCTTGAAAATATTCCCAATAAAGAGGAACAAAATCTATCTCAAAAATCTTGAGTCAGTTTATCAAATCAATATGTATGTGTGTGTATATATATATATATATATATATATATATATTATATGAATAAACAAGAAAAAGGAATGAATATCAAATTGTACTTGGGAATCAGAAGGAAATGAGCATATGAAAATTACATAGCGGTGATTTCAAATTATGGACCAATAGGCAGGAAATTATAAAACACAGCAAGATGGCCATCTTGTCATTCAGGAGATAAGGAGGGAAGATGGGTCAAAGTGTCATATGCCTTGGATCACGGTGGATTTCCCAAGATCTCACTGTTTGCATCACAGTGGATTTCCCAAGAACTAACTGTTTGGATCATGGTGGATTTCCCAAGCATGAACTGTTCGGATCACGGTGGATTTCCCAAGCGCCGTTCGGCCAATTTTCCTTTATAACTTGAATCCACAGCTTTCTTGTCATGTCTACTTGGTCTAAGTTCTTAGAACCTCCAATCTTGGACAATACAACCCCCTAATTCTCCTTCTTCCTGCCCAACCATCGATCTTCCCAGACCCTCTGAACTTAATTTCCTTCAGAGACTCCCCCTGACCACAGGATTTAAGTCTGATTGTCAACGCCACCTCTACCAGACCCACCACAACACCCTGGATGGAGCAACTCAAACTCTAAATATCAAAGTGCACACTCTGGAGCACCATTCACGACTACAGCTCATTGAACCCTGAGAATTCTTTTTTTTTTAATTTTTATTTTTTTAATTCTTTTTTTAAATTCTTTGTTTGTTTGTTTGTTTTTGTTTGTTTTTCGAGGTAGGGTCTCACTCTAGCCCAGGCTGACCTGGAATTCACTATGGAGTCTCAGGGTGGCCTCGAACTCATGGCAAACTTCCTACCTCTGCCTCCCGAGTGCTGGGATTAAAGGCGTGCACCACCACGCCCGGCTAAACCCTGCGAATTCTTGAACTTACTGAAATCAAACTCAAAATCCTCCCCCCGCCCCCCCCCCCCAACACACTGTAATTTACAGGGTTATTCAGTTTATTTGCGTGCCCATAGAATACACTACTACTCATTTGGCATGCATCCATAGACAACCTTCTGCAAATATTTAATTATACACATTATATTCCACCCAGTGAAATCTTAAATCCTGAAAAGCAGGGACTAGACTGCATCCCCCACCCCCCCACACACACCCAGCTTCACATATGCACACAACTTAGCACAGTGCTATGTACACAGAAGGCATGCAGCAAAAAGTTTCCATTAGTGTTTCAGTTAACTGTGTGTTATAACAGGGCTCTAGATTGCCCATTTCATTAAAGTAAACATGCACGGTGATGATTCCATTTCAGCAAAGACAGACACAGTATAAGCTTACACAAGTCCGTGTGGAAGCTCTTAAAGGTTTAGGAAATAAAGTCACTCGAAGCCACTACCAGATGCTCTTAGCTTTGCTTAGCCCCACCTGGAATCCAGGTAACCACAAGAAAAGGTTTCATTCTGACGTAACGGGCAACTGCAATTTAACCATGATAGCACTCAGTGCAGGTAGAGGATATAAATAATACATGGGAAATATTAATAATACATACTAAATGCCTTGAGATAGTGCCAATCAATTCTGTTCCCCACCCCTGTTTTTAATGGATACCACCAAAGAAAATTAAACCACAAAATCTCTACATTAAAGGCAGTTAATGGCTTGATTTTAATAAGATGAGAGGCAGGGCAATTTCAAGTCCAGGCGGATCATTCCAGCCTGACATTCCCTGAGTAACTGACACTCCTCGTATGCTTGTCCACAGCCCAGGAGTTTGGCAGAGTCAAGGAAGCATCCTACACTGGAATCAGGAGGCGGTGCTAGGCAACAGGACTGATGAGGGAGAAGCGGGGGGGGGGGGGGTGTCCATTAAGCCGCATCCCATCCAGTCTTCCTCACAGCCTGGTAGGGATGACACTTAGTACAGATACCCTTATTGTGCCAGCTGATACGAAAAAAAAAAAAAAGCACAATGCATTGTGTATACAATAGAGTGTGCAAGAATATTATATCCACTTTAAAATACATGCCCATACAGTATGTGTATATATATTTACATATAAATAACTACGTTAGCAAGTGGTTTCACTTGCTAAAGGAATAAGAATTATTTGGCTGTCAAGGACCTTTAACAATCCAGGTATAAACTACTAAAAGAAAGTAGCTAAGATAAAAATCCTGCACTCTTATTGGCGGCTCGACTGCCAGACTTCATAACTTTTTAATAAAGAGAAATGTCACTCAATTCACTAACAAGAGCCTCACTCTGGTTCTCGCTTTTCCTTCAAGATCTAAGGATGCCAGACAGTGATTCTCTGAGCCCAAGCCCCTCATTTGGCAAACAGCTCCATTGTTTTTTAGCAGATTCCTTTCATCTTCCCTTTGTCCGCCTCACCTCCTCAGGTTCTCATTGGCAGGACACAGGAGTCCTGGAACTCTCTGGAGAGTGCACCTCTTATAGGATCCCATCCGCTCCACAGAAAGGACACCTGAAGTCAAGCGTCTTCCCTTTGTGATGACAGTGTAGGAATGCAAGTCCTCAGAAGCAAAGGACTATCTGGGGAGGGTATAAGGAGAGCAGGGATGTCACCCCCCTGGTCCTGTTGAACATCACTGACCTCCCTCAGTGGGGCTGGCTGCCAGTGACCAGGGAAGGTGGCTCATGTTACCACCCGGTGCTGTTTTCTATCCAAGAAAATACGGGCACTCTCGCTACGGTGAGGTGAACAAAGGTGAGTGTCAGACATGAGGTGGGTTTGGAAGGTTCTGATAATTCAGATCTTTAGAAAGAAATCTTTGAAAATTCTGGATTAGAGTCAGGCATGGTGGTGCGCATCTTTGATCCCTACGCTAGGGAGGAGGTAGGAGGATCACTACGAGTTTGAGGGCAGCCTGATACTAGAGTGTGTCCCAGGTCAGCCTGGGCTAGGTGAGACCCTTTCACAAAACACAACCCCCCCACCCAAAGCAAGACCTGTTCTAAGGTCCAGATTTTCATCTCAAACCCTTAGGGAAACCTGAACCAGGATTTGTAAGAAATGAAGCAGACCAGACATGAGCCTAGCAAAACTACTCCTCAAAGTACCAGCCCAGGTTTTAGACCTAACGGAGAGCACAAATCTAAAATAAAGAGCCTGCATCCTCTTCCTCACCTGTTCTCTTCCTCCTTTTACACTACCAGGCATGTGATGTTTAACGGAACTTCTTTTATCATGGCTCAACATGCTAATGGCCTTGGCGAGTCTCAGATAATTCTAACTGCCCGAAGTTCAAGGTTCCCTGGCTCCCAGTCTGAATTCCTTCTACCTGGAGCGAATGCCAGTCATCTTACAGAGGCCAAGAGCTCTAAAAGCATTCATGGGAAAAGGCAATCTAGTATTTAAATCAAGGTCTTCGCAATTGTCCGCCCACAGGTGAATACCTTCCCTTCAGCAAGCCAAATGGCGGAGAATGTTTTGGGTTGAAAATTGTTCCTTGCCGGGCGTGGTGGCTCACGCCTTTAATCCCAGCACTCGGGAGGCAGAGGTAGGAGGATCACCGTGAGTTCTAGGCCACCCTGAGACTACATAGTGAATTCCAGGTCAGCCTGGGCTAGAGTGAGACCCTACCTCGAAAAAAAAAAAAAAAAAAAGAAAAGAAAAGAAAATTGTTCCTTTTCTTTCCATGGTTGATCTTTATTGACCTTTTAATGTCCAGACACAAATCTTCCTTTAGGTCGCCATCTTTTAAACTCTCCCTTCTGTTAACTTGCATGCTTATCCCTTTGTTATGTTAGGAACAGGGGAAGAAGTGTCACATGGGATGGCTATGCAACTGACCTGGGCACACTGTGTGCAATCATGTCACCTCTCAGCTATTACAGACTAAGTGGGCTACATAAACCCAAGGCTTTTTATCTAGAGAAAAGTCTCAACAATTGACATAAAGGACTCTTATGCTGAGGTACAGAGAGTGGCTAAAGAGCTGTAAAAATGCTCTGAAAACATGCACTTCGTTTTGTGTTTGGGCATTTTTCTGATGCACAGGCCTCCTATTCTGATGAGATGATTGTGCTGGACAGAGTGGCTCTCTTTTATTTTTAATATATATATTTTTTCATTTTAGAGAGAGACAGAAGTGGAGACAGAGAGAGATAGGGACAGAGAGAGAGAGAGAGAGAGAAGTGGCATGCCAGGGCCTCAGCCACTGAAATCAAACTCCAGACACGTCTACCACCTAGTAGGCATGTGCGACCTTGTGCTTGCCTCACCTTGTGCGTCTGGCTTACATGGGATCTGGAGAGTCGAACATGGGTCATTAGGCTTGGCAGGCAAGCTCTTTTACTGCTAAGCCATCTCTGCAGCCCAACTGGGCATCTTTTATTGGTTTCCGTAAGCCACTTCCCACTCTCTGCCTTGCTCTGGGCCAGGAGGCAGATGGATTCAAGCTGCCTCAACAGATGCTATGAGTCTGGATCTTATGTGTCCCCCAAAGCCCATGTGTTGAAAGTTTGGTTACCAAACAGTCTGGCACTATTGGAAAGTGGTGGACCATTTAAGAGGTCAGGCCATGTGGGAGGACTTCAGGTCATGGTTGGGGGGGTCTGCTGTGGGAGGGGATAGAAAGACCCCAGTGCCTTCCTCCTCTTTTTGCTTTCGTGAGCTGAGCAGCTTATGTGAACCACACTTTCCTCACTCCAGTGTTCTACATCACCACAGGCCCCAAGACCACGGGGCTAATTGATCATGGGCTGGCACTCTCTGTAACTGGGAACAAAAATGAATATTTTCTCTTTGTCGGATGACTGTCTCAGGTATCTGCTATAGTATCAGAAAGCTCACTGCCGCTAAAAATTTTCTTAAATTTCTTCATGGGCTAGGAAGGACACTGAGATGGCAGGGTTTTACCCACAAGGGTTCTGAAGCTGCTGAAGCTGCCAGGCCCAGCTCCTGTCCGGGGTGCTCCTTCTGTGAAGTATGGTCGTGGCTTCTCTCTCTGACCTCCAGGTCGTCCCTGTGGGGGCGGGGTAAGAGACTGTGGTTCTTGAGTCAGGGACCATCTCTGTGGCTTCCCTCTCCCTGCCACAGCTCTGCAAAGAGTTTTTTTTTTTTTTTTTGTTTTTCGAGGTAGGGTATCACTCTAGCCCAGGCTGACCTGGAATTCACTATGTAGTCTCAGGGTAGCCTCGAACTCACAGCCGTCCTCCTACCTTTGCCTCCCAAGTGCTGGGATTAACGGTGTGCACCACCACACCAGGCTTGTAAAGAGTATTTTTTAAAAAAGAGTTCACTCTATAGAGGGTCCCATCCAATTTCTTCCAGGATATCCAAAATGTTCCAGAGGTTGGTAGCCTAAAAGGGTTATGAATATGTGCATTAAAAGGACCTGTATGAATAGGAAGGGAATTAATATAGAGAAACTGTCTAATAAGCCTCTGGGAAACTGGGCAGGGATCCCAAAAGGACACTTTCTGTATCATTCCTTTCCATCCTCTAGTTGGTAGACTCTATTGAACTCCATGCCTCTAATGAGCCCCTGGACTCAGTTTTCTTTTCTATGTAGAGTAGGAAGAATATATCCACTAGGTGGAACTGGCATGAGGACAAATAAGAGAATGAATGAGTTCAGCAAAAAAGGTCAGTGACAGCTGGGTCACTCGTGCCTTCTTGTGCTGGCCTACACAGTGGCTGTCCTGCCCTCTGGGGCCTCTGTGAACAGTCCCACTGCGAAATCATGGGTGGAAGGCTGAGGGTCTCAGCAGTCATTTAACCCATCTGATTCCACATGCCATCCATTCACTCCTTCTGTGGCATTTATCCGTATGTGTCTTAAACTACACCTTGTCTCCAACCTGTGCATAGACACTGGTTGTCTCTCCATATCCCCTGAGCTTACTTGCAGGTAAGAGTCATTCATTCATGGACTTGAAGGTAGATTCATTCATTTACTTGCAGGTATGGGTCATTCATTCATTCATTCACTCATCATTCCCAGACTGGGAGGGTAACTTCTGAAATTGATCCACTTGAAGTTCAAAGCCAGCATTCGTGATTTCCGGGCACCAACTCCACTTTCTGTGCTTCAGTTCACTCAGCTATCACGAATGCAAAACAAGATGGTGTCTATAGAGGTTAGGATCAATGGGACTGACATCTAATGGCTCCCCCAATAATGTTGGCCATTTGCCACTAATACTGGGGTACCTAGTGAAAGATACAATGCGCACGCTACTAAAGGAAGTCACTGCCAAGACAGTCATTTTCTCCCACTTCTACCGTGGTGGCTTCAGTGTCAATTGTCCCCCATAGCCTCAGTGTTTGTGATTAAGCCTCAGGCTCAGCTTGTGTAGCTTTTGGAAGGTGGAACCTTGCTGGGGGAGGTGTGATAATGAACCTTGATTGAGGTTCATTAGTCCAGCCCACTGGGGTTCAGTGCTCATTCTCTCTTCCTGCTTCTTCTTGCCAGGGTGACAAATATGAAATATGCAAGCCATTAACAGACATGAAGCATCCTGGTAAGAGCCCTTCCAGAAAAAGAGACCTGCTGTCTGCTCCGACATGCTTCCTCTGCCATGATGGAACTTCCCTTTGAAACTGTAAGGCGGAAATAAACACCCTTTCCTCCCATAAGCTGCTTCTGGTCAGGTGTTTGTTCCAGCAACGAGAAGGTAAATGGTTATACTTTCACAGTTAGTAGACTAGTTCTGGCTTTGATTTGATTCTTGAAATCCTCAGTTGTGCAAAATACACTCCATCTCTGTTTCTGGAAGCTACCACAGACCTTGACTCTAAAACAGTGTAGAGACTAACTTTTGCAAAGCATTGTCTTGAAAGAAGGGACAGGTTCATCTGTGTGGTGACATTCTTTCTGCACATTGGGTGGCCATTCCCTTTGGTCAGATTTCAGAGTAACTCTCTACATTCTCAAGGATAGTCCTCTGAAATAAGATAGACTTGTGGAGTCTTAGAAAATTCTTCTGCCATTTCCACTCAAAATCCCCTCCTTCAAGACTTAAGGTTAAGTTCACAGAGCAATGGTGATAACACACGAATTCTGCATTCTGTCTCTGATTAAAATAATGCTCTTGTCAAGAGACAGTGTGTATAACTTTGTCATTCATGTAGCCTATACTGCAGAGACACCAGATGCAATGGCAGATGCAGCAGAGAGCTCTCGGCTGCCACAAGGAAGGGTCCTTTGGGAGGCTCTGATCAGTCCCAGTTGGGGATCAGAAGATAGACAGTATTGTCCTTCCTTTCTGGTGTTTTTTTTTTTTTTCATTTTTTTGGCATGTTTTTATGTGTGTATGGTAAATATGTATGTGTGCTGTATGTGGACACAGGTGTGTGTACACATGTGTGCACCTGTGCTAGAGATTGATATTGAGGGTTTTTTTTTGTTTGTTTGTTTGGTTGGTTTTTTTTGATGTAGCCCAAGCTGGCCTGGCATTCACTATTTAGTCTCAAGCTGGCCTCGAACTCATTATGATCCTCCTACCACTTGTCTCCCAAATGCCAGCAGTAAAGGCATGCGCCACCACACCCGGCTTGAGTATCATTCTTAATCACTCTTCTGCCTTATTTTTGGAGACAAGGTCTTTCACTGAACCCAAAGCTCACTGATTTGGCAAGACTGGCTAGCTGGTAAACCATGGGAATCTGCCTGTTTCTGCCCCACCCAGCACTGGGATTACAGGTGTATACCACCACACCCAGCATTTTACATGGCTACTGGGAACCTACATTCAGGTCCTTATGCTTGTGCAGCAAGCACTACTCACTGAGGCATATCTCCAGTGTCCCCGTTGGGGATTTTTCTCTCAGTCAACACTGACCACTATCGGACGGGCCACTGCAAGCTTACTGACCACTAACAGCTGATCTGGTAGGCTATGAGATTGGGAAAACTGAGCTGCCTTCGTGAGAAGGCACAACCAAAACATCAGCCTAGATTTTGTTTTTTTAACCAATCACCCCTAAATAATGAAGGCTTCTAAACTGAGTTTCCAGTACCGTTGAGATTTGAGTTAAAAAAATACTTTTTCTTCAAGGCCTGTTTA
This sequence comes from Dipus sagitta, assembly GCA_036346955.1. Lineage (NCBI taxonomy): Eukaryota > Metazoa > Chordata > Mammalia > Rodentia > Dipodidae > Dipus > Dipus sagitta. The sequence continues at coordinate 328,570,388 of CM070770.1, forward strand.
ACCTTAAGGGAAGACCGTCATTAGATAGTTCATGTCCTTAGTGAACAGACAGTCTTGGATTCCATTTTGTTGCTTTTAGGAGAATGAAACCACCATGTCCTAAAACTGCTGTTAAATCTTCTCGACCTGTCCCAGGCAGGAAGAGTTGTTTTCCGTGGGTCCCCACCAGCCTCTTTCTACCTCCGGAAGGAGTCTCACGGGGGTATTTGCTTCCTGGAGATGGTCTGCATATCTGCCACCTCCACAATAAGAAGCGGGGCACTTCCCATGCTGGAGTCTCCTGTTCTGAGTGAGACTTGAGTGCAGAAGTTTTTAAGAAACGCCTGGTGAGTTTATTTGTGCCATGGGGCCAAAATAACTCTAGCATTTGGCTTTCAATCCCACCCTTCCAGTTTTTGCCTGTTTTGCTGCTTTAGATCTTGGTTCTTGAGCCAGGTGTGCCTTTAATCCCAGCATCTGGGAGACTGAGGCCAGCCTCGGGCTACAGAGTAAGTTCCAGGTCAACCTGAGCTAGAGTGAAACCCCACCCCAAACAAACAGAGGACTTAGTTCTGATTTTTGCTTCAAAAGCTAGTGTTTTTTTCTAGTTTGGGGGATCTTAAACTATGTGTGTTCTTAGACACACACACACACACACACACACACGGATTCATGTTCTCTATTATGGTTTGAAGGTAAAATGTCTCCCACAGGCTTGTGTGTTAAACATTTGCTTTCCAGCTAGTGGGATTGTTTGGAGAGGTAAAACCTGGAAGCTGGTGGGTAGGGGGAGCACCACTGATAATTATAACCCAACCCTACTTCTAGCCCCAGTTTCTCAGTCTTTTTCTTTCCTTCTTCCTTCCCCCTCCTCTCCCTCTTCTTGATCTACGGATATACAAGCTGCTGTTACTTCTCCACCATGACTGATTTCAACCAGGAGCCAAAGATAATCCTTCCTCCCTCAAGCTGCCTTTTGTCAGGTTGTCACAATAGGAAAAGTAACTAATTTATCGCCACTGCAAGAAGGCAGGTGGGCATCTCTCCTAGGAACTTATACAAAACACGTACCTTCTTTTGCCCCATAACTTTGCATTGCCAAGTGACTTTTCAAGGACCTTCTCATATCAGCATTCCCTAAAGTCTTATCTTTCTCTACCCCAAGAAGCAGGCAAGTATTTCAAATTCTATGGCCTCTTGTGAATCACATTATACAAAATTTTGAATAGGCAGGAGGAATAAGTTCTGAAGTTCTACTGCATAACATAGTGACTATAGTTAGCGATGTACCATCTGACTTCAGAATTGTGAAAAAGAGTATACTTTAAATGTTTTACCACTACAAAATACATATATGACGGGGTGGATATCATGAGCCCAATTTAACCATTCCATAATACACACATGTGCCATAATATCACATCGTAGCCCACAATATGTGCAATCGTGATTTGTCAGTTAAACCTAAAATAAGTGATATGATCTCCAGCATTATGTCACAGAAGTGGTACAGTCTACCCACAAAGGAGGTGGCTGTGCTACAATGAAGTTTTATTTACAAAAAATGGGTTAGAGTGGCTTCAGGTTATCCCTTGCCAAATCCTGATCTAAAAGAAAACCAACCCAGAAATGTTTTAAATTAATTCTCCTTTAAGAACACCTTGAAATAATTTAGGATCTTTCTAGATTTTTTTCATTCTACCATACTGACAGGGAAAGAAAGGGGCAAGGGAGGGGGAAGAAACCTGGTCTCACAGATCTTACATTCCATGGTTCAGAGCAGTTTTTTTTTTGTTTTAATCCCTTTGGGTGTCATACTAGAGAACAAGAGCCTTGTGTCGACCTGTAGCATTTTAAGATCATTTCCCTATTCCTCATTCTGTTTGATTTGATTTTTAAATTTGTTTTGTTTTTGATCAACATGTGCTAATTATACATATTAATGTGGTTCAGTGTGACATGACAATTCATAAATACTACATTCACTGATTAAATCCAACTTCCCTTTATCTCCCCCTCCCCCCAGCCCCCACACATCCTTCCCAATCTCTCAGTCATCACTAGTTTACACTCAGGTCAGCTTTTATTTTGCTTGCACATATGAGAGAGAATGTTGAGCTACTTGTGCCTGTCTTCCTTCACTTAACATAATGTCATCCGGGTCCACCTATTTTGCTACAAATGACAGGATTTCATTTTTCTTCATGGTTGAATGATACTGCATTGTGTGTGTGTACCGCTCTTTCTTTATCCATTCATCCGCTGACAGGCATCTAGCATCTACAGCCAACTGATTCTCTACAAAGGTGCCAAAACATACACTGGAGGAAGGGCAGCCTGTTCCACCAACAGTGCTGGGAAAGCTACACAGCCACATGCAGAACCCCGAAACAAGATTACTCTCCCCCTGTACAAAAATCAACTCAACACGGCTCAAAACCCTAAACATAAGACCTGAAGCTCTGCAGCTACTAGAAGAAAACGTTAGGGAACTCTTGAACACGTTAATATGGGCAGTGGCTTACTTTATTTTGTTTTGTCTTGAGACAGGGTCTTGCTCTATAGGCCAGGCTGGCCTTCAACTTGCGGCAATCCTCTCGTTTCTGCCTTTGAAGTACAGGAATGAGCCACTCATGTCTAGCTAACGATCTCTTTTATATGACCTCACAAGGCACAGAAACAGAATCAAAAATAGAGATAGATAGAATTTTATTGAAATAAAAGGCTTCTGCATGGCAGTGTGTGGCTTTGAATCTAAATCTGCAACATTTTTATTTTTATATTTGCTGTTTAGACTCAGCTCTTGGTTTGGGCTTAAGAATTTAGTTCTCCTAGCTCCGTTGACAACAATGTATCCACTCATTCTTTCGTTGACTCATCGGTCCTAAGATTCTCTATGCCCTATTCACCTGCCCTGTCTGTGCCCTCTTCCAAGGGTGCTATGTAATCAATGGAACCTGTTCAACATAGTTTTAGGAAAGGCTCAAGTATTTGGAGGTACTATTTCTGAGTTTGCTCCATAACAAGCGAGGCATAACATGAGTAAGACAACATAACCATGGAACTCCAACCACTGGTGAACAGATAGGCTGGATTTAAAACTACCGAGGCGGGGGAGTAAGAGGGGTTAGAAACCCACCCTGCAGAAAAAGCACAAGCAAACAGAGGAGATAGGTAGACAGCTGGACTTACCAGAAACTACTGATTAGCCCCCTCGGCTTTGCGTTTTTTTCCAGCATGCAGGATGGAAATAATTGGCTGTTTGCAAACAAAATGTAGAAGGAGGAAGTGCTCGGGCTAAGGCTATAATTAGTTTGTCAGTGCCGTACGTCTGCGATGCGTGCGCGGGAAGAGAAGTGCGTGCGTGCCTGCCGAGCGGGCTCCCTCCTCTGCCTAGGCCGCCTCCTTCCGAAACGCGCCCGGGTGATGGAGAGCCCGCAGTGGGGAAGCCGCAGTCAGAGCCGCTGGTGACACGGTCCCAGCACCAGAGCTGGGAAGCCACTGTTCCAAACGGGCTGATGGAAGTAGTGACAAGCCCAGGGAAATTATCATGTGGGGGAGATTAATCCCGTGCTCTCGTTTGCAGGCTAAAGACGCCAGCATTTCTCCTAACTGGGGCTCGCGTCATATTTGATGAATGTTCAAACATGATTGTACCAGCAGCGTTTTCTCTGAAAATTGCAGCGATTACTCATTAGTAAATGAGGGCCCCCCGGGCAAAGAATCTTGCCCGGAAGACTGAGTGCCGTGTTACCAACACATGCAACCAATTAATCCTCAAAGTTTGGCACTCGGAACCGGGGATTAAAGTGTTGCAATTAAAATTTACACGTGCAAGATTATATCCATTACTGCTCCCAAGAAAATGTATTTGACCTTTGTACAGCAAGTTGTGGGGAAATGCAGGCGTATGTGGCAGATACTCCTTCGTGAGCACACAGGTGGAGGGAGAGAGAGACTGGAGCCAGCAGCAGGGGACTGGCACGGCTCCATGCAGAGCCTGGACTGTGATCCTGAGTCAGTCACTCACCAGTGGACACTGGATGAACGAAGCCACCACCTGCTTGTTCTTTGTGTCCCTGCAAGAGCAATACTCTAGGAACGTTCCTATTTTTAATTCAGGGACTTCTCTGGAGAAACAGCCGGTGTCTTTGTACTGCTTGTGAGCATAGGGTGGCTGGTGTCGTCCTACCGCCTGGCAGTTGGCCTACTCTTAAGAGACGAGATTGGAGCACAGTTCCAGGAGGTTCTGTTACTTGCTACATAACCTCAGGCAAGATTCCCAAGTGGTTTGTAGCTCAGCTTCCTGATTTGCAAAGTGCATAGGCGAGGGCCAAATGTGTTGGATGATGTAAAAGTCATAGTATATAGTTCTGGCCCACTAAGCATTGAAAATATTAACAAGATACAATTTCTGCAAAATGTCCCCAGGGAACGCTCAAGTATTTCTACAATTCCTTAAACATGAAAAGTACTTTGGCTCTTTCTAGAAAAGGAGGAGACAGACATGATTTAGCAACTCCATCCCTACCCTCAAGAAATACACACAGAGATGTACACAGGTGCCTTGTCCATTGGTGATGGACAGTGCTCATGACAGCATCTACGAAAGCAAAATACTGAATGGGCGAGTGGCTGTGAATAAACAAGCTGTGATTTTTCATAGGATAGAATGCTATTAGATTGTATTATGTATATGCATATTGTGATGTACGTCGTTTAAATGTATCAATCTCAAAATAATGAACAAGAGAAGTGTTGTGACAGGGAACAGAATGTCACCAAATAAAAGGTCTATAAAACGTGACACACTCCATGATTCCTGAGAGAGGCAGGTCCACATCATAGGACTATAAAAACATAGACTTCTGGAGGGGAAGAGGGGATGAAATGGAATAAGAGTGTGCAGAACTTCAGCTATGCTACCATGCTTTAGTTTCTTTAAGAAATGGTTATAAAAACACGATGAAACATTATAACTTAGTAAGTTCCGCATATTATCCTAGTCACATTTTATATATGCAACTATTGCTTAATTTGAAAAAAAAATCTGAGTGTACTGTTTCTGGTGTTCCCTTTTTGAAAACATATTTTCTCTTTTTTAAATTTTATTTATGTATTTGCAAGCACAGAGAGAGATAGACAGAAGAGAGACAGACAGAGAATGGGCACGCCAGGGCCTCCAGCCACTGCAAATGAACTCCAGACACATGTGCCCCTAGGCACCTGGCTTACATGGGTCCTGGGGAATCGAACCTGGGTCATTTGGCTTTGCAGGCAAATGCCTTAAGCACTAAGCCATCTCTCCAGCCTTGAAAACATATTTTTATTTATTTATTTGCAAGAAGACAGAGAGAGAAAGAGAGACAGAGAGACAATGGGCACACCAGGGCCTCTAGACCCTGTAAAGGAACTCCAGATGCATGCGCCACTTTGTGCATCTGGCTTTACATAGGTACTGGGGAACTGAACCTGTGTGATTAGGCTATGCATGCAAGTGCCTTAACCACTGAGCCATCTCCATCCCTGTTCCTTTTATTAAGGAAGGGTCTCACATTGTAGCCTAGGCCTTAAACTCCCAATCCCCCTGACTTCTGAGTTCTGGGATGACAACCACTACACCCAGTTTATACTTTTGGTTGGGAATATCTATCTGCCCTCTGTGATATGTTGTCAGTATAAGGTCAAAATATTGTTTATTTTATCTTCTGATTTTCTTTCCTAAGACAATTCATTATAAAAGCTTTCCTTATTGTAACTCTTAATGGATGAAAAATTCTCATTTTAATTTACTAGTACATTGTACATCAATGACATGTTTAGATAATGGATCATTCCCTCACTAAAAAGCATTTATACAACCCCTTGAGTATGCACAGCTCTGTGCCAGTGATCACAGAGCTACATTATAAAGAGAGACTGGCTATCGTAGCTTCATTAAAATTTAAAATATTTTCCTAACTCAGTTCATACTTTAAAGTAACATAATTTTAGAGTTCTTACTAAGGGGCTGGGGAGCTGGCTCTATGGGTAAAGTGTGTGCTTTGCAAGCATGAGGGCTGCCATTTGCCCCTCAGCACCCACAAAGATGCCAGGTGGGCATAGTGGCCAGCCTATGATCCCAACGTTTGAGTGGCAGAGACAAAGGGTCTCTGGGGAGAGTTGACTAGCTAAATCAGTGAGCTCTGGGTTCAACTAAGAGACTCTGTCTCAGTAAATAAAGTGGAAAGCAATTGAGGAAGACACCCCCATAAAACTGTGGTCTCCACACACATGTGGACAAACACACCCATACACTCACGTGTGTCCACCCATGCATACCACACACATATACTTAAAGCCAAAAAAAAAATTACTAAATAGAAAGCATCAAATACTCTAATGGAAAAATGGATAAAAGTATAAAAAAATTTAACAAAAAATTTAAATGTCTGATCAGCACGACAGTACCAAAAGCAACCAGCTGAGGGGAGGAAGTTGTTTATTTTGGTTAACAGTCTCAAGAGGAAGCTTCATGATGGCAGGGGAAGGCATGGCATGAGCAGAGGCTTGGCATCACCTCTGCCACAGCAGGGGGAAAATAGCAGCAGGAGAGTAAGCTGGACTCTAGTGAGGGGGAGCTGGCTATAACACCTCAAAGCCCACTCCCAACAACACCCATCCTCTAGCAAGGCTCTACCCCCCAAATTGCCACTAGCTTAGGACCAAGCATTCAGAACACATGACTTTACAGGGGACCTCTGATTCAAACCATCACTTTAACCAAATGAGTCGTAAAAGAGAAAAAATTTAAATGATATATAATTTCAAACTATCAGAAGGAAGAGATAACATTCAGTGTCGGTAGAGCTCAAGAAACTGGGTGCTCACATAGCACTGAAATGAATATGGCTTTATGTACTGAACATCTTAACAAGCAGCAGCACACTTTGACCCAATCATTCTCCCACTAGGCTTTCAGAGGAAGGAAGAAGAGATGGGCATGAAGATTTATATGCAAAGATATTCCCAGAAGCATCATTTATCATAGCAAAGCACTTAGATATACAATAGGATATTCATTAAATAAAATGTAATCCACATAATGAAATAATATGAGAACTCATATATATCTATTTTTTGGTTCATATAAAATGACATAGGCAAATGTTCAAGAAAAACATGTTAGCTGAGAACACTATGTACACACATTGAAATCTAATTCTGTCAAAGAACTAATGATATAGTTATCCCTCTGTTCTATCTACAGATACTCAAATCTCTCATAGAAGCAAAGAGGTTTGGGAAAGTCACACCACCACTGAGTGGCTGAATGTCAACCTGAGACTGGACCACTATATCCAAAAGAGGTCCAGAGGACAGCACAATGGCCTTGTGGCCCCTACAGTCCAGCAGGGACAGATATGCCCAGCCCAGAAGTTGACACTACCTTGGAAAACCTCTCTCGTTTTCTCATGCTTTGAGTCTTTGTGAATATATGTTTCTCTGTGTCCAACTGGATTCCTATCAGAGGTTAAAAGTAGACAGCTAGAGAGAGGATGCATTCCTTTTGGCATCACACTTCAGGCACTTGCTTATACTGTAACTGTAGAAAACAAAACTGGAATGTTAACTATCCTTTGAAAGTGATAGATGCAGGGCTGGGGAGATGGCTCACTGGTTAAAGGCATTTGCTTGCAAAGACTACTGGCCTGGATTCAATTCCCCAGCACCCACGTAAACCTGGACACAAAGTGGCACATGTGTCTGGCATTTGTTTACAGCAGCAAGAGACCTTGGCATACCCATACATCCACACCCATACACACACGTGCAAATAAAATTTTAAAGTGATAGACTCTCAAGGGCTCAGAATGAATTTAATTGCATTAAAATCAAGCAAAGGATTCCATTGAGGGGCTGGAGAGATGGCTTAGCGGTTAAGGCATTTGCCTGCGAAGCCAAAGGACCCAGGTTTGATTCCCCAGGACCCATGTAAGCCAGATACACAAGGGACACATGCGTCTGGAGTTCGTTTGCAGTGGCTACAGGTTCTTGTGCTCCCATTCTCTGTCTCTCTTCTCTCTAGCTCTCTGCTGGCAAATAAATAAAAAATTAATTTAAAAAAGGATTCTATTGAGAAGCAAGATGTTAATAGGAACGTGATCTCCAGCTGGCCTGGGCAGGCAGACAAGGAGCGGATCAGTGCATGGGGCAAAGAACTCCATGGTTTATAGACAAGAATTCCATTTCTAAATACTAGAAAGAAAGAAAGAAAGAAAGAAAGAAAGAAGAGAGAGAGAGAGAGAGAGAGAGAGAGAGAGAGAGAGAGAAAGAAAGAAAGAAAGAAAGAAAGAAAGAAAGAAAGAAAGAAAGAAAGAAAGAAAGATTGGTCGATCTGGACTAGAGAGATAGCAGTTAAGGCACTTGCCTATGAAGCCTAAGGACTTAGGTTTGATTCCCAGTACCCATGTAAGCCAGATGCACAAAGTGGTGCATGTGTCTGGAGTTTGCTTGCAGTAGGTGGAGGCCCTGGAGCACCTATTCTCATTCCCACTCTCTCTCTCTCTTTCTCTCTCTCTCTCTCTCTCTGTCTGTCTTTCCCTCTCTCAAATAAATAAATAAAATAAAATATTGAAAAAAATTTTAAAGAAAAATCTAAGTGTCGCCTGGACTGGGCTAGCAGTTTGCGTGGAAAGCTTGCTGTTATGCCTGGGTCCTAAGAAGTTGTGCAGGGATGCTTTGCATAGAAATGAGCTAGAGTGATCAGAGGGATATGGCACAGAAAAAAATGAAATCTTTGGGCCTAAATTACTGCCCATTCAGCTGCAATTGACAGATTACAACATTTGACATTAGGCTAGTTGACCTGCACTGGGGCAACAGGAAGAATGTAGACTCTTTTGGAGGGGCCTGAGTGCTCAAGGAGTGTCCCGTTCTTCAAAGTCTACTTTATTCCCCCCTGAATTAATAAATTGGCACCCTACCTGGCATTGTGGAGTGTACGAAATGCAGGAAAGAGAGGGTCATTAAGTTTGCAACACGGTGTTGTGTTTTGGGAATGGCCATGGGCAGTGTGAGGCAGGTTTGCTGGATGCCTGCACGGAGACCCCATGGGGCCATGAGGATGAACCGTGGCTTGCAGTGGAGACCCAGTGGAGATGCTGGGTCCACAAGATGGCTGCCAAGGAGAGCTTCTGGCCCCATGAAGTTTTCCAGGACTATGAGCAGTCTAGCTGGAGGGGTGGAATTTGACGTCCAGAGACTTGTTGCTGGTTAGAGTTACTGGACTGGGAGATTTGTCACTAACTTGAGTTGTTGAACTTGAAGCTACAGAGTTTGGTGTTTGCCTTGTTTAAATCATGTATTGCTTGAGTATTTCTTTGCTATGCCCAATGCCATCTTTTGCAGTGTGAATGTTTATTCTGTGCCATTATGGGTTTTGGGGGGGATTTTTTTGGTATTATGGCTCAGTTAAAAGATCTTGGACTATGGGGGTGAATGAACATCATTGGAGTTGATAAAAACTATGGGGACTTTTAAAGTTTGACTGAATCATTGCATTTTACATCATGTATGGTTATCAGTTTATGGGGGCCAGGGGAAGAATGTGGTGGTTTGATTCAGGTGTCCCCCATAAACTTAGGTGTTCTGAATGCTAGGTTCCCAGCTGATGGAGATTTGGGAATTAATGCCTCCTGGAGGTAGTGTATTGTTGGGGGTGGGATTATGGGTGTTATAGCCAGTTTCCCCTTGCCAGTGTTTGGTACGTTCTCCGGCTCCTGTTGTCCACCTTATGTTGGCCAGGGGGTGATGTGCACCCTCTGCTCATGCCATTGTTTTCCCCTACCATCTTGGAGCTTCCTCTCGAGCCTGTAAGCCAAAATAAACCTCTTTCCCACAAAAAAAAAAAAAAAAGAAAAATCTAAGTGTAGTGGTAGAAACCTGAAATCCAAACACTGGAGAAGTGGAAGCAAGAAGATCAAAGTTGAGGCTAGGGCTGGGGAGATGGCTTAGCGGTTAAGTGTTTGCATGTGAAGCCTAAGGACCCCGCTTTGAGGCTTGATTCCCCAAGACCCAAGTTAGCCAGATGCACAAGGGGGCGCATGCGTTTGGAGTTCATTTGCAGTGGCTGGAGGCCCTGACGCGCCCATTCTCTTTCTCTCTATCTGCCTCTTTCTCTCTCTCTGTCACTCTCAAATAAATTAAAATAAACAACAACAACAACAAAAAGTTGAGGCCAGGTTGGGTCACATAAGCAAGTTCAGGGGCAGCCTGGGTTGCATAGGAAGGTTTTGTCTGTCAAGAAAGAAAGAAAGAGAGAGAGAGGGAAAGAAAGAAAGAAAGAAAGAGAAAGAGAAAGAGAAAGAGAGAGAGAAAGAAAGAAAGAAAATAAGAAAGAAAGAAAGAAAGAAAGAAAGAAAGAAAGAAAGAAAATAAGAAAGAAAGAAAGAAAGAAAGAAAGAAAGAAAGAAAGAAAGAAAGAAAGAAGGAAGGAAGGAAAGAAAGAAAGAAAACTTGAAACAACTAGTATTCTTTCTCCTGGAATTCAGACATCTGTCCCAAATAAGTAAGTTAGAATCTGGAGACGCTCTGGCTTCGCTGGGGGAACATGAGACAAGTAGGCATTAATCCACCTTAGAAAGCCAAACGCAGCTGAGGGTTATTTTCATTCAGAGAGTTCCCACAATTCTTACAATAGAAAGGAGAGAGAAAAAAGGGAAAAGGGAAAATGGGAGGGGGCTTCTCTGCTGCAAATGACTCCTCCTCACAGAGAATTAGGGCAGTTTCTGGGGCAGGGCGGGTCTTTCCCATGGAGACCTCCTCAATGCCTTCCTCCATGTTTGCCTGAAGCAGCGGTTTGCTGACAAAGTGCTTTCAAATGTATTGTGTGAAGGCTCCCAATGGAAGGTATCAAAAGAAAATACCAAGTTCGGTTCAGCCAGGGCTTTCCTACGCTGCTATTGATGCCTTTGAGCACCTCAGGGGGAGACAAAGGGAAGAAAACCTGCCGGGCCATAATGTCCTTTTCTCTTTCCCATTCACAGAACGTGGTGTGCAGAGAGAAGTGGGAATGCACTTGGAAGGGGGCAGGTAAGGTCAAAACTGAGCCATATTTTATTTCTACCATTCTTCAGATTGCCGTCCCCAGATGCTCAAAGATGCAGATGCGAGAACCACTTAGAAGAAAGCTAAGAAGGCAGCCACACAAATGCTGCCCTACTGCCTGCGCGAAGCCGGGCTGGTCAACGGAGACACTACGGCCATCCTCCTGATCCACGGTTTCAGTACCCTGTGGTCAATTGCCACCTTGAAGTATCAAACAGGAAACTCCAGAAATAAACAGCTTTAAGCAGTTTTAAATTGTACTGCCTTCTGAGAGAAACCTCATGCCATCCTCTTTCTTTCGGGGCCATGAATCATCTGGCCGTCCAGAAGATACATTCTGAGTATCCCCGCCCCTAGTCATTAGTGTCTCATGATACGGTATCATGTATACGATGCTCTAGTCACTGGGTAGCTTTTCTTGGCTATTAGATCAACTGTTACCTTATCAGTGCTGACAGTCAAGTGAGAATCACATGGTACCCCAATGCCATGCCACAAGCCTGCACTATAGGTACCCTTTACTCTTACACCCCATGGGCACCAGATCCTCCTGAGGGTATACAGTTCAAGAAGACATTTTGAAGATGGAGACATGACTTAGGGGTTAAGGCACTTGCCCAGTACCTGTGTAAAGCCAGATGCACAGGGTGGTACATGCATCTGGAGTTCATTTGCAGTGGCAAGAGGCCCTGGTACACCTATTCTCTCTCTCTCTCTCTCTCTCTCTCTCTCTCTCTGTCTATGTCTCTCTTTCTCTCTTGCAGCTTGCAAACAAATACTAAATAAAACTATTTTTTAAAAGAAGACTTTAAAAAATTTTTTTATTTATCTATTTTATTTATTTATTTGAGACAGAGAGAGGGAGAGACAGAGAGAGATAGACAGAGTCAGAATGGGTGTACCAGGGCCTCCAGACACTGCAAATGAACTCCAGATGCATGCCACCTTGTGCATCTGGCTTACGTGGGACCTAGAGAATCAAACCTGGGTCCTTAGGTGTTGTAGGCATACACCTTAACTACTAAGAAATCTCTCCAGCCCTAAAAGAAGATATTTTGAGGAAGAAGCATCAGGGGGAAAAAAAAGCTCTAACCCCTGAAAATTCAATCTTTATATTAAATATAAAGAGGGTGAACAACCAAAACATTAATAAAAACTACATAGTAGAATCTATAAACTCTAATTAAGACAGTCAATAGCAGAAAGTTCATAGCCTAAATATTTATATCAATTTAAAAATTCATTAAATCCAAGCCAGGTATGGTAGCGCACGCCTTGAATCTCAGCATTTGGGAGGCAGAGGTAGGAAGATTGCCGTGAATTTGAGGCCACCCTGAGACTACATAGTTAATTCCAGGTCAGCCTGGGCCAGAGTGAGACCCTACCTCAAAAAAACAAAACAAAACAAAAATCATTAAATCCTAAGTTCCAAAAGTTGGAGAAAACAATATATATCAAAAGAAAGTAGAAGGAAAGAAATAATAAAATTAAAAACAAAAATCAGTGAAGTAGTAAACAGAAAAACAGAACTAATAAAAAGGTGTAAGAGACAGACCCTGAGGACACTCAACACCTACCAAAGCAGAGATCCAGAGGCCCTTAAGAGCTCATCACTGAAGTAGACTTAAAACTCACCCACCACAGCTCATGGAATTTTGCAAAAGAGGTGACAGAAAGATTGTATGAGCCACAAGTTGAGACATCATGCCCAGAGGCATTCCCTCACCCCCCAAAATAACTGACTACTGCTCCTACCACACACAAACGGCAACCCCATGGGGAATACCTGCAACCCCACTGAGAAGCATCTCCAATGGAATGGGGGCAGGGACGAGGGGAAAAAAAGGTACCAACACATGATCTATTCATATGAAACATCTTGTTAATGATAAGAATGAAACATTAAAAGAATCAAATCAAATGCTGATTCTCTATAAACCAAAATACACCTCAAAGTTTCCCCTATGGTACATATAATAATAACAGATGGCGAGTTGGTTCCCACAAGAAGGTTTAACCCAAGCAGTCTAAATCTAGAAACAAATTATTTAGAAGTTCAGGCTCTTTCACATTGAACACCCTATACATCTCTTGTGTGGTGGGATGCGCTGTCTGTGTGGTGTGGCTCCCTGTCTACTTGCCTGAGGCAGAGGAGCAGGCCTACGGCGGCTGGAGTGGAGCGTCTGGTGTGTGGCTGCATCACTCTTCCTCATGTTTTGAGCTGGAGTCTCTTTAGCGGTTGCAGATTTTGCAGGGCTCCAGCGATTTCCCCAGACTCTACTCCCCCGTAGGACTGGGGTTACAGGTGCATGTGACCACACCCAGCGTTGTAACCTGGACCTGGAGAGCCAATCTCATCTGATCTGAGCCCCTCCACACCCCCCCATCAGGCCCTCCACTTGCACAGGAAGTAGACTTCACAGCACAGCCATTTGTCCAGCCCCATCTCTTGTTTTATTCTAAAATTACTGTTCCCCTCCTCACTGCTCAGGGGGATGGGGAGAGGGAACTAATACCCCAGGAAGATGTGTCATAGTACACAACTTCTTGGAGCCTGGGGCATACTGCTCTACATCTCTGGGGGTACAGGCACCCCTGTTTGGTAAGATCCCTTTGGTATTAGCAGAGACTACACCTACCAAGGACAATTCGGAAGGAGCTACTATGGTTGCTTTCAAGTTAGATCGGGAAAGGAACTCATGTATGGAACCATGAAGTCAACAGAAAGCAATGAGAGAAAATGACCACCAAAACATATCACCTAGAGCAAGCAACGGATGACCACCAGGGGTCCAGCAGCGTGACAGAAGGAAAGCTGTCACCATCTGCCCAGACTCACACCAGCTGTAATTTACATCGCACTGCTGGTGCTCGAGATAAAATACACAGATGTAAAGATCATCTTAACACATTCTTCTTTCTCGTCAGTAAACACACACCCACCGTGGACGTACATCCTGTCTTTGTAAAAGGATGAAAAAAATCCTTTCCATGGATGGCAACTCCATTTGCAGTGAATCTACCAGTGGCAGCAAGCCTTGGCAATAAGTTCCATTGTTAACAGAACTTAACAAGCAGACTGTAAAAGGCATCTTATTATCAGGGGGTGGGGCGGAAGGGAGTGAGTATTCTCGGTACAAATTGTCATTTAAAATTTATGGTTTCATCTTTTGTTAGGTACCTATCTTTCCCCCAGAAGTGAAGTATCATGGCTATTTGACCTCCTCATCAGCCAGAGATTTAACATAATCTTGATTACAGAACTCTATGATCCAGCGTAAAATGGAAAAGCCATTATCATTTCTCTCGCCTATTGTATCAAATATGAGGAGCTTCAGGCTAGCCGGGTGTTTAGTGAACACACATCCCTGCCCCCAAGCAAGGTGCCTAGAAGCAAAGTGGAAGCGTTTTGTTAGCCATGCAGAGGGCGATTACAGCATAATGAATCATGGGAACTAGATCTGAGGAGAAAGAGTCCCGGGCTGGAGGAATGGCTTAGCCGTTAAGGCGCCAGCCTGCAAAGCCAAAGGACCCAGGTTCAATTCCCAAGGACCTACATAAGCCAGAAGCACAGGGTGGAAGCATGCTTCTGGAGTTCATTTGCAGCGGCTTAAGGCCCTGGTGTGCCCACTCTCCCTATCTACTTCTCTCTCTCTCTAATTAAATAAATAAGTAAATTTTTTTTTAAAAAAGAGTTTTTCCAGGGCCTGCTACATTGGAGGTGATTTCCGGACACTATAAACAAATACGATTCAAAGGCAAGTTATCTGACTCCTCCCCTGCTAATTTTTTTTTTTAGGAAAATGCACTTCCTAGTTTCTCAGCTTATAAATGGCTCTCCCTGGTCTTTAGAAATGTCCTGATTCTTTTCCCTCCGCCGACCTCAGCCTCTGCGAGGTGCTTCCACAAGACAGCCATCCACAGGGGCACAGTTTATCGGAAGTGAGAACCTCAATGCTGAGCAGCCTCAGGCTTCATCCGCGATGCTCACTGTGTTTCCAGAGCCACAGGATGCTGCTCTGGACTTGCCGGCCGAGAGCAGCAAGGGAGAAGCAAGACTGCAGTGTGGATGTGTTGGCTGAACAGGCGCCTGCTTCAGACACCGGAGGTTCGCTACTCCAAGGTACTGTGGCTGTGGCTTGTAGCACTCTGAAGATGTAATTGTGCTTCCGGCTGTAAAAACCAGGAGGCTAAGGCACACACGGTGGCGCACGCCTTTAATCCTAGCACTCGGAGGCAGAGTTAGGAAGATCGCTGTGAGTTCGAGGCCACCCTGAGACTACAGAGTGAATTCCAGGTCAGCCTGAGACAGACCCTACTTTGAAAAACCAGGAGGCTAGCCAGATATGTTGGCACCAGTTATCCTAGCATTTGGAAGGTAGAGGCAGGAGGATAAGGAATTCAAGATAAGCCTTGGCTACATAGTGAATTTGGGGTCAGTCTGGGCCACATGAGACCCTGTCTTAGTAAAAAAAAAAAAAAAGCCTTAAGGCTAGCCAAATCCTAGCACACCACCATATCTGGGTTCCACAGATAGTTAATAAGCATATTTTTGAATGAGTAGATACCATGATGTTATTAAAATGCAAAGTGGCTCTATGTACGTAAGATGAGATTTTCAACATTTTCACCTAAGGTTATGACCAAAGAAGTCTACAACTAAATTACAGCTCTCAAACTCCAGACCAAACTAAGAATAGCTGTGGTGTCCTTATGACATTCCACACTGAGAGAACCTTAAGGTCTCCTCCGGTTTTCTGAGCACTGGACACATTTTTTTTCCTAATGAGATCAGCCTTTGTTTTAGTCCATTCCCGCTGCTACAACAAAACACCTTAGACTACTTTATAAACAACAGAAATCATTCCTCATTGGAAACTATGACGAAGGAACCATCAAGTTCATTGTCGGATGAGTCTGCCCATGGATGATGGGACCTTCTACACATCCTCACCTGGTGAAAGAGAAGGACCAACTCTTTTATGAGGACACCAGTCCCATTCCTGGGGTAAATCCTCATGGCCTAATCACTTCCTATAGGCCCCACTTGTTATTGCTACAGCACTGAGTATTAAGTTTCCCACACAGGGACTTGAGAGGACATCAACATTCAGACCACGGGAGACGTCATTAAGGCCTATGATTTCTCCTCCCAGCACTCAGCGTATTCTTCTTGTTCACGCTGTAGATAATTTACACAAACAAACAAAAAAGTTTCACTGGAGTTAATTAAAACATTAAGACTAGTACATTAGCCATGAGCTCCTTACCCGTTATCAGTCTCTAATGAACTTCTGCGAAGAACAGCAAAGCACCTCATGAGCTGCCTAATTGGACAGGCCTGGAGCACAGCAGCCCCACCCAACACACACACAGCGCGCTGGCTTGAGAAGCGCCAGCCCGAGTCCCCCCACCATGCTGGAGGCGCAGGGCCCACGCAGGAGCCACAGTCACGTCTGCAAGCAGATTCTCATTCAGCCAATGATCCAGTCACGTCCTGGGAGTCCATACTGTTCACGGCACACGTGCCTTGATGGAAGAAACCACTGGCTGTAGTCAGATGCTCTGTCTACAAATGAAGTTTTTTTCCCAAATCATGGAGCCTTTCTCTCCCAGGACTCCCTACAATGTCTGTGGGAACTTCCTAGGGATGGCAGTAGGTGAATTGCCTATATAAAGAGAGCTGGGGTTGGGGCGATGGCTCAGTCAGTAGTACAACACTGGCTTTGCGAGCATGACGACTGCAGTTTGGATCCCCAGCACCCACATAAAGGCTAGGTGAGTATGTCAGCTCACCTACAATCCCAATGTTTGAGAGGCAGAGGCAGGGGCTCCCTGGGGGGAAACTGGTTAACTAGGCTAGTCAAATCAGCAAGCTTTGAACTTGATAAGAGCTCCTGCCTTGGAGATAAAATGAAAGCCAGAGAGGAAGACACCCAGTGTCACTTCTGACCTCCACATGCCTGTGTACACACATTAACACAAAGCCTGCATTCCTACAAACACAAATACACACATACTCACGCACACCACACAGACTCACAAAATGACAATCTTTGATAAGCTGCAAGCTGGAGAGAGAATTTGCAATTGTATCAGATACCCTACTGAGGAGGTTTCTGCCATCAGAAGTTCACATAAAAATTAGTTCCTTGCCGGGCGTGGTGGCGCACGCCTTTAATCCCAGCACCCGGGAGGCAGAGGTAGGAGGATCACCATGAGTTCAAGGCCACCCTGAGACTACATAGTGAATTCCAGGTCAGCCTGAGCTAGAGTGAGACCCTACCTCAAAAAACAAAACAAAACAAAAATAATTAGTTTCTTGGGCTGGAGAGATGGCTCAATGGTTAAGTCACTTGCCTGTAGAGCCTAAGGACACAGGTTCAACTCCCCAGTGCCCACAGTAAAGCCAGATGCACTAGGGTGCATGTGCCTGGAGTTTGTTTGCATGGCTAGAGGCCCTGGTGTGCCCATTCTCTCTCTTTCTATCTGTCTCTCCCCCCTCCTCAAATAAATAAATAAGATATTTTTTAAAAAAGAAAAATTAGTTTCTTTATGATAGGTTTTTGGGTTATTTTTTAGGTTACTCTTAAATGTAGCAGTTACATTTTTGAGTCATCTTAATTAAACTCTAGAACTACCATAATTACCAAAAGGAGATATCCTTAGGGGAATAAAAATCCTCTTGGGAGTCAGTAGGCCAGGACCACAACAGACATGATGTGTTTCTGAATCTACTCTTTTTTTAATTATTATTATCCACAACATATTTTGTATGGATATATCATGTGTTGGTACCCTCTTTTCCCTTGTCCCTGGCCCCCATTCCGCTAGGGACCCTCCTCCGTGGGGTTGCCGGTATTCCTCATGGGGTTGTGGGTTATGCATCGTGGGAGCAGCAGTCAGTTATTTTTTTTGGGGGGGGAGGGAGGGAATGCCTCTGAGAATGATATCTCAACCTGTGGCTCTTACAATCTTTCAGGCTCCTCTTCCACAAAATTCCCTGAGCCGTGGTGGGTGAGTTTTAAGTCTACTTCAGTGATGAGCTCTTAGGAGCCTCTGGATCTTTGCTTTGCTAAGTGCTGAGTGTCCTCGGGGTCTGTCTCCTACACTCTGGCACTGATTATCCGCTGAACCTACTCTCGAACTCATCACCTAGACAGCCACTCTGCTTCCAAGGTCATGGTTTCTGGGGCTAAATGCTTGCTTCTTACAGCTTCATCCAAAAAAAGGCAATAGGATGGGGTCAGTGCTATAGCAATAGACACTGCTGTTCAAATGGGCCTGGTTCCTGAAACTCACCTCCAGTCATTCTGCAAGAAATAAGGGAGGAGGCTTGATGGAACCGCAAGGCTTGAAGGCTCTGTGACTGGGGAAAACGGGGTTCTGGGAGGACAGCAAAGTGACCATGGCTATGGTGGGGACCAAGGGCTAGGAGTTAGGTGCCCTCTCCAGCTGTCATTGTCTGAATGTGCACCCCAAAGTCAGGTACTGGAAACTTAACCCAAAGCAACAATGCTAAGAGGAGGGACCTTTAAGAAGTGATCAAGTCCTCAGCACTCTGCCCTGGTGAGTGGACTAATGCTATTAATGTGATGGCAAGTAGGCAAGGAGTTATAGTGCAGCTGTAATCAAGGGGAATCGCAGCTGCGTCTTGGTAGCTGTGGCCCCTCGTGGTCAGAATAAAGCTGCAGTTCGGTTGTTCCTACTATATCAGAAACTCAGGAGGCAGGGCACTTTCCCACACACGGGCACTAACAAAGGGTTTGCACCCTCAAAAATGACCCTGGAATCATCATGATGTCACCCGCATTATGGTTTTGATACCCCTCTCACCTTGGGGTCTTTCCCAGAGGATTATGGGAAGAAATACTCTAAGTGGGAGATTCAGGTCCATCATGATTTGGGTATGCCACTGGCCTTATAAATATTCATTAAAAAGTGCTTTACAACTGACAAGACCGAAACTACTGGGTGCTAACCTCCTCCCCCAGTTTGGGGCACCCGATTCCAGATTCCAGTGTCTCTTTGGAGAGAGTGTTTTGTTCTGACGAACAAACTTCAGCTGTCTCTCAACTGAACTTGTAGCTTGAGAAGACAAACTTTTAGGGTGTCACTCCACTGTCAGTCGCAGATTGTAGGGTCTCTGAATAAAACACGGTTTTAAAATTCAATTCCTGACTCCGCTCATTGGCACCCGGGTGTGACGTGATAGGCAGGGAGGACTCTGGCATTTCAGTTACAAAAGAGCAGGAGTGGGTTAGCTGTTGTGACAGTGAGTTCCTGATAACAAGAGAGCTTGGCCCCCTTCTGCCTGCCCCACCCCCAGCCCATGTGACTGCTGTCAACACGCAGCCAGGGCTTCCGCAGCTTCGGGCCCTGAGACCCAGCCTCCAGATCCATAAGAAATAGCATGTTCCTTATGATCTTCCCAGTCTTAAGCATTTTAGCAGCACAAGATAGGCTAAGATTCTAGCTCAACAGCAGGGACCTCACAGGCATCAGCGAAAACCGTGAGGGACAGACATCTAGGGACCAGTGGGTGAGGCATCTAGACAGTCCAATATTTGGACAGATCTTTAAGTACAAACTAGGTGTATGACCTACTTTACTTTATTTACTATATTGTTGTTGAAAACTTTAAGCATATGCAAAAATAGAAGAGTCTACATAGGTATCGCCCAGGTACACCTTTCACCTATCTATAACAGGTTTTATCCCATCTTTGCTTCACCTCTATTATCACTATTGTTAAGAAAATGCCACAGTGAGGGCTGGAGAGATGGCGCAGTGGTTAAGGCACTTGCCTGTAAAGACTAGCGACCCAGGTTTGATTCCCCAGTACCCCCATAAAGCCAGATGCACAATGGCACATGCATCTGAAGTTTGTATGCAGAGGCTTGAGGCTCTGGGGCACCTATTTTTTCTCTCTCTGTCTCTCTCTCTCTGCTTGCAAATAAATAAAAATATAAGTTCTGTTTTAAAAAAAATCCACAATCATAACATTTCATCTGTCGATGTTTCAGTATCTATTTCTAAAGGATAAAGACGCTTAAATAAGCTCTAATTCCACTGTCATCAGGGAAGTATTTTAATATACTGCCTCCTTAAATTGTTCTAGGTTCCTTCAAGTGTACTGTCCAGGTTAGGGGTGCCTGGAAAAGTAGGGTCACAGAACACCACACACTCCCTTCACCAGCCCAAGGAAGACAAATATACATTCTTGTTCTCTGTTCTCCACAACATGAAAGCCATAACATGCCTGCCTTCCGGTTCTCTATGTTGATGGATGTGATTAATACGAAGTAAGCCAAGGACAGACCAGATTCTGCTGTGAATTACACAGGAATGTGGTGCTCATTCAGCTGGGACACATATGAGGGACCCCTCACCCCATTCCCTATAACAAAAAAATTGAAGCTAGGTGTGGTGGCACACGCCTTTAATCCCAGCACTCAACACTCGGAAGGCAGAGGTAGGAGGATCACCATGAGTTCAAGGCCACCCTGAGACTACAGAATGAATTCCAGGTCAGCCTGGGCTAGAGTGAGACCCTACCTCAAAAAAAAAAAATTTGAGATTTCTTTAAAATGGGAGAGATTTTTTTTCATTTAAAACATTCCTATAGGTTCATATAAGTACATGAGACTACAGAATGAATTCCAGGTCAGCCTGGGCTAGAGTGAGACCCTACCTCAAAAAAAAAAATTTGAGATTTCTTTAAAATGGGAGAGATTTGTTTTCATTTAAAACATTCCTATAGGTTCATATAAGTACATGAATTTTTGCATGCAGCTGTTGGTTTTGAAGGAAGTTGTGCAGGGATGCTGGAAAGAATTTAAGGTTTCTTATCTTTCTTTCTTTCTTTTTTTTGGTCTTTCGAGTTAGGGTCTCACTGTAGCCCAGGCTGACCTGGAGTTCACTATGGAGTCTCAGGGTGGCTTCGGACTTATGGCGATCCTCCTACCTCTGCCTTCCAAGTGCTGGGATTAAAGGCATGGGGCACCACGCCCAGCTTAAGGTTTCTTTAAAATGGGAGAGATTTGTTTTCACTGAAAACGTTTCTCTACCTTCACATGAGTTGTTGCACGCAGCTGTTGGCTTTGAAGGAAGGTGCGCAGGGGATGCTGGGGTCTGTGGAACCTCACAGCACCGCACGGGCGCACATGAGGCGGCTCCCTGTCTGGGCGACCCAGCCCTTTGCATTTTCTCTTGTTTTTCCACTTCCTAACAGAGCACGAGAGCCTACTTAGAAACAGCTTCTCATTCTCAAGAGATGTGAAGTCGGCCTTGTTCTAGCAATGTCATCCAAACGACATAACTCAACCTCCTATGTCATGCTGACCTGGCTTGAAGGCGGCCCGCCGATCGAGACACCTGAACCCAGTGATGAAAAGCACCACCCCGGAAACCGGGGAAAATCAACACCCTTTCTGCAGAAATATGGCCGAGAGGGTACTGCTTGGGGACCTTAGGGTCACTCATGAATCTTGCTGTCATCCCCCATTCGCCAGCCTGCTCTCTTGCCAACTGGGGGCTGAGGATAGGCAGGTGCAGGTGATGATGCTGGGGCTTAGCCCAGAGCCCCAGTGTGCCCCTCTTCCACATCCCTCCGCTTCTGACAGTTAGCACCTGCACCGCTTTTTCAGAGGCCGCCCTGGGCTGCTGGAGCCGGCTCAGCCCCAGAGCTCGCTTCCAGTACCCAGGGTTGACGATCGCCTCCTCCTCCCCGCAGCAGCCATAAGACCTTAACAGTCAAAGAGCTGACAGACAGCCCCACAGCGCTTCTCCAGGGCAGGACAACTCCTGCACACACCCTCGAGTCCTCCTGCAGGGTCAGGCTAGAATCTACCCTCTGCCTGATGTTGCCTACACTGTCTCCGTTTTTGGCTTTCTCTTCTTTTTTTCCCTGCTTCCTTCAAGCCCTTGCCGGCTTCCCTGGAGACCACCATCCTACTGCCCAGGATACCTCTCTTTCAGATCTATTTCTGGGGAAACCAACGCAAACCAGCAGACACCCACGTGCTATGAAAGAGCCCTTCTCAACACACTGTGCATGGATACCCAGGTAGCTTATCAAACACAGAAGTGTTTCACATGTCCCCTCCATGTGTGTAGCAATGAGGCACAAGATAAAGGCCACCAGAGCCTGGGGACTTCAGCCTACAATTTGCCAAGTGTGGTCCAGCAACGTTCTTTGCAGAGGAGGGTCCTGTTTTCTAGAGCATCGTTTTTTGTTTGTGTGTTTTTTTTTTTTTTTTTTTTTTTTTTTTTACAATGTGGATAACACAGACCTCACAGTTGAGAGGATTAATGAGATAAAGTACCCTCGAGCCCGGTACATAGCAGGTGCGCAGTGATTACCCGCTAAATCTTAATCTGCATTTATATTACGATACCCTTTCGATCAGAAGTGACCCCAAACTCATCAAAGGAGCCAGACGCCTCTGCAGTGGGCTCTTCCCCCAGCCCTGTGCCTGTGGATTCTTTGCACTTCCAGGGACAGGAACCAGATGCTATCATAACTGCATGAGAAGAATGGTCCCTCACCAAGAAAAAAAGGCCCTTGACGGACTTTACTGGGGCTTTATGGGCCATCAAGTGCAACAGCTGTACAGTTCCAGGGAATGTTTCCACCCAACAATTGTTAAGCAGCAGGCGATATTTTATTAGCTTTCCCCCTCTGTTTAATGTGCTGTTCACCTTCTGCTGGGATGGTTAGCCTTGATTATCAATCTCCACATAAAAATATAGGCATGCCCTATTCTCGCTCCTCTCGGGGGTCTCTCTCTGTTGCTTGTTAACGTTGGAGTCACACACATGCTAGCTGAGTGGACTGAAACCTTGGCTTCCAGGAGCCCACAGATGAAATGGTGTGTGTGTTGGGGGGGGGGGCAAGGAAGCAGGAAGAAGTGTCAATCATCATGGAATATCAGGAAACTATAGGATCACAGCAAACCAGACAAAGTGAAGCCATCTGGGGAAAAAGGTTTTGTTTTCTTTTGATTTTTCTTTTCTGCACTACACCACCTATTCCTTCACAATCCAAACTTGGCATTCCTGTCCTAGAGGAGCCATAAGGCTCTTTGCATCTTTTTTTTTTTTTTTTAAAGAGACAGAGCAAGAGAGAGAAGGAATTGGTGCACCTGGGCCTCCAAGCCACTGCAATCAAACTCCAGACATGCGTGCCACCTTGTGCGCATGTGCGGCCTTGTGTGTTTGCCTCACCTTTGTGCATCTGGCTTACGTGGGATCTGGAGAGTCGAACATGAGTCCTTAGGCTTCGCAGGCAAGCGCCTTAACCCCTCAGCCATCTCTCCAGCCCAATCCTTGCATCTTTGCTTTCCAATGTAAAGCCAGCACCCAGCTACTTCCTGGTGATAAGCACTGGGCAGGCAGTCACGTCTACCTGCTCCGCAGCCCTCTCACATGTGGTGGTACATACCAGCTGTCGTGCTCCCCAGGCTCCAAGCACACAGATGGCTGCAGTTTGCAGTCCCAGAGCGGTCCTTTGAAATTCCACAGGAAGTCAGGAAGAGAAAGCCAGGCCCTCGCCTGCTCTCTTGCAGAGAGACTGCGCTGATTTGGACTCTACCCCCTCCCCTTCCTGCCTTGCCTCCTTCTGAGCTTGAAGCAATGCAGGTGTCTAATCCTAACCCTATGCACACTCCATGCCGACAGTCAAAGGCGAATTCTGGGATGCCTGAGGTGACTCTCCACTGGCCTGCCCACAAATGCCTGTCTCCTAACAGGGGACTCTGCAAGAGTGTGACTTACCCAGGGGGCCACCTAAATACTTGTCTGCTTCCATTCAATGTCAAGCATTTACCTCAGTGGATTTTTAACTTTATTTAAAAAAAAAATCTCAGGATAACATTGTTACTTTCTAACTGCTGTAGAAGATTCCAGAACCTGACTAGGATGCCACCATGCTGGACTGGGGTCACGATGCACTCAGCTGAGAATTCTCTCTCTTCCTGACAGAACAAGGCACACTGTGACCCTCTATGGACTCTGATGCCTGGAGCTTGCTCCCAGATGCCTCTAGCTTTGTCTAGCGGCAGCCAATCCGCCTACCGTCTGTGAGTGAATCTGGACCTGTGGATTTATTTTCTCAATCAATACTGTGCCTTAGGATGTGGAATAGTGCTTGCTTTTTGCTTCCCTAGTGCTGCTTCTCCTGGGCTTAAGAGATAACCCCAAGATTTAATGACTAACCTACCCACATGTCCAATGAGCTGCCCACATTCTCTCCTAGACCTTGTCACCCAAACTGAGGAGTTAGGGGGCTGGAGAGAAGCTCAGCAGTGAATGGTCCATGCTTGCAAAGCCTGATGGCCTGGGTTTGATTCCCCAGTAGCCACATAAAGCCAGATGCACAAAGTGGTCCATGTGTCTAGAGTTCATCTGCAATGGCAGAAGGTCCTAGCATGCCCATACACTCCTCAACCCCCGCTCTCTTTCTCTGTGTGTGTCTCTAATAAATAAACAAAACAAACTGAAGAGTCTATCTAACTGATTGCTCTCCAGTGGACCTTCCTCTACTCCCTCTCAAAGCAAACACAGCTCTCACCTCAAAGAGAATGAAATGGTTTGTTCTTGAGCCAAATATGAGCGACCATGGCCCAGGAACCTGAATCTAGGTTGTCCCCAATAACATGTTACAACACAGAAGCAGTTGCATGAAGGTTTGATAGTTACAGAACAAAAGAAAGACCTAAATCAAGGTATTTTGCATATGCATCGGCGGGAAGGAACATCAGGCAGGGCGGTTATGGTAAAGCAGGAAGATCTCTACCATAGGTCTCAGATGCTTGCTGACGACATTCTTATACTTGGGGCTGGTGGAAGCCAGTCTGCTAAGTTAATACATTCCAGAGGTTTTGAGCTGATAGGTGGAAGGATTATAGGCCAGACACAGAGGTGGGGAGTGAATGGTTATCATTAAGGGGACTAAAGAAAGCCCAAGATAATTTGGCTCTGGATCTATCATGTTCCAACTGTCCACAATCACAAAGTTCAGCTCAGTCGATCAGCCTTGTAGAAACTTTAACATGGGTGATTTCTGCTTCCTGCTTGGGCTTTTCTTCAGAACTGGTGATTACATCCAGGAACTCTTTTGCATGCTAGGCACATGTTCTACCACCACAGGTGCAACTCCAGACCATTCCTCTCTATATATCCAGGTGTTCCTGTCAATAATACTGCATAACATCTAGGTTCAAACAGACTTATTCTGTCCAAGAGCAAGATAGGACTTTTTGCGTTGTCTGCTAACACTCTTCCTAATAAACGTCCAACAAAGTTCATTGTCGTTTGACTCCCTTAGTCATAACCTTTAACTGAAGTTCAGGCATCTCAGCCCTTCCTTCCGTTATAAAGTTCCCCAGAGCCAGTCACCCCCCAAAGGACGGCCTGGATAATTTTACCTGATGTTTCTCTTTGCTGCCATGTAAACTCCTCTGCTTATTTCTCCCTGTCCTACCTTGAAGGTTTTTATTACCTGGAAGAATATGGGTCCAAACTTGGACGTTTCTCAGGATACTTAATCCCTTGAAAAAGCATTAAATAAGGCCAATCCTCTGTTTTCCTAGGGTTCCTATTATTCACACTTGCCTTCTTAAGGAGATGTCTGTTTATCCCAGCTCTTTATTCATTTCAAGACAATTCTCTCCCCACTTAAAATGCTCTATAACCCCTCAAAACTCATCTCTTGCGTTAGCATATATTTGGTGTATTGTAACCTGTAGAATTTGGTTGGTTTCATTGTCCGTATCCACCTACAAAACCATCCTAACCAGACAGCCTTGAACAAAGTCTCCTCAGGTCCATTTGTAACACCCTCTCCCCCCCCCCCCCCGCCCCCGGTCAATCCCTAACATGCTTTATGTCACTAAATTAGTTTATATTGTCTATAATTCTATTCAAAGAAATCACATGATATGGAGTCTTCTGTGAGCAGAGGGTGAGTCTGGCTTCTTTCACTCAACATAATTATTTTGAGATCCACTCATGTTATCGTATGTCGAACAATTTACGTAACCTTAAGAATATTCCATGACACGGACAACCCACAAGGTGTTTATCCATTTATTGCTGGAGGACACTTAAGTAGTTTCCAGGTTGTGGCGTTTATGAATAACACTGCTATCTTTATGTGCAAGTCTTCATGTGAACATATGCCTTTATTTCTCTCCAGTAAATACATACAGGTGGTGTGGTAGTGAAAACCCAATTATGCTGCTTATGGTATACCATATTTTAAAAGGCTTCCTGGAAAACTAAACTACATCTTTTGTTGATGCATTTTTCTCAAAAAAAAAAAAAAAAAAAAAGAGAACATAGTTCCCCCAAACAAGATGGAGAAGTCAAAACGTAGGGGGCGGGCCTTAAGTTCTGTCTGTTCTCTTTAGAACTTGCTTTGTCCACATGGATTCTCAGTGTTACCTCCCATAAGGTAGAATGCAACAGCCATGTGGCCCAGGTGACAATCCCTCGGGGATGGGAGGAAATTAAGTTCCCTCCTCCTGGAAGGTCTGGTATACAGGTGCTAAAACATCTAAGAGGCTAGTCAAATTCTTCCCACTGGCCCACCTGGGATACATTATTAGTGAACACAGAGGAATTTATGGCTCCTAACCGAGTGAAGCATAAAGAAGACATTCCAGGGCCCTGTTTCCAATGCTGTTAGACTTGTTTTAAATTTCATATATGAAAAAATGCCCAAACAAAAGAGAGAGAGAGAGAGAGAGAGAAGGACAGAAGACAGGAATAAGAGGAAAGATATAGAAAAAAAATAATGGGATTAAACTCTTAAGAGTCTATGCAGCATATAGCTTTCCTTGTCTTGCAGTATTTTTTTTAAAGCAAAGGTCAAACGACATGAAGTGAATCATTGCTTGGATTTCAGAGCTGTGGGCAGGGATACTGTTTAGGTTGTCGCCCTCAATGCCTCTTTGTGAAGTGGCCACCACAGAAGTAACGGGTTGTAATTTTGAAGCGCACCTGGTGTAAAGGAAATACTCCTGTTATTTTTAATTTACGAGCTCCTGTGGCAACAGACCTAAGTTAGAAATCTCTTTTCTTGAATGTGTAAAGAAATACTAGTGATGCTTAAATTTACTGCCACTTGAACAAGCCTTTGCTTCCCCCATCCCACCCACAAACGAAGCAGGATTCTGGCTCCATAAATCAGCACCTCTCACATGCCCACGTTTAACGGAAACAGAAAACATGCAAAGTAGTAAATTCTGCACAGCCTCCGCGCCTGTGGTTGGCAATCAGTACCACGAGAGGCATCGAGATTCATCGTGTCTATTTTTGTCTATCTTGAGCGGAAAAGCTCAAACCAAATGCCGAATGCTCAGCATCTTGAGGAACACGTAATAGGAGGTTCTCCAACTTATCCAAAAGGCCTATGAGGATGGAGTTAAGCATGTCAAGGCGGAGACATGGGGGAGAAGCGGGGGTGGGGGTGGAGGGCCAGCAGGAGTGACACTTCAGCAGCCTGAGCACTAAGAGACGAAGCCGGGAGTGACCTCTGCAAGTCTCAACAGGGCATGATGAACTGTCCTGTGTGCAGAGTGTTTTCATGTGAAACTTAGTACTGACTCTAGGTGGGATGTCAATGTATGTCAGTTAAGCTAGGAAAAGCTATTTGGTCAAACAGCAGCCTAGATGTCTTTTTGAAGATGTTTTCCTTTTTATTTTATTTTATTTAATTTACTTGGGAGAGAATGGGCACGCCAGGGCTTTCAGCCGCTGTGAACAAACTCCAGATGCATGCATCACCTTGTACATCTGGCCTACGTGGGTCCTGGGGATCGAACCTGGGTCCTTTGGCTTTACAGGCAAGTGCCTTAACCGCTAAGCCATCCTCCAGCCCTGAAGATGTTTTCTGCGTGAGGTTGACACAGGTATCGGTGGACTCTGAGGAAGCAGATGTGTACATTGCTTTTCTCACTGCGGTGGCAAAATACCCAGCAGGAAGGCAGGGTTTACCCTGGCTCACAGTGTGAGGGAACAGTCCATCAGGGGCAGGACACAGCTGGTCACAGTGCGTGAGTCAGGAAGCAGACAGGGCTGAATGGTGGTGCTCAGCTCACTTCTCTATATTGAGTCTGGGACTTCAGCCCGTGGGATGGTGGTGCCCACAATTGAAGTGGATTTTCCCACCTCAACCCAATCTAGAAACCCCTCACTGACATGCCCAGAGGTCTGTCTTTTAGGTGGTTCTAGATCCTGTCAAGCTGACAGTCAGTATTAACCATCACGTTAGGCTTCACCCACTCAGATACAGTCTTAAGAGAAAACATAGAGGGGCCTGAGGGGGAAGGGAAAGGTCTCCTACTTGGAGACTGACTCTGGAGTCATCTGAGCAATGTCAGCTCTTACTGGAACTTCCATCCTCAGTGATTTTGTTATTTTTCTTATTACCGCTATTTTGTGGTGCTGGGGATGGGACCCAGAGCTTTGCACATGCTAGCCAGACCCCAGCTCTGGCCCTGTACTTTGGGGTGGCAACCCCTTGCAATGAGAGAGGTTGCCCATGTGCACCGCCAGAAGAGACTTGCTGTGGCCAGGTACTGCTAGAACTGAGCCTGCCGACAGGTGTCCACATGCCAAACTCAGTCTCTTCTCTCTGCTACACCACCGACAGCCATGGGGCTACGTACCATAGAGGTGTCCACGTACCTATAAGGGGGGGCACTGGACCTCCTGAAGATTCGGGAGGGAGGAGCAAAAGTACATTTCAGCACCACAACCTTCGTCTGCAAGATTAGTCTTTGGTGCACCCAGTAAACAAAAGGAATCCAGAAAGCTATTTAGAAGAAAATTCCTGACAACTGAGCAGCTCCTTACGGTATAGGAAAGCACTCACCTTGGGGGACACAGTTGGGCAAAAGTATTTAGTTCCCAAACAGCAAAGTCTAGAAGGAAGTCCTGTAGCCCTTAAGTGCCATGGGTGAGTGTCGGTGGCACATGGGCCCCACAGTGACCTGGAGACACTGCTTCCAGAGGGAACCCCGGCAATCCTTCACTAAGGATGGGTTTCTCCAGCAGAGGCAGTGAACACCCTGCATGGTGTCACGTACTCCACCGTGAGCCGGAGCTGTGCTCACCAGAGACTAGCTTTGAGCCAGCCGTGGGCCCAAGCCTCTCACTATGGCTGGAAAATACGAGGAAGGCCTGAGCCAGACATGGGCCTCTCCACCATACCTACACTCAGGAAGGGGAGACAGGCAACAGACCAGCGAACAGACGAACGAAGAAAATACTTTCTGATAATAACAGGTGCTAGGAAGCCACCTGTAAATTTCTAAATAAGGGCTGGAGAGATGGCTTAGTGGTTAAGCACTTGCCTGTGAAGCCTAAGGACCCCGGTTCGAGGCTTGATTCCCCAGGACCCAGGTTAGCCAGATGCACAAGGGGGCACATGCATCTGGAGTCCACTTGCAGTGGCTGGAGGCCCTGGAACACCCATTCTCTCTCTCTGTATCTGCCTCTTTCTCTCTCTGTCTGTCGCTCTCAAATAAATAAAAATAAAATTAATAAAATTTCTAAATAAGGTGAAGCCTCGGGGAAGATTAATACCAGATACCTTGTGCCCTGAACTTGTGTGTCATTTCTAACTATCCTCATTGGACTGAGAGCTTCTTAATGTCAGTGGCTGTTTTCTCCCTGCTATTAGTGTCTTAGGTGTCAAATGCAATAGAGTATGAGCTACCAAATGATAATGATAGACACTGGACGGATGTATGGACATTAGATACATACATACATACACACATACATATATGACAGATAGATGGTGTATGAATAGACGAATGTGGGTGGAGAGATAATAGATGGGAGGAAGAGGATTCTCTGCCAGAACTTTACACTGGGTGCCCTCAGAAGAATTCCTGAACAAGAATGACAGTGCTAGTATGTCTAACTGAAGATCACTCCAGTTCTCAGTCACAGGAAGTGAGACCGGGAGGGAAGGACATCAGTAGAGTTATCTCAGCAGGTTAAGAAGTTTGGCAACCAGCTAGCACTCCAGTTTACTTAGAAAACCTGACACCCAATGTGTCAGAAGTACCCAAGGGGGAACAAGGTAATGGGAGATGTTCCCAAGGCATTACCTCCCTGCCCACTAGTTCTCCCTGTAGGCAGGTGCAGGGCCCCAGCAGCTGGTGAAACCAGTCACAGGTGCTGGACCTGAGCACCGAGGCTCTGCGTAGGCAAAGGAGGGGGGCGTAAGGGGCTTGGGGAAAAGAAGACTAACAGTGTCTTCCATGACCAGCAGACTTTCCCTGTGAGCTCTTGATAGGCCTTGGAGAGGGTAGTGTGTAGCAGGGTCACAGAAGCCAGGAGGGAAAGGAGAACCCTTCAGGCTGGACCCGGCCAAGTCAGACTTTCTGCTCCAAAGGAATCCTTGACTCTCTGTCAAGATCTCTCCCAATGTTGAGCCTGACTTTCCAGGCTCCTCGGGGGGTAGAGACAAAACCTTATTTTAAATTTTAAACACTTCCATGTGTTGGGAATAGAGATAGGGCTGATTGCATTTTCCTTTCATCCCTAGACAGTGCCTCTAAAATTCTGTATCACCAGGTTTAAATAATATTCTTATATTCTGTTTTTCCCACAAGTGCTACCTTGCCACTTTAGATTGAGCACCAAAGAGACAGCTATGATAATACATGGAAATTTATTTGAAAAAAATGAAGCATTGAGAAGACTGGAAATAAATTTTGGATGACAGTTTATATTTCTTCATTTTTTTTTTTTATTCAAAGGGGCTTGCCTGGTGTTGATTACGTCTTTTTTCACTGCAGGTCCCTGAGCAGACTGTTCCCATTGTCACTGCCAAGGCCCTTTCTTTCCTTGGCTGGGGGTTAAAAGGACAAACCATGGGCTCTTAAGGCTTTGGTTCTGGAGAATGCCAAGAAAATGACATGGGCCATTATTTCTAGGCTCATGAAATTCTCTTCCCCAAATTTCAGTATGCTTCATTCACAAGCACACCAGGTGCCAGGGTGGGGGGGCGTGGGGGGAAGCATCTAATTACAATGTGATGCTAAGTCCACTTTTATACGCTCAATAAAATGATAGGTGATTATCAGAAGTAGCAACTGCTGAGCCCAGCCATGTCGAAGCCAAGAGTGAACATTGTTTTCTATTTGTTTATCCATCTGAATTACCTTTATTAGCAGTACTAGTCCTTGGGCAGGATAAGAACCGGGCGCGATGAGGATGAATCATGTTATTCTCAAGCACCACCCCCCAAGCTTCTTTTGAGAAGAAAGACAGATCTACATTTCCAAGCACACTTGAATCATTCTCTTGCCATTCATTCCCTGAGTGCCTGTCAAGGAACACGCACAATGCTGAATGCAGGGGGTGGGGACGGAGGTGGGGATTACACTTAGCTTCTATTCTCATGAACTCAGAGAGAAGCAATTAATACAAGCAGGGCTGGGGAGATGGCTCAGGGGGTAAAGTGCTTGCCACGCTTGCAAGCAAGCAAGGAGACCTGAGTTCGGGTCCCCGGCACCCACATAGAAACTGGGTATGGAAGCTCACTCATACCTGTAATCCTGGCACTGGGAAGGTAGAGGGAGACAGGAGGCTCCCTGGGGTTTGCTGCCCAGCTAGTCTAGCTGAACTGGTGAGTTTCCGGGTTCGGTGAGAGACCCTATCTCAAAACACAAGATAGAGAGCAATTGAGGAAGACAGCCGATGTCAACCTCTGGCTTCCACACACATGTGCACACATGGCACACGCATCCAAACGCATGTGCACTTGAACACACACACGCATGCATACATATGTAGATACACGCAAAAAAAAAAAAAACTTAACAGTCACCAGAGTGATCAGCTAGAAAAAAAATTGGAACATATTTTAGTCATCAGATAGATAAAACATAAACATTTATTTTCCATGTTAGAGGCCTAAAAACAAACGTCTCACCTTTTAGTATGGAAATCAGAGATGTCGAGCAGGTCTTCCTGTGACTCAGTTTGACCTATTTCTAACCAAATGATACCAGCGCGCCGTAAGCTGCTCTTCCCCTGAGGCACGGCCTGCCAATGCCGTGGACGGATCTGTTTCCATCAACAGAGCAATTCGTCAGCACACCCAACACCTCTCAGAAAAATACATCTTCAGTTTCTGTAATGTCTTCCACATGATTTTATCCCCAAGTGCTTTACACACTCCACTATGACAGCTCTAGAATTAAAATAATAAATCAAAGAGGGAGACGGAAAGCAAGGAGGCTTATTCATGGAGGCGAAGCAAGCTCCCACAGGGTCAGTGGGAGACGGAGAGCTCGGGTCTGCTGTGTTCCTCTTGTGAGGAAAAAGTGTCTCTCTGTTGTAACTCTTCTGGTGACTTACTGTCCCAGGCAGTGTCACTCATCCAGCCCTTTTCAAACTTGGTATTTAAGACTTTAATAAAGATGCTGTTTCTCAACAATGCCTTTTTTGGGGGGTGTGTTTGGTGATGGTGCGATCTCCCCAAAGCACCCTAGAGCTAAAAGACTAATTAATTCCCAAGCATGCAGCTCGAGCTACGTGGAGATAAACTGGAGACTCCCCTTTGTTTGAAATCCATTCATTCATTTGTTCATTCATCCATCCATTCGTTCATCCATCAGACACCACAATACGGCCAGGCCCTGTGTGGGAGCAGGGATGCACTAGGGGCCTCTGGAATCAGACAGCTTGGTTCAAATGTCTATTCACTTCATACTTAGCTGTGTGACTTTGGTCAACTTACTTCACCTCTCGGTCTTCAATTTTCCTATCTAAGTGATAAGAAAATAACAGGACCACCGCACGGGAGCTTTTGAAGACTAAATGTGTGTAAAGAACTTAGGATAGTGACATTTTTAATCAGCGGAGGCGATTGTGGTCTTTAAGTGAGTAATTACTGAAATAAGGAACAAGCTCCAGGTTACTGCAATAGGATGGTGGCAGAGGTACAGGCCAGGGAACATCTGAAGACCTGTCACTAAGTAAAACTGCGTCATCCAGCGTCTCCTCAGGACGTGGCCCTTGACTCTGACTTGAGATGCGTGTGTGTGTGTGTGTGTGTGTGTGCACATGGAGGCCAGAGGTCGATGTTAGAGAACTTCTTCAATCATTCTCCACATTACTTGTTGAGATACAGTGTCTGAACTTAGAGCTCACCTGTTTGGCCAGGAAACCCCAGGTAGCCGCCTGTCTCCATCTCTCCAGAGTGAGATTTTAGGCATGTGGCCCCAGGCTTGACTTTTACGCGAGTGCTGGGGATCCAAATTCAGGTCTTTGTGCTTGCATGGAAAACACTTTACCCACTGAGCCATGTCCCCAGTTTCCCTTCGTTCTCTTTCTTTTATTAGAGACCAACTTACCTGAGACTATGAAACGAAGATCTAACATGCCTTCAAGGCCAGGCATGGTGGTAGATGCCTTTAATACCAGCATTTGGGAAGTGAAGGCAGAAGGGCCCTGAGTTTAGTCTAGTCTCTACAGTGAAGTCGAGACCAGCTTGAATTACACAGTAAGACCTTGTCTCAAAAAAAAAAAAAAAAAAAAAAAAAAAAACTAATCCATAGCAAAAAGGAGCACTGTCGAACAAAACCCTAGAACTATCTAGTGGGCTAACTGCAACTCACAAGGACACGGCCTCAGGGGTGCACATCTCTCTGGTAAGACTTTAGTGTTCTCTGGCCCCAATGGCTCCCACTAGCAGGGTTTACAAGCCGCTGGTCCTACTTCCCACAAAGGTGGCTCTCTGCATGGCATGATGCCAGATCTTTTCAATGCCACAGAAGCCTACGTAGCCATGAGGAAGGACTATAAGGGCCAGGTAGACACAGCGGAAAGGCAAGCGGCATGACGGTGTCCACTTAGAGAAAGACACGAAGGGGTCACTGAATTTCCCACGCAGGGCAGAATGCCATCTGTCTGTGGCAGGTTCAAGGACAACCCCATTGTCTTTAACCCCGGAAGCTGGCAGGAGGGTCTCTGGTAACAACAAGCTCAAAGCTTACAGAGCTACCTGCCTTGTGTTGGGCTAGGGATTCACCTTGAGGCTGCCCCATCTTTCCATTTGCTTTATCCAGCGTCCTCCTTCCTGGCTGACCCCCAACGCTAGGAAAAGGTATTTAAAATGTGCAATGGAAACCAGAGCTCCAAATGCAGGGGGCGGGTGACAAGAATCCCTGGGATGCTTTGGACTCACTGAAGTTGCTTTGCCTTCAGACATGGACACCGAGACGCAGTGGGGGTTTCTGCCCAGGCAACACAGTGCATAATGAGCCCCAGATGTTGTGAGCTGATGGCCAACACCGCAACCAGACGCCCCGCTTCAGGGGAGATGTGTGCAGTCCGTGCTGCCTGTAACAGAAGACAGGAAGCCCTGCACCTCCGAAGCACAGACCACTGACTCAGTGTTACGTGACTGGTATGGTATCTGCTCATGCCAGCACAGGGCAGTCCTTGAGACGACTAGGGTGGCATGCTGGCTGCTGCGATTATATATACGTGAAATGTCTTAGGATTCCTTTTAACACATGGGCCATCAGTATAGACACTACATGGTGCCCACTTAGTGCCCACTGTCTTTCTCAGCAATGAGGATGTATGCCTTCATGCAGCTAACACCTGTGACTGTGCTCTAGCACCTCAGAAACGCAAGGGCACTAAATATACAGTTGGCTCCTTCTTAATGTCTTCCTTTCACGTTGTGACTGAGGTGAGTTCAAGAGAAACTATATTCACACATCTACGACTCCTAAAAATTCACTTCATCCATATACATGAGCCACAGTCCTTTCTTTTCCAAGAACTCTACGGAGCCTTTGCTAAGAAAAGGAAAGCGAAGACCTGCCAAGAATAAATAATCAAGAAACCCAGAGGGCAGCTATTTGGCCTCCAGCGTAGGCCTTCAAAGATCCCTGCCCGGCTCTGCTTGGTGACCAGGGAAGGGGACGGGAAGGCTGCTAGAGCAACCTGAGCCCAGGCCACACCTGCGTGCAATTAGGAAAGAGGCGTTCCCTTTGAGGCAATATAGGAACCATCAGCTGGGCCAACACAGCGTTGGCCCCATTTAAGGCCACTCGCCTCTACAATTTGGTACCCTGTTCCATAAGCAAGTGGCCCAATTGTGCAAGTCGGCCCTCACCACAGCGCCCCATAGGAAGTTCAGTGGTGGCTCTTTTTTCCATGGGAAACCACGGGATAGGCAGGTGGAACTGCAGTGAGGAAGGGAGGAGTGGAATACCAGAAAAGAGGTAAAGAATGGTGAGTCAGGAACAAAAGTGAGGGAGCAGGATGGAGACCATATGCTTCCATGGAAACAAAGCAAGAAACTGGAAAATATATATATATATATATATATATATATATATATATATATATATATATATGTATATATATATATATATATATATATATATATATATATATATATATCATGGAGAATTTCCACAGCATAAGCTCATAAAAGCTCTTACATGCATCTTGTGTCTTTTTGTTTTCCAGTCAAGGTATTTTTGTAATGAACACAATACTGAAAATAAACTACCCCAGTCTATAAAACCAGTGGCAGAAACTCTAGAGCAGAGCACTGTCTCACCACTGTGAATTAGGGAGAGATGGGTTTTGTACACCCGGCTCCCTTGTTCTCCTCCTGCATCACCAGAGAACAACTGTGGTGACCGGGTGGGTTGTCGTGATAATGGTTGTTGACGTGTTTCACAAGCATCCCTATAGAGAGCCGTGCCTGAAGGAGGACAAGAGGACCAACCCAGGACAGGTCCCACACCCTTCCTCATCCTTCTTAAACATAATCAACTTTGAGCACATTAGCAAATGCTGCTGTTACGTATGTCGTGTCCAGGGAGTGAAGAAAGAGATTATATATGAAAGGCTTTGTCTGTAGCCAGCACAACCAGGCACTAGTTTTAATTGGCTGTCAGTAGGAATGTGGAAATAACAGTAATAGTTGTATTTATTCACAGTTGCATGTGCATATGTGGCACTAAGAGCCTACCTTGGGGGAGATGCTGAGAGGAGCAACAGGGCCCTGAAGGCAGTGCCAGGAGTCAGCAATCAGCCCCCTGAACTCAGCTCTGCCCTGACCCTGGAGCCAGAGAAGGTCTTGGTTTTCATCCGTAGCAACCTCCAGCCTCAAGAGCCACTGGTGAAATCAGTGATGAAATAGTTACGGTTCTTCTCAAGATACTGAGAGGAAGCTGTCAGGTAGTACAAGGAGCCTCTAAAGACAAAGATTCCCACCAGCAGGAGAGGCTGAGCTGGACAGAAGCACAGCAACAGCCCCAAGAAGAGAAGGAGTTTGAGGCAAAGGCGGGTGGGAAGAGCTGATGGGAGGAAGTACGGGACAGCTCGCAGGTAAGTGGGCATAGAACATGGATCCCACACAGTGAATCTGAAAGTGTGTCACCTTTCGTTGCTATGACCAAAATAACCTGGCAAAAACAAATTATAAAAGGAGGGATTTATTCTGGCTCATGGGTTCAGAGAGCTCAGTCTATAGTACTTGCTCCAGGTTCTCAGGCAGAACATCATGACACAGGCAATGTGTGGCTGTCCTTCACTTACTGGTGGGCAGCAAACAGGAAGAAAGGGAATACAAGAAGGAGCCAGGGAGGAATACAGCCGCAACGACACACCCAGCACTTTATGTCCTCCAATTAGGTTCCGCCTTCCGCCCCTTGCCACCTCCCAATCATAGCATCTTATTATATATGAATATTATCTGTTATATATGAATCCATGAAGGGATTAATTGATCCGCTCATTAGCTCAGAACACTCATGATCTAGCTGTCCATGGAAACACCCTCCCAGCCTCACCCAGAGATGTGCTTTACTGGTCTCCCAGGTGTTTCTCAATCCAACCAAGTTGACCATTGAGATTAACCAATATACAGGCAACAATATATTGAGGAGAACACCAATATTTACCCAGAAAATGCAAATCCGGGACAAATTTTTAATCAGCAGGGGGAAGAAAAAGTGTGAAAGTCAGAATCTCCAAAAGGAGAACCAGTAAGTGTAAGAAGAAGGAGAAGGAAAGAAAAGGAGACAGAGAGACAGAGACAGAGACAGAGAGAGAGAGAGAGAGAGAGAGGACAGTCATCAATGTTTCTTCAGGTTCATTGAGAAAGAAAACAGAATGTGAAGACATGAGGTCATCCAAAATATTCATTTTCTTTTCCAAGATTCAAGGCAACTCCACGCACAATACGAAGTCTGCTTACAGTTATTCAAAAAAAAAAAAAAACAATGAAGATTCCATTGCCTCAGCCTACAATGACAGGGTTCCACCCAGGGTTTTTACTAGGTTTGGTGTGCTTCGTATGATAGAAGGCAGAATACACAATTAAGCAAACAGTCAACACATGGGAAACATCTAACCGTGCCCTCCCTCACTGTCCCTTCTTATTGATGTAAGAATTATGCCAAGGGCATGCCCACATTTGAAACGTTTTTCTATGCTCAAGGCATGACCAGCTTGAGGATCTATGTGGCAGTTTCTTTTTTAGGTCCACTATTATTATTTAAAAAAAATTTTTTTTTCAAAAAGAGTCTTGCAATTCTGAGGTCCAGACAGCTACCAATATCCTGATTATTTAAGGAAAGAGAAATTCTGCTGAGAAAGGCATGAACGGACAGAACAGCTGCCTTGTGCTCCGTCACTTTTTCAAGCAGGGCTTCTCAAACACCCTGTGGTGAGGATGGGCCCCTCTTAAAATTTCTTACTACAAGCAAAACACTGGCCCTCGTTTTTTATTCTTAGAATAAACAGATGCTATGACCTGAATGGCCTCTCCAAAAACCATGCTGAAATGTGACCCCTATTTTGCTGCTATGAAGAGGCTGGGCCTTCATGCATGGATTAATGCCCTTATATAAGCAAGCTTGAGAGACAGCCAGAAGGTCTCTCTTGTCCTTCTACCTTCTACACTATGAGGACACAGTGGCAAGGTTTCATCTTGAAAGCAGAGCTGGCACCTTGACCTTGGACTTTTCAGCCTTTAGAATTGCAATAATCCTCTGTTCCTTGCCAGTTACCCCGTCATGGGCATTTTGTTATAGCAGCAGGAGTGGACTAAGACCACAGAGCTAAGTTGCTGTCAACTTGCTGTAGAAGTTTCTAGGTGCCTCTTATCTTTTACACACACACACACACACACACACACACATCACAAACCAGTGACAATGTATATCCACCAGCACCAATCCACAGGCCACAGGTCCCACCTGGAGTAAGGGCATCTTCACTTAGTCATAATTAGAATTCTTTTATTATAGGTGTTAGATTTGAGAGGAAACAAGGTCTACACAGACCTCTGCTTATAGTTCTGAAAAGTAAATATCTAAAAAGAATGGCTAAAAGGCACAAAGTAGAGCATGCATCTGGAGTTCAGTTGTAGTGGCAAAAGGCCCTGACACACCCATTTCCTCTCTCTCACATTCTCTCTCTCTCCCTCCCCCTTCCTGCTAATAAGTAAATAAAATATTTATAAAGAATGGCTAATGTTATAACAAAAAGCAGATGTATGGGCTAGAAAGATGGCTTAGCAATTAAGGCACTTGCCTACAAAGCCAAAAGACCCAGGTTCAATTCCCCAGGATCCATGTAAGCCAGATGCACAAGGAAGCACATGCCTCTGGAGTTTGTTTGCAGTGGATAGAGGCTCTAGCACACCCTTTCTCTCTCTCCCCTCTCTTTCTTGCCTTCCTTCTCTCTCTGTTTCTTTCTCACTCTCAAATAAATAAGTAAATAAAATATTTAAATAAAATTCAAAACAAAAAGTAGATGTCTGAAGCCTTCAACAAATCTTTTTTTTAAAAACGTTATCATCACTGTTCTAGTTGTCTTCTTGAACACTGCTCTGAACAGTGTTTATAAACAGTTATCACCAGTTCATGATGACAGGGAAAATAATCCTATAATATAAAGTGTCTTACTGTGCCTTTTGAGTGCAGACAATAGAAACACAGGCTCTCACATGACAGGAACCAAGACTCCCCACTTTTTAACGATGCGGTTTTCAGTCACTAAGAACTATGTGATAAAGACTTAGTCCCTGGATGATATAATTAGAAGGTGGGAGAAACCTAGGGAGAGTTCTTTACATCACTAAGGATGTATCCCTGAATGGGATTATGGGACCCTCCTCAGTTGCTTTTGCTCACTGGCCATGACGTGAGTAGTTTTGCTCTGCCACACACACTTGCCAAGAGAGCTAGTGGTTGATCATGGACTGAAACCTCCTCTCTTCAAGGTGGACCAGCTATATGGATAGTAGAAAGCCGATGGACACAGTCACATAAAGTAGGGCGTATCACAGGATTTACATCACAGGATTCATCTGAGGTAAGCGGGGATTCTTCCTATTGAGAGCTTAGTCAATGGTCAGTGATGCGCACTAACAGCCCAATAAATGTCACCCACACTGACCATAAGTTTGGCAAATGGCATTCCTCTCTTATGAAATGGAATGATCCCAGCACAGCTTCTTGCATGCAGGCTACCTTGCACAGTGTCTTGGGGCTGCAGGGGGGTCCAGGGCCCTGTAAACTCAGAAGGCCATGTCTCTACCACACAACCAAGTGGGAAAAGACACAAAATGGTAAACACAGACTTGAGGGGGTAGGAACTGAGTCTACCCCAATTCCCTTTCGGACCAAGTCTTTAGCTTTTCTAAATGTAACCATAGCCACTAAACATTTCTGGTCTCAGCAACACAGCCCATTTCCCCTTCATCAAAAATTTCTCAAGGGGGGCTGGAGAGATGGCTTAGCAGTTAAGTGCTTGCCTGTTAAGCCTAAGGACCCTGGTTCAAGGCTCGATTCCCCAGTACCCACATAAGCTAGAGGCACAAGGTGGCACATGCACCTGGAGTTTGTTTGCAGTGGCTGGAGGCCCTGGTATGCCATTCTCTCTTTCTCTCTCTGCCTCTTTCTCTTTCTGTCTGTTTCTCTCAAATAAATAAAAATAAAAATAAAAAATTCCTCAAGGGGCTGGAGAGATTACTTAGTGTTAAGGCACTTGCCTGCTAAGGCTAAGAACCCATGTTCAACTCTCTAGATCCCATGTAAGCCAAACGCACAAAGGGACACAAGTGTGCAATGTCGCACATGCACATAAGGGGCCACACACATCTGGTGTTCAATTGCAGTAGCCGGAGGTCCAGGCACACAAATTCTCTCCCCCTCTCAGTTTCATAGAAAAAGGCCAGTTTATAAAAATAAAATATATATATATATATATATATATATATATATATATATATATTTTTTTTTTTTTAAAGGCCAGTTTGTTGGGCTTGCCTCAGGAAAAACTCCTCAAGGACCTTTGATAGCTGAACTCACTTTCTGTCAGACAACAAAACCGGGGCGCATGGACCTCTGGGGGTGCAAAGAGGCGAGTCACTCCCGATTCTGACTCTCCACACTGTG
The DNA here is from genome assembly GCA_036346955.1 of Dipus sagitta. NCBI lineage: Eukaryota > Metazoa > Chordata > Mammalia > Rodentia > Dipodidae > Dipus > Dipus sagitta. The sequence continues at coordinate 328,610,923 of CM070770.1, forward strand.
GATCTTAGTTAAGCCCCTGCAGCTTCTGCTGTGGGTGCTGGTCAGGGACAGGCAGGTTATTAATGTGCAGCTACCCTGGAAGGCTCAGCTCCTTATCAATGAGAACAGCAGGGAAAACGGGGTAATAGGTAAGGGATGGGGTCAGGGAGGGTGTGTGTGTGTGTATGTGTGTGTGTGGTATCTTCTCCCTACTATGCATTGTAAGCCCTTTAAGCACAACCCTCATGCTTTTAGTCCTTACACTATTAAGCTCCAGGTGCTATCAGTGTCCACAACAAACAGGCGTATCCAGACTGCCACCCATGGACCACCTGTGTCCGGATGTGACTGAGAACAGCTTAGGAAGGTTGTCCAGCACCAAGTCGTAGACTTACCTAAAATATTATGATAAAATTTTTAAGATTTTTTTTGAAAACCATGTGGTCCTTGAACATGAACTTTGGAGATGACATCATGGCATGGCACAATGTCAAAAGACTGAACACACCTGAGCCCTAGACAACCCTCTGCATCCTTCCCAGCTCTTTGAGAGTTCATTCCTCAAACCTCTGCCATCCTGAAGAGATGGCTGTCAGAGCTTGCGTCTTGCCAGGATTATCTGCAGGGCCTCCAGCCACGATCGCCAGCCCGTGCATTTTGGGTGTCTGTGTGTCTCCATTTCACCCTTTGGCTATACAAGCAAGAGTCTCAGAGAAGACACTCTACCACTGGTGTCTGTTCGTTGTTTGTAAATCCTGGATTAAGATGCCATCTTGCTTCAGGCATACCTGAGCAAGCAGCTAACCTCATTTCAACATTCCCTTCCCCAGCTCTAGAGACATCACTGGATTTTCTGTAGGAGATGCCTGCGCTTTTTAAATGGGGTCCACAAGAGCCCCAGCTTCTTTTTTATTCCTGTCTCAGATCCTTCTGCTGGCATTTTTCTGTACGTTTTCTAGGACTCTGAACTGTAAACTTTGCACACTTAAAGAACCTCAGGTTGGCAGGGATATGGGAGAACGATTCCCACCAGGGTGCTGAGTGCTCCCTCCAGCAACGAGGCCAGGTCATCACTTGGAGTCCTCCTGGTGTTCGCTGCAGAGATCTCACTCTCTCAGGGTGATCTGCATAATGAGCTTCACTCCAGGAGAGCTGGGAGATGTCTCCTCCCATTCCTGGGTTTCATTCAACCTTTGTCCCCACACTTGGGTGCTCCATGGAGCCAACCAAATCCCCTTTATACAGTGATCCATGACACATCTTAGGACAGCCAGCAGGCTCCTCTGACCCTCTCCCTCTGTCCTCAGTCCTTAGCTCACCCCTCTCTGGGAACACCCCCAAGGGCTACCCATGTACCAGGACAGTCTACATTTGAGGTGTTTCCTCCTGAACTACTGCGGCTCTCCAGTCCTGCTCTGTCAGCAAGCTTGGGGCTCTCTGTTCATTGTTGAGATAACATAAAGAGTCACATACAAGCTGGGCGTGGTGGTGCATGCCTTTAATCCCAGCACTCGGGAGGCAGAGGTAGAAGGATCACCGTGAGTTCGAGGCTACCCTGAGACTCCACAGTGAATTCTAGGCCAGCCTGGGCTAGAGTGAGACCCTACCTCGAGAAACCAAAATAAAGAAAGGAAAAAAAAAAAAGAGTCACATACAAACAGAGCTAAGGATGGCCACCATGCTGGGTGGCCAGCACACACATATTTCCTGTTACTTCCACCACAAACAAGCTGGCCCGTGTGTTTGGGGAACAACAAACATGACACTCAAATACAATAAGCCACGACAAACCGATCTTCAACAAGCCCCACATGTATGTGTATGCCTGTCTAGTGTCTGCACCTAGGACATTAGCCCTCTGTTCCTCCTCTTAAAGGAGGAACAGGGGCAAGATAGCTTTTTCCACAGGTAGTCACCCAGGGACGGAGCACCAAAGAGAACATGGAGGTCACCTTGCTTGCCCTGGCAGGACTAGAACCCATGTCTGATCTACTCTCATCCAAGATGGCTACTCCCCATTAGCAGCTTCCTGCTTCTTGGAGTTCCCCAGGTCTAGCACACAGGCTGGCCCCTCCTGAGTCAGACTCTTGAGTCCACCAACCAATCAGGTCCCTCCCTTACACACCTGCGTCTGATGACAAGGCTCATCCCAACTGGATGTTTAATCCATAAATGGGGCTGGCACATGTGTGTAAATCCCTCTGCACTCTCTTGGTCTGTACTTCTGACCTCTCATTGGTAAGGTCTCCGTTCCCTGCCTGGCTGGGAAGGAGGAGGAGTTTGTCCTGGCCTGTGCACCTTCCTGCTCTGTTTTGGGGTGCATTATTGCTTTGCTACATGCACAATGTCTCTCTAAGCGCTGAGTCCTTCACTATCTTCGTCTTCTCTGACCCCTGATGTGAAGAGGATCTTGTGGCTTGAGCTCTCATGCTTTGCCGTGTGAGTGTGTGTGTGTGTGTGTGTGTGTACGCGCGTGCATGCGTGCACCCAGACTCTTCCCTGTGAGGGAGACTTTCTCCATCTCTTCTCTTCCCAACCTAGCTGGAGAGGGGGAGAACTCCTTTTATTAGCTTGGGCTTCCTGCTAGGCCTCCCTCTGGATCTTAAACTCTCCTTAAAATAAACCTCATAATTTACCCTTCGCAGAGTCTATGTTTTCAACTCCTTGAAATTCCAGTAAGGACACAAAAGTCTGGGGTTCACAGGCCTGGGATCTCATGCGTCTTTATGAAATTTAATGCCTCCCTGGATCCAAAGTCCTGCATCACTCTCCCTCATCCTTTCCTCATATTTGTGTCTTGGACGTCACCATTCGTAAGAACACGGAGAGCTGCACAAGAGGCCAGGGCCAAACAGAATTAACGTTTGTAAGCGTCTTTACGATTCATCGCCAACCATTTTACTCTTCAGAGTATTTATTGTTTCATTGTCTATGTGAGGAAACTGAGGCAGCCTGTTGGGCTTGAGCCCTCTAACTTCTAGCTATTGCTATTTATTCCAGGGCCCATTCACTGTGGAGCCTGTGAATCTTAGCACAGAAAATTTTCTAAGGAAGGTTAAGCTTCGAGTATCAAATAAAGACTGAGTCATGGAGATAAAAGCAGAGAAGTCAATCTGCTATCTATTTCTGGCTCTGCGACTAGCCAACTCGAAGTTGAACCTTCCTGGTCCTCAGTTTCCTTGCTCACAAAATAAGGAGCTGGAATTAGACAACCCTACAGTTCTTTCCTGGTCAGCTGTCACTTGTCTCCAGCCCTGTCTTTGCCACGTTGCTAAAATGAGGCAGATGACATTGTTCAAATGCCTTTCATTTTTGGTTCTCATGGGTTTAAACTTTACGAGATTAGCTGGATACCCAGTATTTGATAACTATACAGCTCATGCCCAGTATTTGATAATTATACAGCTTGTACATCAGGGAGGGAAATACTTGACATCTATTTACTAGTTACTTATTGGCCAGTTCATTTTCTGTAAGGAGTGGGTAAGACCAGAAGCACCAGGCTCAGGTCCCCATGCCTACGAAGACCATCGTCACAGCCACGGACTCTGAAAACAGTGGGTCTAAGCCCAGGCAACATGTAGTAATGCCAGGAGACAGCAGAGCAAAGGGAACACTGGCATTCAGTGCACAGAAGCCAAGGGTGTTGCCAAACATCTCACAATGTGCAAGATGGTTCTCTCCACAGAAGGGTCTGGCTCACAAGGTCAACAGTGCCAGGTTAAGAAACTCTATCTCCAAAGGCCAAGTCAAAGAATGGCTCCCAGGACCCTCTAATTCTTTCAGCTGATGTAGTCCATGTGGGAGGCTCCCCGGTTGGACGCATCCAATAGAACCCAAGTCGTCCTGGGCGTGAGCATCTCTTACCGCGCAAAGAAGGAAGCAGCCACCGAGGTGCCCGTGGAGGTCTCGCTGACCACGCAGGAGCCCTGCGAGGTCTGGCCGCTGCTGGCCGTGGGCTTGTCGGCATTGTAGCGGTTCAGCGCAGACTCCGTCAGTCCCTCTCTGCCGGTCTCTGTCATCAGCTGGGAGATCTGACGAGGAAAACGGACACAAAGCTCATGACCTGTGGCTCACAACGTTTTCTGACCACTGTAGCAGCAGGCTGTCTGAGGGGAGGGAACGGGTTTATGGCCCACCTGCATTTAGTTGCCCATAGGTGCGCGGGGAGTCCGGGGCCATTTTCCAGCACGTTAGCCAAAATACTTCCTTGTTTCCATTTAAAATAATGGAGTAAAATAACCCCCTGACATTGTAGGATGCATTAGGCCTGCCTCTCACCTCCATGGGGAGAGGAAAGTGTTACCCATTAGCCACATACTTTTCATAGCTCAGGATCAGAACGGTGACATCAACTAATGCTGGCTTCTCACCAGGAAAGGCCTCAGAAAGAGGACAGTGGACACATGAGGTTCGGTCTCATGAAGGCAGAAGCAAGCCCGCTTAAGGAAGACCATCAGGAAGTGGGCAAAAGGGGAACTTGGCAGCAGCGACTGTGGTCAGCTACAGAAAGACAGGTGAATTAGAGAAACAAATAAAAAGGGGCAGTTACCACACATTGCTTGTGTTTCTTCATGGAGAGTTTAGAAGGTTTTGCACCTTATCTACCTTTTGGTTTATTAACATAAAAACTTCCATTTTATTTTTAGTCTTTGGAGGGTGGGATTTGGGGACAAGGTCTCATGTGGCCCAGGCTGGCCTTGAAGTCACTATGTAGCTGAGGCTGTCCTTGAGCTCCTCATCCTCCTGTCTCCTCCTTCCAAGTGTTGGGATTACATTGTGCACTATAACGTCGAGTATATTGTTTTTGCTTTTTAGACAAGGTCTCATGTAGTATATTGTTTTTGCTTTTTAGACAGGGTCTCATGTAGTCCAAGCTAGATTCAAATGTGCTAGGCAGCCAAGGCTGGCTTCGTTTTATTTCTACTGATTGCCTTTGTAACAGAAGACCTAACGGACTGTTGATTCTGTCGACATCCTCATAATATGCTACTGAAAACCACACATCTGGGGGTGGGGAGTGAGAATATGGTATAGAAGTATACTTTTGGAGAGTGCTAATCTCATGCCAAATATAGTAATTATTGAGGCAAAGGCTAAGTGTGCAATTTGGTTCCTTTAAAACTTAAGCTACTTTGGGCTGGAGAGATGGCTTAGCAGTTAAGCGCTTGCCTGTGAAGCCTGAGGACCCCAGTTCGAGGATCAATTCCCCAGGACAGACGTTAGCCAGATGCACAAGGGGGCGCACGCATCTGGAGTTCATCTGCAGTGGCTGGAGGCCCTGGCACATCCATTCTCTCTCTCTACCTGCCTCCTTCTCTCTCTGTCGCTCTCAAATAAATAAATGAAAATAAGCAAAAAATTATTTAAAACTTAAGCTACTTTAAAACTGAGATGGCTCAGTGAATATAGCACTTGCCACACGGACATGAGTACCTGTGTTCAGGTCCCCGGAACCCGAGTTGTGGCAAGCTTCCAAAACCCCAGTACACCTTCAGTGGGATGGCAGGTGGAGACAGGAGAATTTCCTGAAGTTTCCAGACCAGCCAGCTTGTAAACAGTGAAAGACCCTGCCTCAAAGGAGGCGAAAGGTGAGGAGCAGCACCCAAAAGTCGTCCTCCGACTTTGCACATGTCTACACTCACACACACATCACACACACACACACACAAAAGTCAGTCAACAAAAGAGAAAATATTAAATAAACAAACAAAAAGTACATTTCAGTTTAAAAAAAAATAAAAAGACAAAAGCAAAACAAGTCTCTGGCCTGCTACAATCCTTAAGTGCTAAGTGGAAAATGTTTCTATTGCGTAGGAAACTCAAGCGTGATCAAGCAGAAGCAGGGAATCGCTTCCCTTTGCTTTGGTAACTGAGCAGGGCGGCCTGCCAGCGAAAGAAAGCCGTGCTAACACTCGGTATGAAAACCTTTATACTTTCCAGTATTAGCAGAGCAGCCATTTGCCCTGCATCCCATTGACGTGAAACTCTGCTCTGCTTAAATTCCTGCTCCAGCTTGGAAAGCTTGGCATTGTTCAGCTGAAGTGCTGCCTGCACCCACTTTCTTATTCCCATTCATTCTCATTCTCTCATGCACTGGGAGGACACTTGACACCAGCCAAAGACACCCGAAACTGGAGAAGGGGCAGGCAGGTCGACATGCCTGAACCCCACAGGGGCGGCTGCCTGCAGAAGCCCACCCTATGGCTTCCTCTGCTGCCAGCAACTGCCACTCTGCCAAAGCGGAGGTGGCCAGGGAACAGGGAGATGTCGTGTATACCCGTCCTCACGGGCTGGTACTGACGTGACGCTCTCCCAGAACAAAACTAAACTCCAAACTCATGGTTACCCTCTGTTTCCATTAAGAGCTATCAGTGCGTTTGGACTCACAATGACCACTGGAGGAAAGTCAATGTGCCAAGTTACTTTTCTGTTGCTGTGATCCAATAGCAGCCAAGGAGCGACCGAAGGAAGGGAGGGTTTACGTCTGCCTACAGCTCAAGGTTAGCAGTCCGTCATGGTGGGGCACGGCAGCAGGAGCCTTGGGGTAGCTGGTCACATTCAACACAGAGAGGAAGCAGAGTGTGTGGTGACTGCTGCTGCCAGCTCTCTCCTTTACAGAACTTTTTTTTTATTACTATTATAATTTATTTTAAGAGAGAGCTAATGAGGCAGAGAGAGAGAAAGGAATGGGTGCACCAGGGCTTTCAGCCGCTGCAAACGAACTCCAGATGCGTGCACCCCCTTGTGCGCATGTGCTACACTGGGTGCTTGTGTCACTGTGCGTCTGGTTGTGTGGGACCCAGAGATTTGAGCATGAGTTCTTTGGCTTTGCAGGCAAGCGCCTTAACTGCTTAGCCATCTCGCCAGCCTGCTCTCTCCTTTTTAGACAGTTTAAGACGCCAGCCCATGGAAAGGTGCTGCCCACAGTTAAGGTGGGTCTACCACTGCTATTAAGCAAATCAAGACAATACCTCAAAAGCATGTGCAGAGGCTCATAGCCCCACTGAAATAATCCTTCACAAGTGATTCTAGGTCCAGTCAGTCAATGAATGTGTTGTGGGATCTTTGACGCCTTGCGCACTTTGGTAGGTTCGCTGGGCAATTCTCATCCAATCTTGCTTCTCCTGCCCCAGGCTCTTTGCACGTGCCTATGCTCTCTGTCGGGAAGGCTTCCATATTCCCTTCAGTATCTGTCCTTGGGCTTAAGCTCCAAAGGTTACGCACCACAGGACAGCGGACAAGGGCTGGCTTGCCCATCACCGTATCGCAAGGTCAACAAGACGCCTGGCACTCAAAGACATTCAAAACATGGCTGTAACACAAACATAAGCTCTTTTCACTGTCCACTGTTCACATCTATGTAGTTTGCCTTTCTGAAACTTTTCTAAATAAGAAGATATTTCTTTTTCAGATTTATTTATTTTGTTGGACATATAGCAATGCCCAGTGGTAGAGCACTTAACCAGCATGCGTGAGGCCCTGACTTCCATTCCCAGCTCTGAAAAAAACATAAAAAAAAAAATCCTTTGAGTTGGATAAAGAAGCAAATAGGATGATACTTCCCCCAATTCCATCATTTGCAAAGCGTGCTGTTTGGCTCTTCTTTGTGCTAGTTTGGGGATGAGGTGGTCTCTCCCCGTCACCACCACTTTCTCTCTCATTGTTACTGATTTTTTTTCCCCCTTTATCGAGGATGGACCCAAGTCCTCAGGCATGCTGGGTAAGTGCTCTCCCACTTAGCAATACCCCAGACCCTTCTTTCTCAGTACACTACTTTAGTTTCCTTTGTATTCTTTCACATGAACAGCCATGTATATTATGTGCTTAGAATGTTCCCGGCACCGTGGCAGGCACGGGGCAAACACGCCTCGGTGTCTTGAGTACTTTCAACATTTGCCTCTCTTATCTTTGCGAGTTGCGTTCAGGTCCCTATCAGTCAGTATCCTGGACAAAGACCGTCCGCAGAATAGCTGGGCGGAAGCACCTTCTCAGAGCTCCATCCGACTACGTCTTTATCCTTCTGAAAATCACAGGCGCCAGACTTGCTCTCAGTAAAAGCAACTGTAGCTGCTTTGACTACACAATTAAATCCTGTCAGTTCCAGATGACACTGAGGAGAAAGAGAGAGAGAGAGAGAGACTGCTTATCAGATAAACTACCCTGCCTCACCCACACACTACTATGCAGACTTCAAGAGCTTTGGGTCTTGGTGGATAATTCTCCCCGGGGTATCATCATCCTGATCACCAAGATAGTTATTATCAAGAACTTACTCCCATCCACCTTGAAAACTATCACTTGGACAATGCCACCAGTTGTAAATCAATGACCTCATGAATCAAAGGAACAAATAATTGCCCCGCTGGATGAGATCTGGTTAGGAGAGAACTGCCCAGTCCAAATTCCTTCTATGGCTCTTTACTGGTGGGTAGCCTGTACATATGTTAAATAGAGGGGCTAAAGATCTCAAACACATCACCTTTAACAGAATGAAGAACTCTGGTATCTGCTACCACTCCATTGTGGATAAGCCCCTGCCTCTTCCAAGGCCCATGGGAAACTATCAACGTTAAGTTATCTAAACAAGGTGGCTCTTGTTCCCAGATCGTAGATCAGAAAACAGAGCTGCAAAGGAGACAGATAAGTTGCCCAGGACCATTCAGCCAAATGGAAGCACAGGCCTTGACTCTGTTATGTTTCGCTTCCTCATACCATCTTCACTTTGTGACTGAAGTATGCTGAAGAAGTTGAGGACCAGACATACTTGGGAGATCATAGAAAGTTTTTGTTTATCCTTAACCTCATGAAGCTGGGAGGGGGACATAGATATAAAAATCTGTAGCCAACCAAAAATATATTTTCTCCCATGCAAAAATAAGTGTGTGTGTGTGTGTGTGTGTGTGTGTGTGTGTGTGTAAATACTGCCTGTAGCTTGCTAATGGAGAGGCTTCCAGCCGCATCTTCAGGTATAAAGAAGGCCTCATTGGGGAGGAGAAGAAGTTGGTGTCCCAGTTCACACTCGCCAAGGGGATGAGCAGCAGAGCCAGGCCTGCCGTGAAGGCCTGAAGAGGACACTAAGTCTCTGCTGACATGCTACTGAAGGAAGGGGACCCTGCGCACCCTGGCTTCCAAAGTCTCACCCTTCAGCCCTCGTTGGTGATCTCCCAGGGACCCCTGTCTCTCCACGAACTGGCCTTCTGTTGCATCCCCGAGGAACTTGAGGCAATTCTATTTCATGACAGTTGGCACAGCCCCTCTTCCGTTGTACTCATTCTGCTCTTAGCTTCTGAGATTATGTCAGTGATCTTTCCTCCCCGCTACTGGGGTCCCTTTCCCCATCCTTCCTGGGCCAATCCCTAAAGAAGGGACCTACTTTTTGCTACTAATTTACGAGATTCTGTCCTGCTTGCAAACACGGCAGCTGACAGCTCACAGGCCCCTTCTGAGCACAAACTCCAGGGTACCAGATTTTCGCCACAGGGTTATGTTGGGTTTGGTTCTGGTTAAAACCCACTTTCGAGCCGTGCATGGTGGTGCACGCCTTTAATCCCAGCACTCGGGAGGCAGAGGTAGGAGGATCACTGAGTTTGAGGCCACTCTGAAACTCCATAGTGAATTCCAGGTCAGCCTGGGCTAGAGTGAGACTCTACCTCGAAAAAAAAAAAAAAAAAAAAACCACTTTCGGCTCTTCAGCTCCATTACACAGGACAATGTCATGACTTAACCGTGTGTTATTCTCCAAATGCCATCATGTCCCTTGGGTTGTGGAAGGGCTGCTGGTAGTAAATAAAATACAGGGGACAGTTAAGGAAGGAGGCTTTGGGAAGAAGGTGGCTACATGGTTGTTGGCACAGGAGCCAATGTGTATGTGAATACACACAAGCAGGGTAATACTGGCAGGACGTGCACCACGGGGCTGCATTGCATATACTGTGGGGGAACAATGCTTCCCTCTCCATGCTAACCTGAGGGAGGCTCATGTCTCTGAATCACGCTGATATTTTTGCACTGATACCTCAGCATGAGAAACTCAGAACCTGTCCCCAAAGAAACATTGAATCTTAAATTTGGTTGAGCTGTTGAATCAGAACAGAGGACGTTCAGACCTGATCAAGTTGCTTTCCCCAGTGCAAACTGCAATCTGGGAGCCACTGTCCTCCATCTTCCCCGTGAAGGAACCACTCAGAGGGACCAGTGGGGATCAGCACGGTGGTTCATCTTAACTAGCACTACTGACCCAGAAAGCCACCCCCCTTTGACTCTGTGAAGACAGCAGGGGACCTCCAAACAGCACCCACTTCCTGAGTAAAGGCACCTGTGATAGGATAGCAATGCTTCCTATTCGGTCTTCATTGAATGCATTTAATGACATCCCACTCAAATCCCACAAACTAGCATCTTAATAACATTTTCTCTTGTGCCATTTTTCACTGCCTTGGGACAATCTCTTTTATTGTGATTTGTTATTTACACTGTGAGTGTTTCTATGATTTTACAAACAGTAGGCGCTCAATAAGTACTTTTGATCAGGGTTAGCATGAATCTGCTTGGAGTGAAGCCCATTTGTCACCCTGGTGTTATCTGGAAGCTTCCGTGGTGTTAGTGCTCAGGCTTCTGGACCCCAGAATGCGCTGAGACTGAACAAGCTTTCATACGATGCACAGGAGGGAAGTGAACCGGCCAAAGAGACCAAATAATGCAACTTCGGCCTTTCAAAGGTGAGCAGCGCGGAGCAGAGCGCAGATGCCAGAGGAGGCATGTGGACACTGGACAGCTGGCTGTGGCAGACAGAAGGGTTCCTGCCTCCAGGGACAGATGGCAACATCTGTTTCCTTCCTGTCTCCTGTCCGCATGCTAGTCGCTTGAGGACTGTCTGTAGCGCACTGGCAGAAGGCCTCTGCATGGCTCCCTGAGGAGCAGGAGCTTTGGGGAACTCTCACTCTCACACCAAGGGTGCCTGTCCTCTGCTTCAGCACCTCTCCTCCGGGCATGGAAACGCTTCCTGCTCTATGCTGATTTCTTCCGCGGCTGACAAATGAGAAGAGCCAACTTCTGAGGGAAGCACAGACTTGCTCTCGCGTGACGCCATCCCCAGTCCAGGTGGCTCTCAGTTCTCCCAGACTTGTCCCCCTGGCTCTTGCTGTGCAGTCCCTGGGCCAACTGGTGGGGCCCAGATACACGTAATCTCAACCTTTCTGTCTCTTCCAGAATGACCCAGGGCTGCAGCAACACGCGGCAAAGGTAGGAAAGAGAGGAGCCTGTCCTAGGTGGGATGTAGGACCGGCCAAGAGCTGGTACCAGCAAGAAAGCTTTTGTTGAGGAAGTCTCAGCACACTGTTGCTTGGTTTGTTTTGCTTGAATGAAGTCCATTGAAAACAAAATGTGCATTCCTCCCCCTCATTAAAAGAACTTTTATCTAAAACAGCAACATAGGAGCCAGGCATGGCAGCACATGTGCAATCCTAGCACTTGAGAAGCTAAGGCAGGAGAGTCACAAGTTCAAGGTCAGCCTGGGCTACACAACATGACCCCATCTCAAAGAAATTTTTTTTAAAAAAGGAAAGAAACAGCATGATTCTACTTCTCTGAATTATCTAGAATAACCTAGAATAGTCAAACTCATGGTGACAATAGTAGAATGGTGGGCACCAGGGACTGGGGTCACGGGTGGGTACTAGCGTCTACTGAGTATTGAATTCACTTCGGATGAACAGTGCTGAAGAACAGAAGGTGGGAATATACTTAACACCACTAAACTGTGTATACTGAGAAGTATGGAGGGGGTTGGGGAGATGGGTAAAGTGCTTGCAAGGCAAGCATGAGGACCCGAATTTGATTTCAAGAACCCATGTAAAACTGCCAGGTGTGACGGTACACATTTGCAATTCCCATACAGGAGAGATGGAGACAGGAGGATCCCTGGGGCTCGTTGGCCAGCAAGTCTAACATAATCTGCAAGATCCAGGACAAGGAGACCCTGCCTCAAAAAAAAAAAAGTGGGACTAGAGAGATGGCTCAGCAGTTAAGGCCCTTGCCTGCAAAGCCCAGCCACCCAAGATTGATTCCCCAGAACCTACGTAAAGTCAGATGCACAAAGTGGCACATGCATCTGGAGTCCATTTGCAGTGGCTAGAGGCCCCAGTATGGCCATTCTTTCTGTAGCCAAGCGTGGTGGCGCACGCCTTCAATCCCAGCACTAGGTGGGCGGAAGTAGGAGGACCGCCGTGAGTTTGGGGCCACCCTGAAACTACCTTGTGAATTCCAGGTCAGCTTGGGCTAGAGTGAGACCCTTCCCTGAGAGGCCAAAAAGGGAAAAAAGTGGATAATGGTGATCCTGAGGAACAATACCTGAGGTTGTCCTCTAACCCCCCCCCCCCCGACACACACAGTTAAGATGGTTGATTTTTGTATTTTATCACACTAAAAAAAACCCATAACACTGGAGTTTATTGCTTTCAACCTGCCCTAGGGATGTCGCAGCCCTGCTCTGCATTTAGATAGAGTGGTCATGAGAACCATCAGTTGGGGATCAATGCCTGCCAGAGAAGAGGGTCAAGAACCTGGAGGTTCTCTCCTCCAGTGAATTTGATTCTTCTCTGCACAGGCCACGTCATGTCTGGCAGGGTGGTTATAGTGATAAAGTGACAAGACCCTATCTAGACCAGACCTAAAGCCTATAGGAGACGTGGCTGGTCTGAGCCCTCCTTTAGAGGGAACGGAGAGGGGACGGAAGACACCCATCAGCTCGGCTCTCTGATTACACACAGCCTGGCTCTTTACACTGCACAGGGAGTATATCACTCTCCCCTCCATTCTTCTGCCTGCCAAATCACCCCTGACTGGCCAACTAGCGTTCTTTTCATAATGTAGACTCCAGACCTGGCATGGGTCAGATCACTTCTCAGGCTAAAGGTTTACATTAAGGCACTCAGATAAAGTGATTCATTTTTCCCAGTGTTCTCGGCATATTGTCCTCAGAGCAGAAGCACTTGCTTCCTCGACTGAAGCTTGCCCCAGACCTGGCCCCATCCCCAGGGCTTCCATACACACAAATCACCTCTGAGATTCAGGTGGCCTTGAGCCACACAGATAAGCTCCTCCCTGACCACCACCCCGCCCCACCACCACGCCAGAAGGCCAAGATGGGAATCTTACATCCCAGGGCTGGATGTTTGATTACCCTTATTATCTTAGCTTGCTTTGGCTATAAATTTTATTAGTGGCCATAAAATTATCCATCCACAGCATTTGACTCAGTGACCTCTTGCAAAAGAGAATTCCACAACTAGTGGCACTCAGGGCCTGCAAGGGCAGCCTTTCCTTCCCCATTAATTTATAGCCGTACCTTCATCCATGTTCCTCCCTGTGTGATGAGACTCAGCAAACAGAGGAGGCTGTTCCATGTCATCACACCCGCTATCGAGGCTTAAATCTGGCCCCTCAGCACCTAGGAGCTGTTTGCTTTCATTCTTTGTATTGATAGGAGGTAAAGGGCAGGGCCACCCGCGTGCCACAGGAAGGACCCGGAGCACACGATGGAGCCCAGGGTCCCCTGGCGTGCTTAGGCAATTCCTTTCCACCCGACACTTCCAACGCGCACAGCTGAGGGCATGGTGCAAATACGTCTGTGCACAGGCTCCCTTATGGCAAAGGATGGAGTCCTCCCATCAAACTGGGGGTGTTTCGACATATGCATTTTGGTCCATCTTGTTGACATACTGAATCACAGAACTCTGACTGCATTACGCTTAATGATGTGTCTCAAAGTAGTTTCAGAGATACATCAATGTCACAGGCTAAGACAAGGTGTCCAGTTGACATGACGAGAGAGCTTTCAGGAAGGGGCACCAGTGTCCTCAGAGGTCACCGTCACAATCATGACCACCGCTGAGCACCGACCCAGGTTATAGGTAGTGCTGTGTGTAACCCTGATGACCACACTGTGAAGCCAGCATCGCTGTTGTCTGTAAGGGCACATGGAAACGGCCTGGAGCGGGAAATGCCACTGACCTGGGTCTCCTTCTAGCCTTGAGATTATATTGTGGAGATCACGTCCAGAGAACACTCCGTGGCCATGGCTGTCCCTTCAGGGGACGCCTAGTAGACAAAGATTTAACAAAGAAAAGATAGATGTCTCCAGATGCACTAAAGACACACACACTCTCTCTCTCACATGCATTATTTTATGATCAAATAAAAATAAAGCCAAGCCGGCGTGGTGGTATACGCCTTTAATCCCAGCACTCAGGAGGCAGAGGTAGGAGAATGGCCACGAGTTCGAGGCCACCCTGAGACTACATAGTGAATTCCAGGTCAGTCTGAGCTAGAGTGAGACCCTACCTCGAAAAAAACAATGAAGAAAGAAAGAAAGAGGAAAGGAAAGGAAAGGAAAGGAAAGGAAAGGAAAGGAAAGGAAAGGAAAGGAAAGGAAAGGAAAGGAAGCCAGCCAGCCAAATGGTCTGAAGCTTGATATGATTGATTTCGCTTTCAGTTTGCAACTGAGCAAACTCAGATTCAACAGTCAAGGTGAAATCCCAACCCAGGTCACAATTTGGCCACAAGGTATTTGTTGTCCAAGACCTGGGACTGTGTATGCCTTTCTTCATGCTTCGCATCACTCTGGATGGCCCTGCTACTGGTGGAAGGTGACAATTGTTCCCCGAATGTATAGCTGAGAGCCAGTGTCCTAGAAAGCAGGAAGTAGCATCTTCTCTGTACACTCAACGACCAGGGCACTCCCTGTCCCTGTGAAATCACAGTGTCTGTTCTGCTGTTTTGTTGGTGGTGGGTTTTGGTACTGGGGATAGAAGTAGGGCCTCATACATGTAAGCATATGTTCTACCACTGAGCTACAACCTGCCCCTGTTTCACTTTGTAACTGCCTGTCTCCAGTCTCATCCCACTAAGACGGTAACTCTGTGAGGGCTGCAATTATATCTGTTCTCAGTGCTACCAGCTCAGAACCGTGTCTGCACATGGAATGCATCGAATAAATACATTAATGAATATAGTACTTAGCAAATACATGTAAATAAAAATGAACTTAATCTAGCTGGTGTGGGGTTGTGGGTTTTTTATAATGATAAAAGGTTACTTTTACCTATTTTAAAAAATTAGGAATAAGGGCTGGAGGGATGGCTTAGTAGTTAAGGCATTTGCCTGCAAAGCCAAAGGACCCAGGTTCCTATTCCCCAGGACCCATGTTGGCCAGATACACAAGGTGGTACATGCATCTGGAGTTCGTTTGCAGTGGCTAGAAGCTCTGGTGTGCCCATTCCCTCTCTCTCTCTCCTCTCTCTTGCTCTCTGCGTCTCTCTCTGTCAAATAAATAATTTTTTAAATTAGGAATAAGGGCTAGAAAAATGGTTTAGCAGTTAAGGCTCTTGCTTACAAAGTCAAAAGACTCAGGTTCGATTCTTCAGGACTCACATAAGCCAGATGCCCAAGGTGGTACATGTGTCTGGAGTTTGTTTGCAGAAGCTGGAGGCCCTGGCATGCCCATTCTTTCTTTCTCTCTATCTTCCTTTCTCTCTCTCTCTCTCTCTCTCAAATAAATAAGTAAAAATAAAATATTTGAAAAAAATAGGAACAAGGTGACTAGGTAAAGCATTAACCAGCCAAGCATGAGGACTAGAGTAGATCCCTCGCACCCACGTAAAATACCAGGCGTGGCAGCATACCCCGTAATCCCAGCACTGGGAAGGCAGAGACAGGGGAATCCCAGAGCTTGCCGGCTACCTTATCTAGACCAGTTGGTGATGCCTGGGTTCAGTGGGAACCCCTGTTTCAAAAACAACAACAAAAAAAAGTGGAGAGCAACATAGGAAGACACTTAACATTGACCTCTGGCTTCTAATATGCACACGTACACACGTGGACACGCACCCATGCACACATACGTGGGGCCACACACAAGCCCACATGCACACACACATGCGTAGCACACACACACATCCATATGAAAAGAGGTAAGAATAGGGTACACAAAGCTTTCTATTTCAATAATAGCAAAGTATTTCAGCATATGCTTAATTCAAGATTGTGCTAAGACAAGGCGAGTGACTGGACTGGGGAAAAGAAAGGACAAACAAGGGACAAAAGGAAACGGAGGCAAACAGCAAGTAAGATGGGAGGAGGAGAGTGGAGAAGGGTTCCTCTCCATTGGCTTGATGTCAGCATGCACCACCCACAGCCGGAGAGCAGGAAGTCTCTGGAAAATGGGACAAAGGATCCCAGGAAGACAGAACCCAAGAGAGGGGAAGGCAGCCCAGAGGCTGAAGTCTCACCACCCTGCCCCAGTTTCTCCTTATGCCAGACACACATGCCAGTTACCCTCGACGCCCTCAGGGGCCTGAAGATTCACAAACAGAGCAAGCTTAAAAGATCCATTTCACAAAATTGAGCCATCTCCCTTCCATTTTTCCATTTTCAAAAACAGTCCTAACCTTGGCAGAAAAAAAGGGCTTGACATATCTGAAGAGCTGGGCACTTGCTTCATGTAACTTTTGCAGAACAGAGTTGCGTATTAGTTATGCTGCCGAGGGAAATCACAATAAGATTAAGACACTGCACATTAGATTAGCTGGAAACTGCCGCAGCATTTAATTCTAATACAGATCATGGCCTTTTCCATTTATGTTTAATTGGCTGTGTTTTCTTGTCTGTAGAGGTCATCATGATACATCTCTAAGAAGTCATCCCTTCTCAGGGTCTGTCGTTGCTCTTCATCTAAATCTGGGCTAATGCTTGGAAAACTTACTAAGAAACCAGTAGAGCACTATGGCCTGGAATTTAAAAAGGTGCATTTGGGCTGGAGAGATGGCGTAGCGGTTAAGCGCTTGCCTGTGAAGCCTAAGGATCCTGGTTCAAGGCTCGATTCCCCAGGACCCATGTAAACCAGATGCACAAGGGGGGTGTATGCATCTGGAGTCCGTTTGCAGTGGCTGGAGGCCCTAATGCACCCTCTCTCTCACTCTCTCTCTCTCCCTCTTTCTCTATCTGTTGCTGTCAAATAAATAAAGATAAACAAAAAATTAATAAAAAACAAACAAAAAAGAATTTATTTAAAAAGGTACATTTCTTATAGGTGTCCCACTTCCTCATATTTTGTCTCAGTTTTGCACTCTTACTCCCAGCTGTAAGTGTCCTACCAAAGCCTGAGGAATGATCAGTGAGCCGCATGAAAATGCAACTTTGCATTCTCGGCAAAAGTGAGGAAACAATGCCAGACACCCAACAATGGCGTGCATGCGTGCGTACACGTGTGCGTACATGCGTGCGTGCAGCCAACACACATGCATGTGTACGCATGCACAGGGGTGAGTGAGGCCTGCAGGTGCTAGAACCCAGACACCAGGAACCCTGAGAACATAGGTCTACGAGGCGTGGATCAGCCAGGGAACGTGCTTTTCCTTGTCTGAGGTCAATCAAGAAAGCTGACGGCACCGGCTCGAGATGGCATGATTTCACCTTGCTCTGACCTGGTCAACTCACATCACAGGCAGGAAGGAAAGATGCCCAAACTGGAGATAGGCTGAAGAAAATGGGATTGCCATTGTCATTCCATTTCCTGCCAAAGATGTGTCAGACATTGCGTCCTCAGTAAATGCTGTATGCCTAAGAAGAATTCTAGGCCTGGCTGGGTTAGAAGAACCATGCTTTGGGCCCATCGTTTCTCCACCCAGCCCCCATTTCCCATGTGGGGAGAACTGGTCCATGTAGGAGAGCATGAGATGATGTAGCTGAATGTGTTTTGTAGTTGTCAAAGTCACAATGAAAGCGAAAGTAGAACATTTTGAAATGATCACACGTGTAAAATATGTCCCTAGTTTCACAGTTCAGTGGCCTTCATGCCAAACCTTACAAACACGTCTATGACGTCAACGAAAACATTTCCCACCAGCATCTGAAGTCAGTGTCTCCGATGGCAAACTGGAAACTGACTTGGTTCAGTCGGCTGCTTGTCCCAGAGCAATGATGCTCTGCCTGCCTCATGTGGTTTCAGTTCTGACTTGATCGCATATGTTCTGTCTACCAGCTGCAGAAATGGCGAGCCCTACACAATCCAGAAAAGAAATCTTAAAAATTAGAGCTGGAAAAGTCCTGAGATGTATTCTAGGTCAACTTTCATGCGTCTGTTGATGCATCTCAAAAAAAATATGTCACAGGACTACTCCAAAATGATTAAAAGTCTCAGAAATACAGAGAAGGAGAAAAACAGCATCTGTAGGTAAGCATTAAGCCAGCAGCTCAGTTCTACACAAATGGCCAGCTGTGGGACCTTAATTAAGTCAATTAACCTTTTAACATCTTAACTCCCCAAATCAGAAATGCGCCAAAAGCGGTATTAACTAGGGGCACTTTCAAGCATCTGTCTCTCAAAAAAAAGGGGGGGCTTAAGATTCAAAACCAATGCTCTAAACCTCTCGCCATCTACCTGTGCACAAGGAGGCAGACATGGGAGGGCTCACTAATCTAAAGGTGTTTGACGTTGTCTTACTGTTCCCCCTCTGGGTCTAGGATCACTTACTCTACAAAGCTAGAGAATTAAACTTTCACACCATTCCAGAACTCAGAGAACTCATCAGGGTTGTTTACTGGGAAGCTCTAGGTCACTGATTCTAATCAGGACTGATCCTAATCTTGTCACCAGACTCATGACATTTTGCCTCTGGTGGCTTTCTAAACTAGTCTACCCAGTGAACCTGGATTACTAATAAGATATACTTGTTTTCATGTGTGTGTCTTCTATTCGCATTTAAGAAAAATAGCACTAAGGATGCTTTAGAAGTTTGATCATGTTCAGGTATTATTTCCTTAAGTCTATATTCTCAAATTTTTATTCATGTTATTTTATTTATTTATTGTATTTCAGAGAGAGAGAGAGGATGGGCACACCAGGGCCTTCAGCCACTATAAACAAACTCCAGATGCACGTGCCACCTTATGCACCTGGCTTACATGGGTCCCAGGGAGTTGAACCTGGGTCCTTTGGCCTTGCAGGCAAATGCCTTAACTGCTAAACCATCTCTGCAGCCCCTCAAAAATTAAAATATAATATTTCGAATGTTATAACATATCTGACATTTTAAAATCCTGGCTCTCATGAAGTGTAAAACAGAATTCCAAAGTCCATTTTTTGCCTTTGTCAAGTTTTTTCAAATCTGTCCCTGTGCTTTTACAAAATAAAAATAAAAATAAAAAAACTAGCAAAGAAGCAGAGGTTTTGTGTGAGCTGACACTAGAAAATTGTATAATCTCACTGTATCTTCACTACATATTTTGCTTTTCTTTCTTTCTTTCTTTTTTTTTTTTTTCTATTGTGGCTTGTAACATTCCATCCAGTGTCCTGATTTCTTCACTTGGTTCTACTCAAATTTCTTTTCTATTCAAGACGTTGCTTTTTCTGTCCTATTGTGTATGCTATGGCTTTTCCCCAAGCTCAGTTATACTTTCCACTTGTTGGAACTTTGTAATATGGGTCAGGCCCAGCAAAGTCAATACCAGCTAACTTACTGGGAGCATATCTAACTAGATTTCCCTTAGCTAACAAACTAGGGCCAGCAAGAATGGCATTCCCCAACACCTCAGGGATGCCAGCCAGCGCACTTTATTCCCAAACAGAGTTGGGCCTGCAAGTTCATCTCTGCTATATCTGCCCTTTTGTTACAAACCTTGAGTCCCTGGGGTCTGCTGTTTAAAACAGAGCTGATCTTTTGGGATTCTTGTCTTTCATACACACCTGAAAAGCTATTCATCTTCTCCCAAGTTGAAAGACTCCAAGCTGCGCTGAAAACTCAATCATGTTTGTTGCATTTCCCCAAAATTGAATTATTCTCTTAACCACCTTTTCAGAGAAAGCGACGGGATCTCAACTACGTCTGTCATCTTTCCTCTGCCCCATAAATCATGACTCTATCCTTGGCAGAAAGCAACTTCAAAGTCTATGGTGTTTTCATGGATGTGGGGCAGTCGCACAAACAGGCCCCGGTTCTCACATCCAGGGTCTAGAATCAACCAGGCCATCTCGGAAAGAAACCTGTGCCCAAAGCCGCAAGTTTCGGGGCAGACAGAGGGCAGCCACACCTGTAGTGACCTTTCCCCAGTATAGCCAGCAGCACCTCCATTTTGGAAGGTCACTTCCAGGAGGGCAAGAAGTAAGCCTTGTCTTTTGGAGCCACCTTTCCAACCCTGAACGGTCTGCTTAGCAGAAGTGTTAAAACGACACTATTTGACTAGAAACAGGGATGGCTACCAGCAGAGTCAACTCGAGAGCCAGAGGGAGACAGCATGCGCACATTTTGTAAAGACTTCGTAGTTTTTGCTCCAGAAAAAAAGTAAAAACAGCAAAGTAAAAAAGGATAAACACACACACACACACACACACACACACACGTTTCTTCTGGCACAAAGCAAACTCAAACAGTGTCTCTGAGAAAGACTGAAAACTATCCATCGGAGAGAAAGAAATAGCTAATAAAATACACACAGACTGAATTGAGGATCAGTAAACAGGGCTGCTGAGGAAATATATAAAAGAACTTGAAATCAGATTAGTCCTATAGGAACACAGGTACATGAATGAAGGAATGGAGACGCTCTCTCTTTTCCCCTATAGAACTTTAAGACCAATCACAAAAGCCAGCCATCTACCATGACTCCATTGTATACCTACCAAAAGGGAGCCATATGCCAGGTACGAGGAAACTTCTCCACCATAAGGGGTGTTTTTTTTTTTATTTGTCTATTTGTTTTAGTGTTTATGTGGACACGCATGTTAACGTGTATGAGTGCATGTGTGTGGGATGCATACATATATGTGTATGCATGTGTGTGGAGGCCAAAGGTCAGTATCAGGTGTCTTCTTCAGTGGCTAGCCACTTCATTTTTTTAAAAATTTTTTTTGTTCATTATTTACTTATTTGAGAGCGACAGACAGAGAGAAAGAGGCAGATGAGATAGAGAGAGAATGGGCGTGCCAGGGTCTCCAGCTACTGCAAATGAGCTCCAGATGTGTGCGCCCCCTTGTGCATCTGGCTAACGTGGGTCCTGGGGAATTGAGCCTCGAACCGGGGTCCTTAGGCTTCACAGGCAAGCGCTTACCCACTAAGCCAGCCCAAACCATTTCAGTTTTTGAGGCAGAGACTCATACTGAACCTAAGCAAGCTAACCAGGAAGGCCTAGAAAGTCTCCTGTCTCCTCCTCTTCAGCAATGGGACCACAGGTGCACACCATTATGTCCAGCTTTTACCTGGGTGTTGGATCCTCACACACAAGAAGCACTGTACCTACTGAGCCATCTCCCCAGCCCCATCAACCAAGCGTCCTGCCAGAATCCAAACTCCCGCAGCCCTCGACTCACTAGAATGTCCTTCCGTTAATGCCTCAGACAGACTTTATCCTAGAATGAACCTAGCGTGGCTCATTCCTGCCCACTTTCTCAGTTGATTTCTATATACGATAATCTTCAGTGTTAGATGCCTGTGATAATCCTATGCCTTTCACTTTTCGGGTTCATGTGACTTAAAATATTTCTTACTACTGCCCGTCCAGTACAATGAAACATGTCCCTGATGTTGGTTCAAGCAAGAATCGCGCTTGCTTGCGAGAACAGACTATCAATTTTAAACTAGTCACTGGGAAGGAAAGGGCGGTATTTATGAACTAAGCTTCACTTTCAAATTCTGGACCAACTTCCTTCCAATCCAGGTCACCACAGGGACCTTTTGCCACATTTGAGGGTCAGACATGAAAAGGCAGTAGTGGGAATGAGAGGCGTGGGTTCTCTATCTGGAGAGCCTGCCAAACCCCGCAGACAGGAGAGACTCAGACGAAGGCACCCCGTTTAAAGGAACTTTGTTCTGTGGGTGCTTTGTTTAAATCCCAGAGTGGGAGATGACCCACAATAAGCCGCCTGAACCTTTTTTTTTCTCGGTAATTCTCCGGTTGAAATACAGTATGTGGGAGTTCTTTCAATAGCAGTTATGAGGCCTTTTCAGAGACCAAATTTGAATGCCCCACAGTTACCAAGGGGGAGTAGAGCTGCCCAGCCTCACGCTTCTGAGTCTCTTCTGGGGCCTCCTGGGAGCCTCCCAGCCTCCCCAGCCCACTGGCAGGAGGCCCCGCCCTGGGACACCCCCACCCCACCCCCCCATCCCACCCCTGCAGACCGCTACTGTTTGCACTGCTACTTATCTGCTGCAAGCTGCAGTAATAAGAACAAACTCAGCTAACCTAAATTGGTCCTTTGTTTGCCATTATCATAAAATTTTTATGTAGGAACTAATAAAAACATGTTTTACGTGCACAGTTACATGGGTTTACACAGGCAATAATACCCAGCAAGTTATATCCATAAATTCAGTTATAGACACTTAGGAATAAATATTTTATCTTCCCCAGTGTTTTCATTTATTGGAAGGAAGGTGTGAACATGGAGGTAGATGGCTGGTCCGTGACTTCTGAGAGCCCGCAAGACCCCTGCTTGCCTCTCTGTGGGGCCAGATAGGTTCTCTCCAAAGTTTCTGGGTTATTTTCACAATTAGTTAGCATCTGAAGAACTCAGGCCTCGCATCTAACACCTAGATGGAACACTTTCATAAAAGGTTTCTAAAAATAAAGTCACTTTTGAAATGAGTACAGGATTTTCTTCAGACTTTAAAACAGCCAACAAAAAGATTCAATTCTCTTCCCAACCAGGACTGGGGGGCAGATTTACAATAAATTTAATCAAAGAAGCTTTAATTAAATCAAAATCCAACATCAACAATAACAAAAAAAAAAAAAGGGATCACTGGCTACTCAGTTTCCCTTTGGTCATTGGCTTTAAAACACATGGTATGAAATACATGGGGTTTGCTCTATAGTTCTTCCCATTTAGAGTGCAGCTTTCCAACAGAAATGTAATAGGAACCAAAAGTGCAAGCATATGCATTGCTTTTGACTTTCTAGTAGCCATATTTAAAAAGTTCAAAGAAGCCGGGCGTGGTGGCGCACACCTTTAATCCTAGAACTCGGGAGGCAGAGGTAGGAGGATTGCCGTGAGTTCGAGGCCACCCTGAGACTCCATAAGTGAATTCCAGGTCAGCCTGGGCTAGAGCGAGACCCTACCTCAAAAAAAAAAAAAAAAAAAAAAGTTCAAAGAAAGAGGTGAAATTAGTGTTTTTAAAGGTTTTGTTTAAGAGAGAATGGGAGTGCCAGAGCCTCTTGACTCTGCAAACGAGCTCCAGATACATGTGCCACTTTGTGCATCTGACTTTACATGGATCCTGGGAAATCAAGCCTAGGCCATCAGGCTTTGCAAGTAAGCCTCTTTACGCATTGAGCAATCTCTCTAGCTCTGAAATTAATTTTTTTAAGTTTTAAAAAATATTTTATTTTATTTATTTGACAGAGAAAGAGGGAGAGAGAGAGAGAGAGAATGGACACGCCAAGGCCTCTAGCCACTGCAAACGAACTCCAGATACGTGCACCACCCCCCAACGTGGGTCCTGGGGAATCGAACCTGGGTCCTTTGGCTTTGTGGGCAAATGCCTTAATTGCTAAGCCATCCCTCCAGCCCCCTGAAATTAATTTTAATAACATTTTATTTAACCCAATATACCCAAGACATCATTCACTATATAGTCACTATTATTTAAAACTCACTGCATTATTTTTCATAGACTGTCTTTAAAGTCTAATAAGTATTTTACGTGTGTGGCACAGATCACCTCAGACAAGCCACATCTCACACAGTCAGTATGTACATATGGCTGATCGCTGTACTAGAGAGCACAGGTATCTCTCACAAAGTAAACCTCAACTAGCCTAGGGAAAGATCTTAGAAAACAAGAAAAGCTTTACTATTTATGTTATTTAAAGCATTTTCTTTTCCGTGCTGGGGATTGAATCCAAGCCCTCGCATATACGAGGCAAATGCTCTGCCTCTGAGCTGCTTCCCATTGCAGCCCCTGTGTGGTTATTCTATATCCTGTAAAACTTGGAATTTAGAGTACTACGAACCCAGAATTGATTACTAAAATTATGTCATTCTAAAGGTCTGCCTTTGCTGTCTATAACTCATTGTTAGATAAGCAAGAAAGAAAAATACTTGACAGTGAAGCAGAAACCCTATACCAATGGTGACTAGAGGTGCATTAGAAAGTGTCACCACTGTGCCCCTCTATCAGCTTCAGGCCCCTGAAGCCCCTCAAAACCTGACCATACTGTTTCCCTTCCATTTAAATTGCACCCTTGGAAAATGAGGACTCTTTTTTTTTAATTTTTAAAAAGTATTTTATTTATTTATCTGAGAGAGTGAGAGAAAGAGGCAGGTAGATAGATAGATAGATAGGCAGACAGAGAGAGAATGGGCATGCCAGGGCCTCTAGCCACTGCAAATGAATTCCAGACACATGCGCCACCTGGTACATCTGGATTATGTGGGTACTAGGGAATCAAATCCGGATTCTTAGACTTCGCAGGCAAGCATCTTAACCTCTAAGCCATCACTCCAGCCCAGAATTCTTTTTGGTGACATTTTTTTTAATTTTTTTTGTTTATTATTTATTTATTTGAGAGAGACAGAGAAAGAGGGACAGAGAGAGAAAGAAAGAATGGGCGCTCCAGGGCTTCCAGCCACTGCAAACGAACTCCAGATGCGCCTCCTTGTGCATCTGGCTGACGTGGGTCCTGGGGAATCAAGCCTCAAACCGGGGTCCTTAGGCTTCACAGGCAAGCGCTTAACCACTAAGCCATCTCTCCAGCCCTTTGGTGACATTTTTAAAAGACATTATTATCAGATTTCCACAATCTTTTATATAAAAAAAATGTTTTATTTTTATTTATTTGAAAGAGAGAGAGGTAGACAGATAGAGAGGGCCTCTAGCCATTGCAAATGAACCCCAGATGCATGTGCCACCTTGTGCATCTGGCTTACGTGTGTCCTGGGGATTAAAACTTGGGTCCTTTGGCTTTGCAGGCAAATGCCTTAACCACTAAGCCATCTCCCCAGTCCTTCACACCCTTTAAAAATTTGCCTCTCGATTCATCCTCCCACAATTCCTCTGATTCTTTGATACTAAGCATTCTGAAAAGAAGTTCTGGGTGAAAGTGAGGGACTCTGTGGTTCTGATATTTTAAAGTAAACATCAACAATTTATTTAGTTCCTCTTCTGACTGAATGTTGCCACCTAAATAATGTCAATGATTCTAAGTCTATATATCATGTTTTGCAAGTGTCATCCTTGATAGGCTAGTGTACTTAACAGTGCATATTGATGCATGTTAGGCAAGCTGCTCTGGAGGGCAGGGACCAGAGTTGCTGAGTATACATTTACTGAGCTAACCACAGCAATGCCTACATAGAAATGCTTAATTATCATGTGTCAAGACTATTGATTCATAACATGCTGGGCTAAGAGCTCCAAATAAACATAAGAGTCACAAGTGTGTGGTCTTAACATGAAACGAGGATTCTCACAATGATATTTTCCCCCTTCAAGGTTCAAGGCAAGTCCTTAGCCGCAGGTCATCATGAGAACAGGGGACTTTGAGAAGGATCTCAAGGATGTGAAAAACACACTCTCCACTCCAGCGCGAGGGAGCAGGAGAGAAGCAGATCCCTGCCCAGCCTGCCCAGCCTACCCAGCAAGTTCCATGCCAGCGAGAGACCCTGACTCAAAATACAACATAAAGAAGCAAGCAAGCCAGACAGGAAGGAAGGAAGGAAGGAAGGAGGAGGGAAGGAGGGAAGAGGGAAGAAGGGAAGGAGGGAGGGAGACAGCATCTAAGGAATGACACCTGAGGTTGTCCTCTGTTCATGCACCACACACACACACACACACACACACACACACATACACACACACACAAGATAAGATGATTAAGTGAAATTGAATCCCAGAATTGCCCCCTATATTGGAGTGGGAAACAATTCTATGAAAAATGTTGGGGGGGGATTGAAATATGGATGATATATAAAAGTATTCATCAGTGTCAATTTTACTGAACTGGATAACTCTATTCTGTCTACTCAACAAAATATGCTATTCCCAGGAAGTATGTAATGAAGTAGATAGGCATAAACGCTCATGGTGCATGTATCTTATCCCTCAACTGGTTCAGACAAACTAATTTGTAGTTACTTAGGTACAAGGAATAAAGGTATCCTTTGTGCTATTCTTTTAAAGTATATTTTATTCATTTATTTGAGAGAGAAAAAGAGGCGCGGGGGGGGGGGAGAATGGGCACGCCAGGGCCTCCAGCCATTGAAAACAAACTCCTGACACTGTGCGCCTCTTGTGTATCTGGCTTATGTGAGTCCTGGGGAATCAAACCTCAAACCAGGATCCTTTGGCTTTGCAGGCAAACGCCTTAACTGCTAAGCCATCTCTCCAGTCCCCTTTGTGCTATTTTTATCCATGCAACTTTTCTGTAAATTCAAAGTTATTTCTAGGAAATACACACACACATACATACACACACACACACACACACACACACACACACACGCATGCATTTTGCTTCTCTTCAAAGAGGAAAAATGATGGGGAAAATCGCCAAATTTTTCCTTCAGGACTATAAGAGATAATCTCTTGTGCTCTCTACCTAATTTTCACAATAACCTCTTGCCTTTAATGTAAAAGAGGTCTAGGATTTTCTCAGTTTGGTTCCGCTCTGGTAAGGGCTCACTTCTTACTAATCACCGCTGTACTTGCTAAGAGCTTGAGCTCTTCTGTGGGACCCCTCTGTAGGCTTAGGATGCAGAGCATGGGACTCAGGAGCAGACCAGAGCTATGTCTTTTTCCTTTATTTTCCTAGGGAGACCCTGGAGTTTCTGTCAATGGTTAAAGCAATCCTTACAGTGGCTTTGACCACTGATAAGACTCTCAATGATGCTTGGTTGCCTATTCCTCTGCCACCCACAGCTAGCTTTACTTTATGGAGGGTCAAGGCACCTATGAGAACTGGTTTGTTAAGGCATTTTTATTGCCTTGGCCATCCTAGCTGCACCCCCAGAAATTCCATTTACTCTGAACCAATCTAATCCTTTAGTTTATCATTGCACCTTCCATGTAAAGAGGACCATGGGAACAGAGCAGGGTCAGGCCTTAAAGGTCAACAAGGCCCACCTCTTCTTCTGATGCAGGGATATTGCTCAGGGTCTTCAGTCCTTTGGTCCCTTCTGGAAGCCTCCAGAGCTTGTAACTCTCCACTTTGCACAGCAACATGTCCCTTAATCGGGTAGCTCTGACTGTAAAGGTTCTTTGCCAGTCAGCCAGACACTGCTTCTTGAAAATGGAAAGCAATTTGAAGGCAGGGAACTTACCTCCATTACCTTGAGAGCAGGCACACAGGAAACAGGCTGGGGCTAGAAGAGACAGTTAAACAGATAGCCTACACACACCGAGTCTCCTTCTAGTCTCAGGAATAGTTAAAAGTTGTGTCCACTGTGTCTTTCAAATGACAGTGCTTCAAATATGTGTAGATGCTCTTATTCTGTTTTTCGCCTATCCAGCCTAAAGCCCCCCCACCAACCCCCATAACTATGCCTCATACCACACACGTTTTAAACTGTGGTTAATTACTGATATTAGCCTACCTTTGCTCGTTTGCAACCATTCATTTGATCAGCTACTTATTCATTTCTTTCCAAAAGGAGTTTGCAGTTTTTCAGAATGGGCAAATACAATAAAATGAGTAAAGTCGATATTATTAACATATGGAAAATAGGTTCAAGAGGAGAAACCTAACATATCAAAGGAAAATTCCATTCTGCTCTTGACACTGATCACTAAACATAATTCTAAGGTTCTTGGCGCAAAGATGGAGGGGAAGCAGCAGGAGTGTCACAGCTCCTTACCAAGCTGGCAAAGACCACTCCCTCAGGAGGGACAAGGTTAGTCCCTGTACGAAAGACAAGTTTGTCAGTGGAGGGCACAGCAAAGAGGGAACCCTGAGCTACAAAATGGACTGTGTCTGTTCTCAAGCTCGCTGCAAATAACGAAGCAAAATGAAAATAGTGATGTATGATGGAGGCTTAAAGGCAAAAGACGAAAACATAATTGAGAACAGTTATTTAAAAACTGGTTAAGTGGGCTGGGGAGATGGCTCAGTGCTTAAAGGCACTTGCTTGCAAAGCCTGCTGGCCCAAATTCGATTCTCTAGTACCCACGTAAAGCCAGATGCATGAAGAGGCACACACATTTGGAGTTTATATGCAATGGTAAAAGACCCTGGAACATTCGAATACTCCTCTCCTGTCCTTTCTTCTTTCTCTCTCTCTCTCTCTCTCTCTTTCTTCTCAAGTAAATAAATAAAAATATTTTTAAAGTGGCTAAGGGAAGCTGTGCATAGTGAGACACACTTGACATCCAGCACTTAAGACGCTGAGATAGGAGGATTACAATGAATTCAAGGCCAGCTTTAGCTACATAGTGAGTTCTTAGGCAAGCCTCAAACACAGTGAGACTTCTGTCTCAAAAAGAGGGGAATTGGGCTGGAGGGATGGCTCAGCGGTTAAGGCATTTGCCTGCAAAGCCAAAGGACCCAGGTTCGATTCCCCAGGACCCACGTTAGCCAGATGCACAAGGGAGTGCATGCATCTGGAGTTTGTTTGCAGTGGCTGGAGGCCCTGGCGTGCCCATTCTCTCTCGCGCTCTCCCTCTTTCTCTGTCAAATAAATAAATAAACAAAACAAACATTCTTAAAAACCATTTAAAAAAAAGAGGGGGATTAGGTTGATTTGATTCAAATGTGTAACTGTTTCCTTCAATATTCTAATTTTATCCAAATGTATATCTTAGAGTACTTAATTTGTTAGTCATCATTTAAATAACTGTCCCTAGGGCTGGAGAGATGGCTTAGCAGTTAAGCGCTTGCCCATGAAGCCTAAGGACCCCAGTCCGAGGCTCGACTCCCCAGGACCCACATTAGCCAGATGCACAAGGGGGAACACACGTCTGGAGTTCGTTTTCAGTGGCTGGAGGCCCTGGCGTGCCCGTTCTCTCTCTCTCTCTCTCTCTCTCTCTCTCTCTCTCCCTCCCTCTCTCTGTTGCTCTCAAATGAATAAATACAAATAAACCAAAAAATTAAAAAAAAATAACTGTCCCTTAACAAAACTGTTCCTCCCTTTGGATTCTGAGCCCTGGAAATAAAACTGTCTACGAATATACTCTCCTGTGATCCTATATTCTTCATTAAGTGGTTTTGGAAATGGTAGAGGCCAGATAAATCAAAGGTAAAGTCAGGATTTTGTTACAAAAAGGACCCTAAACAAGATGTCACGATCCTGCTGCTAAGCAGGAAGAGCAGGTACCCACCCATAAATCCAGGATTTTAGGCAGGATGTAGTTTAGGGAGGGAAAACTGTCACAGTTGTTAATTTTTACATCACTGTTAGCTAAAAATATCTCCCCTGTTCTGCAGATTAAGAAGCTGAGGCCCGGAGAACTTTCACAAAGGTCACAGAGCTAGAAATATCCAAGGAAGGATCTAAATGTCAGGCTGTCTGGCTCTCCATGTGCCCTTTGCCCATTCTACCGCCTGCCTCCCTGGGACTCATGAATAATTCAATGTCACCTTGGTAGGCTGACCTGACCATGGAGCTCCTGGGGTTCACCAGGCTACCCCAAGAGGAAAGACAAGTTTAGACTGCCTAGCTAGTAAAGATCTAAAACTCGATTTTCCTAGAAAAAAAAAAAATGCTCTGGTCAGTAACATTTGCCAGGTTCCCCGGTGTAGACGTAGGCGCGTGGCAGGTGTGTGGGCTCTTCCTCAATGCTCCTGCAGCACTGCTGTGTTGACGACCCACTATCCCTCAAAGACCCGTGCACTATAGCTCTGGCCCTAGCCTGGAGCTACAGGGAGGCGGTAGAAAGTTTCAGAGGTGGGGTCCAGTGGGAGCAAGTTAGGTTATTAGAGGTGTGCCCTTCAAAGTGACTTGAGGACCCTGGTCTGTCTTGTCTCTCTGTTGGCTTCCCTTCCACCACAAGAACAGCCTGCTCTACCAAATGCCCCAGCCGTGATGGGCTGTCCCTCCATAGGCACAAAATTAGGCAATGGGTCACCTGACCTTAGACGGAACCTTCGAGTCTACAAACCAGACGGCACCGTGGACGTGGTGCCTCAGGCCTTTAATCCCAGCACTCAGGAGGCTGAAGCAGGAAGACCTTGGTGAGCTCGAAGGCAGCTGGAGCTACAAAGTGAGTTCCAGGTTAGCCTGGGCTAGAGTGAGACCAGTCTCAAATCAATAACAAAAATGCGAGTCAAAATAAAGCCTTGCCCCCTTTTAAGTTGGCTATGTTAGATGTTTTGCTACAGGAATGTAAAGTTGACCAACACTGGCAGTATCCAAGAAGTCCTACTTGGTACCTGGTTTGCTCCTCAAAACAGACAAGTGCCCCATTGACCTTATGTCGCATCTCCTCTACCGCCTCCCCCTTTCTCGCTTACACTCATTTCATAACAGCTGTTCCTGCAAAGGGAAGAGGAGACTGGCTGGCCTGTATATGAGCTAGCTCAAATAAATCAAGAACTCAGGACAGATTCCAGAGACAACCTGTCCTGAATAAAATTGACCCTGAAGACTTAGAAACTCATTATAATACTCCATGAGTGACTTTATTGTTGTGGTGGTTTGATTCAGGGTGTCCCCCATAAACTCAGGTGTTCTGAATGCTAGGTTCCCAGCTGATGGAGATTTGGGGATTAATGCCTCCTGGTGGCAGTGTATCTGTTGGGGGTGGGCTTATAGGTGTTTTAGCCAGTTTCCCCATGCCAGTGTTTGGCACACTCTCCTGTTGCTATTGTCCACCTTATGTTGGCCAGGGGTGATGTCCGCCCTCTGCTCATGCCATTGCTTTCCCCTGCCATCGTGGAGCTTCCCCTCGAGCCTGTAAGCCAAAATAAATCTCTTTTTCCCAGAAGCTGTCCTTGGTTGGGTGATTTCTACCAGCAATGTGAACCTGAGTATAACAATTGTTAACATAAACATGTGCCCAGATCTACATAACTCTGAGTGTAATGTAACCATGGTCACTACAGCATTATGATGATCACTAATCTATATTACTGTAGATATTGGTAAGTTAAGGAAAAACACAGTTTACTGAGAGTAGTAGGTGCTGGGTAACTAGTTCTTACTATTACAGCTTCACAAACATCTTTACTGGCATTGATATGGCGTTTGCTCATGTGACTTAGATGCTGTTGATGTATATGAAGAAAATTCAACCAAGTAGTTAGAAAATAGAGGAACACAACATCGGGTGTCTTGCTTAATCAGTTCTCCACCTTATGTTTTGAGACAGGATCTCACACTGATCCCAGTACATCTAGGAAAGCTAGCCAAAAGCCTCAGGGGTCCTCCTGTCTACATACCCAGTGCTGGGATTAAAGACACATACTGCCGCACCCAGCTTTGACATGAGTTTTGGGGATCCAAACTCAGACCTCATGTTTGCACAGCAGGTATTTTGCCAACTAAGCCATCTCCCCGGCCCCAGCGGTTTTTTCAAAGCTCATTGAAACGAGTAATCTAACACTGTATCAATAAACTTTTAGTACCCTATTGTAGTAAAATCTGCTAGGTTACCTGCACTTCACATGGGTCTTATGTAACATAATGCAGAGGTCACTTGTACAATACTGGCTTATTGAGTTAGGCACATGCCGTTATATAGTGCCAATAGATCACATCCGTTAATATCACCACGAACCTTGACAGAAACGTCTTTTAGGATTCAGAGGCATTCGGGACCGAGGTGGCAGAATCAAGTTCCCAAAGTTTGAGCTTTTCAGTTGAAAGCTGAAATTTTATGATTGATAATCCAATCCAGTTAGTTGCTTTCCTTTAAATATTCTTATAGGAAAATTCATTCTTTTCATTCCTTTTAGAGAAAATGTCTTCAAAATATACCAGTCTAAACAATCACCATTTGTCTGTTCTTTTTTCAAGCAAAAAATATATCCCATTAAAAAAGAGAAAAAATATATATAGTCAAGACTGCAATTCAGGCAACTACTAGTGCTTTTCCTGGAACTGACCATCTCATGCCACCAAAATCCTGCTGGTCAACAAGCATTTCCAGACTTCATGAAATCAACCATGGTTACTATTGTATTGGGCATGTTCTTAAGCAGAACTTTACTTTCTAAAAAAAAATTTTCAAATGCATGATAAACAATTCCCTGACTGGCATAGTCATGCTAAGGAGTCACCAGTTTTGTCCATGAGTATTTTCTTTAGGTGGTGGCACACGCCTTTAATCCCAACACTCAGGAGGCAGAGGTAGGAGGATCACCATGAGTTCGAGGCCACCCTGAGATTACATTGTGAACTGCAGGTCAGCAGCCTCAGCTAGAGTGAGACCCTACCTCGCAAAACCAAAAAAATAAAAAATAAAAAAAGAGGCAAATAATGTCTAAGTATGGGATGAAAGTCACGGAGGCTTTTGCTGGGAACTTGTTCTGCATTGGTGGGGATCTAACCCAGGTCCTTGCACATGCTAGGTAAGCGCTCTACCACTGAGCTACATCTCCAAGCCCATGACAATAACTTTGACCACATAAAGCCAGTAGAAGTGTATAGAGAACTCATAAGATCCACAAAGCATGTTTTGAAGAATACTGTACCAGAAAGTCAAAACCTAAGCAAAGCAAGAAATGGCAACGAAAGAATGTGATGACCATGAGATAACTAGTGATGAATATTGAGAAAGCAGGAAGCGCCCACTGCATTCCCAGTTTTCAGGGTTTCTTGCATCTCAAGTCTTCTCAAAAATTCTAAACTAGCAGGGCGTGGTGACGCACGCCTTTAATCCCAGCACTCAGGAGGCAGAGGTAGGAGGATCGCCGTAAGTTCGAGGCCAGCCTGAGACTACATAGTGGATTCCAGGTTAACCTGAGCTAGAGTGAGACCCTACCTCCAACCCCCCCCCCAAAAAAATTCTAACTTATCTGCATGTATGACTTTCAAAACTAATTGAAAAGTATTTCAAAATGTGAACTTTATAAGTAACTTCAACAGTCTTCAAAGACATAATTCACTGACTGGACCATGTAAAGGAGTAGAATAGTTGTGCAAATATAAACGCAATCAGGAAATACAATTTTGTTTTTAATGCTGATGCCTTCTAAGGTCTCTGACAGCCAACCCTAGTGATAAGATAAATAAACTGTAACTTTTTCCAGTTCTGCCAGAAGGCCTGGGTGCTTGTGCACACATGTGAATGGGTGTGTAGGAAGATGGGCATGTTTTGTGAGTGCATCCTCAAATCATTCAATGGTATATAGGTAACACAATTCATCAAGGGTGTTATTAACTACAAGGCTGAGTTTTATGGGGGAATGCTCCCAGTCCCAGCACACCGCCTTCCTTTCCCCCAATGCTCACTGTCCCAGAGTCAATCATGGGAGAATAGGCACATGGATGAAGGAGTCCCACACTGGGGTAAGGGTGAGTGTGTGTGTGTGTGTGTGTGTGTGTGTGTGTGTGATGTAGTTACCTTTGTGTTGCTGGGACAAAACACCCAACCAACAGCAGCTGATGGGAGGAAAAGGATGTATTTTGGCTCAAGGGGAAGCTTCATGATGGCAGGGGAGAGCATGGCATGAGCAGAGGCTGGGCGTCACTTCTGCCACAGCAGGTGGAAACCAGCAGCAAGAGAGTAAGCTCAGCTCTGGCAAGAGGGAGCTGGTGGGAACACCCCTTAAGCCCACCCCCAGCAACATGCCTGCTCCTCCAGCGAGGCTCCACCACCCAAGCAGTCAGCAGCTGGGGGCCAAGCATTCAGCACATAGGAGTTTATGGGAGACATGCGATTCAAACCACCACTGGTGTGTGTGTGTGTGGTGTGTGTGTGTGTGTGTGTGGTGTGGTATATGCATGTGTGTGCAGACGGACGTGCCCTGTGCGCACACGTGCAGAGGCCGAGGAGGATGTTGGGTGTTCTCTTCTACAATTCTCCCATCTTATTTCGTAGAGCCAAGGTGGCTCATTAAATCCGGAGCTCACAGCATTTTTATTGTATTTATTGATTGATTTTAGTTAGATTGGCTGACCAGAAACACCAGCAATCTTCCTGTCTCTACCCTCTTAGAGCTGAGGTTACAATATATGCATCTATGCCTGTTTTTGTTGTTGTTGTTGTTTTGAGATACAGTCTCACTCTAGCCCAGACTGACCCCAGAATTCATTATGTCTCAGCATGGCCTCAAACTCATGGAAATCTTTTTACCTCTACCTCCCAAGAGCTGGGATTAAAGGCATGTGCCAACCTGGCTCCATGCCTGCTTTTGACATGGGTGCTAGGGATGGAATTCAGGTCACTGTGCCTACACAGCAAGCATTCTTCTCCACTGAGTCACCTCCCCAACCCCCTACACTGACTTCTTGAAACATACCTTGATGGGTCCAAGGTTCAAAAACAACCTATTGATTGGACATCTTCTTTGGTACAACATGCATGGACTCGGAGCAGTGTTCCTAATAGAAATACAATTCTAGACAAATTGAATTTAAAGGTCAGATCTATCACAGAGAAGAGGGGATCTGAAGGGGGCTGGTACTTGCTGCCCCCTGAGGCACCATCTTCCCATGCAGCCTAAGATGCCCTTCCCTCTGGGGACAGCTGGAGGCAGAGGTGGGAGGGGAGAGGGAGCTAAGCAGTCACGCTCCTGTTCGTGGTGAAAGTGCACCGGGCTGGATTAATTACCACAGTCATTATCTCCGCAGTTTTCAAACAAGGTGATAAACGCTAAGAGCATGATATGTGCAAAATGAGGAGAGAAAAAAAAAAAAGGGAGCGATTCTGGGCAAACTGGGACTGTGACTAGGCATTTATAGTAGCCAGCTTTTCCTTCAGCAATAGAAAATGCCTCACTCTCCTGTGTCTTGTTCTACACTAGAGCAAGTATTTCCAACGTGAGCTGCTTTCCACTCCTTCAAAAAGTATTGTTCCAAGAGACTTCCGGTTAAGATGGTGGCGTAGGAACTCCGCCAAAGCAGCCTAGGGGAGAAAAAGCCAAAAAAAAAAAAAAACCACCAAAAAAAAAGTATTGGTCCAAGAAAACATTATGCAAATCTGCTTAGGAAGGGGTTTTTGTTTTATTTATTTATTTTTTTATGAGAGAGACAGTGAGAAAGAGAGAACTGTCATGTCAGAGCCTCTAGCCACTGCAGACTCAGACGTGTGCACACGCATCACCTTGCGCATCTGGCTTACATGGCTTCCGGGGAGTCGAACCCTGGGTCCTTAGGCTTCGCAAACAAATGCCTTAATCGCTAAGCCATGTCTCCCACACTAGAAAGTGTTTTGTTGTTTTCTTTTTTAATGTTGGGGGGGGGTGTGATATGTGGCACATGCACATCTCTGTGCAGACGGCGTGGCCCCATGCGTGTGCATGTGGAGGCCGGAGGAGCCAGGCAGCGTCCTTGTCCCCTCACTTACCCACATGTTTTCCTTGACATGGAGTCTCTTGCCCAATAAGGAGCTGCTGTGCATCAGCAAGCCCCCAGGATTACCGGGTCTGCACCCCAGCTTTTTATGTGAGTAAGTTCTGGAGAATCAAACGCAGTAGTCCCTCATGCTTGAATGGAGGGCGTTCTTAACCACAGAGCCACCTCCCCAGCCACAGAGTGTTTTCCTTTAGGCCCTGCAAGGAAAATGATGAACTGTTCGCACCACTGCCTTCCCCAGGAAGGTTACTTCTCCCCAAATACCACTGAGAAGAGAAGGATCGCAGCAGTTTCCACGGCACTAATGGAGACACCTCTAGAGAAAGCCTCTGCCTTCAGGGTATTTTTAAAAATATTTTTTATTTATTTATTTGAGAGAGAGAAAGAGAGAAAGAGAGAATGGGCACACCAGAGCCTCCAGACACTGCAAACAAACTCTAGATGCATGTGCCCCTGTGGAGAGCTTTGATGCACACGATGTGGCTTACACTTGTGTCTTTAGTCAACACAGCAAGAGCCATAGCATCTCACTGACCTGGCTTCATCATCCCATCAGCACGTCCTCCTAAACACAACCCTTTTTTTCACTTTTTTTGGGGGGTAGGGGTTCAAGGTAGAGTCTCACTTTAGCCCAGGCTGACCTCGAATTCACTATGTAGTCTCAGGGTGGCCTCGAACTCACAGCGATCCTCCTACCTCTTCATCTGGCTTACATGGGTCCCGGAGAGTAGAACCGGGACCCTTTGGATTTGCAGGCGAACGCCTTAACTGCTAAGCCATCTCTCCAGCCCGTGCCTTCAGTTTTTTAAGGGGAGAGCATGGGATCCAAGGACCTCTGAATTTAAGACTGGCCGCAGAAAAACAAAGCACCTATTAGACCAGAGTTGGAAGGTGCGGCTGAGGACTGTTCGCGTGCCCTGGGTGGATGACCAAGTGTGGTAGTGAACTTCATCTCCACCCCTCTCCTCTCCTAACTCCACAGATCTGACAACTCCCCAGGCCCTCTGGGGCAGTCCTGTCTGCTATGCATGTCGTGCAGATAAAGGAACCAGAAACGTGGTTTAGAGGTGAAATAGAGCCCAAGACTGGATACTACAGCCTCCGAGCAGTATTGCTGATTTCCTTTGGAATCACTGCTCACGTGAACAGTTCATCTAATTCATGGTATGTAAATAACCAATATTAAGATGCATTTTTTCCCAGAAAGATGAACGGAATTCATATCTGGCTTCTATTTATTCTTCCCCAACACCATGGCTGTGCCTCGTGGGCTGACAGAGCTGTGTTAGACAAGACCCCTGAGGAAAGGGACTAAGCCTGGTCACCTTTGTGTCACATGGTATTTTGTGGGTTTTCCCAAGCATTGAAAGAGCTAAAATACTGAATTCAGTATTTAAAAGAGCCATTTTTAGCTTGGCATGCTGGCACATGCCTTTAATTCCAGCACTCGGGAGGCAGAGGTAGGAGGATCGCTGTGAGTTCAAGGCCACCCTGAGACTACATAGTGAATTTGAGGTCAGCTTGGGCTAGAGTGAGGCCCTACCTTGAACCCCTACCCCCCAAAAAAGTGAAAAAAGGGTTGTGTTTAGGAGGACTGATGGGATGATGAAGCCAGGTGAGTGAGATGCTATGGCTCTTGCTGTGTTGACCAAAGACATAAGTGTAAGCCACATCGTGTGCATCAAAGCTCTCCACAGGGGCTCTGGAGCCCTGAACCCACAAGCAGCAATGTCCCCTATCACCCAGCAGAGTCTGGGTCACAGTCACTGCCCACCATCAAGAGAACAAGGTCACTATGCCACTCCTGGAAAACCACCACACATACACACACACACACACACACACACACACATATACAAAGAGAAACACTGAGAACTGCCCATTTCTCACCCTAAGACACAGTGGGCAATGCCCACCTCAAGTATCTGAAGCACTGTCCCTTGTGTCCCTACTGTGCCTGGCTCAAGAAATGCTTGGTGAATGATTTAATGTGTGAATCTCTACGGTGTGGTCAAGCATAGCAACACTGCTTCTCAGGTCACAGTATTGATGGGAGGGGACAGTCCAGTGGAGATGACAGCCCGACACAGAAGACCAAGGTTCCAGAATTCTTTATGACCTTCTCTTCCCACCTGGGGAGATCTGGATTCCAGAACCATCATTATAATTTCTTTCTTTCTTTCTGTCTTTTTTTTTTTTGAGATAGGGTTTCACTCTGGCCCAGGCTGACCTGGAATTCACTATGGAGTCTCAGGGTGGCCTTGAACTCATGGCAATCCTCCTACCTCCGCCTCCCGAGTGCTGGGATTAAAGGCATGTGCCAACACGCCCAGCTCTAATTTCTTCTTTCTTTTTTTTTAATTATTTTTATTTTCAAGGCAAGCCCAGCAGACTGGCCTTTTTTTTTTTTTTTTAATTCAACAGAATGAGAGAGTAAGAGAGGAGACGGAGAGAGAATTGGCATACCAGGGCCTTCAGCCACTGTAATCGAACTCCAGACGTGTGCGCCACCTCGTGTGTGATCTTGCGTGCTTGCGTCACCTTGTGCATCTGGCTTACATGGGACCCGGAGAGTTCAGCTGAACATAGGTTGTTAAGCTTCGCAGGCAAGTGTCTTAACCACTAAGCCATCTCTCCAGCCCCATTATACTTTCTTATCTGTGCTCACATCGAATATACAATAAAGTCTCTCCCCCAAGCAGACCCTTTGGGCGTATCTGTCTCCAGGCCAGAGAGGACCCAGAAGAACAAGGGCCCAGGTGTCCAAACACGGGCTCTTCCAAGGCAGCCTCAGCCTCATGTTGTCACTGCCCTCGTCAATAGCACTTTTGCCCCCCCCCCCAGCACATAAATCAGTGCCGAGGTCTGAGGCTTCCTTCCAAATATTGGTGGAACCTGTAAACTTCCACTACTGCCTTCTCTGGAACCTGAGATCTGCCCTTCCTTCTCCCCCGATTCGTCATTTTTTTTTAAATGTTCCGTCTTCATCTTCTGCTTCTTCCCCAGCTCCCGTCACCCTACTATTCCCATGACCATGGGTCTGCAGATGTGCTCCTTTCTTCTTCTGTAAGTCCTTGCCCCAAGTTTGCTTACCAGTGATAACAAACAGGTAAGGAGTGCTAGGCTGCTAGTGTGTAAAGGCACTCTGGGTTACAGTTCAAATGCTTAGCCTTAAGCATAATACGTATACACTAGATGTACAGTCAGTGTACAATGTTCATATATAGCTAGATGCTTGCATACCTCAGGATATATCCAGTGATTAGACAGTACAGCTAGTAAATATGTACTAATTAACTGGTTTCCACTGAGAGTCCTTTTACTCACTGCACACAAATTCTCGGAGATTCAAATCAATCCCAAAGAAACTATGTAAGGCAAGGCGGAAAGGACAGACCATTTATAAGCTAGACCAGAAGGTCTTGGAACTATCATTAAATGGTTATGTGACTTAACACATTTAAAAAAAGATGAAGGGATGGCTTAGAGGTTAAGGTGCTTGCCTGCAAAGCCTAAGGACCAAGGTCAATTCCCCAGTACCCACGTAAGCCAGATGCACAAGGTGGTGCATGCATCTGAAGTTCATTTGCAGTGGCCAGAGACCCTGGTGCACCCATTCTCCCTTTCTCTCTCTCTCTCTCTCTCTTTCTCTCTCTCAAAAATAAATAAAAATAAAAATATTTTTATAAACAGTGGACTGGAGAGACGGCTCAGCAGCTAACGTGTTTGCCTGCAAAGCCTAACACCCTAAGTTAGATTCCCCAGTACCCATGTAAAGTCAGATGCATAGTGGCACGTGTATCTGGAGTTCATTTGCAGCAGCTGAAGGCCCTGGTACACCCATTCTATCTGTTTTTCTTCTATCTCTTTCTGCAAATAACAAATAAATTTTTTTAAGAGATGAGAAAATGAAAATTGAGGGTTAGGTAGCCAAATATGAATGGTCCCAAGGACCTGCAAGTGAAATAAAACAGAACCTCCAAACCAAGTTGGTTTATTAACATTACAGTTACTAGCTTGTAGAAAGAGCATCAGTCTTGTGTGCATGTGTGGTAGTGAGGGTTGAACCCAGCACCTCTCTTGCCACTGGAATATAGCCCGGGCCCCATCCTTTCCTTTTTTTTTTTTTTTTTTTTAAATTTTGAGACAGTCTTGCTGAGTGCCTGTGCTGGCTTTGAACTCACTCTGAAGCCCCGGCAGGCCTTGAACTTATGATCATGCTGACTCAGCCTCCCAAGCAGTTGAGACAAGCCTGTGTCACCAGGCCTAGTCCTGCCGAATAGTCTTAATGACAATTCACTAAGCAAATACTCAACCCTTTGCTGGTAGTGAGTCCAGAAATGTATTATTCCTGTGTGAGAGGTATCTATGTGAGCTCACATCTTGGTTTGCTTATCTTTTCCATATCTACATACTTCTTAGGATTGCTAGAAATTTCCTCCAAGGGCATACACACATACATACCCAGCCCTATGCCAAACAGTGAGTACTCATGCACTATATAATTC
Source organism: Dipus sagitta (assembly GCA_036346955.1). Lineage (NCBI taxonomy): Eukaryota > Metazoa > Chordata > Mammalia > Rodentia > Dipodidae > Dipus > Dipus sagitta. The sequence continues at coordinate 328,650,853 of CM070770.1, forward strand.
TTGCTTTTACTACTATTAAGCTAACTCAATGCTAGTCACAGATGGCTGCCAAGGTGAGAGGCGATGAACTTGGTAACTCGAAAACTAGTATAGGAGAAGGAACTGGGGAATGTGAAATGCTAAACGCTTAAAGCTGTCTGGAGCAGAGAGGGACTTCACTGACTTGTCTCCTTGCAAGGGGAAAAACTGCCTCAGGTTATAACATCAGCGGCAGATGTGGGAGTGGAGGGAAGGTTCTGCAGTTTCTTATCATCTCCAGAGCTTTCCCGAAGGGAGGGCTGGAACACTTCACAAGGTTGAGAGGTTGAGGCACACGTTTCAGGGGTGGGGGCGGGGAGGGTGTGTAAATGTATACATGCGTGCACACGTGACGCGGAAGCCACAGGACAACATGGGTATGCTCCGCTAATGCCCCTCTGCCTTACTTCCCTGAGACAGCCTCTTACTTAATCAGCAGCTCCCCACTGATCAGTTAGACTGACTGACCAGGGAGCCCCAGTAATTCTCCTGTTACTACCCCCTCCCCGAGCTGGAGTTAGAGGCATGTGTGGCTACGTCCAGCCTTTTACAGGGGTGCTGAGACGCAAATTGAGGTGCTCGGGTTCGTGCAGCAGCGCTCCTACCACTGAGCCACCTAGCAGCCCTTGTCTCTTTTCCTTCCGTGCCTCTTTCCAGGCCTCCACGTGGGGTCTCGGGCCACGTGGGGGCCTTTCCTTGGCTCTGTACTTCCCTCAATAAATACCATAACTTAATAATTATCCTTCGCAGTCTTCTTTTTTATTCAATTCTGTGATTAAAATGGGAAATGAACCTAGGGTTTGGGGTCCAAGGACTTTCCTGGACCCCCGGCACCCCGTTACAAAAGCACACCTGTATTCACAGAAATACTGTTGACAAGAGCCAGAAGGTAGCTTACCTAAGTGCCCACCAAGGGAGGAATAAACAAAATAAAGTATGTAAATAACAGAATATTACTTAGCCTTAAAAGGGAAGGAGTTGGGCTAGAGAGATGGCTTAGCAGTTAAGATGCTTGCCTGCAAAGCCAAAAGGACCTAGGTTCAATTCCCCAGGACCCATATAAGCCAGATGGACAAGGTGGTGCATGCGTCTGGAGTTTTTTTGCAGCGGCTGGAGGCCCTGATATGCCCATTCTCTCATTCTCTCTCCAATTATGTACGTATGTATGTATGTATGTACGTACACACACACACACACACACACACACACACACACACACACACACACGTGAAAGGGAAGGAGTTTCTGGGTTGGAGAGATGGCTCAGCAGTTAAGGGCACTTTCTTACAAAGCCTGATGACCTGGGGGTTCAATTCCCTGGTACCCACATAAAGCATACATAGTGGCAAGAAGCCCTGGTGCACCATTCTCTCTCTCTCTCCCTCCCTCCCTTTTTCTCCTTTCTGTCTCTCACATAAATAAATAAAAATAATTTTTAAAAAGGAAGGCGATTCTGACATATAGTACAATATAGATGAACCTTGAGGACAGTATGGCTGAGTGAAATAAGCCAGTCACCAGAGGACCAACCGCTGTATGACTCCACTTATGTGATATCACATTCATAGAGACACAGCCGACTAGCTGCCCGAGGTTGGGAGTGAGGGGTACAAAGCTCACACTGAATGGGTGCAGAGCTTCAGCTTAGAAGATGGAAAGTCGGGAAATGGATGGTGGTGACAATCACACAACAGTGAGTTAACTTAGTATCGCTGAACTGTACTCTTCAAAACAGTCTAGATCTCAATTTTCTTATGTATATTTTTACTACAATTAGAAAATAAAAAACAGCACAACAAATATTGCTCAACTAGTAAGGAGGTGAGCGAGAATTCACACACTGATCTCTGCATTTTCTACTGGGCCAAAGCAGAGCTCCCATCTCCACAGAAGGTTCCAACAGAAATGCCTTAGAAAAAGATATGTGTTGGGACACCCAACTTATACAACACTCTGCCAGGCGTGATGGCACGTGCTTTAAATCCCAGCACTCGGGAGGCAGAGTTAGGAATATGGCTGAGGGTTCGAGGCCATCCTGAGGCTGCACAGTGAATTCCAGGTCAGACTGGGCTACAGTGAGACCCTACCTTGAAAAACCAAAAATTAGAATAAAGATACAACACTGTGTGAAACACCTGCTATGTTATGGATGAGGAAATGGCCCTGCTCCATTTTGGACAGGACTCTGCCAGGTCTGAGTCTACCACTTAGGTCAGCCAACGTTCCTCTCACTAGATGGCAGCATTGCTTATATGGCCTCTCATACTCTTTTCTGGCCCATCTTTGTCTCAAGCTCTACCCCCACCAGGCTGCCCCACCTTACAACGAGGGCATGTAACGTAGCGCATTTATCTCCACACTTCTGAGAAGAGCAGCGCAGTGTAACACCCTGACTTGGAAATGTTAGCTACCCGGGATCGCCCGACAGAAATGGTGCCCAGCAGTGTGTGGGAGTGACAGCTGCCTGTTTGCCCAACCCAAGAAGTGGCCTCCTTCCCTCAGGAACGAGTGCATAGGAGACAGGGACTTGAGTCCCATCTCTGCTATGTCCCGGTCGGATGACCTTGGTCAGGTCACTGGACACATCTGGGCCTGAGGGTTGTTATGTATACTTCAGAAGCACATGTCTGCTTCGGGAGACATGCTGGCTTTAACAAAAAGAGTGAACATATCCGGGCGTGGTGGCGCACGTCTTTAATCCCAGCACTCGGGAGGCAGAGGTAGGAGGATCGCCGTGAGTTCAAGGCCACCCTGAGACTACATAGTGAATTCCAGGTCAGCCTGGGCTAGGGAGAGACCCTACCTTGGAAAAAAAAAAAAAAAAGAGGACATGAACAAGCTCGTGGGCTTGCACTTCCCATTCGTGCCACTCCTTGTGGCCACGTCCTCTGGGGAAACTAGCCGTAAAAGCTGCCGGTTTGGTTTACATTGGTCATGTCAGTAGCCAACTCCTGGTCATGGCCTGAAATGTAGACCCGGCTGCTTTTCATATACTCCTTCCTCCTGCTCTGCATCTTAGTCATTTTAAGGCTCTTGCATAAGCTACTAAAGCGGAGGGTTAACTCTTGGAGACCACTGGTTCTGCAGTAAGTCACTAAATGGTCTCCACAATCCTCAAAGTGGTTACTAATATGCCTTTTAAACATCCAAATTACTCCCTGGGAGTGACTTAGGCATATGAAATCTATGACTCATTAATTAATCTTCACAAATGCCTCTAAAAGATAAAGCTGTGCTAATTTGTCATGCTAGAAATTGTTTGCACGGTGCAATCTCAATTTGATATCAATTAACTGGATGTCTAGGGTGGGCTAAGAAAGGGGGAAACTGCGAGTTCCCCAAGGTATTGAAAATTCCCAATTGTGTAATAATGTTAAAAGAAATTACTTTTAGAAAAGTATAAATGAGTAAGAAAGCAAATGTTAAGATTAGTGCGTAAATAAGGAAAAGAAGGGGGGGGGGGACATGAGCATTCTTACGGCGAGTTTTCAACCAAAGCACCATGAACCAGAGCTGAATTCCCGATCATTTCAAGACAATTCCAGTATTTTTCTGTATTATTTTAAATGTCCTCAATTGCCATGTTTTCATAGAATCTGAAACGATTCAAGAATATATAGTGAGTCTCCTCCCCTCTTAAAGAGGTTCTCAAATATGGGCAGAGTTTTGGTCAGTGCGTCTTTTTATCATTTTACTAATGGTAAACTAAGATTGTGTCTGCTTAAGATGTGACATTTTCATGTAAGATATGATATGATATATATATGATATATGTGAGATATGAAAAGTTTATTCCTGGTGGTGCACAGAGATGGCTTGAGTATTCTAAGTTCTAGATAACATTTGATATGCATTTTTTAATTTTTATTTTATTTGAGAAAGAGAGAGAGAGAGAATGGGCGCAGCCAGGGCCTCCAGCCACTGCAAACAAACTCCAGACACGTGCGTCCCCTTGTGCATCTGGCTAACGGGATCCTGGGGAATCGAACCTGGGTCCTTTGGCCTTGCAGGCAAGCGCCTTAGCTGCTAAGCCATCCCTCCAGCCCTATTTGATATACATTTTGTGGTTTGGGTATCATTTCTTCATGTACTGCCAGTGCTTGGATTAGAAAGGGGGCAGTGACTGCGTCCAGCTTGGAACATGAACTCGGCTGACTAGAGGAAGATGGAGTTCCAGTTCCAACCAGCTCCATGCCAGCTGCTAGGCAGCACACCCAGGGTCACGAAATCAACATGCCTTCTAGCCCGTCACCCCCTGAACGACTTTACCGAGAAGGAAAATCCAGAGCCACAGCAGTTAGAAAGCCGGGCGAAGGTGACACAGCAGACAAGGCCACTGGGGTTTCCTTCCAGCAGGTGAGCAGCAAATCTAGCGTGGGCCCAACCCCTCTTCTCTCACTGTACGACGCAGATAAAACCTTTGATGCGTACAATCATCGCACACTCCCTAAGATAATCAGCTGGCTTTGCCTTTACAAAGAAAAGAGCAATTGCTGCTATCTTCCCCCATCCCCAACTGTAGATGTACCTTAGTTCTTCCATTCTATGAAGAAGTAAAAACGTTGCCCAAGGAAACAGGGACTAGGGAAGGTGGCTGAAAGTGGGGGGGGGGGGCGTGGTAGCTCTATCCCCGCCCTGACCAGTGTCTTCCTCACCCTGCACACAATGCTTACCCACAATGCCCGGCTGTACTGTCCTCGCCAGCCTGGCCTGGTGAGCTCCACGCAGACAAGGGAAAGGGTCCCCTTCACCTGGGAGATGTCAGGCGTGTCCTCAAAGGTCCCCAGGCCCGCCTGGCTCACCCAACACAGGACGATGACAAAGAAATGCTGTTTTCAGGCCACAGTACCTTGCCTCTTTCTAGAGCCCAGAAATATTTCCAATAATGAACAATTACAAACTGTTTCACCAACTTAACCCAACTCATCCACCTGGCCAGTAGACATGGGGTGAGGCCCCACCGGCACTGGTCAGGTTGGACCCCTAATACCTGGCCTCATCTCCCCAGGCAGGGATTTAGAAGTGCTGCCTTACTGCCTTACCTACAGCTGTTGAAGCACAGAGGACCCGGAAGGAGTTTTACCAGCTCAGAAGGAGGCCTGTGTATTTACTCTCATTATTCCACTGCCGCACAGAACACTTTTTTTTGTTCATTTTTTATTTATTTGAGAGCGACAGACAGAGAGAGAAAGGCAGAGACAGAGAGAGAGAGAGAAATTGGGCATGCCAGGGCCTCCAGCCACTGCAAACGAACTCCAGATACATGTGGCATGGGCGCGCCAGGGCCTCCAGCCACTGCAAACGAACTCCAGACATGTGCGCCCCCTTGTGCATCTGGCTAACGTGGGTCCTGGGGAATCGAGCCTCGAACCCATGTCCTTAGGCTTCACAGGCAAGTGCTTAACCACTAAGCCATCTCTCCAGCCTTTTTTTTTTTTTTTTTTTTTTGGTCTGCCTCTTGAGGTATTCTCTGGATCACAAGGGTGTGTGTGGATAAGTTACTTCCCTTCTTTCTTTGTTTTGTCTTCTTTATCTCTCCTGCTCGCTCCCTTTATTTCTTTCCAACCAATGAAACTGGACACCAGTTCCTGCTCCTCCTTCAGAAGGAGAGTCAGCGAGGAAGGAGCCCCCACGTACCTTATCTCCTCAGCCCTACTTGATTTTTCATCTATCAACCTAGTGATCTGCTGTGGGCTGACTAGAATTTGCCCCAAATTCAACTCCAGCTGGGTCTATGGCTATACCACCCAGAACGCACCCGATTTTGCCAACTCCATTTGGAACTTCAGAATATGAGCTCACTTGGAAACGGGGATCTTTGGAGATATAATTAAAGATCGAAGTGAGACCATACCTGATTAGAGGGGGCTCAAAATCCAAGACGACTTTAGTCTTCATTGCAAGACGGAAAACAGAGAACGCCTGAGGCTGTGTCAACACAGGCAGAGATCGACTGTCCAGGAGCAGCAGAGGCCGGCAGAGGCGAGGAAGGTCTTCCTTACCACCCTCAGAGGAAGCACGCACCTGCTGACTTCTAGCTTCCAGAACTAAGAGAATAAACTTTTCTTTTTGTTATTGTTGCTGTTGATTTTGTTTGTCTGTTTGTTCCTTTGGTTTTGGTTTTTAAAGGTTGGGCTTCACTCTAGGCCAGGCTGACCTGAAAACTCACTATGTAGTCTCAGGGCGGCCTCGAACTCATGGCGATCCTCCTACCTCTGCCTCCGGAGTGCAGGGATTAAAGGCGTGCGCCACCACTCTCGGCTAAACATTGTTGCAAGCAACCTAGTCTGTGATAATTTGCTAAGGCAACGCTAAGAAACTAATACACCAGCTACTGTCCCTCCCTTTTACTCTCTCTCTCTCTCTCTTTGAGATATTTTGGATCTGGAATGTCCCACAGAGGCCCATTTGCTAAAAGCCTGGTCCTCAGCTTAGTGCTATTGGAAGGTGGCAGGACCTTTGAGAGGTGGAGCCTAGTGAGAGGAAGTTAGGTCACTGAGGGAATACCCTTGAAGAAGACTGTGGAACCTCAGCCTTCCTCTCCCCTTCGCTTCCTGGCCGTCACGAGGCATGTAGCTTCTGCTCCTATGCGCTCCTGTCATGACGTGCTGCCTCCACTGGCCCAGCATCCAGAAAGCCAAGCAACCAAGGACGGAGACGTCTGAGACCATGAGTCAAAAGAAACCTTTCTCTGAAGTTGTTTATCTCAGGCATTTTTCACAGTGACAGAGAGCTGACTAACATACTCTCTTCCTACATATATTCATCATTGATTTGTGTGTGCGTGTATGTGTGTGTGTGCATGTATATATCTATGTCTGTGCGTTTATGGCTCTTGGTTCTGACAGGCCTGGATCCCACCTGTAGACACTCTCATTGCATTGGTCCACAGCATACATTCAGGCGTTGTGGTGGTTTGATTCAGGTGTCCCCCATAAACTTAGGCGTTCCGAATGCTAGATTCCCAGCTGATGGAGATTTGGGAATTAACACCTCCTGGAGGGAGTGTATTGTTGGGGCGGGCTTATGAGTGTTATAGCCAGTTTCCCCATGCCAGTGTTTGGCACACTCCCCTGTTGCTATTGTCCACCTTATGCTGGCCAGGGGGTGATGTCCACCCTCTGCCCATGCCATCCTTTCCCCCTGCCATCGTGGAGCTTCCCCTCGAGCCTGTAAGCCAAAATAAACCTCTTTTTTCCAGAAGCTTCTCTTGTTTGGGTGATTTCTACCAGCAATGCGAACCTGACTGCAATGCGCATTGAGAGTTTCTTTTAAATCTCCCAAGTGATTCTGGCATGCAGCCAAAATTGACAGTTCCTGTTTTCAAGGAAGGAAACTGCCCCATTCCTCTGCTTCAAAGTTCCAGTGACTGTCTTCAACTACTGAATAAAAACTGACACCAGCCAGCGCTTACATTTTACTCTACAATGTCCAAAGGGCTTTCAAATACATTTGATGCTCAAGTTACCAGAAGAAGTGAGGACTACATTCAAAAAATTGTTTTTAATTTATTTACTTGAGAGAGAGAGAGACAGACAGGCAGACTATGGGTACTCAGGGCCTCCTGCCACCACAAACAAATTCCAGATGCATGCACTAGGCTTCACAAGCAAGCACCTTTAACCACCGAGCAATCTCCTTAGCTGGTGAAGTACTTTTGTGTGACTCGCTGCTTTTGTGTTCAAAGGCCTCACAGAAAAGAGGAGCTTCCTTCCACGTGTTTTAGTCAAGGCCTTATCTCCAACCCCCACAAGCAGCTTGGAATGGGTTCTGCAGTTTCAACACCCTGACAGGCTTACATAACGGTAATCACTAGCTACCAGCGGAAAGCGGCTGTGGTGTGCTTGTTATTATGACTGTAACAATAGGGAAATCTGAGACGATTGGAAACCAATGGGACAGCATGAGCAACCTCTCATTCTATGGAGCATCCCAGTCAAATGCTCTGACTTGCCAGTGTGGTGTCCCATCCACTGGGTCAGAGAGTTTCTTGTGTGGGATGAAAAGCCCCAGCTCTTCACGCCGTGCCGGTCCGCCAGCCTTGCCTCACTTCCCTTACTGGTTAAGACCCTTGTCAGTGATCAAATGCTTTATTTGGCTGCTGGAACAAATCACCACAAATTTGCCACCATTCCTTCAGAGTCTAAGGGAGACTCTTCTGGTTCCTTGCCTCTTTCAGCTTCTGGAGATGTGTTTTCTCCTACGGCCTATAGCCCTGTCCTCCGTGGTCAAGGCCCACAACATAGCATCCCCTCTGTTCTCCCTGTCTGACTAGAAAACCTGTTTCCCTCTTACAAGGACTCTTGTGATTCCACTGAATGTACCTGGATAATCCCAGACAACTTCAAGATCCTTAGTCATATTCGCAAAGTCCCTCCTCCTGTATAAGGGAACTTACGCACATACCCACTGACTGATTAGCACAGGGACATCCTGGGAGGGCCCTTCTTCAGCTCACCACAGTAAGTTCATGATCAGATTGTTTTAAAACTTCCTGATGCACTCTGGGTGCTTCCATTTGACCAAGATGCTACCCACAATTCATAAGATGTGACACCCTTTTGGAATTTCACCCTGAACACCACAGTCTTTGAGATATGCTCTGCCCATGGCCAATACATGGAATGATTCTTTTTCCTGTGTTCAGAGTTTGTGGAGACAAAAAGATAAATTATCCAATACTCTTCGGGCCATCTAAAGAAATGAGAAAGAGAGAAAGAGAATATGACCTTTAAACACAGTATGACCTTTGTGGTGTCATAGTTTGTGATGCCATATGTTACTGTCCTGCCTGGGCAGAAGAAACCACGGAAACAGGGCTCTGTGCATGTTCAGGTGAGAAACCGGCAGAGCCCTGGAGAGCTGCAGAGAGCCTTGAATGAGAATCCTCCATTCTCAGTGCACGGCAAATACCCAGCCCTGGATGTTCTGACGAGTGGTAACCAGGAGGAACGTGTGTGGGGACTCCTCCTCTGATATCAGCTGCGCTGGAACACTGCCTCTGGATCCCACAGGTCCATCACTAACAACGGCCCTCCCCTAGGCACCCAATCTCTGAGGAGCAAGCTTGGGGTACTCACAGCTTCTGTAGTTTAGCAAACTTTGGTATGTTACAGGTTGGTGCTGTTCTTGCACCATATCTTAAAGCGCCAAGTCTAATGTCAACTCTTCTTAACAGACACATTTTTACCTAAAGGTATGAGACAACCCATAGTGAGCTCAGTCTAGCAGCATCTTTGACACTGATTCCAACGGCTGCTTGTTAAGAAAGGTAGTTGCCATTGAAAACATTTCCCTTCAACTCAAGGACGTTGAATACCTTCAACTTTGAATACCTTCATCACATTAATGAACCAATATAAATTTTTTAATTTTTTTTATATTTATTTGTTAGATACAGAGGGGGAGAGAGAAAGAGAATGGACATGCTAGGGCCTCTAGCCACTGCAAACGAACTCCAGACACATGTGCCACCTTGTGCGTCTGGCTTACATGGGACCTGGAGAATTGAACCTGGGTCCTTAGGCTTTGGAGGTAAGTGCCTTAACTGCAAAGCCATCTCTCCAGCCCCAAGTTATTATGAATTTATCACATGTATTAATTTAACATCATCTTGAATTTTCTTGATTAGTTCAGTTATTGGAATTATTTCATTGTATCAAAAGCTTGAATAAGTAACCTGAAGATAGTTCATGCTAAAAATTAGTTTGGAATAACAGTGGCCTGTAGTTTTTGTTTTTCCTAAATTCAGTCATAGTTCTCATGAGAAATAACTTTAGTATATCCTTTATATTATAGCTGCTCTAACAAAAAGGCCACATGTGCACACACATTAGCTGGTGTAAGGTAAGTGGGAATAAAATGGATTCCTGCTCTCCAAGCGCTCATAATATAGTAGAGGAAAATGAGCTAGAATTCAGGAGATCCAACCAAAGAACTTCTAAAGTAATAGCCTGAGATTCTCCACTGGTAGATGAGGGGCCGTACATTGTTCACATTGGTATATGTGTTTTACAGTCTATAAAATATTTCCAGGGGCTGGAGAGATGGCTTAGCAGTTAAGGCATTTGTCTGCAAAGCCAAAGAATCCAGGTTTAATTCTCCAGGACCCACATAAGCCAGATGCACAAGGTGGCACATGCATCTGGAGTTCCTTTGCAGTGGCTGGAGGCCCTGGCATGCCCATTCTCTCCCTCTCTCTTCCTCCGCCTACTTCTCTCTATTAAATAAATAAAATTAAAAATAAGGCCAGGCGCGGTGGTACATGCCTTTAATCCCAGCACTCGGGAGGCAGAGGTAGGAGGATCACTGTGAGTTCGAGGCCACCCTGAGACTACATAGTGAATTCTAGATCAGCCTGGGCTAGAGCGAGACCCTACCTCAAAAAAAACAAGGAAAAAAAATATTTCCACACTTTTTTCTTAATTGCTCCTATAATCAACTTGTGAAGTACAAATTTTACAGAGAAGGATACAGACTAAGCTGTTAAGCTAGTAACCTGTCATTCAAAAGCTGGAGCCTTGAACTTGAACTTCTTGAAGTCGGCAAGACTCTGGCATCCAAATGGCTACCATGATACAAAGCCAGTTACCCTCCTACAAAAGTGGGTTCTAATACCAACAGCCTCAGATTCTTAGTGGTATAGATACAGTCTTTCCTGACTCACTTACCATATGGAGTAAGAGCAAGGCTAAAGCTGCTGTCATTTAAAAGGAAATAATCTACAGGTAATTATGAGAACTGATACAGGGATGTCCTTTCGGAGTAAATCTCATGGACAAGTGATGATTCTTTTAGAGCACTTTCTGTTTCTGTGTGTGTGCATGTGTAAAGATAATGTTTGAAAGTCAATAAGCAAAAGAATGTTTGGGCTGGAGAAATGGCTAAATGGTGAAGGCACTTGCCTGCAAAGCCTAAGGACCCCGGTTTATTCCCCTAGTACCCACCTAAAACCAGATGCACAGGGTGGTGCATGCATCTGGCTTTCATTTGCAGTGGCTAGAGGCCCTGGCGCACCTATCCACTCTCTCTGCCTGCCTCTTTGTTTCTCATTCTCAAATGAATAAATGTATTAATTAAATGTTTTAAAAAGGGAAAGAAAGTCTTTCTTAGAAAGGGTCCATCTTATCCTCTCCTATAAAACCAATTTTTAAAGATACTTAATGAGAAATTTCCTTTATGACCATTTCTGATGTAAGCTCAGTGCCTCTTAAACTACTTTTTCTTTACCACTCTGAATAAAGTACTATTTATCGGTGATGCTTATAGTTTCTGGTTGTGTGGTGTTTCAGAAGCATGAAGAGCAAGAGTCGAGGATCTTCCTAGTGTAACCCCTGAGATGACCACACAGGGGTGTGGTGACGGTGGGCTTAAGGATCTTGAGGGACCTCATGTCACCCATAACTGAAGGCTCCCCCCAGCTCCCTGCTGGAAGCCTGTCGTCACCTGCGCCATGGTCACTGCATCTGTGCTACACAAGAAAAAAGCCTCCTCCCCTCTCTCCACAGGCTCAGGAGTAGAACAGCACCCTCAACAGTGATTAAACTCTAGATGCCTCCCTGCCCAGGGAACAACTCTGGCACGAGTCCAGAGGTAATGTGCTCTGTGGGGAGGGAAGTGGGAGTCTGGGTGAACAGGGAAAATGCGGTTGGCTTTCAGAGCAGTCAACCGTCTCTGATGAGCTGGCTAGACCATGAACTGCAGAATATTTACTACAGGGAGATGTCCACAACGGGAGACACTCAGTCTGCCAGACCCCAAGCCCACACCCCAGGCCATCAGGATGACACAGTTACAAAACATGGGACATTGACTCATGGCCAGATCCCAAATCTCTTTATCCTGGGGAGATTTCCTCTGGTCCCTTTAACCATTACTCAGGGGAAATGTATGAGTTGCTCTGCTCTTAGAGTTGCCAATAAAATGTAGTCAGGCCTATCTCAAAATAAGAGCTGTTGTGAGCCATCTTTGAATCCGGCTTTAAGCCACATCAACCTACCTTTGCCCAGGAGCTGGATTCCAGCTCCTTCTGCACGTTCTCTGAGCAGCTATCCATTGCTCCTCCTTGTACCCACCTGCTTCATGATGGGCGAAGACCCTGGGACCCTAACCTGAGTTTCCAACACAAGGCAGCACCCCCACCTGCTCCCTAGCACAGTCCCTGCTAATTGGCTAAGCTAAATAAGTACTTGTTCTTGTACCAGAAATTCTTTTCCATCTGAGACAGAAACAGAATCATTGTGAAAATAAAAGGAATTGGCCAAGATTCTACGATGTAAGCATCTTCCAGACTGATCCCTCTCACACAAATCTTAGCACCCTGAAGTATCTTAGCTTCAGATCCAAGTTCCTTGTCTTTCCTCGTCAGTGCTCAGGAGTCAAGATACTGGTTACAAGGGCTTTGGGGCAAGAAAGGTGAAATGTGATCAGCCCGTGTAATGTGAGCATATGGCTAGCTTAAATGGAGATGTTAAAAATATGACCTGGGTAGCAAGAGGTTTACCTGAGCCTCTGATTCATGCTAGCAAAAATCCACACTGTAATATTGATGTTTGTTATATAAATTAGTATATCTTCATAGAGCGGACAGTATTGGTAGAATAGTATAAAAATTTTACATCTTTTACTTTTCGTGTACCAGCTATCGAACAAAAGGTCTGTGTATACCAAGTGAGAGCTCTTCACTGTGCTATTCCTTAACCCAAAAAATCATATTTTGGAAAGAATATAATAACATGGAAAAATATGCCCTATCTGTTAAATGAAAATCACAGCATTGAGCCTCGTTACAATTTTATAAACTGCAAGTGTATTTCTTGCAGGGAAATAATGTTTGTTTGTTTTTTTGGTTTTTCGAGGTAGGGTCTCACTCCAGCCCAGGCTAACCTGGAATTCACTATGTTGTCTCAGGGTGGCCTTGAACTCATGGTGATCCACCTACCTCTGCCTCCTGAGTGCTGGGATGAAAGGCGTGCGCCACTATGCCCGGCTTGCGTAGCTGATTTTTGAATGATGTTAACTTTTAATAAACATATTCGATGTTTTCATATTTTATATAATTTTAATATAATTTTATATATTCATATAATTTATTTCAAAAATATGTATTATTTTTTAGATTTTAACTGGTATATTTTTACGTTATAAACATAAAATAATACTATTTCACAATTTAAACAAAGAAAAATTCTGCCAGCTATCGTTTGGATGGTAACTGTCCCCCAGAGGCCCATGGGATAAAGGTTGGGTCCGATAGTGGCACCATTGGGAGGTGGCAGACCTTTGAAGAGATGGGACCTGGTGGGAGGTCTGTAAGTCACTGGGGGTGTGCCCTTGAGAACAACTGTGGGATCCCAACGCTCTCCTCACTTTTGCTTCCAGGCTATGAGGTGCAGTGACTTTGCTCTAGCAGACATTGTTTGCGTTGTCACAGGTCCAGAAACTTTCAAGCTCTGATGGTGATTCTTCCTTTTCAATTTGACTGGCTTTAGAATGACATTAAGATACATTTCTGGGGCTGGAGAGACTGGCTCAGCAGTTAAAGCGCTTGCCTGCAAGGCCTAACAATCTGAGTTTGATTCCCCAGCACCCATGTAAAGTCAGATAACCAAAGTGGCACATTTATCTGGAGTTCATGTGCAGTGGCTAGAGGCCTTGGTGTGCCATTCTCTCCCTCCCCCTATTCTCTCTCTCTCTCTCCTTGCAAAGTAAAATAACAAAGAAACGTTATAAAAGGGTGAGGGGCTGGAGAGATGGCTTAGCAGCTAAGGTGCTTGCCTGCCAAGTCTAAGGACTCATCTTCCACTCTCCAAATCCCTCGTAAGCCAGATGCACGAGGTGACGCAAGCTCACAAGGCTGCACATGTACACGAGGTGCCGCACACATCTGGGTTCGATTACAGTGGCTGGAGGCCCTGGCATGCCGATTCTCTCTCTCACACACAGTGTGCTCGCTCTCTTTCTCTCTCATAAAAAAAAGGCACACTTCTGGGCATGTCCATGGGGTATTTCAGAGAGGATTAGCTGAGGAGGGAAGTTCTTGAACATGGATGGTACCATCCCAGGAACTGGGGGCCCAGACTGCATAAAGGGGGGAAAGGAGAAAGCCAATAAGCACCAATATTCCCATCTCTGCCTCCTGTTGCTGATTCATGAGGAGGTGGGGCATCCCAACGACATGCACCTGCCACTACAGAGCTGCCTGTCACCATAGGGCCACTGGCCTCCTTCCCTTTGCCACTCTGGTGGACTGTATCCCCTCCAGTCATGAGCCAAATAAATCCTTCCTCCCTTCAGGTGCTTTTGTTAGGTGGTCTGTCACAGTGAAGAGAAAAGAGACTAATATATGGGTCAACTGATCATGGACTGAAATCTCTCAGACTGTGAGCCACACAACCTCTTTCTCTTAATAAATTAATCACTTCAGGCAGTTATTATAATGATAGAAAGCTAAGGTTAGACTATGATGCCTCCTAAAGGCTTTCTTATTGGCTCCTTATCCTATTTGTAGATTATATATTATAAGCTATATAACAGTATTCTTTTAAAGAGTTTGTTCATTTTTATTTACTTATTTGAGAGCATTGGACAGAGAGAGAAAGGGGCAGATAGAGAGAGAGAGAATAGGGTGCGCCAGGGCCTCCAGCCACTGCAAATGAACTCCAGGCGCGTGCGTCCCCTTGTGCATCTGGCTAACGTGGGTCCTGGGGAATAGAGCCTCAAACCAGGGTCCTTAGGCTGCACAGGCAAGCGCTTAACCGCTAAGCCATCTCTTTAGCCCTAACATAGTATATTTTAACAACCCCAAAAATGTCATCCAAAAGTCAACCCCTCTAGGTCAAAGTAGAATTCCTTTTCCTTGGTGTTCCAGGTCTCCAAAGGAGCTGTGTGTAGAAGAGATACTGACAGGAGACTGCTCAGGGCCAGTGTAGGACAGCCGGAAGCAGCCATGGTAGGAAAATGTGTTCCACCACTGAGATGGAGCCGGTGCTGGTCTCTCCCTAGCTATGTAGCCACAGGTCATTCAATTTCTCTAAGCATCATATTCCCTGACTGTAAGGGATCTAACAGCCTCCCTCTGTGTTGTACAGGCCTACTACATAGTTAAATAAAATGACGTGTGCATTGTCTTTTGGAAAGTATACAGCACCTAAATCATATCCACCACATCAAACTCATCTTACGCTTTCCTATTCCTTTGTCCCATGTCACAAAACCGCTCTGTGCACACTCAGCTGGCTTATTTTTCTTCAGGCACACGGGCTTTCCCAGTTTCCCTTGCAGGAAAGTGGGGCCAGGACACTGGATCCTTGTCCGTGGAATACGGATGAAAGCAACAGAACCCTTCCAGGGTAGGCGAGGCCCCAAGTCCACTGTGCGATCCTCTATACTCTCTCCCCTCACTTCTTGACTGGATACAAAAGAGCTAGTGGAGGAATCTGGGGTCCCTGGAAGAGGTGGACACGTTCGGATAGAGGAAGCGTGAGGCCCTATGTCACAGTAAAGGGCTGTCCACTCCACACACCCCGGTGACAGGGCATATGTAAGAAGTGACCTGGGATTTTTAGGCTAACAGTCCTCCCACGCCGCTTCTCATACAACAAGCACAGGGAAATACGACACGTGCACTGAGTCCAGCCCTCATCCAACTGAAACTCCCCTGGGAAAAATCAGAACAAATTCCTTTCTTTTTCATCTTTTTGCTGCTGTTGTTATTTATTTGTTTTTTGAGACAAGGTCTCACTATGTGCCTCGGGCTGGGTTTGAACTCTCTCCCTGTAGCCCAGGCTGGCCTTGAACTATCAATCCTTCTTCTGCCTCCGACTACTAGGATCACAGGTGTGCACCACCGTGGCTGGACAAATTCAGGACAAATTCTTTCATATTGAGATGCGCTTTCTCACTTCTGTGGGGAAACGTTAGGGCATGTGTTCATTTCAATACCTGAAGAGGGAAAAGAAGAAAGGAAGGGACCTTCCATAACCCAATCCCAGTACAAACTGAGCTGCAGACAGACAAGCTGAAGGTCCATCAAGGCACTGGAGGTTAGGAAGGGAGCCTTTCTCTAGAAGGTATAGACAGTGAAAGCAGGATGCTAACACGGACTGGTCCTTCACGTATTTTATTCTTCATACTACCCAGCCTGACCCACATGTTTCTTTAAAAATCATGATTTATGATTTTCTCCACCCCCAAAGTAACTGACTGCTGCTCCCACAATGCATAAACCACAACCCCATGGGGAATACCTGCAACCCCACTGAGAAGCGTCCCCAACAGAATGGGGGCAGGGATGAGGGAAAAGTGGGTACCAACACATAATGTATCCATACAAAATATGCTGTTAAAAATAATCATAATAGCCGGGCATGGTGGCACATGCCTTTAATCCCAGCACTCGGGAGGCAGAGGTAGGAGGATTGCCATGAGTTCGAGGCCACCCTGAGACTACATAGTGAATTCCAGGTCAGCCTGAGCTAGAGTGAGACCCTGCCTCAAAAAAACCAAAAATAATAAAAATAATAATAATAAAGGAAAAAAATCATGATTTTAAGAATCTATTGTATTTTGGGGTTCAAAAAGCTCTTACTCATTCATGTTCATTTCTAAACTCTATTGTCCCTTTCCGTGTGCCAGTCCTAGACGACATGCTTCATACTTCCTTTTATTAAATTCTCACCGTTATTCTATTAATTCCAGAGTTAAAGACTAGAGACTGACACCCCTTAAGCAAAGTCGTATTGCTAGTGAGTGGACAGGTCAGTGCGTGGGTCCCAGCCCATGCATTCCAAGCCTATACTCCTAATCACTATACCACACAGCAAACATGATGGTTGGGAAGCCCTTGGGCACTGTCTGGACCAACAAGATCTTGTAGGAAGAAGATATTGAGTGAGTAGAAAGAGGGCAAGGAGTGAGAGGTTGGTCTCAAAGCAGCAGCAGGCCTTGTTAAAGCTCCCTGGTGAGAACACTGGGGGGCCAGGTAAAAGCACGAGACACAGGTAGAGAAAGGAGGTGCAGTTTACCTCTCTGCCTTGGCGTTCTAACTTTCATAGGAAGACTATGGAAGGGCTAATTCAATACCTGGTGAGGGAACCCTCATTCTTCCTTACACACAGAGGTACTTACCTGGTAAGGATACAAGGTGACTCCATTGGTTCTCGAAAGGGACCAGGTGCCATCCAGGTACTGGTGAGCGTGAATAGCCACCGAGTTGAGGATGTTCCCATTGCTGGGACTGGTGGCCATCTGGAGGCTGACTTTGGCCTGGTGGGTTGGGGATCCACTCTTTTTCTCAGCCCCATTGCTGACCCCAAGGCTGTTGGGTTTGCTGCTATGCTTGTTGATGAGGCCTGTGTAGGTGGAGGTGGCATAGGGTGCAGGCACAAAGGCCCACTCCCTGGGCTGCTGGATCCCTCCCATGTGCCGGGACCCCACCAGAGAGGGGAGGCTAGAGATGGGAGGTGGGGAGCCAGGAGAGGCATCGTAGTGCTCGCTGCCAGCTGCTTGCTCCAAGGCCAGAACCATCTGGATGGCCTCCTGCTTCAACTGGTTCAGGTGTGTGGCACAGATGTCACAGCGGTTGTCCCGGTCATTCCATGCCTTCCGGATGGTGTTGGGGACTTGGAGTTTGTCGTGAATCACGGCTGAGAAAGCAGGGTCCTAGAGAGTACACAAGCAGAAGAAAGAGCTTATCACCCAAGGTTGGCAAGGTGTACTTCAGATGTCTGCATCCCAAGGGTTCGGCTGCTTGAGTGGCCACACCAGGAAGAGTGGGCCTGCAGAGGCATCTCTATGCTGTCCACGTAGGAGCACGCGACACTGAAAACCTTACAGGAGATGCAAAACGAAAACACAATTTCTAGGCATCTCCATGCTGTCCACGTAGGAGCACGCGACACTGAAAACCTTACAGGAGATGCAAAACGAAAACACAATTTCTAGGCATCTCTATGCTGTCCACGTAGGAGCAAGGGACACTGAAAACCTTACAGGAGATGCAAAACGAAAACACAATTTCTAGGCATCTCTATGTAGTCCACGTAGGAGCACGGGACACTGAACACCTTACAGGAGATGCAAAACGAAAACACAATTTCTAGGCATCTCCATGCTGTCCACGTAGGAGCACGCGACACTGAAAACCTTACAGGAGATGTTAAACGAAAACACAATTTCTAGGCATCTCTATGCTGTCCACGTAGGAGCACGCGACACTGAAAACCTTACAGGAGATGCAAAACGAAAACACAATTTCTAGGCATCTCTATGCTGTCCACGTAGGAGCATGGGACACTGAAAACCTTACAGGAGATGCAAAACGAAAACACAATTTCTAGGCATCTCTATGCTGTCCACGTAGGAGCACGGGACACTGAAAACCTTACAGGAGATGCAAAACGAAAACACAATTTCTAGGCATCTCTATGCTGTCCACGTAGGAGCACGGGACACTGAAAACCTTACAGGAGATGCAAAACGAAAACACAATTTCTAGGCATCTCTATGCTGTCCACGTAGGAGCACGGGACACTGAAAACCTTACAGGAGATGCAAAACGAAAACACAATTTCTAGGCATCTCCATGCTGTCCACGTATGAGCACGCGACACTGAAAACCTTACAGGAGATGCAAAACGAAAACACAATTTCTAGGCATCTCTATGCTGTCCATGTAGGAGCACGCGACACTGAAAACCTTACAGGAGATGCAAAACGAAAACACAATTTCTAGGCATCTCTATGCTGTCCACGTAGGAGCACGGGACACTGAAAACCTTACAGGAGATGCAAAATGAAAACACAATTTCTAAGTGTCCTCATCACTCGGTCTAATCAGAACATTTTAGATTCTTCTACGGTCACTGAAGAATCAAAGCCAACCTGACTGGGCCCTCACGTGCGGTCAGAAGTCACAAACCTCTGTCCAGCATTGTGTGGGTGTGCACAGTCATACAGAGTTTATAGGTGGAAGGAAGAAGTGCTATTGTGACCAGGAATAGAAACTCCTGGCCATGCAAGTGTCATGAGAAGAAACAAAACCAATCACATCTGGACCCAAGAGCTAGCCTGCAGCTTAACTAGGATTGTCATCTGTGCCATGGTAAGCTGTCATCTATATCCTGTATATGACTTCCTGACCCATTGAACAGTCCAAGGTGCTTTCTTCCACAAGCCTCCATCTAAAGCTACTACTGAAAAAAAAAAAAACCCTCCAGCCAGGCATGGGGGTTCATGCCTGTAATCCCAGCACCAAGGAGACTGAGGCAGGAGGATTGCTATAAGTTTGGGACCAGCCTGGTCTACATAACGAATTCCAGGCCAACCTGGGTTACACAGTGAGCCTTTGTCTCGATTTCTCTTCTAGAAACCTTCAACACCTCTCCCCTCCTCCCCCACGCAAAAACTTCAGCTCAGATGTCCTATCTAACAGAAAACAGCAAGATGGACTTAGTGAGGGTCGCTGTCCCTCTTTTACTTTAACTTTTATAGGAAAGCAGGATTACATAAAGAAACAGTACTAGGTGTGTTGATGGGAATGGAGCTATTTCTCCCTTCTACACCTTGTGAACTTGGAGTTCTGTGTGACCTTGGTTACAGACTGATCTCACTGGACCTCTTCTCTGTCACACAGGCCATGGCCAGTCCTTGTTGTGAAATCCTGCCAGCTCCTTGGCTCCATCTTTTTATGGGGGGGGATGGGCAAGAGACTATTATCCATGCACAGATAGAAGCACCACAGCAGGTTTGGGGCCTGGCTGAACTTTCGACGTTCAGTAGTTATGGCAAGTAATGGATGAGGCTCAATTTAAGGATCGTTTTCCTCTATAACATTAGAAAACAAAACGCCTTCAGAAATGTGCTTTATGGAGCAGAGGCCCACAGGCCAAGTGAGCTGTGAGGAAGCTGTGGGTGAGGAGGGTCGCATGAGGCAGTCAGGGTGGGCAGGAAGATCGTGGGTGGGAGGGTGGTTCTTAATTACAACCCGTCTTGATGACAGACCTTCACCATCTTATTTTCCCTGTTTAACTTCCCCAGCAGCTCCTCAGCATGCACTGATTAGTTGATTAATAAATCAAGAGGCCTCTTTACACAGCAACAGCAAAGAAGGCTCGGGAGGCGGAAACTCCAGGCAGTCATACAGAACGATGGAGCAACAGGAGACCAGGGATGACCCAGTCCCACCTGGAAGAGTGATAGGAGCCATGCGAGGTCACCTCACGGCATCCCACTCAGTGACAGCCGCTTTGTGCAAACAGTCCCTCATCACAGCTCAGAGCATGTGGGGACCCCAAAAGAGCCTCTGAAGGGGCCATTCTGGATCAGGCTGTCACCTCAGTTTACCAGCAAAGAAACTGATCTGAAAGGAGTAAAAGTTTGGAATTCTCAGATGTCTTGACCACTGGCCTGTGATTTCACACTTCAAGAGCCAGTGAACACATCCATCAGCAGATCCATGTTATTTGCACAGATCCGATGTGTCAAGATACAGTTTCTTGCTTTTTTCACATAACGTTACATAATGCGAGTTTTCCTTAATCAATAACCTGCTAATGTGACAATGTTATTTTTAATGACCATATGGCAGCTTATCCTTTGGTTGTTCCGTCATTCTCATGCTTATTACATTACCACATTCTATCGCATGATTTACGATGATGTGAGAAATCAAGAGCATGGTATTAAACACAATCTGCAGCCTGCAGCATATGCTTTCAAGTCTCCAAACGACTGGGCATCAAGAGGCTTCTGTTTACCTGTTTACTGACGATGTCTTTGTTATCCCAATCACATGGAAGCAGCGTCACGCTGAGAAGGAGGCTACACAGAAGTCACACATGCATCACAGTTTATTTTGGATTTTGGATGTAGCTCTACACTCGGCTTGATGGACACAGAGAGACACGTCCATCCTACAGAGCTCCACGGTGTTTACCATTGACCCCTGGAGCCGCCCGTTGCTGTTTATAGCTCAATTTCCAACATTTCACAAATAGGTATGTTGGCTTCCAACACGCCAAGCATCATACTGGCCTGGAATGTTATGACATAATGGGGACGAGTCCTATCTACTGTGAGTTCACATCCAGCAGCCTTCTTGGTTCCTGGTCTACCAAATGCCACAGCCCTCTGCTGCCCTTCTAATCTAATCTGTATGGACTCACAGGACCAATCAGTAAAGACACACCACAGAGCCCTGTGAGTCACAGGTCAGTGAGAACTCTAGATCCACTCCCCCACCTCCAGTGCTCTTCCACCCATACAGGTGCCAACCAATGCCAGCCATGCCAATATGATGACCTCAGACAGCCAAGAAATAGCCAAAGGACATTTGTCTCCTGCAAAGGAGGGCTAAAATGATGAGAATTTAATTGCTGGCTGACATCAGAGGTGCCCCTGAGATCAAGCAGCCCTTGTTCTAAAACCCTGCCTTAGCTCCTATCATCTAAAGGCCTCTACAAGTTAAGAGTGACATCTGTGGAAACCAAGATGCCTTCGAAGGGCTCATCCACCCATTATAAATACTTTGGTATGACTGAAGACTTCAAACAGGAATGGTCAACAGGCACAGTTTACATTACATGCCAAGACGGTGAGGATTTGGCCTAGCGCGACGGTGGCAGAGAATAGTGGGAAAAGAGACAAGGAATCGTTTGGAGCCATGGGCAGTGCACATGAGCTGGGCTTTCCTCACGTTGACAGGAAGGGACTGCGGAGACCTGGAGAAGCACCACCGGAGAAGGAGAGCCGGGCACGCGGCCTGGCATGCGGCCTTGGTCATAGAGCTCAGTGTATTTTGTGCTATCTGCTTCCGACCCACTCTGTAACCTCAGGAAACGGATGGGAGCAGGAACAAGCAAGCCACCCACCAAGAGAAGCTCTATTTTAATACCTCCATTTTTATTTACTTCAGTGCTTACAAAAGCCAGCTATTGGCACTTACTACAACACCATCATCCTTTAAAAAAAAAAAAAAAAAAAAACTTTATAACTTATTACTGAGGCTATGAGTTTTCCCATCTAAATTTCTGCTTTTATTTTATTTTTTTGAAGGCAGGGTCTTATTCTAGCCCAGGCTGACCTGGAACTCACTCTAGTCCCAGGCTAGGCCCCCAACTCACAGTGACCCTATCACCTCAGCCTCCGGAGTGCTGCGATTATAAGCATAGGCCACCACATCTAGCTCTCGTCCTAAAGTTTTTAAGTCTAGGTCTTCTGTTCTCAAAATGGGAGATACACAAAATCATTTTGCTCCATCTCTCCCATGAAGAAGTTTTAAAGACACAGGTAATTTGAAAAGGTTCCTGAGAGAGAAGGTCAAGCCGAAAATGTTTACACACCTAAATATGTCCCATTAGTGACGGTTGTAAATGTACAAAGAACATTCCAGCAGGTGGCTTTCTGATACCATTGTTGCTTTTCTACTTCTCGTAGGGATGTTTTGGGAAAATGGGTCTCCTGACACATCCCACAAGGTTCTCTCGTGGTCTCAGACTGAGCGAGACATCTGGAAGAGCTCATGCCCCAGGTGACTACATCAAAACCCATGGCTCTTGTGGCTACCCAAACCCTGTAAGACGTGAAATTTCCCCTTTCATCCTGTCTCCAGCTGGTCTTCCTTCTAAACCCCATGGCTTGTATCTAAAGGTAGCATGGACAACACCCCAGGTAGGCACCCTTCATGACAATTCCAAGTTGACTTCCCCTGCCCTATACCTTGGCTCATTCCAGTAGCCACTAGCGAAGCCCGTGTCCCTCCGCTCAGTCCCGCTGTCATGTTGGCCCTCCCCTCCCCTCCATGCCCCTGCCAAGTCCATGGATATGGTGGTTAAGCTCTCCTGTCAACTTGACCAAATTAGGAACGGAGTGAGAAACGCGCTTCTTGGGTAAAGGTGTTTCAAGGCAGAATTAACTGAGCAAGAAAGTCCCTCCTCCAGAGTAGACCGCCCTTCCGGTGAAGGGACTGTCACTGACAGCCCTATTAGGAGCCTAAATTAATGTGTCCACCTGACTAGAATAGGAATCTCTAAACCATGAATCATAAAAAAAAAAAAAAACTTTTCAATTTTACATTGGTTATCTCTGGGATTTTCTTCAGTGACAGACAGCTGACTAGCGTAGGCGGTTACTAGACAATGAATGTACTCTCTTTCTTTCTAATCTAATGCGAACAGAATTTTCTGACCATAACTATTATACCTGATGAAAGAGCCTTGCACAGGATCCTCCTTTTACTGATTCTTCCATAAAATTAGATGATCTGGCCTCAATCTACTAATCTTTTTTTCCCTGAATTCCCAGAAGAGTAACGTTTACACAGACACAACTTTATTATTTTTTTTTTTTCCTAATGACTATCAGTACAGTTCTTCAGAAAGAAGAGGAGAAATCCTGGACCAGGGCTGTTCCCTTGGTCCAGTCAGCAGGTTCCCGGGAGCTGGCAGGCGGCTCTCAAGGCGTGAAGGAGAGCTGTGGAATCTTCTGAGCTCAGGCGGGGAAACAAGGATGACTGGCCAGGCAAACGCAGCAGTTTACGGATTGCTTTCGGTTCCGGTTCACCCTCAGAGGGGAAGGTTGCTTAGCAATACATGTTAGCGCCATTGTCGAGGACAGGGGTGATTTTCTGCATTGTTTTTAGCCAAAAGAGTACTTTGAGCGCATTCCTCCAGAGCCTCCGGTCAACAGCTGGAGAGAGCATCCAGCACGTGTTGTACAAACTCCTGGTGATGTTTGCTTCTAGTTTATCATTCTAGAGGCCTCTTGTGACAAGCTCAACAAGATTTAAGCTGCTCTTCAAAAGCAATCTCTTTTCCCTTTGTTCCTTAACTTTCTTCCTCCATAAAGGCTGTCCAAGGACCCTGAGAATGAAGTGTTTTGTTTCTCACAGCAGGCGGCCTCCCAGATGAAGGGAGTCTACCCTCACACTCCTTCCCCAGCTAGAGTCTGCCTTCCCACCCCCCTCACACTTCAGCATCCTGTCCTTTCTTCCTCAAGAACTGGGGAGCTCTTCCCAGCAGCTCTGGCCCCCTAAGGCAAGAGTCTCCATTAATGAGTCCTCTGACTGGAAAAGGCACAGTTGAAGGTTTGCAAACTTCAGCTATACCAGACCCAAGAATGCCAAGAGCTCATTCCTACTTATGCATTCACATACTTGGACTCAGTGTCTCTCAAACAAGTAATATAATTCCTCTTAGTAATTTCCCCTTTGGTAATTTGGCAAGGACAAGAGAATCTGGTCAACCTTAAGCAGCCATGTGAGAGAAGACAGTTTAAACACTAAGGATCCCCCCAAATCTTCTTCTGCAAAAAAAAGATGCTGCTCCTTCTGCTGTCACCCAAGGACAGCTTCCTGCCTTGTCCATCACGTTTTCCACAAGGGCTTGATGGGATGTGGAGGGTGAGGCAAAGAGGAACTCCCTCGGGAGTCTCCCTCGCCCACTGGGCACGCTGAATCTACTTAGCAGGGATGAACTGAGGGCTGAGCGTCAGTACACTCTATTCCCGCTGTTCCTGGGATTCCCAGACCACAAACAAGCCCTGCGTCTCCCTCAGGAGAGGAGCCAGGGAACAAACGAGACCGTTGGACAAAGTCATCACTAACGTGCTGCTGTTCTTTGACAGAAAGAGCTGCCACCCTCAAGGGCACCGCCATTCTCACTGAAGCAACGTGTGAACTGAAGGGAGTCCCTGAGAGGTCCGCTCAGGTTGGCAGTGGACAGGACTGCTCCAAAGCCAGGCACTGCGGTGTGAGAGGCAGCCTGTTCACACTCTTGCCTCATTAGCATAAAGCTTCAACACACACTTGTGGCTGCCATTCCTGGACCCAGGGTCTGTCACCATTGTGATTAGTCCATTCTGCGAGCCAGCAGCAAATGAAGATCACATGAGGGTGTGCGCATGAATGTGAATCCTGGTGTGTGGGGGGAAGAAATGAATATAAAAGCAGATAGTCATGCTGGGTCATGAGCTCAGAGAGACAAGGAGAAAAGAAAAAAATGACTCACCAAAGGCAGAAATGTTAAATGTCAGACCAAAGTTGTTTTACATAAGAAACTAAATTAGCCTGTACATAACGACTGTGCCCAGCCCTATGTGATCCGGCCCTGGACACTGCGGAGACGTGGGTCTGTTGAGGACCTGTGCGTGACTTCAGTTTGAAGAATCGCGTTCCATCCGTGAGACGCCCCCTGGGAGCACCAAAGGCAGGCGGCAGGGTGCTTAACAGGACATGTGAAAAGGTGTTTTAGACAAGACCTTTCTGCTTCAGACAGAAAGACACGCATGCATCCCCTCTTGACGTGTGATGCCATGTGCCACCTCTGGGCTCCACCACCAAGAAGGGTATAACCAGAAACGAGCCGATGCCAGCCAGCACACTGCTCTTGAACCTCCCAAGCTGCACCCGGAGACAGGTGTGGGGATGCAAATTCCCAAAGTGAGCAGACAGAACCGAACGATTCTGTCAAAATAAGACAGACGAAAATCACGAGCGTGGTGGGGAATGCCCTGCCCTGCGTCCTGTAGACTTGGTGACACCAGCGAAGATTCTCTGAGCCCCAGGTCTCTCCGCTGCTAAACGGGACGTAACACCATCTAAGCTGTAGAATTGTAAGGATTAGAGCTGGGCATGGTGATGCACGCCTTTAATCCCAGCACTCAGGAGGCAGAGGTAGAAGGATCAGCATGAGTTTGAGGCTACCCTGAGCTACATAGTGAATTCCAGGTCAGCCTGGGCTAGAATTAGACCTTACCTTGAAAAAAGAAAACAAAAAGAAAAAAAGAAATAATTCACAGTACAGCACGCCAGAGATACTGACTAAATCTTTATAACAAAGCAGAAATGACAACAAAAAGAATCTTCCTACTTTAAAAGAAAAGGGAGAATGGTAATTAGAATGGAGTGCGACACTGAGAACAGCCCGTGGGGGTTGGGGGGCCTCCTCAGTGGGTAAAGTGGGTGCCTTGCTTGCAAGCGTGAGACCTGAGTGTGGTTAGTCTCGGGATCTCGCACAGAATCTTGTGTCGCATCAGTACTTCATACGGTTGTGCCGGTGACAGCGACGGCGACCAGGGTTGGGCTCACATTACGGCTCACTTGATTCAGAAGGACCTAGCACACAGTTTGAGAAATAAGAGGGGTGGAGATGACAGAGAATGGAACAGGCCATCTTCAGTTAACCGCCTTCACTATCCGGGCAAGCCAACTTGTTCTAAAGACATTCAGTTAAGAGTGGGTGTTTCGGCTGATCTCAGCCATGCGCTGAAAGGCTCCTAGCTTCCTTCTCTATTTTAAGGGTGCGACTACTCAGAAAGTCATTCATTTCCATGGCACCGGAGCATATGCTTCTCGCCGGAGCATGTCCACTGACAAGTGGCACTTATTTCTCCCTTAAGAGGAAATAAAGTTGGGGTTGGAGAGATGGCTTAGTGGTTAAGGCGCTTGCCTGGGAAGCCTAAGGATCCACGTTCGATTCTCCTCCAGAACCCACACAAGCCAGATGCACACGTCTGGAGTTCATTTGTGGTGGCTGAAAGCCCTGGTGCACCCATTCATTCTCTCCTTTTCTCTCTCTAATATATAAATAAATAAGAATTATTTTTTTTTAAGGGAATAAAGTTCAAAGATGCTCTGCTAGCCATGCAAGTAGAACCACAGATTCGCCAGCTGGTCATTGTCCCCTGGAGCTGTCATTTCTGCCAGAGACATGTAGAAGAGAAGAAAGATGGCTTCATATTTGCATAACTATCTTTAAACCTGAGACTTTTATTTTTTATTTATTTATTTTTTTTGAGATAGGGTCTCACTCTAACCCATGAGGACCTGGAATTCACTATGTACTCTCAGGCTGGCCTTGAACTCACAGCAATCTTCCTACCTCTGCCTACCGAGTGATGGGATTAAAGACATAAACCACCATGTCTGGCTTAAATCTCAGACTATTGTTTTCCAGTCTAGACACTGGCCCTGGAAAAATAAGGCCTATTCACAGATAAACTGAGATCCTGTGGTGATGGAGTAGACCTCTACTGCATACTTAAAAGGCTTCTCATAAGTTTCACATTCATGTTCAGCATGACATAAATATGACCACTGGACTTCAGAAAACAAGCATAATCAAGATTCTAGTATGGCACACTACAATTCGCCTTTCAATTACCAAAGTCTGTCTAGGCTACATGCAGTTTTGATGCACAGGCTGTAATGCGTCATCAGGTGAAATGGAAGTCTTCTCACGAGACAAGTAGTTACATTTGTATGGGGCTGGTAAGGATTCTGTTGGTTATCAAAATATAAAATGACCTGGAACTGAGGAGATGGCTTAATGGGTAAGGAAGGCTTGCTGCAAGCATGACGCCTGAACGGGCCTGTGACTGCCTGAGTTTGATCCCCCAGGATCCATGGGGACAGCTGGGCATGCCCACGCACACCGGTAACTCCAGTTCTGTGTGGAGAAGAGAGCAGAGAATCACTGGAGCTCACAAAAACCAAAACCCCCAGTTCAGACACAGGGTATGTCTCAAGGAAATACCTTGGATGATAAAGTACACATGACATTCTCGTCTGGCCATAGCATGCTTTCAAGTACATCTGCTGCATACATGTGTCTATACCCTAAACACACACACACACAATCACCCCACGCTGCACATACTACACACACAAAATGATCTAGTGTTTCTTTTCCCTCTCATCGATAATATGCATGCAATGCTACGTCAGTATGCTGGGCTACATTTTTCTGGATTTACTAAATGATGAAATACTTAAGATGCCTTACTGCCATCATTTTAAAAATATGAAACATTAACAGATAAGCTCTGTTTTGACTATATCCTGTCGCAGGTTTAAATATTTCCTGTTTTGCCCATGATCTAATACTTGCAGTTCAGTGTTTTGGGCCTCACCTAATTTTCTTCCAGCTACCTTGTCAGAACCAGTCCCCAGCTCGTCACAGGTCCTGCTGGACAGTCAGCATGGGGTCACCCTCTGTCCCACAGGCTCCCTGCCCCTGTGTCTCAGCTTGTCATCCTGCCCTGATGACAATTCTCACCTGTCACCTGCTCCTGAAACCAGGGGACACTTTTGGAAAGGAAAGGGTCCATGCAGTAAGGTGACTACAGGCTTCACAGGTGTATGTCCAAGTGTGCCAAAGCTTAAAGTTCAAATGTGTACCACTTTCTATGGGACATACCTATCAAACTAAAAACATAGGGGGAAAAAATTCTTGCTCATTCATGCTAGAGCCCAGCGTGGGTCTGGTTGGAGTCATGCATTACGCTCAGCAGACACTTCCTTATTAGAATTGTACATGGCCTATCTCCACAATCATGGCAAATTCCCGGGGGGCAGAAACCATGTCACAATTTCATCACAATGGTACCTTCCACTCCTGCCCCCCTGGAGTCTGCTCTCAAAACAGCATGTGGGTTGATTCTTTTAAATCCTCACAGCTAATGCTGGTATATATCTCTGCTCAAATCTTCCCCAGCCCCCAGCCATCTTCCCTTAGCATCAAAGTCAATATCATTGTTTGCCTAGACTTGGTTCTGGCCCGTCCCTCTCTGCTCTCAACCCCTACTACTCACTCCTTAACTATGCATCAGGCACAGCAGCAGTTCGGGGAGTGTCATTGTACTCTCTGCTCCTCCTGCATGGAAAAGTTTCCCCTAGTGACACCTGTCTGGCCCCCTCTCACTGCCTATGAAGTGGTTACATGTCACCTATAAATGAAGCTGCCTAATTATAACTGCACACTGCCTCCAACCCTTCCCAAGACTCCTCTGCTCCATTTCTACAAGACTTTCCTCTAACCCCAGGTTACGGTCATGATCCTTCTGGAGGACAGATCTGGTTTGTATCTGGTTGGTTTACTGCTAAATCCTTAGCGCCTGGACCACCACCTGAATGAATCAACGCGTTGGTCCCTTTACCAACTAACATCACCTTTCTTATGAATTTTTGTCACTTTTTGCCTTGAAGTCAGGTTGTCATTTTGTTTGCTGCTGATCCATTTCTTTTCTTTTTTTTTTGTTTTTTGTTTTTTGTTTTTGTTTTGTTTCGGTGTTTTTGAGGTAGGGTCTCACTCAAGCTCAGGCTGACCTGGAATTCACTATGGAGTCTCAGGGTGGCCTTGAACTCATGGCGATCCTCCTACCTCTGCCTCCCAAGTGCTGGGATTAAAGGCGTGCGCCACCACGCCCGGCTTTGCTGATCCATTTCTATCCCCAGAGGACAGAAGAGCTTGCCACTTCCCTCTAGTCACCTTTGTCAAGGCGCTGCCTCACCCCTCCCCTGGCCCTTGCCATGAATCACCTGGGGGACTCCTAACAAGGGGTGTCCTAGGCCTCCCTCAGATGCTCACTGGGGAGAGGAGCTCTGGAATCCAGACACTGATCAGCCCTTCAGGAGGTCACACAGGAAGAATGGGGATGGCAGTCGGAGATGAGGTGGGACAGCAGGGACATTGACATCATGGAGTCATATGGGTTCATGTGTGTGACCCCACCTGTGGCCTTGAGAGGAGCAGATGACTCCATGAGGAGCCCCATCCCCTCCCACACAACAACCCACACCTCCAGTGACAACCTTAGCATCAGGACGACCACTCTTTAACAAGAATATTCCAGACACAACGAGCAGCTCGTGACACGCAGCCCAGGGACTAAGTCATACTTGCAGTGCAAGGCCGCCTCACCCAGTTGCCTCCTGTTGCCTGCCAAGGTGCGCAGTGACTGATGATTCCCCCCACCGGGGGACACTTTGGAAATGTCTGGAAACTTATTTATTTTGATTGTCACAGCTAGGAGGGGGGCTCCTAACATCTAGTGGGTGGAGGCCAGAATGCTACTAAATAGCTTACAGAGCACAGGACCACATGCCATCCCCTTAACGAATAATTATCCACAGCAAATGTCTATGTGCCATGATAGAAACCCGGACCTTTGGCTCTCACAAGGCCCCTCCCCACCACTCTCACTAGAGAGATGTTTCTTTTTGGGTCAGGGAGGTGGTAGATATTCCATGCCCAGAGACTCAGCCTGGATCTTTTCTACCTTAGTTTCCTTTGCATGTGGAGATACTAAACTCTATAAAGCACACTCTGTGCTTTGATCCAGCCAAAGCTGACAGCGGAGCTGGGTCTGGAGGGCATGTGTGACATGTCATGAGCGGGCACAGCCCCTTGGACTGTTAAAACCACCATGTGTTGGTGGAGGTCAGATGCCGAGCCACCAGCTCCAGCTTCTACCCTCCCCTCTTATGTGGCATTGTAGCTATCTCCTTTCCTGGTGACACTGGCATTGCTCAGAGGACCACTAGCTATTCCCAAGCATATGATAGAGAGGACTGACGTGGAGCCCAGGCTCTGGGCCACTTGGAGCTGTGGATCTGGTGTGGGACTTCAGCGGATGCTTATGGAACCTGTCATTTACATCTCTGCTGCTTGGCCTGGGTTTAAGAGGGGACAGCTGAGGTGGCTTTGTCTATAAACTCACTTCAAGCCTCTGGCCAAGTTTCCCATCATGGTAACTGTGCAGTTTCCCCTGCTGGAGCAGGAAAACCGGGGCCACAAGAAGACAAAGTCATCGTGAAGATGTAATTTGGTGCAATTACAGAAGCAACCAAGGATTTCTTTGTTCTTGCAAAAAAACCGCATTTACGTAGGTCAGACCATGTGCCAGGCCTGTGCTGGCTTGGGTTTGATGGGGGAAGACATCAAGACTTTGGCCTAAGTGCTTAGGGCTGGAGCAGACCCATAGAGGACAGGGCTGAGCTGTATACATCTTGATCTCTACTTAGGACACTTTAGAAATGGCTTAGCACTTGCTGCATGAGACCTGCACAATATTGGGTCCACCAACATTTCATCATGGATGATGGCAGAGGACAAAATAAAAAAATAACATCAAAAAAAATCAAAAAGAAGAAAGGGTTCAGTGGAACGGGATGAGGGAGGGAGGAAAGAGAATAATAGGAAGGGATTATGATCAAAATGCATTAGGTACACAATCATAGGTAGTCATATCAAAGGGAAAACTTAGGGCAAATCAATCCTGCAGATGAGATATGTAATACTGTCTCAAGCATAGAACTTTCCAGTACAACATCGGGTGGATTTTTGCCTAGGTAACCTACTCATTCAGTTAAGAGCATATTTACATCTTCACCCAGAAGTTTCATTCACTTCTCAAACATTTATTATCTATATGTGCTAATTCCTTTTGGCATAGGCTGGTAAACAAGTATGACATCAGCCTTCATGGGATATTACAAAATTGCCTGCAATTAGACATTCAAAAGAGGAAATAGTCCTTTCTCTTCACGAGGAGAGTGGATGGAGGACTAACACATTGTTCAGAGCTCTGGGCTTAATTCTAAAGACCTGGGTTTTAGTATAGGCTTTGATGTTTTCTAGTTTCATTACTGTGGCCAAGTCACTTAATCTTTCGAGCCTGAGTTTCCTCATCAGAAGGACAGGGATACTATTCATCCCCGGGTTCTGACACAAGGATTAAATAGAATCACAGACACAAAGCACTTCGATGAGCCCTGCAAACATGGTATGTAATTGTTACGAACACCAAGTTTTCCTCTGTTGACTATGCGAAGAAGCACAGTTGGGGCATACGCTAGGTCCTATCCAGTACACGTCCTGGTTCTCAGCTAGTGGCTCAAGGCTCAAGAATGAAAAGATGTCACAGAACAGAAGAAGAAAACCGACGAGGTCCACCAACTTGAGGCTTTGGTTGTAAAGGGCCAAGATAAAAGTGCAAAGTTTGGCTCAGTGTCCCTCTCCTTTTCAGACCCTTTGCAGGGACACAGCGTGCTCTCAGCTAGATTCATCATAATGGCCAGACCAGAAAAGACAAGGCCCGCATGGGCTCGTGCTCTTCCTGCACGCTCAGTCCCGCGCTCTCAGAACACTCGCGAGAAGTCACTTCCCTGGCCCCTCTTCTCGCTGTTGCAGTGGCCACGCTGAGGGCTGAAACTTTCCAGAAAGACAAGCTAACTGACTTGTGCTATAATCATCACATGGCTTAGAGATCATTATCCAGAGGCCCTGTGGTCATAATGAGCTCACATATAGATGCTCTGGAATCTTGGACTTGCCCAAAAGCCATAGATCAGAGCGAAGAGATGCCCCACCAGACAGGCCTGTCTGGGGTCTCAGTGTTGGGCCTGAGTACCTCGCGGCCTGCAGAACAGGAAATACGCATCTGGGACACCAAGACATTCGCAGTGTTGATGAGTCCAGGTTACACGCCTGGATCTACCCATGGCCAATAGTCAGAAAAGGGGCAGGCATTCCTACTATGGAGACACTAGCCAAAGGACTCAAGGTTACACTCGGGGATGGGATGAGATTTTAATCCACCATGTTCTTATGGATTTGTGGCTACTGCTGTGGCACAAAACAAGGAAGGCTTCAGAGAGGGACCAAAGCACTTCCTGGTGGTTGAGAAGCCACACAAGGACCTAGTTCTCTATAAGCGCGTTCTATCCAGAGATGACTGGAACTCTCCAGAAATCTCTTGCACACACACAAAAAAAAAGAGACACTGACTCAGCAGGATCTTCAACTTCAGTGACTCTATTGTGCCCAGAATGTTCCAGGCAAACTTTACACAGTTCTGAACAGGTTGGGCTGATAACCTAATCCGGACTCGGGTGGATCCACTAACCGGCCAGCACCAGGTCAGCTGTCTTCCTGAGAAGAAAGGTGAATGGCAATTATTCATACAAACAGCTCTCTCAGCGTTCTTCTGCACCCCACAGGCAGGGCCAAGAAGTGGCTCAAAAAAAAGTGTTCGAAGACAGAGCCTTTGGGAGTGTGACTCTGTAAATCGGTTTCACTTGCAATTCTCTAGTGAGTCTTCCCAAAAGCTTGTCCTCAACACATTGCATTCTTGTCTTATTTAAACTTCAAATACAGTTAGGTTCAGCACTAACTCCAGCTGTGATTGTGGCTTGATTAATACCAGACCTTTCCTCATTATTACTTACAAGCACAATTTTAGTTGCTTCTTCTGCAAACAGTATAACCTGATTTATTGTTAATGAAGCCTGGACACTTTTCTTAGAACCTAATTCATTAAACTAATATTACTGAGGCATTATGTTAAAAACCTCCAGCAGTTAATATCAGGGTGACTTTTGTTGTTTTCATTTATTTCCATTAAATACTTCAACATTAATAAGCTCTGTGTATTTCAAAGGTTGAGAGAAGTAGTAAATGAGATTATTGATGTTTCCCTCTTAAAATTATTATGTCCTTTAACAAAACTATAACCTGTTGTTATTTAAACCATTTCTATTCATTACTATTAGCTGAAAACATCTTGTAAAATCTTCTGCAATCATTTATGATGACTTTAGGTACAAATTTATAAGCATTTTAAAAGTTAAGAGGGGAGGAGAGATGATTCACTTGCATATTCATTATCAGGCTGTACATGTGAATCTATTTATAATCAAAGAAATTTACTTTTTTGAAAACTAAGCTCATAGAATTTTGAAAGGTATATGCATTCCTGTGGTGATAAATCCATTCAACAGTTTGACAAATGAATGTATTGGGCACCTGTTCTACACCTTGCAACAGTGATAATATAACAGACAACTCATGGGGTAAATGAGCAAATCCCTGACTTGTCACATGTGACATATGGAAGACACCAAGGCAAAGAAGAAGAAATGGAACTCTGGGGGCTGCAGAGATGGCTTAGCAGTTAAGGAACTTGCCTGTGAAGCATAAGACCCATGTTCAACTCTCCAGGTCCCACATAAGCCAGATGCCCAGTGACACAAGTGCACAAGGTCCCACATGTACACAAGGGGGTGCTTGCATCTAGAGTTCAATTGCAGTGGCTGGAGGCCCTGGCACACAAATTCTCTCTCTCTCTCTCTCTCTCTCTCTCTCTCTCTCTCTCTCTCTCTGTGTGTGTGTGTGTGTGTGTGTGTGTGTGTCTCATTTAAAAAAAGGCAGTCTTTTGGGCTTGCCTCAAAAAAAGAAAGAAAAAGAGAGAGAGAGAGAAACAAGGAGAGAGAGAGAGAGAAAGAAAGAAAGAAAGAAAGAAAGAAAGAAAGAAAGAAAGAAAGAAAGAAAGGGAAAGGAAAGGAAAGGAAAGGAAAGGAAAGGAAAGGAAAGGAAAGGAAAGGAAAGGAAAGGAAAGGAAAGGAAAGGAAAGGAAAGGAAAGGAAAAAGAAAGAGAACTTTGGGAGTTGGAGTCAGGGACCTTTCCACAGGCTGGTCAGAGATGTGAAGGGATACTTTAAAAGTAAACATACAAAGTAAAGGGATACTTGAGCAAAGAAAGACATGAAGGAAGTGGCTGAGTGCCACAGCAGAGAAGCAGAGACATGCAACAACCCTGAGGTGAGAAGATTAGCAAGACCGAGAACAGTGAGGAGCCAGCATGAATGGAAGAAAATGCGTTCAGCAAGATCACTATCAACTGAATGATTGAAGATTCAATCTGTTGATATCAGGGAGATGTTATTAGAAGGCAGAGTTTTTAGCTCATGAGGAATCTAGGATTAGTGCCTTTATAAAAGAGGCCCCAGACAGGCGTGGTGGCACACACCTTTAATCCCAGCACTGGGGAGGCAGAGGTAGGAGGATCACTGTGAGTTCAAGGCCACCCTAAGACTACATAGTGAATTCCAGGTCAGCCTGGGCTAAAGCAAGACCCTACTCCAAAAAACCAATAAATAAATAAAAGAGGCCCCGGAGATTTCCCTTGTTCCTTCTACCAAGTGAGAACACAAGAAGAAGATGCCTCGTATTAACCAGGAAGCAGCCATCGCCAGACGTGAAATCTGCCACTGCCTTGATCTTGAACTTCTTAGTCTCTAGAAATTTCTGTTGTTTATATGCTACCCAGAACTGTGGTATTATATTATAGCAACCTGAATCAACTAAGAGACCACTAAGTCTGGGGCTGTAGAGATGGTGGTTAAGGTGCATGCCGGCTAAGCCTAATGACTCAGGTTCGATTCTCCAGGTCCCACATAAGCCAGATGCTCATAATGGTGCATGCGTCTGGAGTTCATTTGCAATGGCTAGAAGCCCTGGTGCACCCATTCTCTCTCTCTCTCTCTCTCTCTCTCTCTCTCTCTCACTGTAACAAATAAAAATAAAATAAAATAAAATAAAATAAAAAGAGACCACTAAGTCAAGTTCAGACAATATCTGAGATACAGATATAATTTTGGAAGCCAATAACAGGCAGTATTAAAATCATGGGATTAGAGGAGATTACATATAGGGAGTGAGTGTAGGTAGAAAAAAAATTTGAGGAATGAGGCCTCCACAATTAGCTTAGATCAGTTGGGAAGGAACCAGTAAAACATACAGAGAAAGTCAAGGTAATGCAGTAAAGAGGAAATCTAAGAAAGTAAGTTCAAGAAGGAAAGTATTCCAGGAAATTATCTTCAAGTAAATACTGCAGACATAATAGTAAAATCTGATAATTAAGAGGCAGAGTCTTTAGGGACCGGACACTTGCCCTTGAAGAGGACAATGGAACTCTGACCCCTTCCTCCATCTCTTTTACTTCCTGGTCACGACATGAGTGGTTTTGCTCTATCATGCACTCCTACCATGATATGCCACCACAGGCCCAAAGCAAAGAGGGCAACCAAACAGGGACTGAAACCTTCTGTCTTTATAAATTGATCAGCTCAGGTATGTGTGAGAGTGACAGAAAGCCGCCCAACACAGATGGGTTGATGTGGTGGTTTGATTCAGGTGTCCCCCCCATAGACTTAGGTGCTCTGAATGCTAGGTTCCCAGCTGATGGAGGTTTGGGAAATAACGCCTCCTGGAAGTGGTGTATTGTTGGGAGCGGGCTTATGGGTGTTATAGCCAGTGTCCCCTTGCCAGTGTTTGGCACACTCTCCTGTTGCTGTTGTCCATCTGATGTTGGCCAGGAGGTGATGCCCACCCTCTTCCCATGGAATCGTTTTCCCCTGCCATCATGTAGCTTCCCCTCGAGTCTGTAAGCCAAAATAAGCCTTCCCCCCCCGCCACAAGCTGCTATTGGTTGGGTGATTTCTGCCAGCAGTGTGAACCTGCAACAATGATCATGACAGACAAAGCTGGGAATGATAGTGGGAAAGTGAGCACTGGCCAAAGCTACTAGAATCAAAATGGAATCACTTATGTCAACTCTGGCAAAATAAAGGTGGGAGGCCATCAGAGGATGGGGCTGCTTCCTCATGTAGGATAACAAGAACTATCATACGAGACTTTGCTAGAACATCTGCCCAGAAACTGTCCATTCAACTTACACTGCTGCCGCCTGCAGTACTGATCCTTGAAGCCAACGATAATTGTTTCAAAAACAGCTTATGTAACCTTCCTCGTTTTTTTTTTTTCTCCATTTTTATTAATATTTTCCATGATAACAAAAAAAAATCCCATGGTATTACCCTCCCCCCTTTCCCCTTTGAAATTCCATTCTCCATCATATCCCCTCCCCATCTCAATCTTTCTACTTACATATATACAATACCAACCTAATAAAAGCCCTCCTCCCTTTCTTTCTCTTCCCTTTCTATCTCCTTTTTTAACTTACTGGCCTCTGCTACTGAGTACCTTCCTCGTTTTACCTTTAAATACCCTTACCTTCCTTTGTCTCTTGGAATATGCCTATGATCAGTTATAGCCTGCACATTCCAGGTGGTGATATTCTGCTCAATCCCAGATAAATTCGATTTTTTTTTTCCCCCCAAGAGTCATCCATCCTCTCTGCTATTTTAGGTTGACAGGATGATGGTGGGAAATAGCAACGTAGAGCAGACACCAAAATTAACGGTCAGGGGCGAGGGAGAAAGCGGTCACAATCGCAGAGGTCTTCAGGGAGAAGACAGAAAGGTCAAGGCAAGAGGACCTTTCAGCAAAGAGGCCAGGAGCCCTGGGAATTTCTCTGACAATGGAATGCACATTCCGTACTAAGACACTGTGAGCAGTTGTGAG
Source organism: Dipus sagitta (assembly GCA_036346955.1). NCBI lineage: Eukaryota > Metazoa > Chordata > Mammalia > Rodentia > Dipodidae > Dipus > Dipus sagitta. The sequence continues at coordinate 328,687,851 of CM070770.1, forward strand.
GTGCAGAGGGGATGAGGACTGACCTAGTCACTGGCTTCCTGTGACAAGAGGCACGAGCAGGGATAAAAGGCTTGCTGTGCCGAGTTCTGATGAGTCCCAGACAACTGTCAGCGAGGCTAAGAGGTGGCAGGAGGGAAGAAAGGAGTCCACGGCAGGAGTGAGCTCGGAGCACCATCTCCAACTCAGCTGAAGGCAGGGTGGAAGTCGGATCAGGGTGACATGCTCCTAGCCTCCTTTTTTTATTGTAAAAATAGCAAGACCAAGGCAACTGTCTTTTCCCTCGAGTCCACAGCCAACAAATGACATTCAAATATGTGTCAATGGTCACAGGCTGACTGAGCAATGAAAGCCCAGGAGAGCAAGAACTTTCCTTCACTGTTCACAATATATCAGCACCATTTCCATGTGTAAAGATACAATGAGACGGTCCTGTCTCCTCTAGAGTTAGCTTGCAGAGCGCCAGGGTGGGGGGTGGATTGGAGGAAGGCATAGGGAGCAAATCTGGGCTAGGTGGGGGTGGGCAGTGAAAGGCAGAAATTGCTGCTTCTTAGTTTTGTTTTTTTTTTTTATTTAACACAGGCAGATAAGAAGAATACAGCTTTAAGTTAAGAATGTGAGCTGGAGGCTGAGGGGGTGGCTTAGTGAGTACAGTGTTTGCCCTGCAAGCATGAAGACTTGAATTGAGTCTCCAGAACCCACATTAAAACATGCTGAGCATGATAGCAAACTTTTTTTTTTTTTAATCCAGCACTGGGAGGCAGAGAAAGGTAGACCCCTGAGGTTCGCTGGCTCAATTAGGAAAGTTCCAGGCCAGTGAGAGGCTGTCTCCAAGAAACATTGGCAGAGTTTCTGAGGAATAACACCAGAGGTGGCTCTTTGGCCTACATATGCGTGCAACACAAGTTCATGCTCACTTGTACACACATGCATACACACACACACGTACATGTGTACACAGAGAAACATGTGAGTTGGCAGAGGATATGTCCAAGTTGTTGCCACTCAGAGAACCTCGGGGCTGCAGTTATGCAACCTGTCTGGATCCTGGCATTTCTCACATGTGCCTACATGAAACTGAGAGCTGCCTGGTGGAGGGCAGGTGTCAGCAGGAGTGGGAATGCCAGAGCCAGCTTAGAGCCAAGGAGTACGGCCATGTATTCTAGAATTACTGAAGTGCAAAAGGACTGTGGAGTCACCCAAGTGCCAGAGTGACTGACCTGTTCCAAGCACAGGACAGCCCACCATCCACGGGCTTACGCTCGATACTAATACCAATGAACTGTGTTTAACTGGAAGTGGGATTATCTTTTTCCACTCAATTCTGTAAGAACTGCAGTGAAAGCAGGAGGGAGATGGCAGGAAAGATGATAGAGGGGGAGGGAGTGAGAGCAGGGAGGAAGTGTGTCAGTAGTTTGGGCCAGGGCAGGGTCAGAGTCACTCTTATCCCCTAAGTACGTCCAGAGACTACTCCGAGGAAACCCTTGGTGCCCCTGTGTGGTAGTTTGAATAGATGATCCTCAATATATTCAGTGTTTGCTTAGTTTGTAGTTCGCATCTGCAGCCACCTGACTGGAGGCGGTGTCACTGGGCGGATCTCAAGGTGTGGTGGTGGGTTTGAGATTTCAATCTACAGACATGCAAAGTGTGCCTAGCTGGAGTTCCTGAAGTCTGTGTGGGTTTTTTGGCTTTTGGCTTGTGCTTCTCTCTCTCCGCTTGCACCTGTGAAGGCAGGCCAGCTTCTTCCGCTATTTAGAACTTCCCCTGGATCTGTAAGCTTCAATAAATCCCTTCCTCCATAACTGTGCCTGGCCTGGAAGTTCATCTCAGAGAACCTGAAGCTGTCTGCTACACCCTGTATTCCTGCTTACAGAGGACTGAGTGAGCACACATGTAGCTTTTGAGTCTCATTTTATTTTTAATCACTGTTTCCCTTGGCAGTGGGAATAGCAGAACAAAGGCTTTTTTGTTTGTTTGGGGGTCTTCTACCACCTGAGCCCAAACCACACCTTTGCCACTTCTGCACAGGTAAATTACAACTCAACATCTTATGCCCAAATGTCTATTGTACTTGAGACTTCTTTGGCCTGTCAAAAGTGCCAAACCCTGACAGGAGCCGTCACATGGGCTCCCACCAGCACAAATGAATCATCGGTTATGAGGAAAGAATCTGCTTAAGTGTCAATTATGATGGTGACGATGCCTCGTTACCTAAAACCTACGGCTCAAGGGAAAAACAGTGAAGGTCACGAACGTAGCAGACACTCTGTGAAAATTATCTGCATTTCCACACTTCATTGCACGGATTTGGAAACAGATCTTTGAACAGAGGCAAAAACAGAGACTATTTCTCAAGAAAGAAAAAAAAAAAAGAAACAAACAGATCAGATGGAAGGTTTAATATTGTAAACTCTTCTTTATGTACCAAAAGCTTTAACCATCTCCAGTCATAAATCTCAGGTGATCCTGTTTAAAATGTATTAACTGTCCTTAGAGCACAACACCCAAGTAACTGATATACTCAAGATACCAAAGGAAGCTATCTTTCAACTTCAGTCATAAACAGACTCAGAGTGGAGGCAGGCACCTGGAACATCTCTTTTGGATTGAAAGAAACCATTAAATCTAAACCCTTTATCTCTGATTGCTGTTCTCCAAGTCCTACTTCAAGTTGGCACCTCCTTCCCGTTCCCTCCTTTTTGACTTCCCCACCTCCTCCTGCCTAGCTGTAAGTAGGCCCTTCCCAGGGCTCTGCAAGAGTACAGGGCTGATTTTGAAAATGGCCTGGATTGTGAGAATCTGGAGTAATCACTGCCTCTAGGCCCAAGTCCTTGGGGAAAAACAGTAAGAGGGGAAAAAAGATAGTATTGTCATTCTCTCTGCCCCACCACCCCCTAAGGATGACAAAAAGAGAAGATTTCTCACATCTTGTAGCTGGACAGGAAGAAAAAGGAATTCCCCAAGGTCCAGAAAGGTTGGTCACACCTGGAGTCTAAAGTCAGCATAGAGCCTAGTTCCTTGGGCCCTGATATTCCTGACACTGGCCTCTTAGAGGAGAAATTCCATACACCAGATAAACTCAGAGGACCTGGGGCTGTTCAGTAAGTCCTATGGCACACACGCACCCACTGGCAAATCTCAACAGAGTAAGTGTGGATCTTGGTATAGTTCTAACATAGCATTCCTCAAAATGAACCAATTTTCTTGTATTAAAAAAAGCAAACAAACATGGTGACCATATGTGCTTTTCTCATTGTTGGAGATTGTTTCTTCAGTTAGGATGGCCATGTTAGTTTATTATTCTGTATTAATGTGGCCAATACCACATTTGTGTAAGATCACACTTGTTCTGACTTCATAGTATTCCTTCCTCAGCCTAGCTAACCTAATACATCACTATATTAATTTTTGAAGAACAAGAGCCAAAACTCATTATGGGAAATAGGCTTCTGAGATTATTGACTAATGCGGGTAAAATATGTCTATTATCATTAAACTAAGCACTAAAACATGACTTGCATTTGGGGTGGGAAGAAAATGCTATTTTATTGTTGACATATAGTTCATATGCCATTAAATTGACATTTTAAAGTGTATAATTCAGTAGTTTTTAGGAAATTGATCAAGTTATGTATGGTGTTGTAGTTACCTTCTCATTGCTGGGACAAAACATCTGACCAAAAGCAGATGATGGGAGGAAAGAATCTATTTTGGTTTACAGTCTTGAGGAGAAGTTTCATGATGGCAGGGGGAAGCATGGCATGAGCAGAGGCTGGACATCACCTCTGCCACAGAAGGTGGAAAATAGTAGCAAGAGAATGAGCTGAGCTCTGGCGAGGGGGAGCTGACGATAACATTCCTAAGCCTGCCTACAGCAACACACCTACTCCAGCAAGGCTCCAACTCCCAAATTGCCATCAGCTGGAGACCATGCATTCAAGATACATGAGTTTATGGTGACATCTGATTCAAGAATGAGGGAAAAAAGAGGGTACTGACACATGATATATCCATACGAAACATCTTATTAATAATAATAATAATAATAAATATCTTTTTAATTTTTTTTTTTTTTGGTTTTTCGAGGTAGGGTCTCACTTTAGCCCAGGCTGACCTGGAATTCACTATGGAGTCTCAGGGTGGCCTTGAACTCATGGCGATCCTCCTACCTCTGCCTCCCGAGTGCTGGGATTAAAGGCATGCGCCACCACGCCTGGCTATCTTTTTAATTTTAAAGAGAATTACTGCATAGGATGGCAGATTAGTGATATATCCAAAGGTTGAACAGTTCCCCCAGAATGTCTTGGGTTTTTGTTTTGTTTTGTTTGTTTTGTCTTGTTTTGTTTTGTTTTATTTTGTTGAGGTAGAGTCTCACTCTAGCCCAGGCTGACCTGGAATTTACTATGTGGTCTCAGGGTGTCCTCAAACTCACAGCCATCCTCCTACCTCCCGAGTACTGGGATTATGTGCCATCATGACTGGGTTGTCTCAGTTCTTTGCATCATAGGTTACACCATGTCGCTCCCTGTCACCAGCACACTGAAGCAGGAAGAACAACTGATTTCATCCAAATTATTTTCAAGAGAAATTAAGAAAGTGTGATGATCAACATTTAATTGTGCTTACTACCCCACAGAAATTTGTGCAGGTACCACTGTTCACAGAGAGTGCCTGGTGATGTGTGCAAATGAATCATGCTCATATAAGCAGACACTTGTATCCACAAAGACCCAACATCTACACCAAGGGTCAGCCATCTTTTGATGGATGGGACCGGACAATAGATACCGTGCTTTGTATATTATATGGTTTCTGTTGCAATTACTCAACTCTGCTAAGAAGAAAGTTGCCATCGGTGAATATGTAAATAAATGAGCAAGGTTGTTTCCAATAAAACTTTATTTATAAACAACAGAAGTAGACTAGATTTGGCTTCCAGGACTATGGCCATAATTTTCTGCCTGCTGCTATATATAATACAAGTATATGTTCTTTAATAAATAGTTACTTGGGGCTGGGGAGATGGATCAACAGTTAAAGTGCTTGCTTGCAAAGCCTGTGAGCCAGGGTTCGATTCCCCCGTACCCATGTTAAGCCAGATGCACAAAGTGGCGCATGTGTCTGGTGTTCATGTACAGCAACAAAAAGCCTAGTGCACCTATGCCATCTTGCACTCATTCTCTCTCTCTCTCCCTCCTTCCTCCTTGCAAATAAATAAAAAGAAAATTTAAAGTTTAAAAAGTTACTTAAATATTTAAGATTCTGAGGAAATCTTCCTAAGCCATTAGCGGTGGCCTCATCTTAGAAAGTTATAAAACATATTTCAAGCTTTCCATGTTTCCAGGTTCATCACGCCACATGACATAATTTCCAAAGACAAAGTGCCAAAGGCCACGTTTCCTAAAGCAAGCACTTCCAGATGGCTGTCCTTTGAGGATTCGTGTCTGCTCTTTTGTCTCCCCTCTTCCTGTCAAGCTATTACCTGTCACTTCATTGGTTTCATCTCTGTGGTCCTTTCTATCTCTAATGTTCCACTTCTGACCCGCTCTGGGCCAAGAACAGTATCTACAGTAGACCCGGCTGTGAAGGACGACAAACTTCTCTCACGAGTAAACAAACACAAGCAGGAAGTTTGTCACCTTGATGAAGCACTCTATGGCCTTCTGTACTGTGTTCTAATACCTCATTTTCATACTTGTGGTTGTTCCATAAAGGACTTGCGTGCAAGAGGCTACTTTGTGTGTATATGTATACATACACATGTAGTCATTTAACCATTCAGTAAATATTGAGTTCCTATGTGTCAATCACCATTCGAAGTACTTAGAACACATCAGTGAGCACAAGATGACAGAACAAGTCACAAGCCAACCCGACGCTTTCCCCCGTGCCACACACACACACACACACACACAATCAGCCTTAATGGAGTTGACAAAGCACGGGAGACGCTGTACAATTTAACAAGTCTACAAGTCCTCTTTCCCCTATAGGAGAAATAGATCCAAATCATTACATACAGTTTACTGTTAACAAAGCTCAAGCACGTGTGTGCACATGTGCACGCACACGCATGCGAACACACACAGACACACAAAGTACTTCCAGATCACCAGGTTAAATGACTAAGGATCTTTCATTACAAAATTTCTAAACTTGCCCTCCTCCCCATAACACACACACACACACACACACACACACTTCTATTTGATAAATCAGAACGCCCACTCACTTCACGTTTTTCTGTGCATCTCATTTCCTACCCCCTTCCTCGACACACTGGCCCCCAGGGAAGCGCAGGCAAGGGAGAAACCAGCTGGGCAGACGGGCTTGGGGGTTGCAAGTGGTCCGCTTGCGCCTGGATCATTTAAAACTGCTTATTCAACTGTTAATGAGGCCATAAATCCCTGTGATTTGGGAGGTGAACCAAAAATCCTAGCCTGGGCTTCAGTTTCATTTTAAAAATGGACTAATTAACAAAGCGCCAGTCTTTCCAGTTTAACGAAGTTGGATTTGCAATCCCCGAGCTCCAAGGAAGGAAAAGATAAGGACTCATAAGCTATCAGCAGCACTCAGGTGAGAAAAGCCCCAAAGCGCAAAGATCTGGAGGGTGAACAGGAAAATAAATAAATAAATAAGAAACGACAGGAGCCCATGACTCTCAGAGACTCCCAAGAAGCACAGGGACGCAAAGCACTGTTTCAGGGCGAACACCTCCGTGCCAGCCCTCTGATGGCGATCTGTGAAGAGGCAACCCCGGAGTCCTCCCAGAGCCCGACCAAGCATGGAGCGGCCAGACTAGACGCACACGCACTGCCTTCCTCCTGCCCCAGTCTCTATGGTCCCTCGTGAAGTCCTCCTGATGACCCATCTGCCCTGTACTTTTCTGCTGTGGAAACAGTGGAAGGTTCTGCCTCAAGACAGAACCTGCAGCATGAAACCCAAGAGCCTGAGCTGGGACAGTCATTGCTCCGTAGGATTTTCCTTTCCATTCAGGAAACGGTGGGAAGATAATTCCACCCTCATTTCCCAAGCTTCTCCCGTCATGGTCCAACTACCTCTCGTTTTGCAATTCCACCCATTCTACTGACGCTAATTCCTCTGGCTAAGATCAACCTCCTGCTTCATCCTATTGGGTGCATGGATACATGTGTGCACATATAGTGGGGTGTATGTGTGTGTGTGCGCGCGCCCATGTGTGCGTGCCCTAGACAAGATGCAGGGGCATGACGGAGAAAGGGGGAATGGCAAACCTGGGGAGAACACAGCAAAGTCACACTGAGGAAGGAGAAACCCCCAAACTGCGATTGACTCAAGAGGAACACCAGGAGATCCACCTCGCCTGTGCTGCGTCACCAGGCCTGGAGTCTCCCCAAGAATGCCTTCACTGTGAGTACGGAAGGTGGGGGTGGATGGAGGAGGGGACAGCAGAATCAAGCCATAAGTCAAGCAGTAAGTGAACAGAGTAAAGGCAAGGACACCTTACTACTCATGAGATGTTGGAATTGGGACTTGATCCAAGGAATCGGATCTAGTGTAGACTTCTCAGCATGTTTCACAAGGCCTATGATTCCAACACCTTACACAACACCCACACATGGGTACATTCTGTTTACACTTCGCTTTGCTCATCTATAAAAAGGTGGTAGCACCCTCTTTATAATGTTACTTGGCAGAGACAGACACAGAGCAAATGCTCAGCAAATACCACGAGTAGGAAAGATAATATATATTGAGACTCAGAAAACAACACCCCAAAAGTGAAGGCCTCAGGAGCAAAGCTCCCCTCTGAACTTTTCCTGTCTTCTTGTCTCTCACATTCTCCCCCAAAGCAAGCCATGGGAATTAGAATTCCTCTCCCCCAAAGTGGGACCAGAACCTCCTTCTGCAGAGCCATCCATAAACCTCAAAATATGACTGCAGCTTCTCCTGCCTCCTCTCTCTACAGGAAACCCAGTGGCCTATCTTGTTGGACCGCAGGCCCTCGGACCTTCACGCCACACAGGGCTCCTGCTCCAGACCTACAAGGGGGAAACGCTGCAACTGAGGGGCCCAAAAGATCCTGGACAGGCCTTTCTGCGTTGGCCTCCTCGGCCTGTTGCTATTAATTCATGCCCTATATGTCTAATCTTATTTCTCAACACAGCTTCAGGGAACCCAAGCATAGAATGAATAGTTCATCCTGGGATCTGGGGTCTTCAGCCTGAAGGCTGCCATTGAAGTCAAACTAGTTCAATTAATCGGCTGTACTTTTTCTCTCATTAACTTGTCCTCTTATGGGAGTATATTAGGTAGTTTACTTCTGGCTGTGACCAAAATACCTGACAAAGAGCAGCTTAAGGAAGGACGGCTTTATGTCACTTTACCGTCCCAGGGAATACAGCCCATGAAGACGGGGGAAGGCGCAGCGGCAGGAAGCTGGCTGGTGACAGTGCACCCACAGCTAAGGCGCAGAGGGCACACCAGGAAGTGAGACCAGGTCACAAAGCCTCGAGGCCCCAGTGACCCACTTCCTACAGCAAAGCTCTACCTCTTAAAGGTTCCACAGTCTTCCCAAACGCTGTCACCCCGGCTGGGAACCAAGAGTTCAAATACATGAGCCTGTCGGGGGCATTTTCTATTCAAACCACAACAAGGTCTTTCACGGAGGAAAGGGGTGCTCCCTTCTCCAAAGTCATTTCCGCTTCTTGCTTGTTCCTGACTCTTTGCTGGCTTGGCTTCCATATTCCTCTCTGGAAAGACAGACCTTATTCTCTCCTGCTCCTCCAGGGAACCCTGGCCTGACCCCTTCCTGTCCCACAGGGCTTCTCACCTATGTGTTACACAAGGAGTGACTAGCTGGAGTTTTACTCTTTGCACAAGACATCCCAGACAGTAAAGACCCAGCTGGCCATGTTTTAAAAACAAAGGGGAAAAAAGCCAATTACCCTGTCATTAATCAAGCAAGCTCAAAGGACTGGGACAGCCCGAGTTCAAACCAGGAAATAAGATCGCAATACAATCTTGGATAGCAAGAGTGAGCAAGACGAATCAAGTTAGTAGGTTAGCTATGAGATGGCTGGAAATACCACTGTGGGTGTTTTATAAAGCTAATTTGAAAGAATGCTCAAAGGAATTTCCATTTTCTCTGCAAAACAGACACACAGGAGCTGGAAAGATGGCTTAGTGGTTAAGCGCTTGCCTGTGAAGCCTAAGGACCCCTGTTCGAGGCTAGATTCCCCAGGACCCACATTAGCCAGATGCACAAGGGGGCACACGCATCTGGAGTTCGTTTGCAGTGGCTGGAGGCCCTGGTGCACCCATTCTCTCTCTCTCTCTCTCTCTCTGCCTCTTTCTCTCTCTGTCACTCTCAAATAAATAAATAAAAATAAACAAAAAAATAAAATAAATAAAAGTTAAAAAATAGACACACAGATCAGATACCACCAGCTCCATATACACTGCTTCCTATACTTCATTATTCAGATAACAGGAGACCCTGAACTTTTCTGCTCCCCGCTAGACCCCAAATAAATTCCCCACACAATAAATACTATGGGGCAATCTTTAAAGAAGACTTTGAGTAGTTAGATGTTAAGAATATAAGGATAAAACATAGAGATTTCCAATTGTGTGCAGGCATTAAAACATATATATAACATAAAATGTAACAATTCAGTCATTTTAACTGTGCAGTTCAACAATATTAAGTTCACTCTCACTATTGTGCGACCATCACCATATCATCCATCCCCAGAATTTTTTCATCCTCCCAAACTGAAATCCTATATTCGTTCAGCAATAACCCTTCATTCTTCCCTCCTCGAAACTCCTGATAACTACCATTCTACTTTCTGGCCCTCTGGACTTGCCTTCTCTAACCACCTCATATAAGTGGAATCATTATGTTTGTTCTCTTGGTGTTTGACTTATTACACTGAGAATAAGGTCTTCTTGGTTCATCTCTGTGTCAGAAGCTCAGTCTTCTTAAAGTTGAATAATATCCCGCTGCATGGGCCATGGTTTGCTTGTTCATCCATCCACTGGGAGTATAACTCAGTGGTATGTGTTAGGTCAGGACAGGCTCCCAAAATGGAGTCACCCAGGACAGCAGGGTGGCGGCAGAGACTTATCCACATTCCTCAAGAAACAGCCCAGACATTATCTCTTCCTTACCTAACAATGCCCCCTCCAGGTCATGGTTTCTGCCCCCCCCCCTTTCTTTTTTGAGGTAGTGTCTCACTCTAGCCCAGGCTGACCTGGAATTCACTATGTAGTCTCAGGGTAGCCTTGAACTCATGGCAATCCTCTACCTCTGCTTCTCAAGTGCTGAGATTAAAGGTGTGTACCACCACGCCCAGCTATACCCCCTTATCTTATAAGTCACCTGGTCACTGTTCTGGTCTCATACCCTAGCTATTTGGAATGGCTAATGTAAAGAACAAAGGAGTTCTTTTTCCTTCCTCACCTTCCCCCAACTGAAGAGCCCTATAAAGCACAGTATCTGGAAACTCAAGCTGGCTGTGCTCTGCTCTTGAAAGCTAGTCCTGATAGCTTGTGCTTTTCCCCAATAAAAGCTTCCATCTTTGCCTCAGGGTGGTCTGCGTGGTCTGGGTCACTCCCGAACCTTCCAGTATGGAACTTGCCTGGCATGAGTAGAACCCTAGCTTCTACCCCGGGACCACATACACAGAAAGAAAAGAACTCTCTGCCATACTTTATGCATTATTTTATTACTTCATTTTCCATAACAATAGAATACAGTGAATACTACACTTGGGTTGTTTCCTATTTTGCCTGTTATGAATAACATTGCTGTGAATAAGGATTGACTACTGTCTTCAGGAGTTCCAGTATTATATTTATTCAGCCATCATGTTGCTTCCTGCCTTCCTTGCACACGCTGGCTTCTTATTTTCCACCAGTTCTCTGATTATTGCTGACCCGCAAATCCTTTATAACCCCTTGATGGTTTCCAGTTGGCATCCTCCCTTGTGTTTTTCCTTCATTTAGTTGGATTTGGTTTGGATAAACCCACAATGAAAACACACAGCATCTCCAGAAGAGCCCACTGACAAGTCCACTCTACACGCCTCTACAGACTTGCCTCTCACTCCTGCCATCGACATTCAAGGCAGCCCCCGGGCAGAGGAGAGGTGGCATGATAAAACAAAGGCCACAGCCGCATCCCAAAGAATCAGGAAATGAAGAGCCATGAAGAAAAGCCAAGTCGCTGGGCTGGAGCCAGCAAACCAGCCAGCCTGCCTCACAAGCTTGTGCAATCGGGGACTCTCCTGACAGACATGGTCAGCAGCGTGATGCCTAGGTGCCTTTGACCTCCAGGAGACGAGTCATGTGATGCTAGCACTGCGGGTGGGATGAGCACGCAGAAGGGAAGGTAGGAGAAGAATGGAACAGGCTGAGACCAATCAGAGAAATGACATTTGGACCAGACAAAAGGTCTTTTAGTAAAGAATTTACTTGGGCAAAAAGAAAGAAGTAAAAGGAAGTGTTCGCGTCTGATTTTCAGAATCTATGATATTCAAATAGCAAGTCTAGATGTGAGGCCTGTACATTCATGAATAGAAAGAGGCCCTACTCTAACCTGAAATGCTATACTTGCCCTCTACTGACCCTTGAGAGATAGGCGGGGTTATGCTACTTCCAGTCTTCTTCCTAAATGAGCATACTATGGAGAAAGCTTATCTACAGTTTATATACAAGCACCAATCCTTATCTTTAGAAGAAGATTCTCTGGCAGTTTGAGCCAATTCATATACTTACCACATTGCCTCGAGTGCACTTTAAACGCAAAATTTCATTACAAAAAAAAAAAAAAAAATCCTGAGGCTGAAGAAATGGCTCATTGGTTAAGGTACTTCCTTACAAAAAGCCTGATGGTCTGGGTTCAATTTCCCAGTACCCATATAGAGCCAGATGCTCAAAGCAGCAAATGCATCTGGAGTATATTTGCAGTATCAAGAGACCCTAGCGTTCCTATATGCATCCTCCCCCTTCCTTTGCAAATAATAATTAAAATGTATTTTTTAATCCTATATTTTTCATTGTAAAAGTATACTTCATCTTGGGTTGGAGAGTGTAGCTCGGTGGTATAGTGCTTGCTTGGCAATGAGGCCCTAGGTTCTACCCCCAAACCACATATACACAAAGGAAAGTCTAACATATTTTATTACTACATATTACATAACAATAGTACACAATGAATACCCCACAGTGGGTATCTATTTCTCTATTACCCATATCTATGGTTTTATTGACATAAAAGCTCACAGCTAACCAAGGCTTGTGAGAAATAAAGTCCTACCTTTGTAACCATCAATCAAGGGGACAGCTCAGGCAGGCTCCCTGGAAATCCTGTCTGTCTGTCTCTCTCTCTCTCTCTCTCTGTTTTTTAAGGTAGGGTCTCACTCTAGCCCAGGCTGACCTGGAATTCACTATGTAGTCTCAGGGTGGCCTTGAACTCATGGTGATTCTCCTACCTCTGCCTCCAAGTGCTGGGATTAAAGGCGTGTTGCCACCACGCCCGGCTCTGTCTCTTATATTATCACAAATGAGTCTGCCAGGGGTAGATGCAACGCTTTAGCAAATATGGTTCCCTCAAATTTCCCTCATCAAATTTCCTTTTTTTTTTTTTTTTTTTTTTTTTGCTATGATTTGGATCAGGAATGTCCCCAAAAGGCCATGTGATAAAAGCCTGGTCTTCTGCTTGGTATTATGAGCCATGGGCGGTGTTAGAATCTTTAAGAGGTGGGGCTTGGTGGATGAAAGTTGGGTCCTTATAAGCTGTGCCCTTGAAGAGGCTATTGGAGGTCTGGCCACTCCCCTTTCTTTGCTTCTGGGAGCCCTGAGGTGAATAGGCCTCCCCTACACATAGGAGCTTCCACCATGTACAGGGTGCGCCCAAAGCAATAGGGCCAGGCAGCCACAGATAAAACCTTCGAATGCATGGGCAGCAATAAACATTTAAATTGTTATCCTAGGCACTACAGAAGTTAATGTGTCTGTATTTTCTGTTAGTCTTGGCTAATGGGGGAGTACCTTAACCTTTTCATCTTCTTTTTTTTTAATTTTTTTAAAGTTTTTATTTGTTTATTTGAGAGCGACAGACAGAGAGAGAAAAAGGCAGAGAGAAAGAGAGAGAGAATGGGTGCGCCAGGGCTTCCAGCCACTGCAAACGAACTCCAGACGCGTGCGCCCCCTTGTGCATCTGGCTAACATGGGTCCTGGGGAATCGAGCCTGGAACTGGGGTCCTTAGGCTTCACAGGCAAGCGCTTAATCGCTAAGCCATCTCTCCAGCCCCCTTTTCATCTTCTGATTTCAATATTAAGAATGAGTCTGAGGGCTGGAGACATGGCTTAGCAGTTAAGGTACTTGTCTGGAAAGCCTAAGGACACAGGTTCGATTCCCCAGTATCCACGTAAGCCAGATGCACAAGGTGGCACATGTGTCTGGAGTTCGTTTGCAGTGGCCAGAGGCCCTGGCACACCCATTCTCTCTCTCTCTCTCATTGTCTGCCTCTTTCTCTTTCGCTCTCTCTCAAATAAATAAATAAATAAAATATTTTCTAAAAGAATGAATCTGACAGCTGTTTCACTTCTCAGCTTGTTTCTCCTAGCTTCCAAGATGGCTTCTAAGATCCTTGCCATGTCTTCGGGGAATTTGATAACTGGGCACAGTGATTCGCACCCTGGTTTTTACAGCATCCTTCTGAAGCATCTTCCTGCTGAACACCAGCACACCATGGTCAGGGTTTCTGGTCACCTGGGTGTGATCTACAGCTGGCTTCCCCAGAATCTCTAACCGTCCCCCACTTCTTTACTCCAGTCCTTTCTGCCTTTGCTGGAGTCCCTCCGCCTCCTCAGTGAGCACATCTTCTGTTTGAAATCATTAAGGGAATGAGTGAGTAAATCAGACCTCATTCTGCACTGACACCCCCCCACACCCACATACACCCAGCACCAGTTGTCCCGACTGCTCAGCTCCACAGCACCATGTGGCCGCCTGCCACAAGCCTTGTGCCAGCCCTGCCTGCCCAGCGCTGTCTGCCCGGGATGGTGGTATGCATGTATGTATGTGGGGAGGAGAGTTTCACGTGGAGACACACTGTGGCTTATCTTCACTCCACGTAAGGGATCCTGACCATGAGAAGATGGCCTCCTCTCACTCCTGCCTCCGCTTCTCGGGACACCCCAGGTGGGCCTATGCTCAAAGAGAGGATAATTCTACCTGGAGCCTCAGCATTACAGTGGACGGTATCCACTCCAAAAACTACCATATAAACAATTACAGTGAAATCCTTTTGGGGCTCATGGATGGCATACTTGCCACCCTGTGGATGGATATCGGATCTATGTCCGCGATGGTTTCATCTGCTGACTTGCATGGTGCATGAGAAAGGGCTGGGAGGCTGCAATGGGCAGGTGGCAGAGGAGGCGAGCGGCCCGTGAGCGGAGGCCTGGGAGAGAAGCTAACGTGGCCCGCAGCCTAAGCCTCCCTGCGGAAGGAGGAGGAGGGGAAGAGCTGGACTGTATTCCAACGTGCGGAAGGTCTGGCTGGAGTTCTGGCCTCCCCCCGGGTGCAGCTCATTTCCGAGCCTTGTCTGCGCGGCTCCGATTGACCAGGAGTCAGTGGAGTGAGTGGGGAGCGTCGGAACCACAGGCAAGAATGATAGCGTTATGCAAATCTTTCTGCCCTTCCCATTCATGCCCAAGTCCTGACTGTGTCCCTCCAACTGGTGTTAGTGACAGGTGGCGGCTGACAGCCCTGGAAAGCAGATACCTCCAGTCCTGACATGAAGCCAGTGGAAAAAAATTCAGTTCCCACTGAGGAAGCACATCGTTGGACAAACGTCTCCAGGGGTACCTCCCATCCTGCTCCCCCGCCCCCAGAAAAGGTAAGCCTACACAAATGGCTGCACTGTTACTACTTGCAGAGCCTGCGAGTTCAGCTGGTGTTTTCCAGCCATACCCAGATGCCCTCATTTCAATTCACACTTTAGTGCCTTTTGCACAGAACTACAAAACGACAGAAATTTAGAGAAAACTGTTCTCTAATAGATTAGATTAATCAGAACACACAGCGCAGCCCAGAATGGGCGTGGGCAGACAGAGCTACAGTGGAGACGCTGCCCCGCCGCGAGGAGGAGGTGATACCTCGGCATTGCTCTGTGCCCTGTCTTCACAGATCCCAAGGAGAGACCATTGCACTTGTCAAAACCCTGGTGCCCACCTTGCTTCAACCAAGCCCATCCTTGTCATAAGCAAGGCCCTCTCTGCGTGAAGACCAGATGTTGCAACCAGTGAGTGATGTGCTCTTTCATTCTCAAGGAGGCCAGATCTTTATATGCCAGGGAAGGGTAGGACTACACTCATGGACTTTTGTAGAGGGAGCCTCTTGTCAGGCAGCAGTCACCAAGCAGCTGGGCGTTCTCAACGCTGCACAACCGCACCACAGATAGAGCGTAATGAAGGCCAGCCATGCTGACAGCACACAGAGGCATTCAATCCAGATCATGCTTGAGTATGCAGGGAACTAACAGAAAAGGAAGCCTTACCAAGTAAAATCACAATTACCAATGCTCATTACCTCGGCCTACATTAGAGGTTTAAGTTCACAACTTAAAATAAATAGAAAGGAAAGAAAGAGTTCAGTGGTAAAGCGCTTCCCTAGTAGACATAAGCCTTCAGGATTTGATAGCAGTACTGAAAACAAGTAACAATAACAAAAGAAGGAAGGAAGGAAGGGGAGAAGGAAGGGGGGAGGAAGAAAGGAGGGAGGGAGGGAAGGAGGAAGGAAGGAAGGAAGGAAGGAAGGAAGGAAGGAAGGAAGGAAGGAAGGGGGAGAAAGGAAGAAGGGAGGGAGGGAGGGAGGGAAAGAAGAAGGAAGGAAGGAAGGAAGGAAGGAAGGAAGGAAGGAAGGAAGGAAAGAAAGAAAGAAAGAAGGGAGAGAAGGAGAGAGGGATGAATGAGAGCTACAAAAGACCCCTAGTGCTAACATAATTCCTTATTTTTTTTTTCCTTATTTTTTTTTTCGAGGTAGGGTCTCACTTTAGCTCAGGCTGACCTGGAATTCACTACATAATCTCAGGGTGGCCTCGAACTCAGAGCAGTCCTCCTACCTCTGCCTCCCAAGGGCTGGGATTAAAGGCGTGAGCCACCATGCCTGGCTTTCCTATTTTTTTTCAATTGTCACACCTGAGACACACACCTCCATGAGTAGCTGACTCCTCCATTATAACATGCTCCAAATGGCACAGGAGTGAGTAGCCAGGTCCTCGGTCCTGTGTCCTCAAGCTGAACCCCCCCTTCACCCTCCTCAGCTAAACATAGCCCTGTCAGCAGAGTCACTCACACAGAGACCCCTGCCCGCCATCACCTGCCACTTCCCTTACAGGCCCTGACACGGTCAGATAGTCCCCTCACTGTCACTCTCCCTTCAGCCCGGTGAAGTGTGTATTGATACATCTAAGATAAAGACATTTCTTCAATGTCACGTAAGGCCATAACGGTTTCCCAGAAGTCCCAAGTTGGGAACTTAGTTGATAAGTCCCATTTTACCACTGAAGATGTTACCTTAGAAAATATAGATGCTCACTTTTTTTTTTTTTTTTACACTGGCTTAAAGTCCTAAGGCACAGGAAAATACATTTAATGGAAAGAATTAGCTTAAAACATGTTGACGTTCTGCCGTTGCCTTAAAAGATATCAGTAGCTAGACTCCTCCATGGTCAATGCTATGGGACAGTGGTTCTCGATTCTTCCAGGCCCTTTGTGATCCTGGTGGGCCAGAATCACACCATGCCTGGCACCTAGGAAATGTTCAACCCAGGCGAACCGTCACCATGGTGAAAACAACACCCCTTCTTGGGACACAGTCTGGGGAGTTGAGATTCAAGGGCAGGAGGCCCTGCTGTATCCTCTGCACGTGTTGATTTCTAGCGATGGCTCCTGTAGCTAGAAGAGGATGAAAATGAAACTCAGGGAGAAAATGGGTAAGAAAAGCAAGCAGGACAACCAGATGAAATAATGAGGGCTGGAGAGATGGCTTAGCGGTTAAGCACTTGCCTGTGAAGCCTAAGGACCCCGGTTCAAGGCTCAATTCCCCAGGACCCACGTTAGCCAGATGCACAAGGGGGCGCATGCATCTGGAGTTCGTTTACAGAGGCTGGAAGCTCTGGCACGCCCATTCTCTCTCTCTCTCTCTCTCTCTCTCTCTCTCTCTCTCTGCCTCCTTCTCTCTGTCGCTCTCAAATAAATAAATAAACCAAAAAAATTAAAAAAAAAGATTTAAAAAAGAAAAAAAAAAAGAAATAATGAAGGCTTGCCTATACTTTTCCTGCAAGCTCTGATCACCAACACTCACACCACCGTGTAACAGAAGGCTGTTGGACTCAAATCTGCTTAATATAACGTAGAGCATGAAAGGTGGGAGGCAGGGAGGTAGGCAGAAACAGGAGGGGTCCTGCCCAGAGACAGAGGCACAGAACCCCTCACTTCCCGGGACCTTCCAAGTCGAGTGACCCCAGCAACAAGGGCTCAGGGTCATCTATGTTCTGCTTCTAAAAGACACCCCTCTCCAAAACGATACAAGGCCTCAGGTCTCAGAACACATGGTTCTGCCGCTGGTCCTGACACCACTGTGACCACGACAATGGTTTCACTTCAGACTGTAAGGAGTGGGGACAGAGGGAGAGACGCGAAAGCAATGACGTACAAAGAGAAGATCCCACACATTACTTGGCCTCCTAAAGCCTGGTGACCCGCAAAAGGAGAAACTGGACTGGGATTGGCCAAAGGTGACTTCAAAGTCACCTTACAGTGCTGATATTTTGTAATTATGGACAAATCCATGCATTTGTTTTTTGCATCAGGAATATAATTTGGAAGATTGTGAATCCCTTCTAAATCCACAGAAGCCAAAAGGCTGCCCTCCTGAATTCAAGTGTGTGCCCTGGAAGCCGCTTGTCCCCATCCTCACCAGCTGCCTCTCTTGGTGCCAAGCCCACAACCAAAGCCTTGGCACACATTCAGACTTTTCTTGGCCTCTCAATAAAAGTCAACATTTCTGAGCACTAAGGGGACTTCAGGAATTGAAAAAAGAAAATGGCCCAGAACCTGTGTTTGATAGCTCTGGAATAAACCTGACAGCCGTTGGCATTTGAGTTTCTGGGTTGAGGCTGAGGTAACGACCTGGGTGGGAAGGAATAAAGGCCGCTTCACTGGATTTGGCCAGGGAGACCGAACACAATCACCACTGTGCAGAAATGCTGCTTCTTTGCTGAGGAGCCCCAAATCACCCACCTCCTAAATCAGGTTCACGGCACTCCTGTTGGAATGTTCTAACGGCTCGTTTTCTTTCTAAACAGAACACCTTTGTGACAATAAACATGAAGCTGGGAGATAAACACTTGCTGTTCACTTTCGGTTTACATTTGAAAAGCATCGGTTAGATTGACCCTGAATGTGCACGCCTCGCTCTGAGGAAAATCGCTCGCTGTAGTCTTGTCCAGACTTTCTCAACTTTACTGTCATTTTCCTACTCTTCTGAGAGGAAGAGGTGGCCTGGGTGCCCTGTCTGTTTGGTTTTTTGTTTTTTTTTTTTTTTGCTTTTTTGTTTTTCGAGGCAGAGTCTCACTCTAGCCCAGACTGACCCGGAACGTACTATGTAGTCTCAGGCTGGCCTCGAACTCACAGCGATCCTCCTACCTCTGCCTCCCGAGTGCTGGGATCAAAGGCGAGTGCCACCACGCCGGGCTGTGTGTCCCCTGTCTCTGCATGAGTCCAGTTGGAAGGTCACTGTGTTCCTTGCCCCGTGGGTTTTCTACAGTTCGCTGTGATAATCAGGGAGGTCGCAGCAGCAGGCAGTCACCGGATCGTTAGTTCTGGGCGGGAATCGGTGCTGCGGGCAGTGCACCCACAAATACTGCACCCACAAACGCCGCACCCACAAATGCTGCACCCACAAACACTGCACGACACCCAGGCTGTTGAAGAACGCGCTGAGCTGAAGCATGTCGCTCGAATCACAGAGGTTGAGGAAACGGATTCTTGAGCCTGTTTTCACAAACTCCTAAGCTGCGACCAAGATGGCCTAGAACGGGCTTGGCTTCAAGCTCATGTCAACTTGAGCCTGACATTCTACCTCCCTCCACTACGTAACTCAGAATGGTAACTTACGCTTCACTGAGGTTTAGGTTTTTGTCTGATATTTTGTTCGTTTTGCTTTGGGTTTTGGTGCTGGGAATTGAATCCACAGCCCCATGCATTCATGCTTGCTTGGCAAGTGCTCTACCACTGAGCTATACTCCCAGCCTGGCTTTAGATTCTTAACCAAAAATCAGAATGATCTCCAGTAAGACTTCTGACTTTGTCTGAAGAAGGAACTCGATGTCAAGTACTTTAGGACACACTTCCATCAAGAACCTTTGTATGTGATGGGCATGTCTTTGAAAGTACACAGATTTGCAAAGGAAGGTAATTAACCTGTATAATTATGACTTGTTCCAATCAATTTGTCCTCAGCTGGGTAATTTGCCCAAACAAACATCTTGCCAGTTTGTTGAGAGAATACATAAGAGAATTTCTAGCTTCCTTTCTGAAATTGTGCATATATACATATATGAGTGTGTGTGTGTGTGTGTGTGTGTGGTATATGTGGTAGCGTGATGTATGTGTGGTGTGCACACATATGTGTATGTGCACATGCCCTTTGTGCACATGCGCAAGGGCCAGAGGAGAACGTCACGCGTCCTCCTTCTCTTCCATTTGTTTCCATGAGACAGAGTCTCTCGCTGAACCTAAGCAGCTATTTTTCTGTCAGACTGGTTGGCCATGGAGCCCCACCAGCTCTTCTGTCTCCACTCCCTACAGACTGGGGTCATAGGGATCCATGGCCACTCTGCTGGGATTGAATTCGCGCTAGCTCAGGCCTTCTCAGGGCCTCACAGTCACATGGCAAGTACTCTCACACACTAAGCCGTCTCCACAGCACCTGGTTGTATATTTTTTATTAAACATGTATGTGTCAATCACAAGGAGCATGTCCCATCCCACTGTACAAAGAAGGAGAAATAGCCTCATCATCATACTGAACTGCATGCAACTGTCTGTTTGGTTTGGTTTGGTAGATAAAGATGGTAAACACTGATATCTATAGGGCGCAATTTATTACACATAGAAAGTACCAAGAGCCAAATCTACTGATCATGTGCTCAGAACAGGCACAGGACATGGAGTTACTAACGGAAAGATTAATTTAGATGCTTATCTTTGTGGAAAAAATATATATATTGGGCCAGAGAGATGGCTTGGTGGAAAAAAGCACTAGTCCTTAAAAATGAGGACCTGAATTTGGACCCCTGGCCTCCATGTAAATGCTGGATCGTCATGGTAGCCTACCTCTAATTCCAGAGTTTAGGAGGAAGAGATAAGGGATTCCCAAGGCAAGCCAGTTAACTAGACTAGCCAAACTAGTAATCTCGGAGTTTGAGAGACCCTGTCTTAATTAGTAAGGTGGAAAGTGATCAAGGAAGACATCCAACATCAACCTTTGACCTACACACACACACACACACGGACACAAGCATACACACACGTGCACCCATACACATACATTCCTACACATGTGAACATGCATACGCCATATACACACAATTTAACTCAAATGGAAACAGCAAATTCTGCCATTGCTAACAAATTCTGACAAATGCTGTCATTGATATAACCAATAAAAGGTAAATTCTAAGGTTTTAAAAGGTGGAAGAGACCTAGTATATGATTACAAGTATTCTAGAAAAGGCGAAACTAAAGGGACAATACAAAGATCAGTGGTTGCCAGGGGTTAAGATAGGAAGAGGGAAGGATGGGTAGGTGAGCAGGGGGATTTTAGGGCAATAAAACAACTATGTATGACACATCCACGAACACAATGACAGAAAATGACAGGGACCGTAGCTGGATTCCTACTCTCCATGATGCATGCCATTACACATTTGTCACCAGCCACAAGCTACATAACACAAAGGGTGAACTGGAATGTCAGCTCTGGACTTTAGCTAATAAGAGTTGATCTTGTCTCATCAGTTTAACAAGTGGACCACACTCATACAAACGTTGAGGAAATGAGAGATGAGAGAGGGATATGTGGAAACTTTCTGTATGTTTCTTTTTTCCATAAACTTAAACTGCTAGAAAAAAAAACTGGTAAAGGAACTCTGCCCCTGACCAGTCGTTGGGCAGCACACATCACTGCTCAGAGCCTCTTCCTGCTCCACATCTGGAACAAATGAGAATAGCAATAGCTGGCTGAACACACAGGACTGCCCATCACAGCCACCAAGTAAAAGCACAGCATAACCACCCTGTAAACAATAACGTCCTAAATACTTTCAATTTACGGTTACATCGAAAAGCACAATATTGTTATATTGTTTTGAAATGTTGATAGGAACAAATGTCTTTTCTAAAGGAAATTCAACAGTCGACAAAATGACATCAAGCCTACCTTTTTTAATATTTTATTTTTATTTATTTGAGAGAGATGGAGAGAAAGAGGTAGAGAGAGAAAGAGAGACTGAGAATGGATGCACTAGGGCCTCCAGACGCTACAAACAAACTCCAGATGCATGTGCCACCTTGGGCATCTGGCTTTACATGTGTGCTGGGGAATTGAACCCGAGGTCCTTAAGCTTCACAGGTAAGCTCCTTACCCAATAAGCCATCTATCCAGCCCAACCCTACCTTTTCATGCTCCCAAATCATGTCACTTGAGGGACCCACACCTTAGCTACAACAAGAAAGTGTCCAAGGCTAAAAAAAAAAAAAAAAAAAAATCTCAGAATGCTGCTGTGTGCACATTCTGGAATATGGAGCTGCCCTTTCAAGTGCAGTCTTCTCTCTTCCAACCCGGCTGTGGAAATGGGAGAATACTCTGTCCATAAGTTATGAGGCCCAGTATTAAAATTATTCCCAAAGGGGAAAAAAAAATCCCTGAGAAATGGCCTGCAATTCTAATCAAGGCTCATTCCCAGTAATCTGTGGACACATTTTTCCAGGACAGAGATTACAATGACATGCATACATACAACAAGACCAAGTTCAAAGACCACTGAACAGTCCATAATCCAGTGACAAGAAACCCTTCCATCATTGTTTTCTTTTGATTAAAAAAAAAAAAACTACCATGATAATTATTTTGCCAAGCACGAAAGATGTGGTAATGGAGTAACCTCAACAATCATTTTGAAAAATCGCTGTGTGACAAGTCATTTTCATGGCTGTTTGTCAGGTCTGGCTCATGGCCAGTAGCAGGAGACTTCATGAGCAATGCTGAGCAAGATGTGGCCCAGCAACATGGCATATTGTCACCTACTCTTCTGCAGGCTGTGACTTATCCTGCACGGTGACAGCTGTGAAAAGTGTCAACGTTGTGGAGCAGATGCATGATCAAGGATGCAGGTCCCTAGGAGACTGAGTAATGGATTGGAGTTGAACATGTTACTGCAAAGCTTTGGTCATGTTCGTTCAGTTTGTGTTTTGTTTTCTGTTGCTTACACCCTAGGAGTCGTAACATAAGAGAAAAGAATGCTCACCGGACACAAGGCATCTGGATTTGAAGCAGTTAGGGTGACTGGGCCCCTGAAAGTAAGAAGCAGGAATGTCTTTGGGCCTATCCTTGCAGTCTCCACTTTGCCAGAGTGGAATCAGGCTTCTCCTTAGCTCTTGCCTAAAGGAGTTCCCAAGAGCAACCTGAGCCCCTTGGAAGGAGGTCCCCTTTCCTAGAATTTAAATGCGATCCTGACATTGTGGTTGGTTAAGCCCAGACCAATCAACTATCTCTCACAATAAGGTTATAAATAGACCCTTGCCAGGGGCAAGGGCTCTCTTGGCTGCCCATTCATCACTCCTGAACCTCCAGGTTCTGCTAAGTCTCCCCTGACTTCTCTCTGGCCCCTCCTGCCCTCCACATGACAGGAGCTCTCTTCACTTTCTTGTTCTTTTCCCCTCCCTAAATCTCTGTCCACCTTTCTCCCAGGATTGTCACATGGGCTCTCAGATCACATGGGGGTATCCACTGCCCTTCCCTTGGCTTTATACTTCCCTCAATAAATATGATAATTTAATAATTATCCTCAGTTTGGTTTGCCCAGTTCTTTGGTTAAATACAAACATGAACTCAGGGTTTGGAGTTCAAGGACTTTCCTGACCTCCCAAGACACACGTCGGAACAGGGGTCGTCCCCAGGGTGCTCATGGCTGCCCTGAGTTTCATCCCATTGAGTATACTTCCTTAGTAGTAGAGTGATTTCATCAGTCATTAAAAGCGTGTACACCAAAGAAAACCATGCCAGTGTATCCAGTCCTCACCGAGGGCACTCGCAATCTCAAGAGCCATCCTCTGCTTCGGTCTTGTAGCTTTCCGCCCATTCCTCACCTCTCTCCATGGTCTTTTCATACTCCTCCTCTCACAGGCACAAGTGAGGTTCTGCTCGTCTAACTCAAGACCACTGAAAGAAGAGCTTCCTTCTCCTAGCATCTCCTCATGCCTTGGAATGTATTTACTCTAAAAGAATAACTGTGGGGCTGAGGAGATGGCTCAGCAATTTCAAGTGTTTCTTTGCAAAGCCTCTTAGCCCAGGTTCGATTCCCCAATATGCTTGGAAAGTCAGGCACAAAAAGTGGTCCAAGAGTCTGGCATTTGTTTACAGTGGCAAGAGACCCTGCAGCACCCATACACACATTAATTAATTTAATTAACTACTCTCAAGATAAAGAATCACTTTAGGCTCAACTTTGTACTATGTCTCTCCTAGCCTATCAAAACACACAAGGGCTGGAGAGATGGCTTAGCGGTTAAGCGCTTGCCTGTGAAGCCTAAGGACCCCGGTTCAAGGCTCAATTCCCCAGTACCCACGTAAGCCAGATGCACAAGATGGCACATGCATCTGGAGTTTGTTTGCAGTGGCTGGACGCCCTGGTGTGTCCATTCTCTCTCTCTCTCTCTCTCTCTCTCTCTCTCTCTCTCTCTCTCAAATAAATAAACAAAAATAAATAAATAAAAACACAAGTTGTTTTTTTTTTTTTCTCCTGCTGTGTGATACTTTGAGAATCTTAGATTTTCCCCTAAACTGGAGTACTACCTAGCCAGGGGAAAAAAATAACACAAAGTTGATATACATTCCCAAGAGAGCCAAGATCAAAAATCCCTGTATTCTTTATACTGAGGAAAGTTTCCTCCTATCTAGGAGTGAAATGCAACAGATTATTTTTTTTTTTTTCCTGGTCTGTCTTGGTTCAGGCTGATCTCTCGTGACTGGGAAGTTCTCGACTCTTCCATGTTTTGCTAAAGCTTGTCTTACTAGCTCATGCGTTGACCTGACCTGACCCCATGAAATCTCAGGGATGACAGACACACAGCAGGCAGGGGAATTAAGTTATGGATAGTTTACAGAGTTTTCACCTGAAACACTAATGCAAATGCCAGAAGCTTCCGAGCTCATCTTTGCTGCTTCTCTGAGTTTGGCCTTATGACCTTGAGGAGTCACAGCAAGCTCCCTCCCCCAACTGCACACAACCAGAGCCAGGAAATCTCAGCCCTCAGCGGAGGGTAACCCCAGCTGGTCCTTCACTGGCTGATACGAAGGAGCAGGAAAGGTGTGTGGCGAGTACACGGAGGCTTGGAGAAGCAGCGAGCTGGTGAGCTGAGCTGAACTCTTACCTGCGCAGAACTTTCTGCTCCTCCTCCTGGAAAGGCTCGGTGGAACTCGCACCTGTATTTGCCAGTCATTCACTGTATTGCCTTTTTCACTAGCCAAGGACAAGTGTTGATGATGATTAATGATTCGTGCCTCGTCTTTTGTGTGTACTCAACAAATATTTGCTGAGCTGGCCCAGAGCTAAATCTTACTACTCAGGGATGGCCCAGATCTGCTCGGAGACAGGCAATCTGAGCGAGCACAAGCAAGGAGCTTGCCCATCTGTGCTGCTAAGCCAAGGTGCCTCTGAGGAGAGGTGCGATACAGGTCTAACCTGGACCTCAGGTGGAGTGTGTGGCCTGATGATGTGAGAAATGTTTGCCTGCTTAATTAACTGACTGCTGCTCCCACAATGCATAACCCACAAGCCCACTGAGGAGGACCCCCCAGTGGAAAGAAGGGCAGGGCAAGGGAAAGGATGGTACCAACTCACGATGTATCTATTGCTGGCAGGAAAACACTGGACCAAGAGCAGCTTGTGGGAAAAAAGGGTTCGTTTTGGCTTACAGACTCGAGGGGGAAGCTCCATGATGGCAGGGGAAAACGATGGCATGAGCAGAGGGTGGACATCACCTCCTGGCCGACATCAGATGGACAACAGCAACAGAGTGCCAAACACTGGCAAGAGGAAGACGTTACAACACCCATAAGCCTGCCCCAACAATACACTGCCTCCCGGAGGTGTTAATTCCCAAGTCACCATCCATCCGCTAGGGACCTAGCATTCAGAACACCTGAATCAAACTACCACACTACTTATGTCTGTAATTAATTAATTTTTTTTTGAAGTGCTAAATTGCCATGTGCGCCCCCTTTATGTTTCAGAACACCGAAAACAGAAGGAGCAAGCCTGGCAGCCCCCCTGCTTTAGCAAAGTTTTCTTGTTTGAGTCCTGAAAGCTACTCATCTCAAAGTCTTCCAGTTGCTGGTGAGGAAGATGATAAGATCAGGAAGGTTCATTCACCATCCCCCCTCCCCAATACACCTGCCCAACAGCCCCCAGCTCAACACCAGGGGATGAGAGCTTTGCCCAGAACCCTGGCCTTGACATGAACAGCTCTTGATCTGGATGGATAAAGAGACCAAGTCCCTCGTGGCCAAGCCACAGGCTCTGAGCTCAGTGAGAACCACCCAGCCTCCCACTCCCTCTTCCTTCTCATTCCACATAAAAGCAGGCTAACCTCGGTCCCTGGAGGTGGTATTTAGGTGATTAGTCTGTTTTTTTGTTTTGTTTTTTTGTGTTTTTTTTTCCTCAGCAGCGCCCAAAACAAATGGCTTTCCTTCCAGCTCTGGCCTCAAGCTTAGAATAAACAGATCAATCAGCCCTGGGGGAATAGCAGCAACCCTCTGATAACCCAGCCGGGGAGCCCTCCTCTGGGCCTGTCATGCGGGAGAAATGTTAAGGGTCTTAGGTACCCTTGATATTACTGTTCGTTAGCGAGCATCGTGGAATTTCCGCAGTGGGCAGAGTCCTTATGTAGCGCTCCGTATACAGATGAGGAAACAAAGGCCTCGCTCCTAAGATCTTTTAATAATGTAGACCTGAATGCAGCGTGTCCCTTTCCAAGCACATGTCCAGAGTTATTTTCCTCTTGCTTCACAGTACAGCCCCAAACAACAAGGCAGCGAAATTCCAGTCAGGGAGTACAGAAAATCCAAATCAACCCTGAAATGCAGGAATCGTATATCACCGCCGTGTAACAGATCCAATATGTGCTCTGATGAGGGCATCCATCACCAGGCCACGGGAGCCCCTGCACGGCTGTGGGGGCTGGACAGCCTAGGCCAGGCTTCTTAAAGGAAACGCGCAAGGAAGCCAGGCAAGTGCACGCGTCCTGGCTTGCTTGGGCTACTTCTGGTTTGCCAAACCTCCCCTGTGAATCATGCTTTGGTCCACACGCAAGTATTATATCAAATGCAGCAATAATGTCACATCAATGTAAAACAAAACTGACCCTGACTGTCCAAGGCAATCAATAAACGTACCAGATGTTTTAAAGCTTGGGGTAGAAGTGAGGGGGACAATTGAATTTCACTTTGTAAATGCAGGGATAGAAAATTGTTTGAAATTAATTTTAAAACAAATTCTCTCAGAGGGGGGGAAAAAAAGACTCATTCAAAAACAGAGTTGGAGGGGCTGGTGAAATGGCATAGTGGTTAAAGGCACTTGCTTGCAAAGCCTGATGGCCAGGGTTCAATCCCCCTAGCGCCCATGTAAAGCCAGATGCACAAAGTGATGTATGC
Source organism: Dipus sagitta (assembly GCA_036346955.1). NCBI lineage: Eukaryota > Metazoa > Chordata > Mammalia > Rodentia > Dipodidae > Dipus > Dipus sagitta. The sequence goes on from CM070770.1 coordinate 328,714,843, forward strand.
ATCTGGAGTTTGTTTGCAGAGCCAGGAGGCCCTGGCATGCCCACACCCACTTTGTCTCTCCTCTCTCACGCACATAAATAAATGGGGGAAAAAAAACAGATCTGGAAAACACTGAGCAGAATTTTCACCATGGGCAAAGTGTGAGACTTTTTTTTTAAAGGGGCTAAGTTTAATTTCATTGGGAGAAAAATTTTCCTAAATAAAAAGAAGTCAGGGAACCAAAATGTTATTGAATCTCAGCAACTGACCTTGTAAGGCAATCATACTAGCCTGGGGACATGGAACACGCTGGGGCTGGTTAGGGGACACTCTACTATACAGCATGTAATCATAGTTTGAGGATTCAAGTCAACTATATTATGTTTGCACTTGCGTTTGATGAATATTCATTATAGTAGGAATCTAATTTTAACGGTTTTAAAAATTTCTTTCTTTCTTTTATTTTTTTCAAGGTAGGGTCTCACTCTATATCCCAGGATGACCTGGAACTCCCTGTATAGTTCCAGGCTGGCCTTGAACTCACAGTGATCCTCTTACCTCTGCCTCCCAAGCGCTGGGATAAAAGGTACGCACCAGCATGCCTGGTTCATCTTAACCGTTTTCCAGTGTATAGTTCAGTGGCATCGAATCCATGTTCACTGCTGTGCAGCTGGTCATCACCATCCGGCTCCAGGACATTTTCATCATCTCCAACGGAAGCTCTGCCCCCATTAAATGATAACTAATGAGATGACAGCCACATAATTCAGGTACCGAATGGCAATCTACCATTAATTATGCATTGTCAAGTGAATTTAAACCTTGACAGAGAAATGGGAAATGATTTAATATTAAGCTCTATGACATTTCTTCCTTTCTAAGGACCGGCAGCAGGTCATCAGGCAGTTCAGTCAAGGGCACCACACAGGTGCACAATGGCACTGAGACAGGTGACGATCAGTCCAGGCTCAGAACTGGCTTACATCTCACCTACAGTGTACAGCTAGGCAAGTGTAGAAGACAGCACCAAGACTTGTCAGTTTTTTTTAATTTTTTTAAATTTTTTTGTTTATTTTTATTTATTTGAAAGCGACGGACAGAGAGAGAGAGAGAGAGAGGCAGATATAGACAGAGAGAGAATGGGCACGCCAGGGCCTCCAGTCACTGCAAACGAACTCCAGACGCTTGCGCCCCCTTGTGCATCTAGCTAACGTGGGTCCTGGGGAATGGAGCCTCAAATCGGGGTCCTCAGGCTTTACAGGCAAGCAAGCGCTTAACCGCTAAGCCAACTCTCCAGCCCCTTTTTAAATTTTTTTTGTTATTTTTATTTATTTATTTGAGAGTGACATACAGAGAGAGAAAGAGGCAGATAGAGAGAGAGAGAGAGAATGAGTGTGCCAGGGCTTCCAGCCACTGCAAACAAACTCCAGACACGTGCGCCCCCTTCTGCATCTGGCTAACGTGGGTCCTGGGGAATCGAGCCTCGCACCGGAGTCCTTAGGCTTCACAGGTGAGCGCTTAACCGCTAAGCCATCTCTCCAGCCCAAGACTTGTCAGTTTATGCTGACGCAGCACTAGGCTGTCTGGGCCTCATCCATCCCGCACTCGCTTGTCTACTTAACAAAAACTCTGGGCCCCCAAGGGGACTTGGCATAAGCAAGTTACCACAGCTCAACCTAGCTTATCCTGACTAATAAGGGAGGGGTGCAAGATCCATCCACCTGGCCTTGAACTCCACTCCCAGACTCTCTCTTAGCAATGCTGGTACTACCGTTGCTACGAAGTACCTGGAGAATGAAAAGAGCATTGAACAGGTTCCTGGAGAAATGGATTCTAGTCCTGACTATGCAGTCTCTCAACCATGCGAACTTGAGCAAATCGCATCACCCCTCTAAGACCCACTTTCTCCTATGAAAGGGGCCAGCATTTTCCATAGCAACCAGCTTCAGAGCTGGTAAAAAAAAAAAAAAAAAAAAAAAAAAAAAAAAAAACTACATGAAGCAGGTAAAAATGTGTGAAGGCATGAGGTAATACTCGTCTGATCATTTTCCTACAACTGCTAATGGCAATATCCCAGAGGAGGACGAGAAGAACAAATTAGAATAGTTTTAATCTTTTTCTCTTAAAAAAATAAAAAGGCAAAAGATTTCTATATTTATGTAGATTAAAAATCTCATTTTGTTTCTTGAATCATTTCAGGTTCTTTGAAAGCTACTATGAAAGTTGATTAGCACATGCAGGCTCAGATAATTTCCCCAGAGAGCTAAACAAATTAAAAAATATTTTTTAAGCTCCAACAAGCTGACACGGGCCATCAAGTTGCATCTTTGGTACAAGTTCTATGTCTCCTTAATCCCAGGCTAGACGTCTGAGCAGTATTTACCTGATAGGAAGGGAGGGGCCAGAAGCAACAGGCAGAAATGGCTCATCAGGGTCCCAGGGTTCCTGTGTCCACTATTCCCAGACAGCCACCTCCAGGCTGTAGGTAGACTTGACTATGTAGTCAGAGCCTAGACCCTTAAGCCCAATCTTACGCAACTGGAAGTCACCCCCTCCAGCTTGGCTAATTCTGAGAGAGGGGTGATTCCCAAATACGGCGCGCAAGGCTGACGCCACAAAGAGTCGCCTGTGAAACGGTTCATTGGAGGAGAGTGTTAACCGGAGGAATGGTGACCAACAAAAGCAGCTGTGGTGGCTTTATTCAGCACACATCTTCATGCTCATCGGTGTGCAAGCTTCTAAACCCAGCAGGGCACCCCCCCCCACCTCCCATGATGCAGTGAGATTGGCCACTGGGCCGCAGGTCACAGGAACACATACAGAACGGAGGCTGGACTGAGGGAATTGAGTCACCCCACCCACAGGACAGTTTGGGGGAGACACTCCAAGCTGCTAAAAAAAGCCTGCTGCCCTTTGCCCTTGAAGCACGCATGCGTGCCTTATGACCCCAGTTCTTGTCTGCTTCTCGGGCTGCACGCTGGTATTTAGACAGAAATTCCTGGGGCGCCCGATGGAACTAGCGAGCGAGCGAGGGGGGTGGAGGAGAGGGAAGCCGGAGCGGAGTGTCAGACAACTGAGGCCTCAATCGCTGCTTTGCTACTTGCAGGCTATGCGTGACGCCGGCAGAGTGCTTGGGAAATTGCAAGCGGCTGGGGGAAAATGAGTGGTTCACTTGCAGCCGCGCTGCAGGCCACCATCCCCAGCGTGGGTGCCCCTGCATCTCAGCGGCTCCTGCAGACATCCCCCTGCCTGTGAGCTTGCTCTCCAGCTCCCTGGGTCAGAGACAACCTCCAGTGCACACACGCCTACCACCCCAACCACACCAGAAAAGAGAAGCCTGCCAGTGCAAAAGAAGGCGATTTCTGGATTGCCTTCCCAGACAGAACCCTGCCCTATTTTCTTTTTTTTTTTTTTTTTTTAACCTAAGTGTCAGTGAAAGATTGGATTTATTCAGTTTTGAATCTTGAAAATCTTACAGCATTTTCTAGCTATGCCACCTGACTTACACCAACCTCTTAGTGTCTGATTCCCTTCGAATACTGTTACGAGGCTTAAATGGACTAATATAGTGCGCAGAAGCATGACATAAATATTATAATTGGCGTGTTATAAGACTACTTAAGGTTAATGGGTTAAGAGACCTACAACACCCTCCCACCACTCAGTGACATCAGGTAGAAAGCCTATAAGCCCAACGATTTACCTCGTGAAATACAAAATAATTGTATTACTAGTACCTGAGACCCACACTACCTCTCTTGCATACAGAATGTTTGGATTGGAGTTCTCTTGAGAAACAAAACTAATACAATATACCACATACATTAACGAGAAAGTATAAGTCAAAGGAATGGCTTAGGGGGTTGTGAAAGCTAGAAAGACCCAAGACCTGTACTTGGTGAGCCAGACCATCAAGAGAGCTCAAGGTTCTGCTCCAAATACAAAGGTCTGAGGACCAGAACAGCTGATGGTGAGGTTCCAATCCAAAAACCCAGCAAGAAACCAAAGTTCCAGACAAACCAATTATCAGGCAGAATAATTCTTATTAATCATGAAGAAGGGCAGACCTTCAGCTGAGTGAATGGGGCCCACCCACTTAGTCAAGGACAATCTGCTCACAGACATACCCAACACAATGTCTGGGCATATATCTGGGCAGCCTACAGCTCAGTCAACTTGCCACACACGATGTCATGGTCGGCAGTGATCACTGATAGCCCTGGGCATTCCAGGCACTGGCCCCACCCCAGCTGTGTTCCCTGCGTATCGCATACCATCCCAGAGCATTTCTGCTCCTGCTGAGGTGTTCTGATCGCTCTTCAGAGGTGAGCAATACAAACTCAGGAAAGCGGCCTTCTGTGCTGGAAAGAGGCACGATTCCTTGGGAAGCGCTTTAGATTGACTTTTGTCCTAAGCGTGTAATTGTTCCTTTACCTTCTTTGCCACTGTGTACTGAGAAGCCTCAGGCCCAAGCGTATGGGTGCCTCGTGCTACTGTCTCGTAGAATTAAAGCATTCTTCCTGCCCTCCTCTCTCTTAGCCTCCCTTTCCTCCCCTCATTGTAGTTGCTTGTTTTACTCGTGTATTTTACTGTTTTCTCTTTCAGTGCCGGGGAATTGAACCCAGGGCTTCACGCATGCCAGGCAGGCGCTCTACCACTGAGGTACAACCCCAGCCCTCATTTTACCTTTTTTTTTTTTTTTTTTTGAGGCAAGCCCAATAGACTGGCCTTTTTTTTTTTTAATGTGTGTGAGAGAGAAAATTGGTGCACTAGGGCCTCCAACCATTGCAAGGAAACTCCAGATGGATGTGCCACCTTGTGTGCATGGGCCACCTCGCACACGTGCGTCACCTCGTGTGTCCTGCTTATGCGGGACCTGCAGAGTCAAACATGAGTCCTTAGGCTTTGCAGGCAAGCGCCTTAACCGCTGAGCCATCTCTCCAGCCTTCTGCCTTTTATATCTATATCTATATCTATATCTATATCTATATCTATATCTAGTGCTAAGGATTCAAACTCAGGACCTCATGCTTATGTATAGCAAGCCATCTCCCTAACTCCCACTCATATATTCTAAAAAGACGTCTCAAGTTTACTTCTGAATGAAGCAGGTTTATGTGTAAATAAGACGTGATGACCATTCGCCAGATTCCCGTTACTGTAACAACAATATCTGGCATAATCAACTTCAAAGTGAATAGGCTGATACTGGCTCACTATTTTTAGCCCATAAATGGCAGGCTTTGGGGCCTATGAGGAAGCAGCACATCATGGTAGAAGCATGTGGCAGCCAACAAGAGACTAGCATAGCACAATCCCCTTCAAGGGCACACCCCCCTGTGAGCTAGGACACCTCCACACTAGGTTCCAGCAGCCTCCAATACTGCCAAGCCTTTGACACATAGGCTCTGGGAACATTCTAGATCCAAACTAGAGCTCTGCGCCCCACCCCCACCCCGTGTCACTTGATCTTCCTCCGTTTCCTAGCACCTTGTCATTTTTTCCCAAACTGTTATTGGCTTGATCTGTATTTCGAGAGCCTATTAAACTACACCACACTTGTCAAGTCAAAAATGACCTTGGTGTCACCAAACTTCTATATTTCAAAGAGAAGACCACACAGCCTGCTGTTTTCCTTCCCAGAATGCTAGAAATGTGGAGATGAGTGTTTTTCTGTCACTATCCTCCATGTCTGTACTCCTCCCCTGGCCCACGGGCTGATATATATATTTGGTTTTTCGAGGTAGGGTCTCACTCCAGCCCAGGCTGACCTGGAATTCACTATGTAGTCTCAGGGTGGCCTCGAACACACAGTGATCCTTTTACCTCTGCCTCGGAAGTGCTGGGATTAAAGGTATGCACCACCACACCTGTCCCCCACCCCAGGGGCTGATTTAAATGGACTAGGGTGAGAGTCCCAGGCTTCAAAGTGGACTCTGAATAACATGGGCAAGTCCGGTGGACATTTCTGAAGTGGAACATGGCCTTAAGATTTAATGAGTGCATTGGAGTTGGACTGAAAGCCAGAGAGCTGGATAATAGGTGGACTTGGAGAGAAGGGGTAATTCAACTCAGTCTTCAGGATGTTTCCATTAAAAATATATATGAATTAGATATACACAGACATAAATATAAGGTATGTAAGCTTCACTCAAAAATAATATGTGTCAGGCTTGGTGGCACTGAGGGGCTGAGGTGGGAGGATGGCTGAGTTCATGGTCACCCTGAGACCATGTAGTGAATTCCAGATCAGCCTGGGCTAGAGCGAGACCCTACCTTGAAAAAAATAAAATTTAAAAAAATAATGTGCCTATCTCCAAGGCAGAGAGGGCAAAAAGCCAGCATTTATTCACTGTGGGTGGGTTTGTTGGTTACATCATTCCGCTGAATATCTATGCATCTGAAATTCTTTAATCTGATTAAATATGTTTATTTAAAGAATTTCAATTTCAACGAAAGATTTCAAGAGAAAGTGAACTTTAAACTGAACGGGAATGGATCTCAGGGCTCATGACCCACGACAAGGTCTCTCCAGGGCCATGCATTGTCAGGCCACAGCTCCTCCTGACCGAAAGGGGTTTAAGTGTCTGCACAGACTCCTGGCTTCCTCTCCTCTTTGTCATGGTCCCCGTGTATGACAGTTTTGTTTACAACCAAGAAACACTGCCAACCTCTTCAAAGACAACTGTACCCAGAAAAAGCGCATTACCTCATCTGACAACCTAATGCCTGTGATAAGAAATCTGAACAGTGCCGACAGAAGTTAATTGACACTAATTTGAATGGTTACCAGGGTTACAGATAATAACACCCTGTGAAGAGTTTTGAGACTTTGAAAACTCTCTTCACATATTTGCCCTTACATTGCTCTCGAATGACCCTCGTGAAAGAAGTGGGTGAGGGCAGTGCTATAGCTGGGCTCACAACTACTCGTCGCGCCATCCAGCCATTCCGCCAAGTCATAGGAGCTCTTTCACTCAACCAGATGTGTGGGGCACTGACATGCGCACTCCCTGGCCTCGAAGGGCCCTCCGTCTCCAATAGATACGGCCACAGATACAGCGATAAAGAGTGACCAAGGCAGACTGAGAGAAGGACAGGAAGAGACTGAGGAAGTAACACCTATCTGGAAGAAGAAAGCAGGTCCAACCAGATGAGTTGTGACCCGTGAGCAATGTGTAATGTCTACAGATGTACAGGGAAGGTTCCTATAAAGAAAAGGCCTGGAAAGAGGAACCATGCCCTGTGTCTTTACTTCAAAGGCCATGCATGGATCTTAAAGTACAGACTCACGTGGAAGATGCTGTTTTCTACATTGTGAAAAACACTTTATTAAGATGTAATTCGCATATTCCACAAGCCCCTCATTTAACCTGTACAATTTCATGCTCTTTAGTACATTTACAGGCTGTGTGAAATGTCACCAGTTTTAATTTTTATTTTTTTATTTTTTTTATTTTTTTTTATTTGAGAGTGACAGACAGAGACAGAAAGAGGCAGATAGAGAGAATGGGCGTGCCAGGGCCTCCAGCCACTGCAAACGAATTCCAGATGTGTGCACCCCCCTGTGCATCTGGCTAACGTGGGTCCTGGGGAGTCGAGCCTCGAACCGGGGTCCTTAGGCTTCACAGGCAAGCGCTTAACCACTAAGCCATCTCTACAGCCCATGTCATCAGTTTTAGAACAGTGTCACCTTCTCCTAAGACACTCCATACCCATAAGCTCCTACCTCAGCCTGAAAACCACTAATCTACCAACTGTCGACAGAACTGCCTTTTCTAGATTCTATGCAAGTGCAGCTCCGGAGAGCCGTTCTTCTGGGTCTGCTTCTTTCACTTAGCAAAATGCTTTACGAATGAACTGCCGCTCTATTCCTGCTCGCTGTGGTCTAGTAGGCATCCTGCTACAAACGTTCATGTGCATGTTTTAAAGTGGACGCCTTTCCTCCCCCCTGGTCGTGTACCAAGGTGTGGAATTACGTGGCCTTCTGAGGAACTGCAAGCTGTTCTCCAGCACAGCTGCTTCATTTTACATCCTCATCTGCAGTGCACAAGGAGCCAGCTTCCCCAGTCTTTCCAGTTTGCACTGTATGTCTTTCTTTTTTTTAGCTTTTTTTTTTTTTTATTTTAGAGAGAGAGAGAAAATTGGCACACCAGGGCCTCAGCCACTGCAATCAAACTCCAGATGCTTGCGCCACCTAGTGGGCACGTGCGGCCTTGTGCTTGCCCCACCCTTGCGTCTGGCTTATGTGTGGAACATGGGTCCTTAGGCTTCACAGGCAAGTGCCTTAACTGCTAAGCCATCTCGCCAGCCCTACACTGTTTTGCTTATCCAAGTCATCTTACTATATTTGACTACCACAGATCACTCACTGTGGTTTTGAGCTGCATTTTCCTGGTCACCAAACATGTTGAACATTTTTGTCATGTATTTATTGGTCATTCTGAAATTAGAGAAATGCCTCTTCAACTATTTTATTCATTTTAATTGGATTTTCTTTTTTATATATTATGGATGTAAATTACTTACAGGACCTATGACTATAAAACTTTTCTCTTGTTCTGTAGGCTTTCCCCCCCCCCACACACACACACATTTTTGACATGTGTTTCTGGGTGTGTGGTATATTTGCACGTTTATGACATATGTGTGGAGGTCAGAGGTTGACATCAGATGTCTTGCTGGATCATGCTTCACTTTATCTCCTGAGACAGGGTCTCTTACTTAATCTTAGCACTCGCTGACTCAGCTAGTGTACCTAGCCACCTTTCCCAAGGATCCCTGTCTCCACCTCCCAAGTACTGGGGTTATAGGTAGGCCACCATGCCGACTGGACGTTTATGTGAATGCTGGGGTTATGAACTCTGGTCCTCAGGCTTGCACAACAAGCACATTATCTACTAAGCCATCTCCCTAGCCCTATTTTCACTTTTTGATGGTATTATTCGCAACAAAACAACTTTCAATTCTCATTTGATCCAATTTAATTAATTCATTTTAAATTGAAATTATACATATTATATTGTATAATGTTTAAGTCAGATAAAACCTATCCCTTTCAAGATTATCATTTCTTTTTAAAATTTTTATTTATTAATTTTATTTTTTTATTTTTATTAGAAAGAGACAGAGACAGAGAGAGAGAGAGAGAGAGAGAGAGAGAGAGAGAGAGAATGGGTGTGCCAGGGCCTTCAGCCACTGCAAATGAACTCCAGATGCATGCGCCACCTTGTGCATCTGGTTCACGTGGGTCCTGGGGAATCAAACCTGGGTTCTTTGGCTTTGCAGGCTAGCTCCTTAAGTGCTAAGCCATCCCATCAGCCCAAGATTATCATTTCTTTATGGAGAAAACATTCAAATTACTTTCTTCTAGTTTTTAAAAAACTGTTTTGACAATTTCATAAATGTATACAAGGCATTTTGACTACATAAGCCCCCACTAGCCTTTCTTTTTTTTTTTTTTTCTTTTTTCTCTTATTTTAGAGAGAAAGACAGAAAGAGAGAGACAGAGAGAGGGAGTGAATTGGCATGCTAGGGCCTTAGCCATTGCAATAGAAATCCAGATGCTTGTGCCACCTAGTGGGCATGTGCAACCTTGCGCTTGCCTCACCTTTGTGCATCTGGCTTACGTGGGATCTGGAGAGATAAACAGGTCCTTAGGCTCCACAGGCAAGCTCCTCAACTGCTAAGCCATCTCTCCAGTCCCCATTACCCTTATTTGTTTAGTTTAGTTTTTCGAGGTAGGGTTTCACTCTAGCCAGGCTGACCCAGAATTCACTATGTAGTCTCAGGGTGGCCTCGAACTCACAGAGATCCTCCTACCTCTACCCCGCAAGTGCTAGGATTAAAGGCGTGTGCCACCATTCCCAGCTCCATTACACTTTTTAAATCTCCCTCCCACTTGTACTAAACCCTGTCTTCCAACTAACTCCCTTTCTAGTTTCTTGCCATTTTGTGACCCACTGAGTTAAAACTTAAGGTTGCTTGTATGAGCATGGATAGGAGGTCATCTACTACAGTATGGACAAATTACTAGTAATTCCACAGCAGCTATTAGGAGGAGTGGGGTTTTGGGAGCCCCCCTTCCAACCATGATGAACTACTGATGGGCTCATTCTTGTGCAGGAAACTACAGCTGCCGCGAGTTCATGTAAGTCACATCGTATGCAGAAGACAGAATGCTAGAGCACTCCTCCCCATCCTCCTCCTCTTACATTCTTTCTTTCTGTCCCCTCTTCTGTGAGGTTCCTTGAGCTCAGGACGAGGTGGTTTAGATTCTCCTTTGGATCTGAACACACAATAGTCACATTCTCAGCAACTTTGCCATGAGTGTGTGTGTGTGTGTGTGGTGTGTTTAATTTCTGCCCATTGCAGAAAGAAATATCACCTTACTGTGAAACAGCACACCACAGTTCATTTGTGTCTATGTGTTGGGCACACATGCATGTGAGTACACTTGTGTGTGAGTACAGAATACAACTTCAGGTGTTATTCTCAAGAACACCATTCACCTCTTTTTTTAAAAAAAAATTATATTTATCTGCAAGCAGAGAGAGAGAGAGAGATACATAGAAGAGAGACGGGTAGAACAGGCATGTCAGGGACTCCAGCCACTGCAAATAAACCCCAGAAGCATGCACCACCTTGTGCATCTGGCTTAGGTGGGTACTGAAGAATCAAACCTGGGTCCTTAGGCTTCACAGGCAAGTGCCTTAACCACTAAGCCATCTCTCCAGGCCTTCATCTCTTTTTGTTTGTTTATTTATTTATTTGAGAGCGACGGAGAGAAGGAGGCAGAGAGAGAGAGAGAATGGGCGTGCCAGAGCTTCCAGCCTCTGTAAACGAACTCCAGACGCGTGCGCCCCCTTGTGCATCTGGCTAACGTGGGTCCTGGGGAATTGAGCCTCGAACCGGGGTCCTTAGGCTTCAAAGGCAAGCGCTTAACCACTAAGCCATCTCTCCAGCCCAGGCCTTCATGTCTTTTTGAGACAGCATTTCTCATTGGGCTGGAGCTTGCCAATTAGGTTAGACTGGTGGCCAGAAAGTTTCAGAGCTCCATTTGTCTCCGCTTCTCCAGCACTGGGATTACAAGCACATGCCGCTAAACCCTGCTTTTGTACGTGGGTGCTAGAGATCAAACTCAGGTCCCCATGCTTGTGAGGCAAGCACTTTACCCACTGAGCCACTCCCCCCAAGAGCGTCTTGCTTCTGCATTATCTATCACTTAGTACCTACTAATCAATCTTTCCTCATACTCCTCTTCTACTCAGCCTCGTCAACCTATATTTTTTTCTTTTGTCCCTTATGTATTTGATTTTCCTACATATCTTGTGAGTAGACTCTGATTTTTCTGTCAAATGAACATAACTTTGTAAGATTTGCTTTTTTTAAATTTTTTTATTTATTTTTATTTAATTTTTTTGTTTATTTTTATTTATATATTTGAAAGCGACAGAGAAAGAGACAGACAGAGAGAGAGAGAGAGAGAATGGGCGCGCCAGGGCCTCCAGCCACTGTAAACGAACTCCAGATGCATGCGCCCCCTGGTGCATCTGGCTAACGTGGGTCCTGGGAAATTGAGCCTCGAACCGGGGTCCTTAGGCTTCACAGGCAAGCGCTTAACCGCTAAGCCATCACTCCAGCCCAAGATTTGCTTTTAAAGAGAAAACAGAACTATAAGCCAGTCCTTTCTCTAACCCATTGTTGATTTTTTTTTTTTTTTAATCAACTGTTTAAAGATTTTACATCAAGCTTCTGGCTCTGTTCCTTTCTCTTGCCCTCCGCGCAGACTACTGTTGAGACATCACACATGTTCATAGCATGATGCAATCTTTTTGGACCTAGAATTGGCACAGTAGGCCTGAGGGAATCATTTCTGCTTGGGGACCCTGGCAATAATTTGAACCACAGAAACAATTGACAGCCACATAAATACAGCCTATGAATGGAGACTAAATGTCTCCCCAGTACTTCTACTCATCAGGAAGTCAAGAAATGTCCACAGATGTTCCAGTACCATCTTACAGGAGGAGAAGAGGAAGGAAGGCGAGGTAGGGCATGAAACCAAGAGCAATTACACTGCCCACCTTTAAAACTTACGAGGAAAAAGCATATGGCCTTATAAACACAAAGCCAGTATCCTACACACCTTGGAAGTGGTCCACTCTAGAGAGGGGCACTGAGGCTTAAATCTATAAGCCTGTTTATGAGTAAATCCACACCGTGCACACTTTAAGAGAGAGGAGTGCTAAGAAAGAGACGCACAGCAAAATGACTGCGTTTAAGAAATGATATCAATAGGTAAAACCACTAGAATGGCATAAAATTTAGAAAATACCACGTTTAGAACAGCAGCAGCAATTAGCAGGTATTATTTGTCGAACATCCACTCCAGCGGTTCTAGGTGCTTCATGAGAGCACGTCATTTCATTTAAGGCTCAGCATGAGCCCAGGAAGGAAAGCCAAAGAAAGAAAACCGCTTCCAGAAAGGAAATAAGGGTCATGAAGATCAGAGACTATTTTTTAAAAAAACATATGAAGACTCAAAAAAAAAATAGTTTAAGAATTAGTGGCTAGTCTGGTAACACGAAAGAGCCTAGCCACATTGGACAGGGCAGTTTCAGTGTTTACAATGGATTACACAACACAGGAGTGAGGCAGCAGATGTGACAATAATTATTTTAATTTTTGAAAAGCTGGGCAGTGGATGGACAGCTAGGACAACAATGAGCAGCTGGCAGGATCAGGGGATGCCTGGGTTTTGTTTGGATTTTTCCATTAATCAATCACTAAGCAGCTCCCTACAAAAAGCAGGAAAGTAAGGGGCACACAGAACCAAAGACAAGAAAGAACATTTCTTCCTCAGCATCAATGGAGGCAAATATTTGAGAAACAAGGGTTGACTCTAGAACGATACCAAGCTGGGGAGTTGGCTCAGCAGTTAAAGGCGCTTGTTGCAAGCCTGCCAACATGAGTTCAACTCCCCAGCACCAACATAAAGCCAAACTCAAAATGATACATGTGTCTGTGATCCCAACATTGCCCAAGGCAATAGAGCCAGAGCCGGGAAAATCCAGAAACCTGGGGGCCAGCTAGACTGGCACATGGGAAACAGAACAACACAAAATAATGACAAGGGAGGCCTGGTCTCAAGCAGGGTGGAGGGAGAGGAAAAACACCCTGAGATTGTCCTCAGACTGCCACACGTATTCCATGGCATGCTCACACCCGTATCCACACACCCACACACACGCACACACGCACAGACCACACATCATACACATCACACATACACACATACACAATTTAAAAAAACTAGGATACCAATTCCATTTTGTATTGTTGGGTCCAATATGCCTTACTGAATAATAACATCCCCCTGAACCTTAAAGGGAATTGATAGAAACTTTTGCCACTAACTACTGAGCCTTTCTTTGATCTGGTTGGGCAGCTAGGCAGGACAGAGTAGAGAGGGGTACACTTGAGAAGCTCTGAGCTCCCATTGGTGAGAGCTACCTCCCACGGGAATTTGTCAAAACGTCACTCCTTGCTCTTCTGAATGGATGAGACAGAAATCCCATCAGACTTGCAAGTTATTGGTGCTTTTTCTGAAATCTCCGAAGGCTGTGCAAATCCACATTTCTCACTCCTTTATCCCCTACAACTGAAACGGTTCCTATTTTTGTTTTCTTATTGCAAGGTGACCTGCGACTCTGCTAGCTTCCCCACCTCCACGGTCCTCATTTGAAGTGGGGAAGGTGCACAGTTGGAAAACTTTTCAGTAGTCATTGACGTGAGAAGTGTCACATTTGCTCAAGGTGGGGACTGCACCTGCCTGAGGATCTCCTCTGTGTCACACTTCTTGTGGTGTCACACAGCCCAGCAAAATGTCACATCATTCTACAAGAGTAAGTTTAAATTCCGAATGCCTGGGGGCTTGCTGAGGGGGGAAGAGGGCCCAGCAAGGCCCAAGTACCAGTAGGTATATTTGATTAGCCTGTGCTCTAAAAGAGAAGTTTCTTCTGGCTTTGATTTCGGAGAATTCCATTTCCTTCACAGCACCTTTACTTAAGATAAGAATCCATGTTATTCAGTGTTCGTTCTTTGGGTGAGCAGGTAAGAATTAGCCAGATGCGAGCAATTAACAAATTCAAATTAATTCTGCTAAAATCGCGCAAATAAATCATGTCAGTTGATGGACTGAGTTCAATGTCAGGGCTGAAAGCAACCTTGAAGAAGTTATACTCTGGCAGTTTCCTTTTACAGATCAAGGAATTCAGGGGTAGCAAATTTAAAACAAAAATTAATTAATTAATCGATTAAAACTTGGGGCTGGAGGGATGGCTTGGAGGTTAAGGCATTTGTCTGCAAAGCCAAAGGACCCAGGTTTGATTCCCCAGTACCCACATAAGCCAGATGCACAAGGCGGCACATGCATCTGGAGTTCGTTTGCAGTGGCTGGAGGCCCTAGTGCACCCATTCTCTCCCTCTCTCTCTCTCTCTCTCTCTCTCAAATAAATAAATAATTAAAAAATATAACTTTTAAAAAAGCTTGGGCTAGGGAGATGGTTCAGTGGGTAAGAAAACTTGCTGCTCAGCATGAGGACCAGAGTTAGATCCCCAGCACCCACCTAAAAGCCCAGGCCGCGGGGTGGAGACAGGATGACTGGAATTCACCAAAAAAAATAAGGCAAAAGGTCATTACAGATACCCAGTGTCCTCATCTGGCCCCCGCCACATTTGTAGCTATCTGCACACACAAAACACACTCTCAAAAGTGCATACACTACACATACCACTTATACTGCACTAGTGCACACACACAAAGAAAAACTTGCCCAAGGTCCTTGAACTTGTTAAAAATTAGAATGAGTACAGAATACAGATATCCTGGTTCATTTTATCTCTTTAAAATCATGCTACAAATGACTACTCCCAGGCTCCTTCTCCGTGTTCTGTAAGGACTCACCAAATTCCCTGATATACTGGGACAATCCTCAACATTTCTCACTGCCTCCACGGTACGTATAAATGAGGGACCAACAAGCAATCACCTTCCTTTAATTCTCTATCCAAATGATGCAATCCCCAATTCTGACTGAATAAAACTGGATGCTTTCGGGCTGGAGAGATGGCTTAGCAGTTTAGGCATTTGCCTGCCAAGCCAAAGGATCCCAGTTCGACTCTCCAGGATCCACGTAAGCCAGGTGCACAAGGGGGCGCATGTGTCTGGAATTCGTTCGCAGTGGCTGGAGGCCCTGGTGCACCCATTCTCTCTCTCTCTCTCTCTCTCTCTCTCAAATTAATAAATAAAAATAAAATATTTTTTAAAATAAGAATAAAAACTGGATGCTTTCACAGGATTCCGTTCTTCAGGCATGTCTGTGTACTATACAACCAGCACAATCCAGAAGTAATGCTCAAACCAGTCCTTCGATGCCTCTACCACTCACCAGCTCTCTCTCCTAGTAAGTGATTATTTAGGTCAAAAGAGCGGGCACCTTTTGTGGCATTAAGCACACTTGTGTTCGAGTTTTTTCTACTGCTGATAATGGGCTGACCAACATAATCCTGTTGCTCTGACTTTGATCCCCAGTACACAAATAAAAACCACGCATGGTGGTGCATGTCTATGATCCAGCACTGAGGAGGTAGAGACAGGAGGATCCCTGGGACCACTGGCCAGCCAGTCTAGCCTACTGATGAGCCGCAAGCCAATGAGAGATCCTGTCTCAAAAAATGTGGGGAGGGGGCTGAAGGGATGGTTTAGCAGCTAACACGTTTGCCTGCAAAGCCAAAGGACCCAGGTTCAATTCCCCAGGATGCATGTTAGTCAGATGTACAAGGGGGCACACACGTCTGGAGTTCATTTGTGGAAGCCCTGGTGTGCCCATTCTCTCTCTCTCTCTCTCTCTCTCTCTGTCAAATAAATAAATAAAAATAAAATGGAAAAAAATGTGGGGATGATCTTAAAAGAGAAGAGTTTGGGGAATGGAGGACAGATAAGAGGGGAAAGAAAGGAAAATGGGACAGGAATGTGATCAAATTACTGTGTTCATATATTCAAGTTTTCAATTAAATCAATAAATGAGAAAAAAACCTTTTTTTAGAAAAGTGTGAGGAACAATACCTGACATTATCCTCTAACTTCTACACACACACACTAAAAATACCATTTTTGCTGCAAAATAGTACTTGAAGACGTATTCTTTCTTTTTTTTTTTTTTTTTTCGAGGTAGGGTCTCACTCTAGCCCAGGCTGACCTGGAATTCACTATGGAGTCTCAGGGTGGCCTCGAACTCACGGCGATCCTCCTACCTCTGCCTCCCGAGTGCTGGGATTAAAGGCGTGCGCCACCACGCCCGGCTTGTATTCTTTCTAATTCACAAAACCACATCAAGCAAGTTGCTTCGTTCTGATAAACTTAGCAAATGGCAGAATTGCCTGAGATTGCTATTCCAAATAATTAAAACATGCTAGGGCATCCACAGAGGCCTATGGAAAACAAGCAGCTCACCCAGAACAAAAGTGGACCCCAAGACCACAGGAGCTGCAATGGCTGGGGTGAAGCTACTTTTGTTTCTGAAGGTGGGCATGTTCTGTTCTAACGCCTCAGCAACTGTGGGAAGACGTGGAGATCGCAATCTTACTTGTCACTGGTCGTCAGCCATGGCCTGGAAGGCAGAGCACAGGCCGGATTTCTCTGAGATCTGATTCAGCTCTGCGGCTAACCCCATAGGCTGTCGGCTTTGAACCAGATTCATTTAAGCAGTAAACAACTCAAACAATAACAGCAGGATAACATTTCACCTCCTCTGAAGAGCTCTTAGATGTGGGCTGGGGAAAATAAACCCTACATGTCATATGAAGAGCGGCCTGTAAATTGAGACGCAGGGCAAAGACAGCAAGCTGGGGCTCCAGCTCACATCCATGGACTGCTGGATCCTCAGGCACGTAAGCAGGCAGGACAGCCACGCAAACACGCAGCTGAAGAGAAGCCGGGAACATCTCCAAGAGACAAAGCCCCACTTCCGTCTGACAAGGCCATCGTGACCCCAAAGGAACACACGATAGGAAATGAAAGTTGGACAGAAAATCGATTCCAACAGCAAACAGGATGATCCGTGCTCCAACTCGGTTCCAAGACAAAGCTCTGCAATAGCCCAGGGCGCCAGAGTCGGGCTGCCCAGTGAGCAGCGCCAGGTGCTTCCACCAAGGGCAGGATGGTGACTACATTTTCAGGGGAACTTGAACGAAAGGGAAAAACCTGTTTGAAAGGTAGGAGTGGAAGCACTGAGGGAGTTAGGTGTGAAATGGAACTTGCGCTGAGTAGATCGGCACCAAAGACACATTCACTGATGAGTCACGCCAGCATTTCAGAAGGGCAGCAGGACCTTGCACTTTCACCCAGTGTGAAAAAATGCTGCTTTGGGGGTGAAGTGACAGCATGTGCTGTTTTGCCTCAATCAGTGGTGTGGCCCCTAACTTCTCTGTGCCTCTGCTTCCTCCGATGACATGACGATAGCTGCCCAACTCCCTCAGTACTGCTGTCAAAACGGAAAGAGGGCTGGGGATTCTACCTCGGTTGGTAGAGTGCTTGTCTATAATACAGGAGGCTGCGAGTTCAATCACAAGAACCATTTATAACCAAGCATAGTAGTACACACCTATAATCCCACCACTTGGGGCATGGAGACCGGAGGATCAGAAGTTCAAGGTCATCTGTGGCTATTCTAGTGCATTTTAAACCAGCCTGAGCTACCAAAAGAAAAAAAGAGATTATATAGTAGTTACATAAAGGGCATTTTGAAAATGCTTAAAAACGAGCTCATTAATATTTATTTTTATTATAATATTTCTAGCAGGATTTTTTTCAAAATTTTTTTATTAACAACTTCCATGATTATAAAATATATCCCATGGTAATGCCCTCCCTCCCCCCACTTTCCCCTTTGAAACTCCATTCTCCATCATATCCCCTCTCCCTCTCAATCAGTCTCTCTTTTATTTTGATGTGATATAGCAGTTTTTTAATATTACACATAAAAGTAATCTGCCTTCTTTTTTTATATTTATTTACTTGAGAGTGACAGACAGAGAGAGAAAGAGGCAGATAGAGAGAAAGTATGGGCATGCCAGGGCCTCCAGCCACTGCAAACGAACTCCAGATGCATATGCCCCATTGTGCATCTGGCTAACATGGGTCCTGGGGAATCGCGCCTCGAACCGGGGTCCTTAGGCTTCACAGGCAAGCGCTTAACCACTAAACCATCTCTCCAGTGCCACAATCTGCCTTCTTTAAGAAAATATCTGGTACTTGAAGGTCAGCTGGACAAAGATGGCATCAGAACTCATCCTCTGGAGACCTACCATGTGGGTGATCAAACAAGAACATAAATCCAGAACTTAGCATCAAGGGGAAGAGAAAGCCACTCACAGGACAAACCTATGCAAAGCCTCTTCCACTCAAAGGACCAGGCCTAGCAAACCCTCTTCGCTCACAGGACCAGGCCTAGCAAAGCCTCTTCCGCTCACAGGACCAGGCCTATGCAAAGCCTCTTCCACTCAGAGGACCAGGCCTAGCAAAGCCTCTTCCGCTCACAGGACCAGGCCTAGCAAAGCCTCTTCCGCTCACAGGACCAGGCCTAGCAAAGCCTCTTCCGCTCACAGGACCAGGCCTAGCAAAGCCTCTTCCGCTCACAGGACCAGGCCTATGCAAAGCCTCTTCCACTCAGAGGACCAGGCCTAGCAAACCCTCTTCCGCTCACAGGACCAGGCCTAGCAAAGCCTCTTCCGCTCACAGGACCAGGCCTAGCAAAGCCTCTTCCAGTCACAGGACCAGGCCTAGCAAAACCTCTTCCACTCACAGGACCAGGCCTGGCAAAGCCTCTTCCGCTCACAGGACCAGGCCTATGCAAAGCCTCTTCCACTCACAGGACCAGGCCTAACAAAGCCTCTTCTGCTCACAGGACCAGGCCTAGCAACGCCTCTTCTGCTCACAGGACCAGGCCTATGCAAAGCCTCTTCTGCTCACAGGACCAGGCCTATGCAAAGCCTCTTCTGCTCACAGGACCAGGCCTATGCAAAGCCTCTTCTGCTCACAGGACCAGGCCTAGCAAAGCCTCTTCCACTCACAGGACCAGGCCTATGCAAAGCCTCTTCCAGTCACAGGACCAGGCCTATGCAAAGCCTCTTCCGCTCACAGGACCAGGCCTATGCAAAGCCTCTTCCGCTCACAGGACCAGGCCTAGCAAAGCCTCTTCTGCTCACAGGACCAGGCCTATGCAAAGCCTCTTCTGCTCACAGGACCAGGCCTATGCAAAGCCTCTTCCGCTCACAGGACCAGGCCTAGCAAAGCCTCTTCTGCTCACAGGACCAGGCCTATGCAAAGCCTCTTCCGCTCACAGGACCAGGCCTAGCAAAGCCTCTTCTGCTCACAGGACCAGGCCTAGCAATGCCTCTTCTGCTCACAGGACCAGGCCTATAAAAAAGCCTCTTCTGCTCACAGGACCAGGCCTATAAAAAGCCTCTTCTGCTCACAGGACCAGGCCTAGCAAAGCCTCTTCCGCTCACAGGACCAGGCCTATGCAAAGCCTCTTCCGCTCACAGGACCAGGCCTATGCAAAGCCTCTTCCGCTCACAGGACCAGGCCTAGCAAAGCCTCTTCTGCTCACAGGACCAGGCCTATGCAAAGCCTCTTCCACTCACAGGACCAGGCTTACACAAAGCCTCTTCCGCTCACAGGACCAGGCTTACACAAAGCCTCTTCTGCTCACAGGACCAGGCCTAACAAAGCCTCTTCCAGTCACAAGACCAGGCCTAGCAAAGCCTCTTCCGCTCACAGGACCAGGCCTATGCAAAGCCTCTTCCACTCACAGGACCAGGCTTACACAAAGCCTCTTCCGCTCACAGGACCAGGCCTAGCAAAGCCTCTTCCAGTCATAGGACCAGGCCTAGCAAAGCCTCTTCCACTCACAGGACCAGGCTTACACAAAGTCTCTTCCGCTCACAGGACCAGGCCTAGCAAAGCCTCTTCCACTCACAGGACCAGGCCTACGCAAAGCCTCTTCCGCTCACAGGACCAGGCCTAGCAAAGCCTCTTCCGCTCACAGGACCAGGCCTAGCAAACCCTCTTCCAGTCACAGGACCAGGCCTACACAAAGCCTCTTCTGCTCACAGGACCAGGCCTAGCAAAGCCTCTTCCGCTCACAGGACCAGGCCTAGCAAAGCCTCTTCTGCTCACAGGACCAGGCCTAGCAAAGCCTCTTCCGCTCACAGGACCAGGCCTAGCAAAGCCTCTTCCAGTCACAGGACCAGGCCTAGCAAAGCCTCTTCTGCTCACAGGACCAGGCCTAGCAAAGCCTCTTCCGCTCACAGGACCAGGGCTACTCCAAGCCTCTTCCTTCTTAAGCTAGTGTCTGGGCAGGTAGGGAGGGCTGAAGGTGACACGGCTACACAAATAACAAGGAAAGGAGTGATAACACTGGCCATTTGCCCTGGGCATAAGGGCTAAGCTCAAAGACAGGTGAGAAGCAGGGAGCTGGGGAGGAGCTTAAACAGGTTTCGCAGTCAATCCAAAATCACAGTTGTGAAAACCACATAAAACGCCATCTGGCCTCCTGGCTGGAGTGGAACATTAAGCAGAGGCGGCCTTCCAGTACACATGTTCTCGCTTCTCCAAGAACTGTGTTGCTCTTAGCCCAATAAACCATGACAGAGCCACCCCCCACCCAATCCCCATCACATCCCGTCCAGTTTTCACCCTCGCCTGGATTGTTCTGAGCTCCACGGGTGAAGCAGCTCAAGACCACCAGTGATGTGGGGGGGGCTCTCTTGTCTCGCTTTCCAAACACTGTGTACAGATGGACACTTCCCTCCTCTACTCTCCTCTAAGCCTTTTTTTTTTTTTTTTTTTCCGGTTTTTCAAGGTAGGGTCACACGGTAGCCCAGGCTGACCTGGAATTCACTATATACTCTCAGGCTGACCTCGAACTCACAGTAATCCTCCTACTTCTGCCTCCCTAGTGCTGGGATTAAAGGTGTGTGCCACCACGCCCAACTCCTCTAAGGCTTTTATATGCATAGCTGACAATGTTATGTTCTAGAAACTAACGTGTGTGTGTTAAAATATGCATAACATAAAAAATTCTCACTATCCTTTTTTTTTTTTTTTTTTGCTTTTTGCTTTTTGCTTTTTGCTTTTTGGAGGTAGGGTCTTACTCTAGCTCAGGCTGACCTGGAAAATCACTCTGCAGTCTCAGGGTGGCCTCGAGCTCATGGCAATTCTCCTACCTCTGCCTCCCTCGTGCTGGGATTAAAGGCGTGCGCCACCATGCCCGGCCTATTTATCCGTTTTTAAAAATATTTTTATTTATTTATTTGAGACAGAAAGAGATAGAGAGAATGGCACACCAGGGCCTCCAGCCACTGCAAACGAACTCCAGATGCATGTACCACCTTAGGCAGGCTTATGTGGGTCCAGGGGACTCAAACCTGGGTCCTTTGGCTTTGCAGGCAAACACCTTAACCACTTAGCCATCCCTCCAGCCCTATTTATCCATTTTTGAGCATACTGTTAGTGGCATGAGTATATTCATAATGTTTTCCAACAGTAACCACCATCCACTTCAGAGCTTTTATTTTCCCAAACTGAAACTGCACCCATTAAACACCAACCCCTCTTCCTCCCTCTCCTAGGCCCTGGTAATCAGTATTCTATTTTCAAACACTACAAGTGCGTCTACCATCAAAGTGGATACAATACCTATCATTTGGTGTCTTGCCTGTTTCATTTAGCAACATGTCTTCAAGGTTTGCCTATGCCATAGCATGTGACAGAATTTGAGGCCAGCCTGGGCTACATGAGACCATGCCTCCAAATAACAACAACAACAACAACAACAACAACAACAATAATAATAATAATAGATATGGTACCAGAAGACAAAGATTACTCCTGTCTCTGCCTCTTACCTGACCATGTGATCTTAATTATACCATAATCTCACTGAATTTTAGTTACATCATCTTTAAAATGAAAATAGTAAGAACTTCCCTTATAGATGATTTTGTTGTTGTTGTTTGGGGGGAGTCTTTTTTGGGTTTGGGGAGACAGGATGTCATGTATCCCAGGCTGGTCTGCACTCGCTATGTAGCTGAGGATGACTTCGAACTCCTGATCCTCCTGCCTCCACTTCTCAAGCGCTGCGATTGCTGGCGAGCGTCACTATGCCCTATTTATTTGGTGCTGGGGGTTGAACCCAAGACTTCTCACATGCTAGGCAAGCATTCTTCCCCCTGTGCCACATCCCCAGCACAGATGACTTTAAGAATCAAAGAAAACTCCCCAAATGAAAAATGTATATGGTGAGGTCCATACCATTGACTTTGCGTAGGCCCATTCTACTTGTTCAGTACACAGACATAGAAAGAACGCGTGGGTTGCTCCAAAGAAGACCAAACATACATGAAATGGCCAAAGAATGCTTGCAAGTTACGCATAGATTAACTGTGAAATGACAGAGCACTGGCCGGAGGCCACAGCAGTCTTCTTTGGTGAGTTCTGATTGAGCCATTAGGGAAAGTGACCACTTGGGACGGAATCCCAGGCAGGAGTCACAACGTTCACAGTGGGCCAAGTGACAGCCAGGGAGCAGGGAAAGCAAGGATGCCTTTGCTAAGTAGCATTGGTCCCTGACTTGTGAGAGCAAGGGATTTTGTGCTAAAACCCGCCAGGGCGGGCCTTTCAGTCAGAAGCGCCCCAAGACCAACACAGGTGTGTGTGGTGCGGATCTCAGCCCTTGTCCAGCTGTATCCTAACAGCTCCTCCGTGTCAGGCCCACTCAGGCTCCTACTCACACCTCTGAGCAGTCCTGCCTGCTTCTGACGTACAAGTGGCTCTATCCGGTCACTGTCGAGATTTGGAAGTCGTTGATAAAATATGTCAACTACAGGGGCTTGAGAGATGGCTTAGTGGTTAAGGCATTTGCCTCCAAAGCCAAAGGATCCCGGTTCGGTTCTCCAGGACCCACGTAAGACAGATGCACAAGGGGGTGCATGCATCTGGAGTTCATTTGTAGGGCAGGAGGCCCTGGTACATGCCCATTCTCTCTCTCTCTCTCTCTCTCTCTCTCTCCCTCTCCCTCTCTCTCTCTCATATATGTGTGTGTGTGTGTATTTTTTTTTTAAATATGTCAACTACAAAGAACGCTCTTCGGCACAGAACCCGAGAAAGGAGAAATTCAGTGAACACAGACATGAGTCACTGGCTCCTAGGTGGGAAACACCGTGTGTTAACACCATGCTTCTGGTTCTCTGAGTTTTGAGTCAAACTCCTGTCTCACAGGGAGAAAAAGGCTGACAAAGCATCCCGTGTCCTGAAGCTTCTATCCCCAAAGACATAGGTCCTGTCAGCAAGCAGAGCCCAACTCAGTGCATGCAAGTGTCAGGCCAGCAGACAACCAGAGCCAAACGTGTGTTAAGCACCCATGTTGGAGGCAGTATTTAGGCCAACCCAGTTGCTCCAAACAATTCCACGTTCAGGCAGGCCTCCTTCTACCCCAAAGGCATCAAGGAAATGACCCAAGGGACTCTCATTGCAATATAAGTTTCTAAGGCAGATCTAATATAGAAAAAAAAAAAACAAGATGAAGGAAATTTTCTAAATATACTTAAAGAATATACTTCTTTCAACCAGTTCAAGTCCCAGAAAAGTAACGTTTCCACAAAACATTTAAGAAAACACTAAGAGCATCCCTAATGTCCAAATACTCTCCAGAGCTCACTTCCTCATCACCTGCTGTGTGGTACCACAAATCCAAGTGTACCATATCTTTCGTGCGCTTTTCAATATGGACTGGATATATCGCTTAATGTGAAATCATGTGAGACTCTGAGAGATGTAATCATGATTTCATGTAGCTACCTCAGGAGCCGGGAATCTCAAGTCTTCCTTAAGCTTGACCATAAGCATTTATTACTGAGTAATTGAACCTCGCTGTCCCAACCCCAGGCCTTTATCACACAAACGACCACTTGATTCAATCAGTGGACTGCAGTTTTGTTAAAAGTCAATAATGGAGGGCTGGGGAGACGGCTCAGTGGATCAGCACTTGCTGCACAGATGTGAATACCGAAGTCCTGATCCTCAGAACCCACATAAAGCCAGGCTCCATAGCATATGTCTATAATTCCAACAGGCTGTGGTGAGATGGGAGATAGAGACAAGAGAATCTTCTGGAAACTACTGGACCAGCTAGCCTGATAAACACAGTAGTAAATAATGACAGACTCTGTCTCAAAACAAGGTGGAAGGTGAAAACTATCAACGCAAGGTTGTCCACGTGAATGCTACTGCACGTGACATATGCATGCCCACATACATGTGAACACAACGTGAACCCTACTGCACGTGACATATGCATGCCCACATACACATGAACACACACACACACACACACCCCAAAAAATCAGTTAAGGAGCTGAGTGAATTAACCCTTTGTTTAAAGTATCAAATTCGGAGTTAAAATGCTAAACCAATGATACATATGAACATTGCCATAGAACATATGAAGCTGTGTTTTATATTTGAAAAGGGATACTTTCTCCTCATTCTAAATCATAATTTTTAACATGCCTTTGCTTCGATAAGACATCGTGACTGGCCTAGTTTGGGCTCACATTTTCTGCACTCTTTCTCCATGAGGTGAAGAAAACAAGGATATGCTTTCACAAGTATCAAAGCATTCAAATCAGAGTGGAACTCAAACATGGCATCCTTACCATTGCCTTGAGAAGCTGGTCTCAGGACTGGGGAGATAGCCCAATGATTAAAGGCTCTTGCTTGCAAAGCTTGCAGCCCATTTTCAATTCCTTACTACCCACTTAAAGCCAGATGCACAAAGTGGAGCATGTATCTAGAGTTCATCTGCAGCAGCAAGAGACCCTGGCACTCCCATTCTCCCTCCCATTCTCTTTATCTGCGTGTGTGTGTGTGTGTGTGTGTGTGTGTGTCTGTGTCTATTTCTGCATGCAAATAAATAAATAATATTTAACCAAAAAAAAAAAAAGCTAGGCTGGAAAGATTGCTTAGTGGTTACGGCACTTGCCTGCAAAGCCTAAAGACCCAGCTTCAATTCTCCAGTACCCACGTAAGCCAGATGTACAAGGTGGCACATATGTCTGGAGTTTGTTTGCAGTGGCTAGAGGCCCTGGTATGCCCATTCTCCCTCTGTCTCTCTCTCTCTCTTTGCCTCTCTCAAATAAAAATATAATATAATATATACATATACATACATATATATATATACTTAAGAAAAAAATGCTGGTCCCAACCCCTTCCTCACCTCCACCTCTAGCAAGTCTCCTTGCCATTGTTGACAAGGCAGGGCCCACAGGAGAGACACAATCATGTAGATGACAAAAACACATAGTGCTGGGTACCTGATTCAGTTTGCTGTCGCTAAAGGGTTGCCTTATTAACCCTGACTCCTAAGGAATGCAAGACAGCTCATAAAGCCATTCAATAAAAATAGGGAAGGAGGGCTGGAGACATGGCTTAGCAGTTAAGGCACTTGCCTGCAAAGCCTAAGAACTCATGTTTGAATCTCCAGGTCCCATGTAGCCAGATGCACAGTGACGCAGGCACGCAATGTTGCCTATGTGCCACAAGGGGGCACACAAGCCTGGAGTTCGTTCGCAGCGGTGCTAAAGGCCCTGGCGTGTCCATTCTCTCTCTCTCTCGCTCTCTCTCTCTCCCTCTTTCTCTCTCTCTCTCTCGCTCTCTCTCTCCCTCTTTCTCTCTCTCTCTCGCTCTCTCTCTCCCTCTTTCTCTCTCTCTCGCTCTCTCTCTCCCTCTTTCTCTCTCTCTCAAAATACATAAATAAGTAAATAAATAAAATTTGAAAAAATAGGAAAGGAGTCACAGCAAAAATTTTGAGAGGAAAGATACCCAACTGCCTTCAAAGATCTCAGATGGATGATACGGGAGTGTTGAGAGGAATTTCACATACAGACTCTGATGCTTTGGGAGAAGGGAGGGGAGGGGGCGTGTAACGGATCTTACCCTTTATGACCTGGGCTGAAACTAGAGCCTGGAGAGTCTGTGGGAGGTTTCCTACACAGCAGCATGCCTTCCATTTCTATGGCTCCTTTCTCCGAAAAAGCCTCTAAGTGTTTTACGAACCTTGCCATGGACTTCCTGTCCACAGCCCCTAAGGATATGAAACAGGGCCACCATTATGGTCTATGTTCCTGAAAAGAAGAACTCAAAACAGTCTGACTGCCTTATTTCTCCAGGGGATCCTGCCCACGGGAAATCAGAGTTTGAACTTGAAAATTCAAAGACATGTTCATCTTGCTGCTTCTTCCAAGAGGACAAGTCAGAAAGACAAAACTCAATTTCATGTAAGTTCTCAAACAGAAATATAAAAAGAAAGGAATGAGCAAGGAATGGTGGCGCACGCCTTTAATCCCAGCACTCGGGAGGCAGAGGTAGGGGGATCGCCGTGAGTTCGAGGCTAGCCTGAGACTACATAGTGAATTCCAGGTCAGCCTGAGCTAGAATGGGCCCCTACCTTGCAAAAAAACAACAACAAAAAATAGAAAGGAATGGCTGTTCTTTAGCACCAAGCTTTCTCCTGCATTCTCTTCACTTATAGTAGCTGTCTACTATAGAAAAATACCTAAGCTGCCCGGTTGGGAGTCAGTCCTGGGTGCTTTGTTCATGTAAGTCAAGAGTAGAGAGTCCACGCAGGTCACTTGTTCTCCTTACCACCTCAAACCTGCACTGTACAAGGAGACTCTGACCCCATTGTGCCCTGCTACTGTCCCTGAGGTCCCACTGCTGCAACAAGGCCCCAGTCAGGACCCCAACAGTGTCTGCTCCCCTCATTCTAGCACCAAGACCAGATCGATCCGAATCTAGCCGAGCAAAACCAATAGCAAAATAACAGAGACAAACCAAGTAGAAGACAGAGGGAAAACGAGATTTTTCTCAGCCTTGGGGACAAGATCATAAAAGATTTAAACCACGCTCTGACATAAGGCTTGAGTGGAAAGCCCCTCCAAATTACATCTCTCGGGTTTTATTACATTATCTTTGTGGCACAGTTATTAAACACTGAAGATAATGACTCCATCCTGCAAGTAACCTAATACTGAGCACGGTAGATAAGCAGGACCTGGGCTTTTGAAAAACCCCAAATGTAGACATCAGGAACCAGGCGGTGTCTCAGTGCCCTTGGCCTGCGGGGGTTAATGAACTGTTGGCCAGAAAGGGATGTGACTGTTTCCTTAGCAAGAAGCTGGGTAGTGGCCACCTCGCTTCTGCAACCCACTGAGAAGGGTAGGGTTACTGGGAATGAAGGCAGGCCAGTAGATACGCATGCATCTCAGTTATTCCCAAGTGAGGCCAGAAAAGCAGTGCTTATAGACGCTCCCAGGAGCCAAAGCCAAAAAAGGAATCTCAGCTTCACCCTGAAAAACCTGGCACCCTAAAGGACTGAAAGGATTTGACAAGCTACCATTAAAAACAGACTGGGGGGGGGGGCTGGAGAGATAGCTTAGCAGTTAAGGCGTTTGCCTGCAAAGCCTAAGGACCCATGTTCGACTCTCCAGATCCCACATAAGCGAGGCGCACAAAGGTGAGGCAAGCACAAGGTCGCACATGCCCACTAGGTGGCGCAAGCGTCTGGAGTTCAATTTCAGTAGTTTGAGGCCCTGCTGTGCCAATCCTCTCTGTTTCTCTCTCTCTCTCTCAAGTAAAAAATAAAAAATAAAAACAGACTGGGGGCAGTGATGCAGAAGATGCAGTAGGTGAAGTCCTTACCCCCAGGCTCCAGAAGAAGCCCACCCCACCCCAGCTATATGAGCCGCTTCCAAGGCCTGCCTGGAGATTTGCACCACACTGAGCCCCTCAGACTCCTCTCCAACTGGGCAGCCCACATCAGAATGAGGGGGTGTCCCTGTGCAGCTGGCAGTAAGAGCCCTTTCCCTCCACTGTGCCCTGGTCGCTCAGGCTGAGAGGCCATTGTGAAGGCCTCTGGGCACAGAGCAGGATGTCCGCAGTTCCAGGGGAGGGGAGTGGAGGGGAGCTGCTTTATCCCTCACTCCTGCTGCTTTTGTAACTGAAGAGAAGGCAGGAGAAAGTCTGGTGCTATAAAAGGACCATTTCTTTCTTTTTATCTTTCTGTTTGAGAACTTACACAAGACTGGGTTTTGTCTCCCTGGCTTATCCTCCTGGTAGAAACAGCAAGGTGAATACGTCTTGAAATTTTCAAGCTCAAACTCTGATTGCCCGTGGACAGAGAATGGAAGGGATTTCACACCTAGTCTCATCTACCTCTAAATCTATTCTCTACCCAGGCCAGCTTTTTAATGTGTGTGTGCGCGCGCACGCTCCTGAGTGTGCAATGCACATATGTGTACATGCACATGCTTGTGGAGGCCAAAGGTCAACCTTGGGTGTCATACTCAGAAATGCCACCCACATTTCTTTTTTTGAGACCGTTATTGACTGGAACTCACCAAATTTAGGCCAGACTAGCTAGCCAGCAAACCCCAAGGAGCTACCTGTTTCTGCCCCTTCAGCACTGAGGTTACTGCCACATGCTGCGCACCCAGCATTCTTACATGGGCACTGGGGGTTGGACTTGGGTCCTCGTGCTTATAAAACAAACACTTTACCAACTGAGCTATCTTCCCCAGCCCCTCTTTCCCAGGAAGGTGTTTTAAAAGCAAATTGCGTTGTATGTTTCCCTCGCTGAAACCCTTCAGGTCTTCATCTACAGGGAAAGAGACTTTGCCCGCCTAGGCCTGAGCGTCTGATAGGAATGGGACCAAAAAAAAAAAAAAAAAAAAAAAAAGCTACCTTCTTCGAATGATTGTATGAGTTTCTGGCTAACTCTAATACACGTTGGCTTCAAGAAACTCAAGGGTTCCAGGGCACTTCCAATAGGCCAGAAATGGTGGGTGGTTTGCAAAAAACGTTCTGTCACCATACCCTTTATATCCCCGTCCCCTGCAGCGTGACTTGGCAGCTCCTCCCCTCAAGAAAGGGTGTCCAGTTCTCTCTCCTTAGGTTTCGGTCAGAGTTGTGACTTCTTTAGCCAACAAAATACAGCACAAGTGATACTGGGTCACGCCCCACTGGCGCACGAACAAGTCCAGTCTTGCCTTCTGGAAGATAAAGAAGCACGGGACAAAGAGAACAGACCACCCCACTGACCCAAGTTAGATCACACAGACCTCTGCCTGCCCAGATCACCGGCACACGAGGCTGAAAGAAGAGCTAAGTAGCCGAAACAGTCAAAACTGGCTTAGTTGTTAAGGTGTTCACCTGCAAAGCCAAAGGACCCAGGTTTGAGTCCCCCAGGACCCACATAAGCCAGATGCACAAGGTGGCCCATGGATCTGGAGTTCATTTGCAGTGGCTAGAGGCCCTGGTGTGCCCATTCTCTCTCTCTCTCCCTCTCTCTCTCTCTCTCTCTCTCTCTATATATATATATATATATATATATATATATATACATATATATGTGTGTGTGTATCTATATATCTGCCTCTTTCTCTCTCACTCAAATAAATGAATAAAAATAAAATACTTTTTTGTTTTTTCGAAGTAGGGTTTCACTCTAGTCCAGGCTGACCTGGACTATGTCTCCTCAGGCTTGTCTTGAACTCACAGCGATCCTCCTACCTCTGTCTCCCGAGTGCTGGGATTAAAGGCGTATGCCACCACACCCGGCTAAAGTAATTTTTTTAAGTTTTTTTTTAAGCAAACTGCTATTCTACAGAATAATGGCTAAATAAACAGCCAGTGCTTTGGGACAGTAAATGTGGGAGCATTGTTACACAGCACTAAGCAGCTGATACAACAAGTAAGCAGAGAAGATGCAGAAATGGACACGATATGCAAAAGTCCACACCTGGTGAGACACACTACATTCATTCATGCTTTGTATTAGATGCTGAAGATGAAAGTTTGTAAGACATGGTCCCAGATCCCAAGGAAATGAGAATGTAGACTATAAGCAGGCAATTCCAAAATTAGGTGTCTAAGGGAGGATAGAAAAACAGGAAAAATCATGGGGACATGAGAAGGAGAAGGATCCCCTGATTCCAGGAGTCTGGTCGAAGTCTTTCACCAGCTGAGAAAATTCCAGCACAATTAACCTTTGCTCAAGGCCTTTCTCAATGGTACTTACTCAAAGGTAAACCTGCAATTTTCTAGGAATCTCACCAGAAATGCCATTTACAGGGGTAGGACATGTTCTGAGACCCTTGTGCAACCTTAGTGGCTCCTGGTTTTAACCTTATCAGATAGTGACCCCAACCAAGGCTCTTCCAGAACCACCCTATAATCTCACCAAAGAAAGAAAGAATTTTTTAAGATGTAACTTGAAAGCCACCAAAATGGAAGATATGGCCCATATTGAGACACTTAATTGTGACTTCCTTGAGAAGCTCTTACCCAAATTTGGATATCTCTAATTTTCTGCAACTTCCTCTTAGAGAAGCCCAATCCTGTCCTGGAGAGGGGGTGTCTTTCCTTTTAAGTGCCTCACTTTCTTTTATCCCTCAAGCTTAAAATCTGTATTAAAATATCTTCAATAAACTCCAAATCTTCTTAATACTGGCCACTCCGGTATGAAAGTCGTTTCTGAATCAAAGCAACAAATTCTGGGTTTGCCTGAGCTGAGGTTCCTAAAATATGAAGGTAACAGGCTTCTGAGGGTGACTGTGTCGTCCCTCACCACTGACACCAAGACACATGCCCAGAGGCACTGCCTTCCCCCCAAGAGCTGACTGCTGTTCCCACAACACATAACCTACAACCCCATGGGAATACCAGCAACCCCACTGAGGAGGGGCCCCTGAAGAATGGCAGCAGGGAGGAAAAAGATGGTACCAACACATGATGTATCCATACCAAGTATGTTTTTAATAAAAACAAAATTCTAGGGCTGGAGAAATGGGTTAGTGGTTAAGGCGTGCAAAGCCAAAGGACCCAGATTCAATTCCCCAGGACCCACATAAGCCAGATGCACAAGGTGGCGCATGCATCTGGAGTTCATTTGCAGTGGCTGGAGGCCCTGGCACGCCCATTCTCAATCTCTGTCTCTCTCTCTATCTACATGCCTATTTCTCTTTCTCTCAAATAAAAAAAATAAATTGTCAAAATATATAGTTTAAAAAATATTCTAAACTATAATAAAACCCATTACTGTATATAGTTAATATATGCCAATAAAAACATTAGAAATGTTCTAAATAATAAAAAGATACCTTTTTGAAAGTGTATAAAAGATCCTTGTAATTTAAATTCAAGCATTGAAAATCTTAGACTAGAAAAAATGAAACTTGGGCTGGAGAGATGGCTTAGCGGTCAAGCGCTTGCCTGTGAAGCCTAAGGACACAGGTTCGAGGCTCCATTCCCCAGGACCCACGTTAGCCAGATGCACAAGGGGCGCACGCATCTAGAGTTCATTTGCAGTGGCTGGAGGCCCTGGCACGCCCATTCTCAATCTCTCTCTCTCTCTCTGTCTCTCTCTCTCTGTGTCACTCTCAAATAATAAATAAAAATAAAAACAAAACAATGAAACTTTTTAATTAGTTTAATGAGAAAAGAGGAAAAAGAATGACAAAAATCTAAAGAAATATTCAGAAATGCTGTCAAAATTGTGACTGCATATACACAAACAAAAATTATATTTAAATATTACATATTATAACCAAAGTAATAAAAGGGCTCTAAGAGTCTTAAAATGTTTAATGATAAACTTAATGAAGGGCATAGTGATAAAGAGTTTGATGTCTTAGATATGACTACATAAAAGTTTACAGGTAATAATGAGACATTCTAAAAGAGAATACATCAACATGTAGGCAGTAGTATTTATATCTAACTTTATAGTGATTATTATTCTCTATACTTCCTGATTTTATTTTCAGTAAATATATATATATATATATATATATATATATATATATATATACTTTTTTTTTTTTGGTTTTTAGAGGTAGGGTCTCACTCTAGCCCAGGCTGACCTGGAATTCACTATGGAGTCTCAGGGTGGCCTCGAATTCATGGTGATCCTCCTACCTCTGCTTCCCCAATACTGGGATTAAAGGCGTGCGCCACCATGCCCAGCCAGTAAATATATTTTTAACAAACATGAAAAACAAAAGCCTAAAGGCCTTAGTGATGTGTTGAAGGTGGAGTGGGGTAGTTTGGAAAGGCTTTCCAGAGAAAGCGACGTCTACGGAGAGACCTGAAGGATGCACCACTTAGGAAGTGTGTCTAAGAGAGGGCTGCTGCTAGCCGTCTCGGAGGATAGTACGTCGTTTCCACGACATCTCTACGTGTCGCTCCTTCTTGTCAGTCTTGCAAATCAGCTGAGAAAACTCAGAATCAACGGCCAACTCTTCTGTACAACAAGTTTGCCTGTTTGAAACTTATCACTCCATAGAAAGTTTTAATTGAGTACCCTCTCACCTCAAAAAGAAGGGGGAGGGAAAGGAAAGAAAAATCAGATGACTGAGAAAGAGGAATGCACACAGAAGCTCTTTGTAGAGTGCAGTTATTCAAGGGGAAAATAAAAGACTTGAAGACTACAAAACCTCATTTGAGCCACAAAGCCACAATTTAAGTTAGCAATTTCCACCCTTGATGTTGCACACCAGCCGATTATGCCAATTAATTAAAGTGGGTGCATCTGGCGCCTTCTAATTTTCTGCTCTCCAGCAAAGAGGAGCTACTAATAAATGTTTATTAGATAATTTTTTCTCAAGCCCATACACTTGCTGAGTAGAAAATCACAATAATAATGATGATGATGATAATAATAATAATAATTGACCTGGGTAATAGAAGGGTTCTACAATGCCTGGATTCCTATAACTTGCCAGTAATTTCTTCAATGACAGTCTTCTATTCAAGGGACACAGATGATGCTTTCAAATCTCACCCTATTACTTGTATCTACATTCCAAGGAAGAGCATCCGATTTCATTACACCTCTGAAGATGACAGCCTGACTTAATCAGTCCGTGGCCAGTGATTCAGAAAGCAATGTGTTATTTCTGAGTGACTTTTGGTCACCTATTCCAACAGTTACTGGCTACAAACAAACCAGATTACTTCCGTATGTAAGTCACTGTACACTGATATATTTTTGTGTCACTGTAGCCAAAATACCTGACGGCAACACTATATGGTAGAGTAGCTCAGGGCGCGGCAAGAGGAGCGTATGGCAGAGGGCCAGGAGGCAGTGAGAGAGGCGGGAGCCAGGCGACAGCGGTAAAACCCTGCAAGGCCCCTCCCCTAGTGACCAAGAGCCAGCCAGGCCCCATCTCCTAAAGGTTATATATCCTCCCAAAATAGCACCACCGGCTAAGGGCCAAGCAATCAAAATGTAAACCTGTGGGGAACATTTCAGTTTCAAGCTACAAGTCCCAAGTACAAGGCGGCACAACTTGCAGCAGTAATCAAATACAATGAAGCCCATTATTATGTCAGGTACGTCTCTCACACACACACACACACACACACACACACACACACACACACAACACGCACACACACACGCGCTATGAAAAATAACCATGGAGCTATTTGGATCGACTTTGTTCTCCACAATAAAAATGACCTTCCTTTTAAGCCAGTTAAATCAAAAATAGTGTATTCAATTGGCATGGGCACTTGGGGGTCTTTTTGGCAAGGATCCAAGATCTATGTGTTGGTCTTGTGGCTAATTATGGGGATGTTGTAAGTGTTAAATCATGGTGTCATAAACATTGAAACATAATATATGTTGATTGTTCTTCCTCTTTGAAATACAGGGAAAGCACATATAAATTAGTATCGACTCACATAGAGGATATTTAAAACTCTGTCATCTATCACGTTCAATATGCTGGCCCAACTACAGGGAAGGGCCTTATCTTCCATGACCGCAACCCCAATGTCCTATGATCCACATGCCTGTATCCTTTTTATACTGGAGTACTCCCTTTTCTAAGAAAATGTGTCCAATGCTCTTATAATGTCAGCCATAATTTTTTTGTTAAAATTTTATTTATTTATTTATTTACTCATTTATTTATTTGACAGGGGGGGGGAGAATGGGCGCACCAGGGCCTCCAGCCAATGCAGACGAACTCCACACATGTGTGCCCCCTTGTGCATCTGGCTGATGTGGGTCCTTGTCAGCCATAATTTTTTATTGGAAATAGATTCGGAAGGTATTTAGAACAGATCATTAAATGGAATGATAGATTATCCTCAATCCATTTAGGTTGCCCATTCTCCTGTCTTAAGTTGGCTGCTGAGGAGATGAGTGTGGAACCAGGCCCCAGTCCTAAGGGGCTAATCATTTTATACTGCTCACTCCACACAGAAGTCATAATCTGCTATGTGTGAAATCACATTTAGTTGCTGTGAAAATGATTATGATGCTTCGAATGGAACATTATGACTTCAGGTGGGCAGATAAGTAGTGAAAGCAGATGCACCCCAAGAAAATACGAAACTTCTTCCCAGGAATAATGCTCACGACCAAGGGATGCTCACGACCAAGTTGAAGGGAAGGTAGCATGAAAGAGATCAATTTGGGACATGGAAATTGATTTTTTAAATCTTTTTTAAAAAAAAACTATTTTATTTATTTATTTGAGAGAGAAGAGGTGTGCCAGGGCCTCCAGCCACTGCGAACAAACTCCAGACACATGCACCACCTTGTGCATCTGGCTTACATGGGTCCTGGGGAATCAAACCTGGGTCCTTATGGTTCACAGGCAAGCGCCTTAACCACTAAGCCATCTCTCCAGCCCATGGAAATTGATTTTGTCACTCACTCGTCCTTTAAAAACTTGTAATAGTACGACTGGAATACTAGAAGATAATCATCAAAACCTACAAGCCAGTGAGAAAAATCGGGGTGGGGAGCTGGAAAGTAGCAGAGCCCCAGGGACACGGGGATCCCTGCCTCCCCCGCATGCAGGTATGAGCACAGGCAAAAGTGCCAGACACCTCCAGATGAAGGCTTCCAACAATAACACCACTGCATCAGGCCACTAGAGAAAAAAATTATGAAACTTCTTAATCAGCTTAAAAACAGGGCCAAGTCCCAATAACCTGGGATAAAGAAAAATCTTAATGTAGCTAACCAAACTAATATGCAAACCTGAGCCACTTTTAAGACATTTGCATTCTGCTTAATAAGAAAATACAGCAACTTAAATGGAAATTAACAAGTGTACAAAATGAATCATATATAAGCCTCAAGCTTTTTAATTACATAAGAAAGCTAAATATTAATTAACGG
This sequence comes from Dipus sagitta, assembly GCA_036346955.1. Lineage (NCBI taxonomy): Eukaryota > Metazoa > Chordata > Mammalia > Rodentia > Dipodidae > Dipus > Dipus sagitta. Next base: position 328,750,146 of record CM070770.1, read on the forward strand.
GCAAAGTTGCTCCAAACGCACAAAGATTTTTCATATTCTATGTGATAGACTTCTGAGAAGCTATAAGAAAATTAAAACTTTCAAATGACTAAAATTATAAATGTTTTTGTACCTTGCACCAACTCCTAATATCAAGTGAGGAATTTTTCATTTGTGATTAGGTATCTTGAAAATGGACAATTGGTGTCCCAGAGGTAGTTTCTGCATGATTAGATACAAGCACACCAGTGGCTTAAGAAATGAAAACCAGCCAGGAGTGGTGGTGCACGCCTTTAATCCCAGCACTCGGGAGGCAGAGGTAGGAGGATCGCCATGAGTTCAAGGCCACTCTGAGACTACATAGTGAATTCCAGGTCAGCCTGGGCCAGAGTGAGACCCTACATCGAAAAACCAAAAAGAAAAAGAAAAAAAGAAAGAAAGAAAGAAAGAAGTGAAAACATGTGGGCTTGGGTTTTCTTTTACTTTCTTCTGTCATCCTAGCCTAAGAAACTACAGCCAGTACACAGGCCAGGTGGCATCCTGGTCTCTGAGGGTTAAGTGACAAAACACAAGCCTTTCACACGAGGCCCCTGTTCTCACAAACTCCCCCCTTAGAAGACAGTAAAGGGAAGGAAAGCAGTGGTCCACCTGAGTTAGTATCCTTCTAATTTTTTCCCCCAATTTTAGGAAATAACTTCATCCGGCAAATCCCACCCAAGAGCCCTCAGCGGTAGCAATGAACATGGTTGAGTAATAAATAAAACCCTTAGAAGGGCTGGAGAGATGGCTTAGCGGTTAAGGTGCTTGCCTGCTCAGCCAGAGGCTCCCAGTTCGACTCTCCAGGACCCACGTAAGCCAGATGCACAAGGGGGCGCATGTGTCTGGAGTCCGTTTACAGTGGCTGGAGGCCCTGGAGTGCCCTCTCTCTCTCTCTCTCTCTCCTTCTTTCTCCCTCTCAAACAAACAAATAAATTATATATATATATATTGGTTTTTCCAGGTAGGGTCTCACTCTAGCTCAGGCTAACCTGGAATTCACTATGGAGTCTCAGGGTGGCCTCGAACTCCTGGTGATCCTCCTACCTCTGCCTCCTGAGTGGTGGGATTAAAGGCGTGCACCACCACGCCCAGCTTTAAAAAAATAAAATAAAAAAAAAAACCTTTAGGAAATGTGAATTGTTGCGGATGAAATTCAGTGAGCACAGATCCACCAACTCCAACCAATGCAGATAAAGGAAAGCAGTATCTCTGGGCCAAACTGAATTATTGTTCCAAATTCTTTCCCTGACCCCCTGTACCTCAGCCATGTGACTCTGTCATTCCTTCCAAGAGGCAGAATATGTTTGGTACACATCTAGGGGGCTGCGAGTTGCTCTGGCTAATGCAATACAGGCACAAATGAAGTGTGCTAGGTTGGGACCACAAGAGGTACTGTGTGTTCTACTCAGTGCCCTTAAACTACCGCCCCTTCCCTGAGCAGAACACGCTCTGCTGATGCACAGGGAGGAGAGGTGAGGGAGGCAGGTAGAACCCAGCCCTCACTCACAAAACAAGGACCTACAAAGAGCCAACACCCACAATGGATGAACTTGAACAAAAACCTGATCTTGAAGCCAGGCATGGTGGTGCATGAATTTAATCCCAGCACTCAGGAGGCAGAAGTAGAAGGATCACTGTGAGTTTGAGGCCACCATGAGATTACATACTGAATTCCAGATCAGCCTGGGCTAGAGTGAGACCCTACCTAGAAAAAAAGAAAGAAACTGACCTTAAAAATGCACTATCAAGTTGCATGCCTCTGTTGGGCTTGACTCCGAGTGGAATGGATGAAATGAGCCTAAGGTTGATATCAGAGTCAGAATTTATATATTGCCTGCATGTCCCCCAAGCCCCAGAAATTTAGCTGGAAGAAGCCCTGGCTTGATAAAAGCTCAGGAACCTGGAGAAATAAAACCCAAGTTCTTTCCAGAGAAGATCCTTCAAACCTAAGACTCGAAAATTCTTCAGATATCAAATCACGAGAACACAAATCCCAATTAAAAAGTACTGTAGCATCCAGGTGTGGTGGCTCTCACTTAAGAGGCTGAGGCAGGAGCAATGTTGTGAGTCTGAGGCCACCGTCAACTACAGAGTGAGGGCTTATCTCAAAAATAAAAATAATTTAATCCCAGCACTCGGGAGGCAGAGGAAGGAGGATCACCGAGAGTTCAAGGCTACCCTGAGACTGAATTCCAGGTCAGCCAGAGCTAGAGTGAGACCCTACCTCAGAAAACCAAAATTAATTAATTAATTAATTAATTAAATTAAAGAACTATACTATAACTAAATCAACACCAATAAAACTCATACATACCATACGAAGTTCAAAAGGAAGCAAAATTAAGCAACATATCATTTAAATATTTAATATGCAGTGAAGGCTACATTAATATCAAGGGGTGGATTGAGGCAAAGCTCCAGTTAGAGGTTACCGCTGGCAGGCTAAAGAAGGGAGGTATGATGAGGAAGTGTTTGGGACTTCAAAGGTTCAATGTTATTTCCTTTTCTAAGATTGGTGGGTGATACAGGTTGAGCACCCCTATCCAAAATGCTTGGACAAGAAGTATTTTGGAATCTGTATGTTTTCAGACTTGGAAAGATTTGCATGTAATTAATGAGACACTCCAGATGGTACTCAACTCTAAACATGAAATTCACTTATGTTTCACATACACCTTATGCACATAACCAGAGAGTAATTTTGTACCCTATTTTAAATAATTTTGGACATGAACGTTGCATGGTTTGAAATTTTCCACATGTGGTGCTATTTCAGTGCTCAATACGTTACAGATTTTGAGCCAGTCGTGGTGGCATACACCTGTGATCTGGCACTTGGGAGGCTGAGGCAGGGGGATTATGAGCTCAAGGCTAGCCTGAGATACATAACAAGACCCTGCACAAAGGGCCGGGTGTGGTGGTGCACGCCTTTAAATCCAGCACTCGGGAGGCAGAGGTAGGAGGACTGCCGTGAGTTCGAGGCCGCCCTGAGACTACACAGTGAATTCCAGGTCAGCCTGGGCTAGAGTGAGACTCTACCCCCCCCCCCAAAAAAAAGGCCCTGCCCCAAACAAACAAACATGAAATTAATTTAAATTTCAGATTTTCTATTTTTGAATTGGGGAACAGTGTGGGCGTAGGTGTTGTTTTTAGTACTATTCTTCACACTTTATAGTTACATAAGTTACACACTGTCTTGTACACATATTTTATAATAAAAGCAAAGAAAGGGAGGGAGGGAAGGTAGGGGCTATACAGATACTAGATTGCCCATAGCCCAAGTCAGGACACTCTAGAACTTTCCATAGCCGGCCCTTGGGCAGCTTTCCTCTTCTCCAAGGGTGTGAAGAGAGGAGAGATAGTCAAAGGACTTCCCGATAATGACTGAGAAAGCAAGACTCCAACAAGAAGGCATATGGGATAGATATAAGGATGGGGAAGAAACGTGTGTGGTCATGTCTTGCTGGAGAATGGCACTGCTGTCGTTTCATAAAGAGGCAATGGGAGCATAGGGCACTAACCCACAGACGCTCAGAGGGCAACGTTAGCAGAGTGTGAGCATGCTCTGTCCACTGGGAACACGGTGCGTGAAGCAATGGGGCAGAGGAAGAAGACCTCTCCCTGGCTTTGGTGAGTTATGAGTCTTTTCAGTAACTATGTAGGGGGCTGGAGAGATGGCTTAGCAGTTAAAATGCTTCCCTGGGAAGCCTAAGGTCCCATGTTCAACTCTCCAGATCCCATGTAATCCATATGTACAAGGTGACCCAAGCCCAAGATTGTACATGTGCACTAGGTGGCACAAGCGTCTGGAGTTCAACTCCAGTGGCTGGAGGCCCTGGCACACCAATTCTCTCTCTCTCTCTCTCTCATAAAAAAAAAAATGAATGGGCTGGAGAGATGGCTTAGTGGTTAAGTGCTTGCCTGTGAAGCCTAAGTACCCCAGTTTGAGGCTCGATTCCCCAGGACCCACGTTAGCCAGATGCACAAGGGGGCGCACGCGACTGGAGTTCGTTTGCAATGGCTGGAAGCCCTGGCACGCCCATTCTCTCTCTCTCTCTCTCTCTCTCTCTCTCTCTCTCTCTGCCTCTTTCTTTCTCTGTCACTCTCAAATAAATCAATAAAAATGAACCAAAGCTTTTTAAAAAATGAAGAAAGAAACAATGGAGGATGACTTATTTTCAGCTGAGTTCACTAACGGAATCAGGGGCAATATGCTTTGATTCTTCCTCATCTCCCACACTTGGAACTGGCTCTCGGGTTCTATGCAGGATGTAGCAGAGGATCCTGAGCTGCGGTTCCGTGTCCAGCTTCTCTGAGATCCATTCATTCATTTCTGCCTTCACCCAGTTGCTTCTCCTGACGGTCGCTTGGTACTTTACCCATCAACATGCTCCCCAGAGAGAACAGCGAGTCCCTGTTTTACACAAGTAACAGAAAGACAAACTACGTTTTTTTTTAAAAAAAATATATTTTTATCTTATTTATTTGAGACAGAGAAAGAGGCAGAGAGAGAGAATGGGCATGCCAGGGCCACTACAAGCGAACTCCAGATGCATGTGCCCCCTTGTGCATCTGGCTTACGTAGGTCCTGGAGTCGAACCGGGATCCTTTGGCTTTGCAGGTAAACGCCTTAACTGCTAAAGCCATCTCTCCGGCCTGACAAACTAAGTTTTAAAGAGTTGATCAGCAATCCTGGGACAGAATTGAGGCTGCAGTAGTAATCACGGTGCACTGGTCCCAGAAAGAAGTTTTTTTTTTTTTTTTTTGGTTTTTCGAGGTAGGGTTTCACTCTAGCCCAGGCTGACCTGGAATTCACTGTGGAGTCTCAGGGTGGCCTCGAACTCATGGCGATCCTCCTACTTCTGCCTCCCGAGTGCTGGGATTAAAGGCGTGCGCCACCACGCCCAGCTCCAGAAAGAAGTTTTCTTTTCTTTTCTTTTCTTTTCTTTTCTTTTCTTTTCTTTTCTTTTCTTTTCTTTTCTTTTCTTTCTTTTTTTTTTTGGTGAGTAAAAACAGAATGCAGGAAATGTATCTATTTCACAGTATAAAAGGCTAAACAAGAATAAGAAGGATTTCTTTTACAGGGAATCCTGATACATACTTCTGTGGCGTGTGTGCACGTGTTCGTGTGAGTGAGCGTGGACGTGCGTGTGAAGGTCTGCGGACCTCCTCATCCTCCACCTTGTTTGAGGCAGGGACTCTCGGTGTGCACTGCTGCACTCACTAGGCTAGCCGGCCCACAGGCGTCTTGGGGAGGCCTGTGTCTTACCACCTTACCCATCTTACCGCAGGTGTGCTAGGATCAGAGAAGCTCACACCGCTACAGCCAGCTTTACACAGGTTCTCGGGTGCTGAACTCAGGTACTCGCATTTGCCTAGCTAGTGCTTTATGCACTGAACTATCCCCCCAGCTTCTCTTCCCCTTTTGTGAGACAAAGTCTCCCTGTCGCACCCAGGTGGGCCTCAAACTCACGACGTTCCTGTCTCTGCCTCCTGAGTGCTGGAATTTCATACCTGCGCCACAATGCCTAGTCTCCATCTCCAGTCTTGATCTCTCCCCCTAACAAACTGCGACTTTGTAAGCAGGCTATCTATTCCCCACGTTGGACTTCCACAGAGACAAAATAATAATAATAATTCTGATTCAAGGAATGAAATGGCGAAGCCGGGAGAGAATGCGGGGAGCTGCCACCTTATGGCAAGGCCACTGAGCAAGGCCAGAATTCTGAATGTGAAGTAATGAAATAAAGGAGCTCTGAGAATGAGAAGTGATGGAACATAAAAAGTAGACCTAATGATGTCCATGGCTCGAAAAGAGGACATTCTGGCAGCCACATCAGTGCAGAGAATGAACACTCAACAGCACAGACGACAATGTATGAAATGAGTCCTGCTGACTGCTGGAGGAGAAAGACGCTGATGACACAGAGCGAACAATGGGGTAAATTGTTCTCCTCAGATTTATGCGTGGCGGAGAGTCTGAAGTGTGATTTCTATGGCAATACTTGGGGAAAATTATAGCACTCTGATGTAGGTAGCGTGTTTCCTTTTGTCATTACCCCACCTCCCTTTCCACTAACCCTTTTAAAATAATTTTCCTGCCTGCCCACTTTTCCCTTCCTTGGTATTTAATCATTTCAGTCCAATCCTCCCAACTTCTTTGCCCTCCATGCTTTGCCAAGAGCCACCAACAGACGTGAGATGCCAGCCTCAGATGGGATGATGGGCAGTGTACTGGTCGTGAGCGGGGACAAGACTCTAGAATGGAGATGTGTGGGCAGGAGCGAGGCAGTCACACTGCCTGGGGTTTTATCTGAAGCACTGTGGGTTCTTCAAATTCCCCCCCCCTCCCTGGGATTCATCTCCCAGTCACAGCAGCAGGGAGTCACTGTGACTGCACAAGCCACTGTACCCCGAAAGGGCATTGGCTGGAAAGGGGTAGGAGATGGTGGCAGGGCCAGAAGCAGTCCAAGAGAAGAAAGAAGGGCAAGAACCAAACCTACAGAGCACGTGAGGTCATTCCCCTTTGTTAAATGCCAGTGTATTTCTGTCTCCTTGTTTGTTGGTTTCTCCCCAGCACCCCCCCCCCCCGAACAAATTCTTATATTAACCCCCCTGACAAAGAACTCATCATCTAAAACTGAGTTGTCTGGGTTAGACAGGTCTGGGTTCTGGAGTCCATGGGTCCCTTCACTTCACATACTCCCCACCTCTATTTAGCGCCAAGACACTGAGGAGTGAAGTTTGGCGGCACCAAACAGGAATTCCAGCCGTAAGTCCAATGTGGATTATAGCCTGAGATACAGGCCAGCTCACCTCGAGCAAGGACAGGTTATATTGGCAGCTGGACAAATCCTCCTCCTTGCTTCCCTCCCCCCCCCCCCCCCCGAGGCAGGGTCTCACTCTAGCTCAGGCTGACCTGGAATTCACTATGTAGTCTCATCCTCCCTGCTTTTTGAAAATATTTTTTATTTACTTATTTGAGAGAGAGAGAAATGGGCACCCCAGAGCCTCCAGCCACTGCACACAAACTCCAGACACATACACTACTTTGTGTATCTGGCTTATGTGAGTCCTGGGGAACCTGGGTCCTTAGGCTTCACAGGCAAGAACCTTAACCACTAAGCCATCTCTCCAGTCCCTCACCGCTTTTTACAGTGAAACTCCCCATAATATGTCCCATGAGGTATCAGCTTTCTAGGGTTGCTGTAACATTATCAGAAACTTGCCTGCTTGTAACAATAGAAGTGTATCCTCTCTCAGTGCTGGAGAGTGACATCAAGGCGGTAGAAAGGATGCTTCCTTCTGACGGCTCCAATGGAGGAACCAGTCCACACCTCCCTCTTAGCTCCGGGGGTCATCAACAATCCTTGGTGTTCATCGGCACAGAGATGTCACTCGGTCTCTGTTTCCCCTCTCGCGTGGTCTTCCCTTCTGAGTCTGTGAGACTTCTCTCATGTCTCTAAGGAGGACCCTGAGCACTAGGTACACCCAATTCCAGGATGATCTCCGCTCAAGAACCTTACCTTAATTACACCTGTAGAGAGACCCACTGGTGAGCTTATTTTGCAAGATACTAAAATGGGAAATTCTAAACCCATAGAGACACAGAGGTGACTACTTTCTGTGATGAATCCAGAAACAAATTAAGAGGCTCCTGCAGCCCAGGCAAATGCAAAATCAGATGCATCGAAGCAGGAAGAAGGATCTAGAGCTTCTCCTACACCTCATCATCCACTCCTAGATGGCCCCCGGGGCAGAAAAGCTTTTAGGGAGTGGGGGGCTGCTCCTGTCTCAGAGTGTCCACGGAAGCCACCACACTCTAGAAACCTGCAGACCACCACAACCAAAGAGAGCTAGGACACCAGGGAGAGCAAGAGATGGGTGCTCAGGGAAGAACACTGGCAAAATTCTCCATTTGGGAATTTTGACATAGAAGCTCAGAGAAATGACACATCCACAGAACAGGTTTGAGAGGCCCCGAGGTGAGCCTTGAGATGAGCAGAGTAGGGACCTTTTTTTTTTTTTTTCTTATATGAAGCCTCCATGAAAATAGGAAAGAAAACTATTTTTGCAAATGTATGAGTTATCCTCCCAACACACATACACACACAATAAAAGGAAACTTGGCCCAATCAAATTCAAATAATAAAAATTACTAGCTCTAAAGAAGTGGGGATACATTAACTACCTGATAACAAATCAAAATAACTATCATAAAGATAGCAATTAGGTCAGAAAAGTGATGCATGAACAAAATGAACATATCAACAAAGAGGCAGAAAATATGTTTAAATAACCAAATGGAAATTTCAGGCTGAAGAATACAGTAACTGAACTCAAATATACACTGTAGAGATTCAGCAGTAGGCCTGATCAAACAAAAACAAGAATCAAAAAACCCTCAGAGATGGGTCATTTGAAATTATCCAATCAGGAGCTGAAGAGATGGCTCAGCAGTTAAGGAGCTTGCCTACAAAGCCTAAGGACCCAGGTTCTATTCCCCAGTACCCACATAAGCCAGATGCACAAAGTCGCACATGCATCTGGAGTTCATTTGCAATTGTTAGAGGCCCTGGTGTGCTCTCTCTCTCTCTCTCATAAATAAACAAAATATTTTAAATTATCCAATCAGAGGAGCAAAAAGGGTACAGAAAGTCTAAGGGAATATAATGACAATTGTCAACTTGACAGGTCCACAGGTCCCAGAATCACCTGTGAGGGCTGATGTAGACTAGGTAAGCCTAATAAATAAATACAATTTTAAAAAAGGCCCGTGAGGGATTCTCTCTCGGTTCATTGTGGCGGGACTACCCATCAGCCCCTCAGGCTCCTCTGCTGTGTAGGAAGCGCCTCGACTCTGAGGAAGGAAACGGGTGTCCAGATTCACGAAGCCTGGCTCCAGTTAGGTTGAACTCAAAGGAGTTTGCACCAGGACCTACTATGATCATGTTGTCAAAAAGACAAAGAGAATTTGGGGAGCAGCAAGAACATGACAATGAGCCATCACATGGTTTCTCAGCATCCGTCTTGCATGCCAGGAGTGGGTAAGAGGATAGATTTTGATCAAAGGCTGAAAGAAGAAAACTGCCAACCAAGAATATGATATCTAGCCAAACTTCTCCTTCAAGAGAAGAAAGAGAAATGCTTTCCCAAGTGGGAAGCAGAGTTCAGCAGCACTATGTCAACCCAACACAGAATGCTCAAAGGAGTCCTTGGCGTTGTTACCTAGCTGGACAGCAGCTATCAAAAGGAAATCATAAAGCTCACTGGTAAAAGTAAACATACAGACAGATACAGAACACTGTAGTGCTTTTCAACAGTATTTCATTCTGATTTTAGATGTTAAAAAAGATCTTTATCAGTGAAAAGGAACCTCCCAACAAAGAAAAACCAAGGCCAGATGGCTTCATTCAAGAATTCTAGCAAACATTTAAAAAAGAATTAACACCAAGCCCCCTCAAACTCCCCTGACACAGTGAAAGGATGGAAGACTTCCAGACTCATTTTGTGAGCCCAGCCTTCTCCTGAGAGCAAAGCCAGACAAAGATATCACAAGAAAAGGAAAAAATGGCAGGCCAATACACCCCTAACAAATATATATGTGAACATCCTAAAAAAACATAGCAGAAATCTAAATTTAACAACACATTTTAAAAAGTCATACATCAAGACCAAGTAAGTTTTATTCCTGAGATGCAAGGATGGTTCAACATAAAAGTCAGCCAACACAATATACCACATTAACAGAAGGAAATGATAAAAATCATATGATCACCTCAATATATGCAGAAAAAAGTCAGACTGGATTCAATAGCTTTGAATGATAAAAACATACAATTTTATAATAGGAAGTAATTACTTCAATATCATGACTGTATATAAAAATTCACCATCCCCTATTCAGGGACTAGCCAGCTTTTATTAGTACTGTTATACTGTTAAAGTATTCACAGTGACCAAAGTGATCTACAGATTCATTGGAATCCCCATGGCTTTTCTTTTGGCAGAATAAAAGCTAATAATTCTGAAATTCCTATGGAGTCCCAACAAGAACCAAAATCCTGGAGCTGAAAAGATGGCTCAGTGGTTAAAGATGCTTGTGGGCCAGGTTCAATTCCCCAGCACCCATATAAAGCCAAATAGGCATTCATTTGCATTAGCAACACACACACACACACACACACACACAGTATTTGAAAAGAATCAAAATCCTAAGCAAGAACACCAGCTAGAGTCCTCAGGTACTCTCATACTTACTGACCTCAAAATATATGATAAAATATAATGTAACCAAAGCACTATGATTCTGGGATGAAAACAGATCTATAACCCAGCAGTGGTGTTCACTCCAGTAATCCCAGCACTCAGGAGTGGAAAGCAGCAGGACACAGTCACCCTCGGATACACAGTGAGTTCAAAGCCAGCCTGGGCTACATGAGATTCTATCTAAATAAGTAAATAGCAAATAAAAACCAATCATAGAGAGACATATAGACCAATGGAGCAGGAAAGAGAGCCCGGAAGAGTCCCCCATACACACACGCGCGCGCGCGCGCACACACACACACACACACACACACACACACACGGTGGTGTGATCTTCAACAAGGGTTCTGAGACTAAACAGCAGAGGAAAAGGACAGTCTCAGCACCCCAAAAAGTGAAAGTTAAACAAACATCAAAGTGCAATGAATGAAAGGACTTAATCCTACCACTTAGGAGGCAGAGGTCGGAGAATCGTTGTTTGAGATCAGATTGGAAGTACAGAGTGAGTTCCTGGTCAGCATGGACTAGAATGAGAGTCTGCCTAGAAAACAAAACTAAAACTAAAAACTTCCTAATATAAAAGAGGGGAAAGCTTCCTAACAACTAGATTTCAAATCATGTTTGTTTGTTTTTTTTATAACTACAGGTTTTCTCTTTCTCTAAAGACAGTTGTTTCAAGTATGGCCATATTCCAAAACTCTGAATAGAGCAGTTGTTTTTCTGGTGGGACACTATTCAATCCATACCCACGTGGACACACTATGGTCACCTAGTTGACAAAGAAGTTATCAGCAACGAGCCAAGCTGTTTGGTCACTTAATGTGGACTCAGAAAGTTCTGACCTCATAATATGGTATTTGCACAAGAGAAATCAAAATATTAACTCAGGATAGCTGGAGGATTGAAGGAGATACCTAGACAGAAGGCTCAGATTGGATCCAACGTCTGATCATGGACCTGTGGCCATTAGGAGGCCCATGTGCTGGCTGGTGGGGATGAACCTCAACAGCAGCCAAGATCCTGACAGAGCATTTTGGGAACCTCTCCTGGAGGGCTGGAGACACGACTGGTTGAGTCTGTGGGATGGGAAGGATGCTTACAGCTCCTAATCACTCACACATGACTCTGAAATTCCAATCTTTATTATCACTATTTAAGGACTTTCAAACAATGATGAACTTTAAAATCTTTGTTGAAGCTGGGCGTGGTGGCGCACGCCTTTAATCCCAGCACTTGGGAGGCAGAGATAGGATCCCCGTGAGTTCGAGGCCACCTTGAGACTACATAGTGACTTTCAGGTCAGCCTGAGTTAGCACGAAACTCAACCTCAAAAAAAAAAAAAAAAAACCTTTGCTGAGGGCTGGAGAGAGGGCTTAGCAGTTAAGGCACTTGCCTGCGAAGCCCGAGGCCCCATGTTTGACTCCCCAGCTCCAAGGTAAACCAGATGTACAAGGTGATGCACGTGCAAGGTCGCACATGCGCACAAGTTGGCATGTGCATCTGGAGTTTAATTGCAGTGGCTGGAGGCCCTGGCAAGCCAATTCCCTCTCTCTCTCATAAATAAATGTCAAAAAAAATCTTTGTTGAGCTATACAAAGAGTGGTTACATGGCAGTCCCTCAAATTCATGGCCAGCATGATCCCAGGTCACCTGAATTCCTTCTTTAAACTTCCTTTAAAAAACAAAATCTCGCCGGGCGTGGTGGCGCACGCCTTTAATCCCAGCACTCGGGAGGCAGAGGTAGGAGGATCGCCGTGAGTTCGAGGCCACCCTGAGACTCCATAGTGAATTCCAGGTCAACCTGGGCTAGAGTGAGACCCTACCTCGAAAAACCAAAAAAAAAAAACAAAATCTCGCCGGGCGTGGTGGCGGACGCCTTTAATCCCAGCACTCAGGAGGCAGAGGTGGGAGGATCACCATGAGTTTGAGGCCACCCTGAGATTACATAGTGAATTCCAGGTCAGCCTGGGCCAGAGTGAGACCCTACCTTGAAAAACCAAAAAAAAAAAAAAAAAAAAAAAAAAAAAATCTCCCGCTGGAAAGATGGCTCCGCAGTTCGTTGTGTTTCCTGTACAAGCACGAAGGCCTGTGGGGCCTGAAGGTGCCCGAGTCTGAATCTCCGGATCCTATGTAAACAGCAGGGGATGACCAAGTGTGCCTGGAACCCCGCAGTCCTGCAAAGGGGAGCAGAGACAAGGGAATCACCAGGCTCCCAAAAAGCAGCTAACTCTAGGACACTGAAGCAAGCGCCTCCCCTGCTGCAGTGAGCACACGGGACCCTACAAAAGCACGTGCGTGTGCATACACCAAACACACCACGTTACACACACACACAAAAATCTCTCTTCTAAGAGCAAGGCAGAGTGACACACGCCTATAACCTCAGCACTGGGGACACAGAGGCAAGAGGTCACCACAAGTTTGAGACCTGCCTGGTCTATATAGCAAGTTCCAAGCCAAGCACAGATAACTACATAGTGAGAGCCTGTCTCAAAACAACAAAATCATTTCTCTTACAACACAAAACTATCTATCACACCCCCCCAACACTAAAATAGTCAAATTATGAATTCTCTCCAAAAGTCTAAATTTAAAAATTCTTTGGGGTTCATAGTTCACTTGGAAGTCTTATCTCCTTATCACTTAGACCTTGCCAGTCGTATCTCTCCTTGGCAGAGTCTGGCGTTTGAAGATCTGGCTAACCACAGCAATCTCTACCTACATGTCAGGTCACTGCAGTCGAGTTCTTCTGTACACAGCAATGTAAAAGATAAGATTTCAGAAAAGGGCAAATTTATCTTTGAGACTCCACCTTTATTTTGTTTAGTTTTGTTTTCACGGTAGGGTCTCTAGCGCAGGCTGACCTGGAATTCACTATGTAGTTTCAGGGTGGCTTCGAACTCATGGCGATCCTCCTACCTCTGCCTCTCAAGTGCTGGGGTTAAAGGTGTGCATGACCATACCCAGCTCTCCACCTCATTATTATTATTTAGTGTGTGTGTGTGTGTGTGTGTGTGTGTGTGTGTGTACTCACATGTGCCATAATGTGGCATATGGGAGTCAGAGGAAAACCACAGAGGGTCCTCACCTTCCACTAGTTTATTATTTTTACATTTAACTTTATTGCATTTTATTTGCTAGAGAGAGAGAGAGAGGAGGGAGAAAGGCAGATAGAGAATGGGTGTGCCATGGACTTCAGTCACTGCAAGCAAACTCCAGATGCATGTGCCACCTTGTGCATCTGGCTTACATGAGTCCTGGGGAGTCGAACCTGGGACCTTTGGCTTTGCAGGCAAGCCCCTTAACCACTAAGCTATCTCTGCAGCCCCTTCCACCTTGTTTGAGACAGGGTTTCTCTTGTTGGCCACTGAGAATGCCGGACTGGCTGGCTCACGAGCACTGGGATTCTCCTGACTGCCGCTCTTCACCACAGGTGCCCTGGGATTGCAGACAAGTGCGCCGCTTGCGTCCAGCGTTAAGTGGGTTCTGAGGATCCAAACTCATCACCAGGCTTACACAGCAAGTGCTTTTAACCACTTAACCATCTCCCCAGCTCCCTCTATCTTGTTTTCCTGGTTTTCAAAAATTATTTATTAATTTATTTGTTTCAGAGAGAAAATGGGTGTTCCAGGGCCTCCAGCCACTGCAAACGAACTCCAGACGCATGCACCACCTGCATCTGGTTTACATGGGTCCTGAAGAATCAAACCCGGGTCCTTTGGCTTTGCAGGCAAGTGCCTTAACCACTAAGACATCTCTCCAGCCATGTTTTGTGGGTTTTTTTTTTAATGATATAGGGCCTCACGCTAGTCAAGGCTGACCTGAAACTCACTCTGTAGCCCGCAGGCTGGCCTTGAACTCATGGCAATTCTCCTGCCTCAGCCTCCTAGAGTGCTAGGCTAACAGGCGTGCACCACCACTCCTGGCTCCATCTTTTTTGTCACAAGGTCTCTCACTGAACCACGAGCTCACTAGCTCCGCTAAGCTGGCTAGCCAGAAAGCCCTAGGAATCCTCCTGGATCCTCTCTGCCAAATCCTGGGGTTACAGGCACACATAGCACTACCAGCGTTTTACAAGGTGACAGGGACCCCAGTTCTGGCCCTCACATACACAGCAAGCATTTGACCAACTGAGGCATCTCCACAGTCCCGACAGTGTACTCCGTAACACTGGGTTTATAATTTTTTCAAGGTGCATATAAGCACATCCTTTCAGTATACTAACATTTTGTGCTGAAGGCATATACCAACAGCTAAGAGTAAATATCATGGCTAATTTTATTTGTAGAGAAGACAGTGGCCATCACATGGTAAAAAGAAGTAAAGAATTTTTTTTTTTTTTTTTTTTTTTTGCCTCATAGCTTAGCCAGGGTGAAGGCATGGAATTTACAGAGAATAAAATGCATATAGTAGGTGTGTTGGCCATTTCATGGGGTCCTACAAACCCACATAAAAACCTTGCTTTACTGTCCCCATTCTGTATGACACATGAGCAGTTATCAGGAAGGATAAAAGCAGGTCTACAATGAGCTTACCCTTCGATCTCACTACTGACGGCTCCTGGTATATATTAACGTACATAGATGCACTAAGTGGGGTTTATTTCACTATGTGCTGTGGACTTTTGGTCACTACTCACTGCATTCTTTCATTGCAGAAATATGGGAAATCAAGTTCTCTGTCCGGGCTCACACCACTGGGAAATGATAAAAACCAGGATCCAAAACGTGTTCCTTTTCCACTGGGGTCTATTCCTAGGCATAGAACGGTAGGACCCTGTGTCTGCTGCAAGGCAGCAGGAGTAAGAAAGTGCTTTGCAGAGTTGTGCAGAGTTAGAATCTTCCCAGGGATGCATGAGCGCATCCACTGGCCTAACAGCTCCCGCCACTACCTGATCACATCGGACTCAAACCTTCGCCGGTACAGCAAGAATAAAATGGCATTTCCTTATGGCTGTATTTCTGCAGTTTTTTAATTCTAATGGTTAGCCTTTTTTGTATGTTTATTAGCAATTATTGCTTTTATTGTTTTCTTTTATAAAGAAATTCCTGTTCAAACCCTTAGTACATTTTCTACTAAATTACCCATCAATTTTTTTTATTGATGGCAACTATATATTCTAATTCAGAATTACATATATGAAATAAATTCTCTGGGTCTAAGGAATTTTGTTATTTTGTGGTACCTTTGGATGAACCAATGTTGGTGAGTGCAGTCAAATTTATCACTCTTATTCATGGTTTGCTTTTTTTTTTTCTTTTTCTAAAAGTCATAGCCTATATCATGATTATAAAATATCTTTCTACATTCTTTTGTAAACTGTTTAGAATTCACTTTACATATTTTTCAATCTATTTACCATTAATTGTTTTATTTATAAGTAACCTGATTTCACTGCTAACCTACCCAATATGGTTTCCCAGTTATCTTTGCACTATTTATTGAATAATCCTTCCTTCTCCCACATGTCCACAATGCATCTGTCATAAGCCGCCTTTCATTTCACAGGGCCTGTTTCTAGCTGTTTCATTCCACTAGTCTATTAGTTTCTCCCTGTGACAATATCATAACATTGTAACTATATATAGTATCATGTCACTTTCTGGACTCATATAAATTTGATAAGCAGTTCTTCCCCCACAAAATCCAATTCTAATTCTGAACAGAATGCTACTAAATCTTCAGATAATTTTCTGAAAAATTTAAACTTTTATAACATTGAGTCATCCTGTTATGAACATGGTGTAGGTCTCAACTTTTTAGATTTCGTGCTTTTTAAAATTTTTTTTAAATAATTTTCTCCATGGGGGTTTTATACAACTTTTGTTAGACTAATTTCTAGGAACCTTTCCTTTTTTATTTTGTTTTTTTTTTGGGGGGGGGGAAGAGTTCGAGGTAGGGCCTCACTCTAGCCCAGGCTGACCTGGTATTCACTATGGAGTCTCAGGGTGGCCTCGAACTCATGGCGATCCCCCTACCTCTGCCTCCCGAGTGCTGGGATCAAAGGCGTGCACCACCACAGCCGGCCCTTTCCATTTTTAACTTGTTGATGATATAAATAAATACAAGTGTTTTTGAGAACAAAATCTGGAGCCAGTAGACATGGGAAACGAAGTTGCAGTGACATGGGGCAAGAGTCATTCATGTTTAGCCACAAACGTATCTATTGGGGTTACTGGTGACGATAATCTGAATTCCTGCATAGTTTCTGCATGCAGTGCATGGCTTTACAACATGATCAAGGAAGAAAGGAAAAAGAAGAGCTAGAGACGGAGCACCATCTTTAAAATGCAGTTGGGATCTTAGAAATCTTCAGAGATAGACACTTCAGTATCAATGCCAGCCACTGCTGTGTTAGAACAGCCCAAGCCAATAATGGAATGCATTTTGAAGATAGAAATAATACTCTGTTGTGTCTAGTGAAGTTTCAGCCAAAATCTCAGTTGTGCATATGTTTATATTTAGAGAACTAAATCTGCCTTAGCAATTCTTTAATCAGTGGCATAATAACTTAGAAGGTGCCATCTGTGAATTTAATCATCTAAATACAACGGGGGGAAACTAACAATAGTCCTGAGGGGAAGACCAGGGACGCACAGACTGGCCACACATGACAAAAACCAAGTGAGCTCATTCCCGCAGCCACACCAGTTACTCAGCGTTTTGATATTAACTGTTAACTTACTTTACTTTTCTCTCCATCAGCACCCAGACTGGTTTCGCGACTGAAGTGTAATTCTAAAAGAATACGCCATGAGAATTTTTGTCTTTGGTTAAAGACGTGTGTCTTACAAGTCGCAGGTCTCACAAGGAGTCTAACAGTCCTAGACTAACGGCCCCAAGTTCCCGAGGGCAGGCGCAAGTCACCGCAGCGGCTGGACACTGCCTTTCGTCTTGCTGTCCCCAGGCCTGACCCGGCGCCTCGCACATGCTAAGTACACAAGCAACGTTTGCGAGATGCGTCTGCACAGCTCCTCGGGGGAGTTCGTGAGGTTCTGCTGAGAGACAGATTTCTAGGTTCTCGATGTTTGCGGGCGTTCACGATGTGTGTCTGAGTGTGTGCGTCTCACTACACACCAGCTCGTGGTTTATCAACCACGCCGTGACTTCAGAGAGGCGGGAGGCTTGGAAATGGCAAGCCCAAACATGGGTACAGCGTCTATGACATGCCAGCCCCTCTGCCTTCTCTCCAGCCTGGAGATGTGACCTCAGATGAGAAAACACAACGGTTAACTGGAATGAAGCAGCCGGGTGAAGTGGAAGCGGCACATGCTGGGCGCTTTAGCAATCCACTTGTCAGCGCTAATGGGGGCTCCGTCTCCCCACGAGCTTACCTCCTACCATCAGGAGGCTCCAAAAGCCTCTAAGCCCGCCAGGCTTTTGAAGCTCCTTTGTCATAGCAATGACAGCAACGACTCACTGAATACAAGTAAAATGTGGCGACAATAACAATAAGCACACTGCATAGAGTTTTATCATGCACCAGACATGGTTCTAAGTCCTCTAAGCACACACACACCTCAGAGTCTGCCCTTGTCGGGATAAAAGGCAGGGACCTCCCCGCCCAACCAGTGTCATTTGCCATGGTGCCTTCAGAACTTCAGGGTTCATTAGTCCAAGAGCTCACAAATTATTGGGCTTCCTAGTCCCCTTGGGAAACATTTGACTTATAAAACCCATTTCTAGGAAGTCTGGGTGATACCAAAACATTTGGTGCAGAGAGGGAGAAAAACACTATTGATTCCAGGGCCCCATGGATACCAAACCTGTGGATGTTCAAGTCCTTTAAATAAAATGGCATAACATGGGCTGGAGAGATGGCTTAGCAGTTAAGCGCTTGCCTGTGGGTCCTAAGGACCCTGGTTCGAGGCTCGATTCCCCAGGACCCACGTTAGCCAGATGCACAAGGGGGCTCACGCATCTGGAGTTCTTTTGCAGTGGCTGGAGGCCCTGGCGCACCCATTCTCCCCCCCCCCTCTCTGCCTCTTTCTCTTTATGTCTGTCACTCTCAAATAAATAAAGATTTTTTTTTAAATGCCATAATATTTGCACATGAGCTACACATGTCCCTCATCTACTGTAAATCATATCTAGATTGCTCATATAATACCTGATAGTGTAAATTCTATGTAAACAATTGCTACATTTTATTGTTTAGAGAATAATCATCTATACATGTTCACTGATGGTTGGCTGAACCCACGAATGAGGACCCTGCAGAGAAGGTGGGCTGACGTCATAGGTACGGGGAGTGAGGAGGAAGTTCTCCTAACTAAGCCCTGAACATTGGGAGAAATTGTTGGCGGTGTTGAGGTTGTGTAGGAACATGGCGTCCTTCCATGAAATACACATCTGTCTTTCATCCTTCTAAACATTCCATTCTACTTCCAGAGACAGACTCCCAAGAGATGGCCTTAGGAAATCACCCTCTCACTGGAGCTCTACCTGGAAAAGAAATTAAAAAATAAATCACAGGCAGATGTCTACAAGATCTTCCCTACGTCTTTCCATGACTCTTAGAAGCCAACCAGTAAGTCAAACCAGCAGCTGTCACACAGGAAATAAAATGGCATACAAAGCTAAATTATAAGTAGTCAACCTCGGCAGTCCCTGGTCTTTTCTTCAATCAGCTAGACAGTTGCCTTGATAGGTAACTGTCCCCTATGCTCTTTCCGATAGTGATTCATGTGCATTTTGGTGTATACATTACATAGGAGAAAAAAATAAGGTTCTCCAAAGATAACTGCCCAGTCTGTCAGTGAGAAAAGCAGTACTAAGACTGGCCCTACCTGTGGAGTTCATGCCCCAGAGCATACAGGACATTTGAAAAATGTTGACAACACTTATCAGTGACCAAAGGAGCGTGAGGCACATCACTGTGGCAAAAGACGATTTTAACGTTAGATCCAGAGGTCACTGGTGGCTCCCACACCTTGGACTTTGCATGTCAAGAGTTATCAAAAAATTCAAGAGCTGACATCTCCAAGAGCATCCACTAGCCAGTCAGCCATCAGCGCACATCTATGGAGAGCTATGTCCAACAGTCCTCAGCTAGAGGCTATGAAAGATAAAGAAATGAAAGCAGGAGACAAGATTGCTATTGACTTGAAAATCCAATAGCAGAGATGTTGCGTCTGCAGTCAGTGAATGCAATGCTATGGCTGGGCAGGGAAGAGCTCAGATGCCCATGTTGAGGTCGAGTGCTGACTCCACCCAGGCCCAATACAAGGGGACATGGAGATGATTAAGACACAGAGGCCAACGTGACATTACACCTGGCAGAAGATAACCTGAGTGTACAAAGGGCCTCCCTCTTCCTGCCACTCAAGGAAATTCTTCCAGGTGAGGAGTGAGACTGGGGTACATCCATACATAGCCTCAAAGCTTTGAGGCCTCATAGAAAAGCAGATATTGGGCTGGAGACATGGCTTAGTAATTAAGGTGCTTGTCTGCAAAGCCAAAGGACCCAGGTTCAATTCTCCAGGACCCACATAAGCCAGATGCACAAGGTGGCACATATGTCTAGAGTTCATTTGCAATGGCTGGAAGCCCTGGTACACCAAATCAATCTCTCTCTCTCTCAAACAAATAAATAATAAAATATTTAAAAAAAAAAAAGAAAGGCAGGGGCTGGGTAAGATGGCTTAGCAGTTAAGGCGTTTGCCTGCAAAGTCAAAGGACCCAGGTTCTATTCCCCAGGACCCACGTTAGCCAGATGCACAAGGGGGCACACCCGTCTGGAGTTTGTTTGCAGTGGCTGGAGGCCCTGATGTGCCCATTCTCTCTCTCTCTCTCTCTTTCTCATTCTCTCTTTCTCTCCCTCTTTTCTCTGTCAAATAAATAAATAAAAGTCTAAAAAAAGAAAGGCAGATATTAAGCACATTCTTGTTTATGCTGGGCCAAAATTCTATGGGGTTTTCTCTCCAGATTCCTGGAGAGCCTGCCATGCTCAATTCTCTTCAACATATCGGAATCTCCAAGAAATGAAGAGACCTGCCTTGGACCACACAGGAAATCAGGAGAAAACCTGAGAATACTCACAGCCCAGCTCTGGGTCCTAGCCACCCTCTACATTTCAACACCACACTGGCTTGAATCCCATCATGTTCTTCAGAGACAGTCTCCCTTGTTATGTTTTGTCACCACGAATGCCAAACTAGCTGGTGTTTGAGCTCCAAGGTTCTCCTGACCCCGCCTCCCATTACTGTAGGCTCATTAGGATTAGAGACATAAACATCCGCTTTATGTGGGTTCAGGAGATCTGAACTGCGATCTTCAGGCTTGCACAGCAAGCACTTTTAACCACTGAGCCATCTCCCTCCCCACTTGACAAGGGTTTTTTTTTTGTAAATATTTTATTTATCTATTTATTCATTCATTCATTTATTAGAAAGAGAGAGAGAGGCAGAGAGAGAGAGAATGGGTGCACCAGGGCCTCTAGCCACTAAAAACTAACCCCAGATGCGTTCACCCCCTTATGCATCTGGCTTACATGGGTCATGGGGAATCGAACCAGGGTCCTTAGGCTTCACAAGCAAACGCCTTAACCGCTAAGTCATTCCCCTAGCCCGACAAGGGTTTTATGTTCATTAGGACAAACCTCACCAGCCCTGTCGGTAACACCTGTGAGTCCTCATGGTGGAGGCCTGGCTCTCGCTGTGGGCAGGGAAAGGTTGGTAGCAGCCCAGTGGAGTCAAGGGGAGAGGACATTTGAGGCCATGTGTCCCGCTTCACTGGTGTGAAGTATGCAAGGCCCTGTGTCCCAAGAAAGTGTGAACTGGAAGAGGTCTTGGGAAATCATCCAATCCAAGCAGAGCAGGGCCCAGGACAACCGTGCAAGGTCGCCGCTCCCTGAAGTGAGGCCTGGCAGACCCTGAGGCTTCAAGTCTCTGGACCCGTTAGTGACTCTGACACTTTGTGGACTGTCCTCAGGCCCACCTCAGGCTGAGCCGCTTCTGCACCCAGGGACCGGCTCAGAAATGTAACTGGCACTCACCCGTTGTGTAACACAAAGGGCCCCTGCGATTCCCAGGTGGCTTTGCTTTCTGCTGTTCATACCAGCTGGCCCAGCAGCGTGCCAAGCGGGGAAGCGGGTTCACACACAGGGAAACTGGAGCAGAGACAGGTGAGGTAACCTGCCGGAGGCAGGGTGAGTCAGCAGCACATGCCACTGGCCTCTGCCGTGTGGCCGCCCGTCCCGGTCCCCACCCGCAGGGTCCTGCTTGCTCTGATCTCATGCTCTCCCCAAAGCCTTGCTCCCAGAGCTGCTCAGCTGCTGTTATCCTTGGCACACACCAGCATATTGTTACCTAAGGCCCTGGGTCAGATGCCCGCCCATGAGAAGACACTTGGAATGAGACACCACAGTGCCAAACACAGCAGGTGGAATCTGGCAGGGGACCAGTCGCTAAGCGCAGCCAGACAAACTTTCATTGTAGCCTCTTACTTTATGACTCCCCATTTGTTTGCTGGCTCTTTTCTGCAGGTTAGCAAGGAATGAGCTTTGATCCTGCTCCAAAGCCAACACTACAGGTTACCCCCAGGGTTCAGCACAGGAAGTCTGGTGAGCTGGGCAGGTCGGGACCAGTCCTGGCTTCAGTTCCCAAGGGTGCCAGAGACTTCGTCCCCATGCATGTGGGCCCTGAAGGTCACACTTCACAGGATGGGTGGCCTAGTGTGTCTTTTATTTCTCACATGGTGGCCTTGTCTCCCAGGAAGACAAGTGGCACCTCCAGACAAGCTCAGTCTTAGAGCTGTGGACGCTTTGCGTAAGTGCTCAATAAACCCTGTGGGGGAAAAGGGTCATGATAAGCAAATGAAGAAAGAAAGAAAAAAACAACAAGCCCTGAACAGTCTAGAACAGCACCCTGAAAAGTTCGCTAGGATCCCAGGCCTGGGTGGTTCATGACTCACCTCCAGGCCTATCTAGTCCTGCCCCCTCTGCCAGCTGAGCGATGCCCACTGTGACACTTCCAGACACCAGGAAGCCCACCCTCATGCCTCCTTACTTCAGGCTGCCGGGGAGCAAGGCTTTCAGGATACTGGATCCCTGAAGAGTAACTCAGTGAGAACAAGAACTTAGGGACGGTGAGGAAAGAGTTCTCCACCCTCTCCCCACTCCCTGAATCATGCATTGAGACAGTATTTCAGAGGCTTCCCCATGGGGGATATTGTTATTATTGTTGTCCAAAAGGCAGAGGCTCTGGGACGCAGTTTCTTGGCCTAGAGGAATAATTCACTAGTGGCTCAGAGCAGTGCGTCGTAGGAAACGGGAGGGGTGGGTCAGGGAGTGTGGGAGAGCGAGACCCCCTGCCACGGCTTTCGTTGCAATATGAATGGCCAAACCTGGAGTGGACAGGGAAAACCTGCGTGGAAGAGGTGGGTCTAAACTGGGAAGAAGTGGGGGAAAAGAGAGAAAAGAGACAGAGAAAGAGGCGTGAGTGTGTGTGAGTGTGTGTGTGTGTGTGTGTGTGTGTGTGTGTGTGTGTGTAGGGGGAGAGGCGGATGAGAGGCTAGGACACGGCTGGAGAGATGGCTTAGCGGTTAAGGCATTTTGCCTGCAAAGCCAAAGGACCTTGGTTCGATTCCCCAGGACTCACGTTAGCCAGGTGCACAAGGTGACTCATGCGTCTGGAGTTCATTTGCAGTGGCTGTACGCCCTGGTGTGCCCATTCTCTCTCTCTCTCTCCCTCTCTCTCTCTCTCTCTCCCCCTCTTTCTCTGTCAAATAAATAAATAATTAAAATAAAATAAAATAAACAGAGGCTATGACAAATAGAGAACAGTTAGAGATAGAGAACACATGCCTTCAGATCAGAGGGCCGGAAAGGAGAGAAAATGGCATCTTGTGGCTTTTATTACCTTAGGGAGGGGTGACTGCCCAGTGAGGGGAGGGCCTTGTGGTGATGTGGAGGTGGGGGCTGATGGGAGCCAGGTTGGTTAGACTTCCTGTTGAGTGTTGCCCGGGTGGCAGGGGAAAGAGGGATGGAGGGGGGTATGGGTAGGGAGCTCTGAGGCTCTCGCAGATGTAATCTGTCAATCCCACACAGGTCCTGTAAAACATGAGCCAGCTCCCCAACAGTACAGAAAGTACTAGAAGCCTGACCTCAGTACCACAGTATGATGGCAAACCTGGCCTGTTTCCTCACCCCAACAATGAGGCTGATGGACTGGTGGGAGATGAAAGTCCCTTCTGAATTTAGTGTCTAACATCAGCCGCCAAATTTCACACGTCAGCGTTATGTTTACATGTGACAAACGTCCATTAAGTCAGATCAGTACTTCATGTCAAATCTCAAATTGCTGGTAATATTTATTCCCAGGCTGCAGCAGTGCGAGCCTCGGAGCCCACCTTCTGTAGTACGTTCACTGGCCGTTAGATGAGAAGGCTGATTCATTCTATAGATGAGAAAATAGGGACCCTGAAAGGTCAAACTGACTGTGGAAGAGTGTATGACTGGGAAGGGGGGTTCCTGGTCCAGCAGGCCTTCCAGGTGGGAAGGAAGATGAGGAAGATGACAGCGTGCCCAAGTAGGACACTAAGACTAACAACAAACAAGCAAAACTCTTTGACCATGTGTCAGTGACTAGCATAATCTCTTGATGTGTCCCCATTCCTCCTTCTTAAGGAAGTAATACAACCATTTGCCAACTTTGAATGCCATGAAGAAATAGGCAATGTGAAACCTCTGTGTCTAACAATTTAGAAATGACCGCTCTGCAGGCAGAAAAAGAAGAAGAAAACATTAGTACCATCTTATCAGAAAGGGGAAGAAAATTCTCTCTTTCTCTCTCTCTTTCTGCCTCTCTCACCTCTCTCTCTCTCTCTCTCAAGTAAAAAAAGGGGGCTGGAGAGATGGATTAGCAGTTAAGGCACTTGCCAGCGAAGCCTAAGAACTCCTGTGCAAATCTCCAGGTCCCGCATAAGCCAGACACACAGTGACGCAAACGTGCAATGTCACACATGCATACAAGGGGGTACACGTGTCTGAGTTTGTTTGCAGTGGCTGAAGGCCCTAGCATGCCATTCTCTCTTTCTCTCTCTCTCTCTCTGCTTCTCTCTCTCAAATAAATAATTTTAAAAAAGAAAGAAAGGGGAAGAAGGAAGCTGGGTATAGTGGCTCATGTCTTTAATCCCAGTAGAGGTAGGAAGATCATCATGAGTTCAAGGCCAGCCTGGGACTACAGAGTGAATTCCGGGTCAGCTTGGACTAGAGTGAGACCCTACATTTAAAAACAAAAACAAAAAAAAAAGGCGGGAGGGGCAGGAATGCTCTCATGTTTTAAAGTTTTTTTTAAGAAACTGTTCAAAGAGGTTTTAGGTATGAAATTGGTAGCCACAGTCAAGGACAATTGTTTTGCAAACTGGCAGAACAGGGAATATCACAAAGAAAACTACACCACTTTTCCTAAGGGCATTTCTTCCTAAGCCCTTTCCTAAGGGCAGCTCTGCCCCTGGGCCTCCCTGTACAGCCCACAGCCACTGGGATCCGTTCACCTGTGGGCAGTGCACTGGTCATGGACTGTGTAATTGTACCAAGAAGAGCAATAC
This sequence comes from Dipus sagitta, assembly GCA_036346955.1. Classification (NCBI taxonomy): domain Eukaryota; kingdom Metazoa; phylum Chordata; class Mammalia; order Rodentia; family Dipodidae; genus Dipus; species Dipus sagitta. Next base: position 328,774,983 of record CM070770.1, read on the forward strand.
ACATGGCGTGGGTATACACGTGCTTCTGAAAAAAAAGAGGGTGTAGATCATGGAGAGCTCTTATTTTATGCTGAAGATTGAACCCAGGGCTTGCACATGCTAAATACATGGGCTACCACAGCATCACATCTGCAGGCCTGTGAGAACTCAGAAGCCTAACCATGTTTCTGAATTGAATGTGGGTTTCACACTGCTCCAGTCAGAAAACGCAACAGGGCACTGACTGTAACAGAGCTGATATGGGCAGGTGGAAACACAGACAATAGGAATATTTGGAAAGAGGGGTGCTACGGTAAAGCACTGGGTGCAGGGGAGGGGACTTACACTTGGCTTCTATTCTCATGTACTCAGAAGTAATAGAAACAGGGCTGGGAGATGGCTCGGTGGATAAAGTGCTTGCTGCACAAGACCTAAGCTCAGATCCCCAGAACCCGCTCGCAGTGCCAAGAATAGCGACACACGCCTGTAATCCCAGCACTGAGGAGCCAGAGACAGAGAATCTACAGGGCTCACTGGCTATGCTAATCTAACCAAATAGGTGAGCTCTAGGTTCAGCAAGAGACCCTGTCTCAAAGGATAAGGTGGAGGGAGAGCGACTGAGGAAGACGCTTGATATCAACCTCTGGCTCCCACACACACACGCACCCGCACACACGCGCTTCCCCACACATGTGAACACATATGCACACACACCACACATGCACACACAAGAAAAGAGTGGAAATAGGGGTTGGGATGTAACTCAGTGGTAAAATATGTTATCTAGCAATCATGAGTACCTGAGTTTGATCCCTAGTACTACAAGAAGAAAGTAGTATTTTGTTTGTTAATAATATACACTTGCAGGCTGGAGGGGTGGCTTAGCAGTTAAGGCGTTTGCCTGCAAAGCCAAAGGACTCTGGTTCGATTCCCCAGGACCCACGTAAGCCAGATGCACAAGGGGGCGCACGTGTCTGGAGTTAGTTTGCAGTGGCTGGAGGCCCTGGCACACCCATTCTCTCTCCTTCTCTCTCCCTCTTTCTTTGTTAAATAAATAAATAAAATATTTAAAAATAATAATATGCACTTTCTATGTCATAAGCCAGGCTCTTAAAGGGACAGTTGGCTCTAGACATGGAACTGATGTGGAATCAACTCCCCAAAGGCAGCCGCCCATGGTTCAGGCAGGATGTGCCTCAAAGTAAGTCAGAATTCCAAAAGAATGTGTCATTCTTCCTTTGGCACAAAGGAAAGCCCCCTGCTTTGTTAACTTTCATATACTTGCCTTTACCCTCACCCTGCAAAGGCATGAGGAAATTCTAAATTTCTGGAAAGTTACAGCACCTGGTCAGTACTAGCCACAAGATCCAGCGGCAATCACTGCCTACCTATGTGCCCAGCACTGCTGATGATGCTACATATGTAGTCTTATGAAATTAAAGAAGCAAATTTAATCAGATGAAGTCCTTTGTCAAAGCAAGTGCTGTAAAAAGCTATCCTTGGGGCTGGAGAGATGGCTTAGTAGTTAAGGTATCTGCCTGCAAAGCTGAAAGACCCAGGTTCAATTCCCCAGGACCCACGTAAGCCAGTTGCACAAGAGGCACATGCATCTGGAGTTCGTTTGCAGTGGCTGGAGGCCCTGGCAAGCCCATTATCTCTCTCTCTCTCTCTCTCCCCCTCAAATAAATAAATAAATATTTTTTAAAAGCTATCATTTCAATAAGTATTTAACAATATAGGAAATGTTCATTATGCTAAAGGGAAAAAAGCAATACTTAAAGTTTTTACTACATATATATTATACATACATATATATAATTTAAGAATAAATATAAAAACTGAAAAGTCCTATAATCTCTTTCAAAGATAAAATTAAGGGCTGGAGAGATTTCTCAGTGGTTAAGGCACTTGCCTACAAAGCCTAAGGACCCGGGTTTGATTCCCTAGTACCCACAGGCAGCCAGATGCACAAAGTAGTGCATGCCTTTGGAATTCATTTGCATACTCATTACCCCCCTTCTCTGCCTTTCTCTTTCTTTAAAATAAATAAAATATATTTTTTAAAAATAAATAAAAGTAAAGTTAGTGGCTTAAAACTGACATAAAGATAACCCTGTGTCCAGCAGGTGTGGTGGTATGTGCTTATAACTCCAGCATTCAAGGCCAGGCGTGGTGGTGCACGCCTTTGATCCCAGCACTCGGGAGGCAGAGGTAGGAGGATCACCATGAGTTTGAGGCCACCCTGAGACTCCATAGTGAATTCCAGGTCAGCCTGGGCTACAGTGAGACCCTGTCTTGAAAAAAAAAAATAATAACAACAATAATAACAATTCCAGCACTCAGAAGGTAGAGGCAGAAGGATCATGAGTTTGAAACCAGTCTGGGCTTCACACTAAGACCCTGTCTGAAAAAATATCTTCATGTCCAAATAGGTTTATAGGAAAATTCTACCCAATTTTCTCAACACAAATTTTAGTAAGCTATTCAACAGAACAAAAGAAAGAGAGAGAGAACATTCCCAAATTCATTTGATGACACTACTACAATTTTGAAATCAACTCAAATAAGAACACATGAAAAGTATAAGCCACAATCACTCATGAATACATAGGTGAAACTCCTAAACAAAAGTTTAACAAATCAAACCTAGCAGTATGCTAAAATAATAATCATTATGATCATTATTTCCAAAACATGTTTTGGATTGACTGGTTTTTGAGACAGACTTTGCTGTGTAGCCCAGGCTATCTTCAAACTCAGTCTTCCTGCCTCAGACTCCTGACTAGGATTACAGGCCTGTGCTACTGCGCCCAGCTTCGAATAATCATTAATGCTCTAACATAAGAATAGTTTAGGGGATGACGAGATGGCTCAGTCATTCAAGGTGCTTGCTTGCAAAGTCTGATGGCCCAGGATCAATTCCCTTTGTAAATTCCCATGTAAACCAGATGTATCACATATATCTGGAGTTCATTTGCAGCAGCAGGAGGCTCTGGTGTGCCCATTCTCATTCTCTCTTGCCCTATCTCTCTATCTCTATCTCTTGTCTCTCATAAATAAGTAAATAAAATATTGCTTTAAAAAAGCATAGTTTAACATTAGGAAATCTGTTTATGTGGATTCTCCATTAATACTAAGGGCAAAAATTGTTACCTCAATAAGTACAGTGAAAATGCACTTCCCAATAAACAGTCCTGTAACAACTGGATACTTTTATATAAAGAAATCAAATGAGATAATGTTCTTTTACCAGTCACCAAAAAAAAAAAAAAATTCCATTTGGCCAGGCATAGTGGTGCATGCCTTTAGTCCCAGCACTCAGGAGGCAGAGGTAGGAGGATCGCTGTGAGTTCGAGGCCACCCTGAGATTATATAGTGAATTCCAGGTCAGCCTGAGCTGGAATGAGACCCTACCTCGAAAAACCAAAAAAAAAAAAAAAAAAAAAAAAAATCCCATTTTGATAACTGCCCTAAATACAAAAAAAGCAATTTGCTAAAACTATCAGGAAATATATATAAGACATGTTCTTTTGCTACGATAAACACATGCTGTATCACCGTGTGGAAGTCTTGTGAATCTTCCAATGAACCCAAACTTAGGAGTGGTCTTGGGAACTTACCAACACAATAAACAATGATTTATATTCAATCTCCCCCCAAAAATTCAATTATAATAATAGACATGAAGAAAAGAAGCAATTCATTGAGAAAAGCATGTCAAGAAAGCACACAGACTAGTTTGAGAAGAAAAGAACCCCACAGCCAGGAAAACCAGGAAAAGATGCTCAGTCTTAAAACAAGGACCAGGCTGGAGAGATGCTGGTCAAGGCGCTTGCCCGTAAAGCCTAATGACCCGGTTTCAGTACTCATATAAAGCCAGATGCACAAAATGACACATGCATCTGGAGTTCATTTGCAGCAGTTGGAGACCATGGCATGTCCATTCTCTCTCTCTCTCTCTGTTTACAAGTAAATAAATAAAACATTAGCCGGGCGTGGTGGTGCACGCCTTTAATCCCAGCACTCGGGAGGCAGAGGTAGGAGGATCGCTGTGAGTTTGAGGCCACCCTGAGACTACATAGTGAATTCCAGGTCAGCCTGAACCAAAGTGAGACCCTACCTTGAAAAACCAAAAAATAAAAATAAAAATAAATAAATAAATAAAATATTAAAACAAGGATCCTTTTATCTTTGCTTTGTTGACAATTTTGTCAACTAAAGACTAAAAATATAAAATGGTGGTAAAATGGTAGAAAATTCACTCCGGAAATCATCTAGTAAAATGAGTAAGAATGTATGCCATGAACTAGCCCATTACATGAACAGGACACGGCTGGACATGGCATAGAAGGCGAGGGAAGCCTGGGACAAAACATGGCCCCCAAAGACATGCCCCCAGGGACATACTTCTCCCAGCTAGGCCCCAACGCCTCAGGTTTCTAGAACCTCAACATAGCACCACCAGCTATGGGCCATACTATCTTATTGCCTCTAGCGTTAAAGTTTTGAAATCTTTCATAATTTAAAAAAGCAGGTGGGGGCTGGAGAGATGGCTTAGCGGTTAAGCGCTTGCCTGTGAAGCCTAAGGACCCCAGTTCGAGGCTCGATTCCCCAGGACCCACGTAAGCCAGATGCACAAGGTGGCGCATGCATCTGGAGTTTGTTTGCAGTGGCTGGAGGCCTTGATGCGCACCCATTCTCTCTCTCTCTTTTTCTCTCTCTCTCTCTCTCTCCCCCTCTTTCTCTCTGTCTGTTGCTCTTAAATAAATAAATAAATAAATAACAAGCAGGTGGGCATTTAGAGACTAAGGTCCAACACAGAACATTAAAGGTCCTTCTGCTAAGGCAGGAAAACAGGACTTCTTCAGTTTCGTGGTGTATCAGTTTCTAGTTACTCAGGTTAAGGCTGCCTTCAGGCCCAATGTTAGTGTTACTCTAACCTGTTATCATATTCATTGTCAACTTGTCAGGACCTTGAATCTCCTAGGAAAAGAGCCTCTGGGCATGCCTAATGAGGGAATTATCTTAGTTAGGCTAATTGAGGTGGAAAGAACCATCTTAACTGTGAGGGGCGCAATTCCACAGAGTGGGGTCCAGACTGTACGGAGAGGAGAGGCTGGCTGAGCACTGGCATTCATCCCTGTCTCCTGACTGCACATGCGAGGTGACCAGCGGCTGCGTGCTCCTGCCGCCACGCCTTCCCGCCATGACTTCAAAGCACGAGGTGAAATGAGCCCTTCCTCCCTTACACTGAGTTTAAACATGTTTACCGACAATGTTCATGCATGTACACACTGTATTTGGATCCTAATCCCTCCCATTTACCTCCTTTTATCCCACTTCCCTTGACCCCCTTCCACTGAATCCCTTCTTTCCAAGTAGTCTCTCTTCTATTTGGATGTCTTCCCCTCCCCCCCCTTCTCCACCATCCATAACAAAATGTTGATGGGCCCAATATTGTGCAGGTCTTGCGCAGATAGAAATAGTCACTGTGCCAGGCATGATGGCACACGCCTTTAATCCAGGAGGCAGAGGTAGGTGGATCACTGAGCTTGAGGCCAGGCAGAGACTAGATAGTGAATTCTAGATCAGCATGGGCTAGATTGAGACCCTACCTCAAAAAACAAACAAACAAACAAACAAACAAAAACATAGTCACTGTGAGGTCATAAATGGAATGGCCACTTCATGATGAGTAGACAGTGTTTCAAAATGAGACACCTTAAACTAACTTTTGTCTGATATTTGGTCCCAGCAACAAGAAAGATAACAAATACACCTGTCATGTATAAACTTCAAGCCAAAGTGATCACTTCCAGACCAGCGCTGGGATTCAGTGTCCAGAGGAGATTGTGTTCACTTGTATCTGCAAAGCAGAAAGCTGGCATAGGCCACTGGAGCAACCCAGGCACGCTGCTTGCTCATGAAAATCTCTCTTGCTGCCATGTCACGGATGTGCCTTTCCAGCTTGCCAAGCTAAAGCAACATCACCTCACGACTGGGGATGCAGTGGCAGGTGGCCTTCCTGGCACACATCCGGCCCTGGGTTTGAAGATGAAAGGGGAAAGAAAAAGGGAAGAAGAGGAACAGAAGGAGGAGAGACGTGGCAGCACTTGAGAGACCGAGGCAGGAGGATCACAGGTTCAAGGCCAGCCTGGACTATATATAGCAAGATGCTGTCTCAAAAGAACCAACACGCAAACAAAATATCTGTTTATTTCAAATTTCAAATATCTCTCTTGATCCATGGTAAGTTGTAACATCTTTACCAAAGACACAAAATCTCCACAAAACTTTCAATTAAAAAATAAAAAACAGGATCCAGGTGCAGTGGCGCACACCTTTAATCCCAGCACTCGGGAGGCAGAGGTAGGAGGATCGCTGTGAGTTCGAGGCCACCCCGAGACTACATAGTGAGTTTCGGGTCAGCCTGGGCCAGAGTGAGACCCCACCTCAAAAAACAAAATATAAAAAATAGGGCTGGAGGGATGGCTTGGCAGTTAAGGAACTTGCCTGCAAAGCCAAAGGACCCAAGTTTGATTCCCCAGGACCCACACTAGCCAGATGCACAAGGGGGCACACACTTTTGGAGTTCGTTTGCAGTGGCTGGAGACCCTGGCACGCCCACTCATTCTCTATGTCTCTCTCTCTCTCTCCCTCCCTCCCTCTTTCTCTGTCAAATAAATAAAAATAAAATATTTTAAAAGAATAAAAAAACAACATATTAAAGTATTCAACTCCCAATAATTGTCATCAACTTGGGGTACAGACTTATTTACACACTGACCTCACTGACGTGTTAGTTAGTGTTGACTTCCACAGGTCTGTGCACAATGGAGACACTGATACAGGTATCTCAAGCAGAAAATTTACAAATTCATGACTCAGGTTCAGTTTCAACTACTGCAGGGATAATCATGTATTGGCTCAGGTCTTATGAGGAGGGTTAGCCATAAAGTGGCAAAGTGTTACCTGAGCCTGGATCCCTGCTGTGAAGTGTAAGTGAGCATTTCAGGCTCATTACAGTTTAGTTATTGGGTTGACAGCATTCATTAGGGCAGAGCATGCAAATAATTCTCGTTTGAAATTTTTTAAATGTGCCGTGCGCGTGTGCACATGTGTATGCACGTGCACGCACGCAGATGCACACATGCCACAATGTGCTTGTAGAAGTCAGAGGACAAATTCAGGTGGGTCCTTACACCCTGTTTTGAGGCACAGTCTCTCATTGGTCTCATTGTTGTTAGCAAGCTTCCAGAAAATTCTCCATCTCTGCTTCCCTTTTTTTTTTTCTGGCTTTTTTGAGGTAGGGTCTCACTCTAGCCCAGGCTGACCTAGACACTCTGTATTCTCAGTGTTGCCTCAAACTCACCGAACTCCTCCTACCACAGCCTCCAGAGTGTTGGGATTAAAGGCGTGCGCCACCACACCCAGCCCTCTGCCTACCGTCTTTCTGTAGACAAGCTGGGATTACAGAAGCCCACCACAGCTTCCAAATTCAGGACCTCAAGAGTTGTGTAGTAGCTGTTTTATCTTTTGAGTATCTCCCAGCTCACATTTTTTTTTATGATGATTAATAAATCCAGAATTTGCTAAATGCTATTCTCAAGTTCAAGAAATGGTATGAATTCAGTCCTGAGCCAAAATGTGTATATTCATGTAGGAACAGCTGTTCTAAGGCAGTAATGAAAGCAGATTGGGACTCTAGAGGAAGCTGAGCACCCTGGAAGATGGCCATGCCCTCTCATTATCTCTCTAAGAACAATGGAGAAAATGGGCTTTCAGACAAAAAGACAGAGCAATGTTGAGGGAAACGTTTCTCAGATAAAACACGCAAAAAGCATAAACAATATATAGCAATGGATAGCTTTGACTATATTAATGCTTAAAATTTTCTACAACATAAGACTCTTTAAGCCTGGTGAGAAAGACTACAGCAAGAAAAATTATTATTTACAATATATAAATGCCTACAAATGGCTCAAAAAAAAAAAAAGCCACCAACTGACCAGACGTGACGGGCAAAGTATGTAAGCAGGTAGCTGTCAGGATGGAAAGCCCCAAGCGCATTTGCAAAGATGATCCCTCTCAGAAGGAATCAAGGAAGTGCTGATTCAAACAATGAATTATCTCTTCTCGCTCATCTGATTGGCAAACATTGAAAACGTGATGAGGACCAGTGCTGGCGAGAGAGAGACGGGACGGGCATCCACTGGACTAAGCACTTTAGAAGGGAATTTGGCAATAATGAGGGAAGTTGAAAGCACGTACAGTGTACGACCTGATAATATTCTCCCCCCGCCCCAATGTATTACGGAGAATTTCCGTGTAAGTGCAAAAGAAGGTATAGGAATTGCACACAAGGGCGTCATACGCGACAAAGAACACATCCTTAATACCTATCAGCAGAACTAAATCAGCCATGACTTAGTCATCAGCTATCCAACGGGACATACCACACACCCCTGGAGCAACTCGACCAGTACCTATGACTATCATAGCGAGTGTGTCCCACACAGACTGAACGGCCTGCAGGACCCAAGAGCCTGGAAGATCAGACTGTCTCCCACAGGGCTCTGAGCCTCGTTGGCCTCCTCAGCATCTGACCCTCAGCTTTTCGGCTTCTTCCCACACTTCACGGGCTCAGCTTCTCGAAACGCATCGTTGCTTCCACACCTGAGCCTTCCTGATATGACTGCTTCCCTAAAACTTTCCTCTGTGCTCTTTTCCTCAGCTCTCCCTCCCTCACCTCCAGCCTGGATACAGCTGAAATTGGCAGAAATGTCAATCCACATAAGCCCTTATCATTCTAACCTTTCCCCTAGAAGGAAAAGATTAACTATAAACCCAAGAATCTTAGGAGAGTGGCATTCCCTTACAACATTTTACACATATACATTCATATATTCATATTCTAAACAAACCAAAAAGGCAGGACTTCAAAGTTCTAGAATTTATGAACTACAAACCCAAAGTTACAGCTTTCATAAAGGCATCTACATTAAAGGGCAATGTGATAACACAGTTCACCAAGTTATACAGACTATGTTCCTATGAGAGCAGGAAAATAAATAAAAATATGGGCTGGAGAGATGGCTTAGCAGTTAAGCGCTTGCCTAAGAAGCCTAAGGACCCTGGTTCAAGGCTCGATTCCCCAGGACCCACGTTGGCCAGATGCACAAGGGGGTGCATGCGTCTGGAGTTTGTTTGCAGTGGCTGGAGGCCCTAGTGCACCCTCTCTCTCTCTCTCTCTCTCTCTCTCTCTCTCTCTCTCTCTCTCTCTCCCTCTTTCTGTTGCTCTCAAATAAATAAATAAAAATGAAAACTAAAAAAAAAAGAAAAGTATGGTGATCTAGGGGGCAAAAGTAGACTCAAAAATTCACTAGGCATGAGAATAATTCCTATGGAACAAGGAAGATGACATGATTTTCACATGAATTTCACATCAAGTGACTCTAGTGACAAAGGCAAAATACGCTGTCAGGGAAGACATCTTCAGAGATGGAAAACACGGGGCCACTCAGATGACTATCATCTTAACCACGGTGTGGAGAGTCTTCTAATCCCCTAGAGAAGCATCTCTTCTTCTAAGAGTTTTTTTATTTAATGTTTTTAAATTTTATTTTTATTTATTTATTTGAGAAAGAGAGAGAGAAAAGGCAGATAGAAAGAGAGAATGGGCACGCCAGAGACTCTAGCCACTGCAAACAAACTCCAGACACATGTGCCACCTTGTGCATCTGGCTTACGTGGGTACTGGAGAATCCTTGGGTCTCGCAGGCAAGTTCCTTAACAGCTAAGCCATCTCCCAGCTCTCTTCTAAGGTTTTGACAGTTCAAGGAACAAGTTCACTTCCTAATAAGTCAAGGAAAGCTCCACTGGAAAGGACTCCAATGGGCATGCTAATTTATTACCTCGCGACCTTTGTCATTGGCCTCTTGCTGATGCTGGCTCTTTTGCCATGTTCAAGGCCATTGTTTACTGTGGGATTTCAGCCTTATAACTGTGCAAAGGAGGGGAGACACGGACTCATTCTCAGGACCAGCCCAACCTCAGCAGGAAGTGATAGTATTCCGCGGTGTTTGGTTGAGTGCAGGGGACTCTAGCTGCACAGGTCATCCTAAGACACGGCAAGTAAAATAAATGGCTTGGCAGAGAGACAGAAATGAGGCAGAAAGTAAAAGCCTTTTGGTATATGGCAGAAAGCACAAGTTGAGGGAAGAAGCCATGTCTCATGTGGCATAGTGGCACACGCCTATAACCCCAGTGCTCGGGAATCAAAAGTAAGAGGATCAAGAGTTCAAGGGCTGGATGGAGAGACAGCTTAGCAGTAAAAGTGCTTGCCTGTGAAGCCTAAGCAGACCCGTGTTCAACTCCCCAGATCCCGTTAGCCACGTGCACAAATGTGAGGCAAGTGCAAGGTTGCACACGTGTCCACTAGGTGGCGCAAGCACCTGGAGTTTGATTTCAGTGGCTGACGCCCTGGTGTGCCAATTCTCTCTCTCTCTCTCTCTCTCTCTCTCTCTCTCTTTCTCTCTCTCTCTCTCTCACACACACACACACACTAAAATAAAAATTTAAGAAATAGAGTTCAAAGTCTACCTGGGGTATATAGCAAGACTCTGTCACCAAAAAGAAAGAAAGAAAGAAAGAAAGAAAGAAAGAAAGAAAGAAAGAAAGAAAGAAAGAAAGAAAGAAAGAAAAGAAAAGAAAAAGAAGAAGAAAAAGAAACTAAGTCTCCACCCAAGGGCTCCTCAAATTCAGGTCTGCAGACACCTCACTGGTGCCCAGAAATAGCAAGAGAAAGCATTCAGAACCTTTGGATGGACCTGAGCAACTACTGTTCAGCGACTGATCTGCTAACAGAAGGTTCGGGCTTGTGCTTGGGTACGTCTTCGGGTTCTGCTTCCTTTTTCCACTGATTTTAATTGTCGGTTACAAATGTGCTAGTCTAGCTACGGTGGAAATTTTAAAAGCTGGACCTTCACGGGCAGTACAGGAATCCCCGCTTTCCAGGCCCCTCCAGTGTTTAAAGAACGGAGTCTGTGATGACCAGCAGTGGCCCTGCTTGCTGAGAAACTGGCAACTTCCCTGAATGATTCAAACTAAAGTACTTAGCAGAAAGAATCCAGGGAAATGCGATTGCTTCTGCTAAGCTACACTGGGAAACTCCAGAGAGGCTTTCTGGCTCCAGATATTCTTTTTAAAAGGGAGGGCTGGAGAGATGGCTCAGCCATTGAGGCACTTGTCCACGAAGCCTAAGGACCTAGGTTCCGTTCCCCAGGTCCCATGTAAGCCAGATGCACAAGGTAGCGCATGAGTCTGGAGTCTGCAGTGGCTAGAGGCCCTGGAACGCCCATTCTCTCTCTCTCTCTCTCTTTCTCTCTGTCTCTAATAAATAAATAAATAAAATATAATTTTAAAAACCGACCATTCTAAACCTCTACTTTGTACCACAAGCTCAATTCAAAACTTTTTGAAACATTTTAGGATTAGAAAGGGTTTTGTTTCAAGATTCTTTCAAATGACAAGAACACTATGATTTGGGGGCTGTGGGTGGAGTTCAGTGGTAGCGAGTGTGTGTTAGCCCTGGTTTGATCCCACAAACACACACACACACACACACACACCTATATCTACGGCACATCAATTATGTCCCAGTCTCTCTGCTATTTCCTATGCAACACACTTCAATTCTCCTGTCTACGATGTGTGTGACAGTTCGTTCCCATTTTCCAGGAGAAAGCGTCGATGGTAGATGAGGGTGAGTCACTTGCTCAGTCCTCCAGCTGGTGAGTGATAGAAGCACCACAGGAACTGAGCGCTGAACATGCTCAGCTTCTGCTCCCACACGAACCTTGTTCATCAAAGCCGGAGTTAGGCGGGCAGCCCATGGCATTTTTGAGAAGGTGATCGTTCCTTATTCCAACTACTCAAAACTTTCCCAAATGGCAAACGCCTGTCTCACGCATCTGCTTTAAAACTGAATATATATATTTTTTTTAAAAAAAAACAGTACCACACATGCTTCCCATTTGCCACAGTGTTGATGGGAGGGTCTTTAAACTGTTCCCCAGTTGTATTTAAATCTCACCATGCAGAGCCATTCAGTGCCCTGCAGACTGCTCCTCTCTACATTCTGAACGTCTTTCTAAAAGAAGTGAAAAGGCCTGTCACGTTAAGCTGACATCAATTTTCACTTTGGCAAAGGACATCTACCTTGGATTAATTGAAGTCTTTGAAGTATAAACTATAATCTTAAAAATATGATTTTTTATTTTTATTTTTTGGTTTTCAAGGAAGGGTTTCACTCTAGCCCAGGCTGACCTGGAATTCACTATGTAGTCTCAGGGTGGCCTCAAACTCACGACGATCCTCCTACCTCTACCTCCCCCATGTGCCACCATGGCCAGCTCTAATTTTTTTTTTAATCCAACATTGGCAAATATTTTCCTGAACACATGAACTGCATAGGAAAGCAGTGGTGTGGCTGGGGTGGCGCATGGTAGGAAATTGCTGAAGAGGCAGAGGCAGGAGGCTTAGAAAAGCCAGTGGTGTCCCACTACAGGCACCTCAGGCCTGAGCAGGAAGGGGGTAGGAGACCCAAGGGACAGTGTCAGCTGACACCTGGCTGCTATTTCACCAGACAGGAGGGTGAGAAGCAGCTCTCTTGCACAGCCTCTGCCTTCAGAAAGACGTGGGAGGCCAGGGCCTCCTGCAGAGCCGGCAGCCTGTGGGCCACCCAGCATCCAACAGATCAGCTGAGGGGCCCAGGGCTGCCGGGTGGAGACGCCGTGTTCTAACACAACAAGCTTCTATTCTCTGAGAGACACTTAATGGCAGGCTGGTGTCACAAGGGCTGCAAAAAAGAGGTCCCCCACTGAGCTCCCTAGCCAAAAGCCTTCAGCCAAACCAAGGAAATGTCAGCTGAGTAAACCGGAGCCCTTGTGCCATCCCCTTTGCAAGCACCCATGAAGACGCCCTCCCCATTTGGAGACTGAAGCTCCCCAAGCCAGGAGGCCAAAGCACTGGCCTCTCCAAACCCAGGCCCAGGAGACACTGAGGCCTCAACAGGACCCCTGCCCATGCCAGAACCCTCCACAGCTCAGGAGGGCAGGAGTATCCAAGCAGCAATGGGACCTGAGATCTTGTCTCCGGGTCACGGTAACACTGAGCAGAGCGAGGCGCAGCAAACAAGCTCGCCCACGTCAGTCAGCCCAGGCGAGCGCATGTCATGCGCATGTGGTGACTTGGTGTACAAGCGCATTCGGGAGCCACCAGCGCTGCGGGAGTGCTGCTTCAGGTACCATGCCGCTGGGTACTTGAAATATCAAGCAGGGCTGGAGGGATGGCTTAGCGGTTAAGGTGTTTGCGTGCAAAGCCTGGGATCCAGGTTCAATTCCCCAGGACCCACATAAAGCCAGATGTACAAGGTGGCGCATATGTCTGGAGTTCGTTTGCAGCAGGCTATTAGCCCTGGTGCATCCATTCTCTCTCTATCTGCCTCTTTCTTTTTCTCAAATAAATAAATAAATAAAATATTTTTTAATTTTTTTGTTATTTTAAATTTCTTTATTTGAGAGCGACGGACAGAGACAGAAAGAGGCATATAGAGAGAGGGAGAGAGAATGGGTGCGCCAGGGCCTCCAGCCACTGCAAACGAACTCCAGACACGTGCGCCCCCTTGTGCATCTGGCTAATGTGGGTCCTGGGGAATTAAGCCTCAAACCGGGGTCCTTAGACTTCACAGGCAAGTGCTTAACCCCTAAGCCATCTCTCCAGCCCCATAAAATATTTGTTTTTTTAAAAAAGTATCAAGCAAGAATCTTAACAACCAGATTGTTCAGTTTTCCTCCACTGAAAAACAGGCTGGGATGCTGAAAAGCCTTTTTCAGACCCCAGCTTTTCATTAAGCTGATATTGTTTATATCATTCACAAAATAAGATGTGTCTATTTACTGAGCCAGGCACTCCATGAGTCACTCTACAGCAGGATATGAGCCTCGTCCGAGGAGGCGCACGGTCACCCCCAGGCAGGCGCTAACTTTCGTGCTACCTAGCTGTCCATCGCTGACACAGAATTCCTGGAAAACTCAACTTGCCAACAGAGTTGTGCGCCTGTTGTGCGAAGTCACAGATTCCAGGACGCAATTCCCTGCTCTAGAGAAATCACTTTCATTAGCAGCTCAGAGCGGGGGGTTTAGGGAAGGAGGGGAGAGTGGGAGAGACCACAGGCCGCTACTGTATGGATAGCTGGCAAAGCTGGGCAGGGGTCAGCAAAACGTGGGGTTCGTTTTACGATTTGTTTGTACTGGTTTTCCTTCTCTGTGAAATTTACGGACAATGACAAGCTGAAATCTTAAGTGTACAGTCAGGGAGTTTGGGCCAGTGAACACCCTCGTGTTGCCCAGCCCATCAGGGTACCGAGCATGACCACTGCCTGAGCGAATCCTCCCATGGGCCTTCCGCAGGAAGCCCGCAGACCCCTGTCCCCCAGGGACAACTACTGCTCTACGAGCTTGCCGCCACAGATTTGTCTGCTCAGAATTGCACATACATGGAATCATAAAGCAAGCTGCTACGTAGTATCCACTGTGGATTGGGCGAGGAGCCCCCGCAGATAACCAAACCGGCCGATACTTCAGTCCCGGCCCTAGTGTGGGTTCATGACATCACACCTTCTGTGAACTTCAAATCACCTCTAGGCGTGTAACTATTCCATATAAATCTATAAGTAATTGTTACACTCTGTACTGTCCAGGCAACTACAACAAAAATGTCTGTATGCTTGGTCCACTTGTAATTTTTCCCCCCTGGAGTATTCCAAAAGATTTTACTATTGCTTTGTTGAATCCACTGATAAGGAACCCACAGGTAGGAGGGCTGACTGGATAATCCCCTTTTGTGTAAGACTGCCCCCACATAGTACAGAAGTCCTCAAAGCATGTGTACCTCTGGGGTCTCCAGAGTCCTTTAAAGGGGTCTCCTATATAACAGGGTTTTTTATTCATAATAATACTGAGGATCTTTTTGTTCCCTCTCCTTTTGCACTGTATTGGCATTGATTTACATTGCTGATGTAAATGCCACGGTGGGTAAAAGTGCTGCTGCCCAGAGTGAACCAAGGCGCTGACAGGAGCTGTGTGTCTGTCACTGTGTCCTTCACCACTGTGGTGGTGTGATTCAGGTGTCCCCCATAAACTTAGGTGTTCTGACTGCTAGGTTCCCAGCTGATGGAGATTTGGGACTTAATGCCTCCTAGAGGCAGTGTATTGTTGGGGGCGGGCTTGTGGGTGTTATAGCCAGTTTCCCCATGCCAGTGTTTGGCACACTCTCCTGTTGCTATATTGTCCACCTGATGTTGGCCAGGGGGTGATGTCCACCCTCTGCTCATGCCATCGTTTCCCCCTGCCGTCGTGGAGCTTCCCCTCGAGCCTGAAAGCCAAAATAAAGCTCTTTTTCCCGGAAGCTGCTCTTGGTTGGGTGATTTCTACCAGCAATGCGAACCTGACTGCAACAACCACGGTGGCCTTGTGAGAGTGGAGCCAGGCTCATCCAGGAATGCACTCGATGACCCAGAGCTATAAGAATGAACCAGTCTGAGGAGATGGCCTGAGACTGGCTAAGTTTGATTCCCCAGAACCAGCAGACAGCTGGGTGTGGGCACATATACCTGTAATCCCGGTCCTGGGGCAAGTGGAGACCAGAGAATCACTGGAACTCGCGAAAACCACAGCTCCACGGTCAGAGAGACTTGGTCTCAAGAAGTACATAGAAAAGGAAGGACACCCAGGGTTCTCCTCTGGTCTCCGTGTGCCTGTGAGCACATCTGTACATACATGTGCACACACCACACATACATGCACACACACACGTACATTCACACTCAAAGAATTAACTGCATTAAGTCCCAGGCCCTGAGGCTATGTCCTTTTACTATTCCGTGTTATGATACGAGAAGTACACGCCAAGGCCTTCGGCTGCATACGGCAACACCACGGTCGGCTCCAGGAAGAGCACTGGTATGACTATCCGAATTACCAGCACAGTACTAATGGCAATTTTTTCTTTTTGCTGCAGGAAAAAAAAAAAAAAAGAGCAGCTGAAAACCTCTGCTGTTTAGACTGCAGCATGTGGCAGGGCTGGTCTGCGGCTCCAAAGGAAGCAACTTGTAGCCCTGTTGTTGGCTGGATACAACTTGAACTTTCAAGTGAAAATTGAAATGTTGAATGATTCTGTGCGTCACTGTGAGCTTGACTGCTTCCCCATAGCCAACAACTTATTTTGATGAAACTGGAGGTGCCCTTAACAAACGTGATTTTAAGATTATGTAGGGGTGATACTGTAGTGGTCAACGGGCTTGCTGGGCAAACATGAGGGCCTGCGTTTGGATCCCCCAAACCCATGCAAGATGCCAAGCATCATGTGAGTTCCTGTCATCCCAGAGGTGGGCAGACAGACAGGAAAGCCCTGAAGCTCACTGGCTAGCTAGACTAGTGAAACCAGTGAGCTGTCAGTTCAGCAAAAGACCCTGTCTCCAACAACTGGGAGGAGGGTCATGGAAGAAGACACATTGATGTCAGCCTTTGGCCTTCACACACACATACACTCACACATACAAACGCATGTAAACTCACGATACTCCACACATACTCACACACACACATTCACATGCACAAAACCTTATGTAATGTCATGCACACTCAACATCTGCAAGAAGTGCTTAGTGCGGGGACTCATGGGATTGCTTAAGCATGGCACTCTGTTCCTCCGTGGGTGAAAATTCCATTCCAACTATAACATAGTTATAATGGATTTTCATGTAACCAAGCACAAAAGTTTATTGATATGGTTGCAAGTTCCACTTGCAACTAATCTTTAAGAAATTACCACTTGTGGAGTTTGGGTTTGTAATCAAAATGGATAGCCATTATTATCTGCAAAGACTATTAAAATAGTCCATCATTTTCCAATTACATGTCTGTGTGAGGTTCAGTTTTCTCTATACGCTTCAACCACAAAAACTTACCACAACAGATTGGATGCAGAGCAAATATGAGATCATAGCTACCTTCTGTTAAGCTGAACATTTGAGAGATGTGCAAAAGTTCTTGAAAAGAAATGTTATTCTTATTCCTTTTTTTTTTTTTTTTTTGGCTTGGGGAAAATAGACATTTTGAAAAATATGTTAATTTGTACTGGGTTTATTATTTTTAAATGAATAAATACATATTTTGCAACTCTTTCCATGCTGACTTCTGTTGTATAATGTAACATATATTGCAAAAAGCCTTGGCACTCTCAATACTTTACAGTAAAGAAGTCCTGAGGCCCAAACATTGGAGTGTTGCTGATTTCTGCATTTCACTGAAGAGATATCCATGTCATTTTTAGTACCACAAGTTTGTTCCTTTTTACTTATTATTGTAGTGTGTGTGTGTGTGTGTGTACGTGCACACATGCGTTCTTGTGCATGTGGAAGCCAGAGGACAGCCTCAGGTGTTATTTCTCATATCCATCCGTCTCTTTTGGAGGCAGCGTCTCTCACTGGCCTGGAACTCACCAAGTAGGCTAGACTGGTTGATCAGCAAGTCCCAGGGATTGACCTGTCTCCCTCCCCGCAGCCCAGTACTGGGACGACAAGTGTGTGCCACCATGCTTGGGTTATTATTATTATTAATTATTATTAAATTTGAATTCTGGGGATTAAGCTCAGATCCTCATGTATTCAAAGTAGAAACTTTACTGACTGTAAAGTTCCTATCTCCTCCTCCCTGTTCCCTTTTATTGTGAATTGTCTTCCATTGACTAGGTATATCATAGGTTGTTTATTCTTCTATTGATACATGTCTGAGCAGCTTCTAGATTTGGGTTACTATAGTTACCACGAATAAAGTTGCTATACAAACATTTATTGAACATGTTTGCATTTCTTTATTTTTTCTTTATTTTTTTGTTTATTTATTTATTTGATAGCCACAGAGAGAAGGAGGCAGAGAGAGAGAGAGAGAGAATGGGCACGCCAGAGCTTCCAGCCTCTGTAAACGAACTCCAGATGCGTGCGCCCCCTTGTGCATCTGGCTAACGTGGGTCCTGGGGAATTGAGCCTCGAACCAGGGTCCTTAGGCTTCACAGGCAAGCGCTTAACCGCTAAGCCATCTCCCCAGCCCGATGTTTGCATTTCTTGAGGGTGGATTATGGAGAGATCAACTGAATTAGGACACAGGTATATATTCTTTGTGAGAAATTTCCAGGTGATATTCCAAAGTTGTTTAACATTTTATATTCCCAATCACAATAAATAAGGATTTGATAGCATTTTTTTATGAAATTAAAAGAGCAACACACACACACACACATTCTCATAACTGTGATTCAAGAATTCATAATGATGTATAAAACAGGAGGCTGGGGACGTAGTTCAGTGTTGCCTCATATGCACCAGGCTCTGGGCTCCATACCCAACACTGCAACAAAACAAAGCACGGCACACAGGAAGCAAGGGCACGGGGAGCACCAGTTTGGCGATGACCGTGACCTTGGGGAGACACATGCTGCACAGCAAGATGCACTGCCTTGGGAAGGTCAGCCGAGGCTCTGCTCGGTATGCCAAGGACAGGACGGCAGCTGCACTTGGTGTCTCAGCATCTGTGGCGACCCGTGTGGCCCCAGATGTACTTTACAGTCCATTCTCTGTGCAAATCTCCCGGCTATCCGGGCAACCGGTGGAGAGCCACCCGGGATCCTCTGCAGGAGGGCGGGGGGGGGGGGGGCACTGCGCTGGAGGCTCATGCTGGCTGCATCTGACCCAGGGAATGAGCTCACTGCGTCTGGGACTCAGTAGCTCCCGGTGGCAATCAGGGACTCCATTTCTGTTGGGTGACCCTCAGCCATCTGATTTCTGGTTCTCCTTGCAAGAGACTATTTTTTCCTTTTCACTTTTTCATGGACAATTTTCATACTTGCACGTGCTGAATTTTGAGCATAATCCCCTCCCACTACCTACTTTTGTTCCCCTTCCTGCATCCCCCTTCTAGCAAGGGAATCTTCTCCTAGCTCCTAGTGGTCTGCTGGTGACATGAAGCCAGAGAGAGGGCTCAACTGTGACCAGAGGCGACGCTTTTCCCTCAGTCCGTGGGGACAGAACACAGGCCCGAGTTTCTTTACCCTTAGCAAAACACAACTAACTTTTATTATTATTATTATTATTGCTGTTGTTGTTATTTTAGGACACAGGATAAAAGGCCCATAAACAAGAGAACATAAAACAGCTTTTACTGACAAACATTATGCTGATTTATTTGTGAGTAGAATCTGAACCATATGGTCTAGTTTCCCTTAAAACACACAAGGGGCTCGGGATTAAGGAAACAGACACTTGGCAAATTTGTTTTGATTTCTGAGAACACACCATGTTGCAGAAAGGAGGGCAGGGGTGCTTAGTAGTCGCCGACTCCGGGGGAGACACTCCACATGAGTGCCGAGTCTGGGGTGGGCAAAGCAGACAGGAGCTCTCACCCCACCACTGTCGGGGGGGCCCTGGCTTCAGCCAACAAGAGAACAGGTCATGGGTTCTCCGCAACCTGAGCAGGTCAGCTAATCTGAGGCCTCCAGAAGTTCATGGCCCCAGTTTTTTATTTCATCCCTTTCGTGATCGGGAGATTTTAGGAGGAAAAGCTATGGCTTTTGGACAAAGCCTGGGATTCCAGCTCTCCTCCCACCTTGAGTCATCTTATGGTGCTGGGAGCGCTGGGCCCAGCATTTCAATGGCCCATGTCAGGGAGCACAGCTGAGGGCTAAGACTGCTGGGAGGGCTGTGTGAGGTAATGGGTGGAAGTCGCTACCCCTTCCCCACTCAGCCATCTCCGCAGCCCTAGGAATCATTTCAGTGCTTAACATTCATTACCATGATTACATGTCATTGTAGTTCGTTAATTTGGACTGCTGTTTTCGATTTTCCAAAAAAAGGTGTCACAAAAATCCTATAGTTTATGTAATTTATCTTTCAATCTATATGGGTCTTGGTCATTGATTTTCTTTCCTTCTTTGCCATTATGTTTACATAAGGATTCCCTGTTATGAGACCAGATAACAATTGACCTCTATTTCTTCTAGTTCTTTCAAGAGTTTTGCTTTCCACAGTAGTTGTCTGATCACTCTGGATAGGTAGGTGTTCATCAGTGTCACTCCACAATATCTCCTAAGAGCTTCTCTCTCCCTCATAAGTTGGCATGCAATAGTCCTCAACCTTTACAGCATGCCCCTTCCCACACGGATAGAAGTCCCAAAAGTATATTCATTCTGCGACTTGAAAAAATTACTACTCGGGCTGGAGAGATGGCTTAGCAGTTAAGCACTTGCCTATGAAGCCTAAGGACCCCAGTTCGAGGCTGGATTCCCCAGGACCCACGTTAGCCAGATGCACAAGGGGGCGCACGCATCTGGAGTTCATTTGCAGTGGCTGGAGGCCCTGGTGCACCCATTCTCTCTCTCTTTTTCTCTCTCTCTCCCTCTTTCTCTCTCTGTCTGTCACTCTCAAATAAATAAATAAAAATTTTAAAAACTTAAAAGACAAATTACTACTTACCTTGTGCTACACTGCATTCCCCACAGTCTGCCTTGCACCAAGTCCTTTGGGAACAGGTGTGAGGGCACAACGTAGAGGCAGGAGGATCGGAAGTTCAAGGCCATCCTTGGCTACATTTTAAGGGTCTCACACTCTTATCAACTGAGCTAGTCAAGCATTGGCTATTTTAAATTGGGGACTAGCCTGGGCTATGTGAGACCCAGTAAATAAAGAGAGAGAGGGAGGGAGGGAGGGAGGGAAGGAAGGAAGGAAGGAAGGAAGGAAGGAAGGAAGGAAGGAAGGAAGGAAGAAAGGAAGGAGAAAAGAAGGGAGAAAGAAAAGAAAGGAAGAAAGAGAGAAAGACAAGTTCCAAGCAGGTTGCAGAATATTCAGTCTGAGAATCCAGTAAATCTGACTTCCCTGTACTTCAAAGGGTTTAAAATATCATTTTTAAACATTGACTTCAAATCCCAGAATTGAGTCCCACAGACACGGAGCTGTCTGAGAAGTGAAAAGCTGAGTGTAGACACAAAGCATCCAGCAGGAGTCGGGAAAGTAGAAGCAGAATGAGGAAGAAAAAGAAAAAACTTTCAATTTCCCATCAAACTTCAGAGGAGAGTCAAACCACCTTTGACCTTCGGCTTATTGTAAATATTGTTGTTTTCAGCATGTGAGAAATGGTTTCCGAAGATGCTGTTGTTAGTTTTACACATTGACTGCTGCTCTCTCCTTGGTTTCACCCCACATAGGCTTCTTAATGATGTTAGCTCCCCTACTGCAAAAATGAAATATTTGGAGAGAATCCATGCATTCTCTCTCTCTCTCTCTCTCTCTCTCTCTCTCTCCATTTGGAGAAAAATTAATTTCCCATTAACAAACTTACTGCTACAAATGTCACTCTGGAACGTAATTACCACCATGTGCCTCCTCTGACACCAGCAGATGGGAGGTGGTCATTTGAGGTCACACCAAATGGGGCTATCCTGGGTTGCAGTTTTATGACCACTGTAAACCTTGGGGCCTACTCCTGAGTGAGTCCCATTTTTCCCAGGCTTAAACTTGAGCATCCTGAAGACAGACTTAGGACAGTGGGGTGGTGTGAAGAATCTTTACCAAGGGAATACAAAACCACTAAGGCTGAGGTCCTTCGTCCCCACGCTTGTCCACACCCATCTTAGCCCCAAGTGTCCGCCCCACACTCTGGGAATTTCTATTGTGTTTGGAAATTCTGTGGGTTTTCTGTAACAATGCTGATGTTGCTGAGAGCTAAAGGAAAACAGCTGCAAAAAGGACTCAGCCTCTTTTTGAAGGAGACAGTATTTCACGCCCCAAAGACCAGTACCTCGGCCTCAGCCACCAGCACCCCTCACAGGCGCCCTTTCCTGGAGCACCACCAGGTCCTGTGTTCCATCCTCCTTGGGCAGAATTAGCGTGGGACTTTCTACCCTGCCCTCTTACTGTCACTACAGATGACCAACTGTCCTGCAATTTTACATTCACGTTCTTCCTCCCACAACTCCCCACCTAGGCAGCTAGAGGACTAGACTTGCCAAACCCAAAGCAAGGACAGCAACAGAGGGTGCAGAGGGGGGTGAGAAGAACAGACCTAAATTCCCAGCCTTCAAACCCCACAGGGTTGACCTTGGAAACCAGCCGGCCTGCCATTCAATATTGATGGTGGTTGTTACTAATCTGTCGGAATCGCCGGGGAGAGATGACGAATTCTCAAGGAGGAAGACTTTAGCTTGTTCCATTTTCTATACCCAGCAATCTTTTTTTTCTTTTTTTGAGGGGTGAGAGGCGGGGATGGAGTCTCCTAGATCCCAAGCTGGCCTCAAATTCACAATGTAGCCAAGGATGGATGACTTAAACTTCTGGTGGTCCTGCTGAGGTGACCAGGGGAAACAGGGTTGCACCATCACGTTCCACTTAGGTAATGCTGGAGCGAACTCAGGGCTTCCTGCATGCTAGGCAAGTACTCCACCACCTGAGCTTACGTCTCTAGCTCTGCCCACTAGTCTTCCCGGGCAACAACACGCTGGTGGGAGATAACACAAGCTCTCACGGGAAGACAAGCAATGGCCGTCCAGGGGCTCAGCCTGTCTGTAGACTCACTCCAAGCAAGCCTCCCCCACCCCCAAGGCAAAAAAGGAGCACCACAGAGGTTGGCTGCTTCAAGAAGTCAGATAATTAATTCTCTCTCTCTCTCTCTAGTAAATAAATAAAATAAAATAAAATTTTTAAAGGGCTGGAGAGGTGGCTTAGTGGTTAAAAGGCATTTGCCTGTGTAACCTTAGGAGCCAGGTTTGATTCCCCAGAACCCATGTAAGTCATATGCACAAGGTGGTACATGCATCTGGAGTTTGTTTGCAGTGGCTGGAGGTATTCCCATTTCTCTCTCTCTCTCTCTCTCTCTGCTTCTTTGTCTCTCTTTCTGCCTCTTTCTCTCCCTCTGCCTCTTTCTCTCTCTCTCCCTCTTTCTCTCTCTTTCTGCCTCTTTCCCTCTCTCTGCCTCTCTCTTTTTCTCTCTCTCCCTCTTTCTCTCCTTCTCTCAAATAAATAAATAATTTTTAAAATTTTTAAAATGAGGAGTCAGATAATGTGGAATCTGCCACCAACCCCCAAAAGCCCTTGGAGGCCTCCTCGGGGGAAACCCAGCAGCCTGGGAGGCACTACGGATCTCCCTTGCCACGGCCACCTCTGTCCTGGAAGGGGAAGCTGGCAGGAGAGGCACCCACCCTAGGTGACACCCAGGAGGACAAAGGTAGCGCTCTGGTTCATCCTGCCTCCCGCCATGACACCACGTCTACCTCACAGGCAGTTGCACAGTTGAAAGCGCAGGGAGCAGGGCGCTCAGGAGGGCAGCAAGGGGCAGCAAGACGCTCCTTGACACAGCGGCACAGAAAGGTTGGTGCCCGGAGGATGCCACGGCAGAGTGAGAGATACTGGCGGGAGCTGGGCCCGGGTTTCAGCTCTGTCTGCAGGAGGCTCAGCAAGACATGCAAAGAGCAGCATTGAAGAGCCATTCATTGTCAGTGCTGCCTTGTGCCCCAGGCTCCTTTTACAAAGAGATTCATCCTGCTTATTAATTCACAGGCTTGGAATTATAAAGCCCCTATGGCAAGGGACACGGTGCACGTTTGTTTATTAAAAGTCTTACGGGATGGAGAGATGTCTCAGCAGTTAAGGTGCTTGCCAGCAAAACCGAAAGACCCAGGTTCGATTCCCCAGGGCCTACAAAAGCCAGATGCACAAGTTGGTACATGCGGCTGAAATTCATTTGCAGTGGCTGGAGGTCCTGGAATACTTTCTATTTCTCTCTCTCTCTCTCTCCCTCTTTCTCTCTCTCAAATAAACAAAAACAAAATAATATTAAGCACCAAATGACTTTTGTTAAAGCAAAATAAAATAAAAATAAAAATAAACAAATAAATCAAATAAAAGTCTTGGGCTGGAGAGATGGCTTCGCTGTTAAAGCGCACGCCTGCAAAGCCAAAGGACCCAGTTTGATTCTCCAGGTCCCACGTAAGCCAGATGCACGTGGTGGCGCATGCTTCTGGAGTTCATTTGCAGTGACTGGAAGCCCTGGCGCACCCATTCTCTCTCTCTCTCTCTCCCTCTGTCTCTGACTCTAATAAACAAAATTTAAAAAAATAAAATTAAAATTAAAGTCTTACCTAGAGGGCTGGGAATGAGGCCCAGGGGCAGAGTGCTTTGCCTAGCGCATGTGAAGTCCTGGGCTCTATCCCCAGCATGGCCCATTCATTCATTTGTTCATTTTCACTCATTCATTCAAGGCTAGAGTGCCCATGTGAAATAGGAGAAGAAACACTTCAGTTATAAGCAGTCTATCTCATAAACTCAATACCACCAAGCTGCAGATGCCGCCACACTGTAGAGCACCCAGGTCACACAGGCTGGCAGCAGGTGGGACAGAAGGAACACCTGGCTCTTGCTGTGCCCTGAACAGCAATGGTCAAGTCTCCCAAAAGACGAGGTGAAAAACCGCCAGACGCCCCCCCCCCGCTTCCTGTGCCTGCTCTCCTCCATTCTATGCCTCAAATGGGGGAACAGACGACCAGGACAAGAGACAGGCTCCAGTCACCTGGGTCTTACCTGAGCCCTCCCTTCGCTCAGGGAGAGACGGCTGCCGAGGCTGCACGTGCCCATCTTGAGCAAGCCAGACCCAGGGGACAGAAGTTCCGCTGAGGTGACTCCAGTGTAACCCACTGAGAAGCCACAAGTATAGCTCTGTCCCCAGGGCCTGGATCTCACTGCTCAGAAAACGAGAGGCGCCCCTGAGACTCCCAGGTTCAGAGATCTGAGATCTCTCCACCAGGACCTCTGCTCCTGCCAGCTACAAAGGACATGCACGCGTCAAAGCGTTGGAGGGCCTCTTCAGAGACCGTGCAAAAGGGACAAAGGAAAGAAGGCCACTTGTCTCATAATCATATTGGGATTGGTTAAGAATAATGGTGCTCAGGAATAGATGGTAAGACCCTATTGCTGAAGACTCCATATACTTGTGCTGCAAGGCCACTGAGAAATCTTGCTGGAACTGAGCTGACAACCTCCTCCATGTAGACCATCTGACAGAAAGCTGGAAGAAGCCATTCTGCATGCAGTTCAATGGGAGAAAGAGAAATCACCAGTGAAGATACTCAACAGTGGACACTGCAAGCCTTATAATTGGCCAGCCAGGCCAAATGAGCCAACGGGTGCACTAGTGGCACGTCTGTCATGGTGGAAACCAACTGCCCTCCAATTGGACTAGAGGCCTGCTCCATGGGAGGGAATACATCCCTGATACTGAAAACTTAAAACAGGGGTAGTCATGAGCCCTAGGGGTGTAACGTCTGCTGATATCTGGCTAAATGTATATACTATGCTTATCAAACTGCCCAGTAAGCACTTCTGTTAGTGTTCACACCCTTATATTAATGCTACTCTCTCTTTTGGTTGAGAATCTTCTCTTTTCAGATGGCAGTGACCTTGGAACGACTCAGAAGGTATCATGGTGACGGAAAGAAATGATCGCAGTGCTCAGTACTGCAATATCTGTATCACGCCTTCCAAGGCTCAGGGTCTAATGCGGAAGAGGTGGAGGAAAGAATGTAAGAGCCAAAGGAAGAGCAGGACTCCATACAACATGCTCCCTCCAGACACAAAATGGCCTGGATATCCATGACCTCACAGTGCCTGACACTACCTACATAAGACCATCATAAGAGGAGGAAAAGATCAAGACATCAAAAGTAAAAGAGAGGGCTGGAGAGATGGCTTAGCGGTTAAGCACTTGCCTGTGAAGCCTAAAGACCCTTGTTCGAGGCTCGACTCCCCAGGACCCACGTTAGCCAGATGCACAAGGGGGCGCACGCGTCTGGAGTTCGTTTGCAGTGGCTGGAGGCCCTGGCGCGCCCATTCTCTATCTATCTCTATCTGCCTCTTTCTCTCTTTGTCTGTCTGTCACTCTCAAAATAAATAATTAAAAAAAATTAAAAAAAAAGTAAAAGAGAGACTGATTGAGATGGGGAGGGGATATGATGGAGAAAGGGGTAAGTGGGGGGAGGGAGGGTATCACCATGGGGTATTTTTTATAATCATGGAAGTTGTTAATAAAAATTTAAAAAAAAAAAATAAAAGAATGGCAAAAAAGAAGAAGAATGGTGCTATGACTGGAATTGATGAATGTCAGGCGGCTCCTTCAACCCACTTTGGAAAGTGAGGGGGATGTTAAAACCTAACGAGCAAGGTGGTAACAGCCAAACAGGTGGGCATCTATGGGCATGCAAGAGGCTGACAGCCGTGACTGTCGTTACTGTTAAATGTGTCCTTAAGCAAGCCACAAAGCCACGCTGGGCTTTGGGTTCCTCATGTGAAAAAACGGAGTTACTCATTTTTACCAGACAACCACGCTACATTCTTAGGGGAAAAGACCGCATATCAGGAGTAATATGTGTGTGGTATGCTCAAATAAAACTCGCCACCCAAAAAGAGGGCAAGACACATCTGTTGTGCAAATTCTGCAAGGAAACTGTTTTCAAACAAAAAGCATCTCTGGTCCACACAAGGCTTCCTGTTTCCTATGCTGAGCTGGGTGGAGGTTTTTATGGTTGTTGTTTTAATGGTTTACACTTTTTCCCCCCTTTTCAAGCTCCATCAGTTTAGAGCAAATGGAGAATTAGACATGGCCTGTGTTCCCTAGAGGGGCACGCAGCAACGGGGACCTCCCTGCTGAGACAAATATCCTTCCCGAGGGGGGGTGGGCAGGAAACCACAAAGGCAGCTTGGGAACCTGGAGAGACCACAGCTGGGACCCCCTGCTCTGTCCCCCTGAATAGACAGATGTGTCAGTACAGAGGTCTCAAACATGAAGTGAGACGAAGGAGAAACAACTTGGTAGTAAGCATTAAAACCTGCCGTTGAGGAAGGAAGATAGTCTTCCTTGAAGATGTTTAAAACCCCCAGAGCCCCAAAGAACCGATCTGCGAGAGAAGTAAGGTCGCACAGGAAGGGACACGTGGCAGAGCTAAGTCATGCCGATTTCCAGAGGAAGCGGCTCTTCTTCATTTAAAATCCACAGATAATTCCAGAGACCATAAAGCATACTTTCCAAAAGGCTATGATAAATCAATTTTCCTTGCCTGTGTACCATCTAGACGTAGCTACTTAGCTCATCTTAATAAACAACTTAGTCGTTCGAAGGAAAATAAATGAAATGTTTTGCCTTTGGGGACAGTTTTATTTTTAATAGTTTGGTGCTATGGCCAGAGAAGTAATAATCGGCGCTCTGAATTGCCTTTTGTTCCCGGGGACTGCTGGGGGATGCAGGGGCGAAGTGTGGAGACCTTGTTCAGAAACATAAATGCAAGATCTCTCTCCCACTCTTCTTGGTGACACACGCATCTGCTTTCACAAGGAGCTTCATTTAAAGAAACAGCCGTTTTGTCTTCATAAGATGTCAGTGCTGTGTGGGGTGGTTTGATGTTCTATTTTTTTTTTTTTAAAGCAAGCCATTCCAATAAAAATACAATTCAGGGACTGGCGCTAGGAATGTGACTCAGAAGTAGAGCACTTGCTTAGTATAGGCAATATCCTGGGTTCTGTTCCCAGAACTGCAAAGAAAAAATAACTGGAATGCAGGAGGTTTCTCTTGAAGAAATAATGAGAAATAGAATTATGAATGTATTAAAGCCAGACTCCTTTTAATATGAAATCTTGAAAGATTCATTGATGCCAGAATTCTGTCTTTCTAAATGACGGATGTAGAGGGAGGGCACATTTTAAAGTACCTCAGGAACCACGCCTACCATAGTCCTCTTCATCCCGGGCAAAAGCCTAACACGACTCCCAATGGACACGTGGAATTACAGTCCTAGAGATCTTTTGGGACATCATTATTCAACCCCCAACCCCAGCCTGTGGTGCTACTGGGAGACAGTGAAACCTTTGGGAATTTGGGCCCAGTGGGAGGAAGTTAGGAAGTATGCCACTAAAGGGGAATATCTGGACCCTAGCCCCTCTGGTCCTCTGTTTCCTGCCTACCATGAGTTGAGCAGTCGTCCTCCACCATATACATCTACCACGATACACTGTCTTGAGGAAGGTCCAAAGTAACAAAGCCAGTCAAGTTACTGAAACCTCCAAACCTGTGAGCCAAACTACAGTAACAGAGAGCCACCAAAGTACCATCAAACCATACGTGCATGTCCTATGTTTTCCATGTGTGTGTGTATGTGTGTGCGTGTGTGTGTTTGTGTGTAAGTTCAAATAGTTTCTAAAGTAGGCACAGTAAGAGAGTGACAATAACTAACAAAGAGGAGCATCTAAACCCCATTCTACAATAAAGCTATGTGACTGGACTTTCTGAAAACAGCTTCACGTTCCCACAGGTAGATGACTCATTCCTTAGCAACCTCCCTGTGGCAGTCTGAATACAAAATGTCCCCCACGGCCTCACGTGTTTGTGACTGCGTCTCATCCACTCAGTCCCGAGCTGGCGGAGCCCGTGGGAGGTGGGAGCCTTGCGGGAGGAGGTGTGTCCCTGGAGACGGGCCTTGGGGTTTATTAGCTCAGCGCCAAGCCCAGTTTGGACTGCTTTCACCCAGATATGGGACAAGATGGGAGCGAGCCTCCAGCCCACGCTATGCTTTCTCCACCATGATGACACTTCCCCTTGGAACTGAAAGAAATCCCTTCCTCCCATCAGCTGCTTCTAGGTCGGGTGCTTTGTCCCAGCAACGAGAAGGTAACTGCCACACTCCCCATGTGATTATTTTTTTCTTATTACATCAACTTTTGTCTTAGCTTTGGCATTTCTGAACCGTCAGCATTTCTGCAGCGTGAGTCAGTTGCCATTACTGCAACACGTATGTGGGGGAATCAACTTATAAGGTGAAGAGGTTTACTTGTGCTCCTGATTTTACAGGCTTCAGTCCATGACCAGTCTGCCCTGTTTCTCTGGGCCTGTGGCAGCATGGCATGACAGGCGTGCACGGTGGAGCAAGAAACACCTGAGAAATGAAAGAGGAAGAGTCTAGGGCTGGAGAGAT
Organism: Dipus sagitta; assembly: GCA_036346955.1. Classification (NCBI taxonomy): domain Eukaryota; kingdom Metazoa; phylum Chordata; class Mammalia; order Rodentia; family Dipodidae; genus Dipus; species Dipus sagitta. Next base: position 328,804,080 of record CM070770.1, read on the forward strand.
GGCTTAGCGGTTAAGCGCTTGCCTATGAAGCCTAAGGACCCCGGTTTGAGGCGCGATTTCCCTAGAACCCACGTTAGCCAGATGCACAAGGGGGTGCACGTGTCTGGAGTTCATCTGCAGTGATTGGAGGCCCTGGTGCCCCCATTCTTTCTTCTCTCTCTCTCTCTGCCGTCTTTCTCTCTCTGTTGCTCTCAAATAAATAAACAAAAAATTTAAAAAAAAAGAAAGAGGAAGAGTCTGCGGTTCACTATTCAAGACTTCACTTCAAACACTCCCAGCCCCTCTAAACTCCACCTCCCAAGAGCTCCACAATCACCCAATAGTGCCAAGTTGGAGACCAAACCCTTAACATGTAGGCCTTTGGGGGAATATTCTAGATGCAGATTTCAGCATCACTCTTACACTTTGGGGCCACTACAGTGCAAAATCATTGCTACTTGAACATAAGCGCCATTCCACTGAGTGAGCCAATCTGATGAAGGAAGCTGCTAACTGATTAACTGTCAGACAGTGAATAAAGCACAGAAATACCAGACGACATGATTCACATCCAGGGAAGGAGTAAGCAGTCAACACAAAACTCAAAACACGGCTGAGGATAGCAGTGCAATTTAGAAGTTATTAACTGGCCGGGCGTGGTGGCACATGCCTTTAATCCCAGCACCCGGGAGGCGGAGGTAGGAGAATTGCCATGAGTTCGAGGCCACCCTGAGACTACATAGTGAATTCCAGCTCAGCCTGAGCTAGAGTGAGACCCTACTTTGGAAAACCAAAAAAAAAAAAAAACGTTATTGACTGTTGGGCTGGAGAGATGGCTTAGCAGTTAAGGCACTTGCCTGTAAAACCTAAGGACCCATGTTCAACTCTCCAGGTCCCAGATAAGCCAGATGTACAGTGACGCAAACACACAATGTCACACATGCATCCAAGGAGACACGTGCATCTGGAGTTCAATTGCAGTGGCTGGAGGCCCCAGTGCACCAATTCTCTCTCTCTCTCTCTCTCTCTCTCTCTTTAAAAGAGGGCAGCAGTATGTTAGGCTTGCCACAAAAGAAAGTTTTGATTGTTTATTTCTAGAACGATTTTATTTAATAATTTTGGACAACAGTTGACCAGTAAATAAAACTATAGAAACCACAGAGAAAGAGAGACTACTGGGATATCATTAATCCAAAAAAAATGTTGATCATGTAAGTCACTTGCGAAACCAAATTGATACAAGCCATCCAACTTCTACTTCCCCAGCTTCTCAGGTCTAAAACACATCCTCAAAGGACCAGAAGACTCTAGGACGCAGGAGCCAGGTTCAATTCCCTTTTGTATTCGCTGAAGCTAGTGAAAATCCAGGCACAGAGGTGCCGTTTTGAACAGAATCATAAGGCACTGTGCATGGACACATGCGCCCTTTCTTTGCTCTGGGTCCACCCAGGTTGTCCTTTCCTCCCCTGAGCCTCACTCGCGATGCCTTGAAAATAAGGGCTGGGGAAATGGCTTAGCGGGTAAGGCATTTGCCTACAAAGCCCAAGGACCCTGGTTCGAATTTCCCAGGATCCACGTAAGCCAGATGTACAAGGGGAGGCGCGCATGCATCTGGAGTTTGTTTGCAGTGGCTGGAGGCCCTGGCGTGCTCATTCTCTCCTTCTCTCTCTGTGTCTTCCTCTCTCTCTCTCAAATAAATAAATTAATGAATTATTTTAAAATAAGAAAAGAAGAGCTTGCTGACACTCTTACCAGGGAAAGAGAGAGCACGGTCTATCTAAAAATACAGAAAGAAGGACTGGAGAGATGGCTTAGTGGTTGAGCGCTTGCCTGTGAAGCCTAAGGAGCCCGGTTCGAGGCTCGATTCCCCAGGACCCACATTAGCCAGATGCACAAAGTGGCACACGCGTCTGCAGGTTTGCAGTGGCTGGAGGCCCTGGTGCGCCCATTCTCAATCTCTCTCTGTGTCTCTGTGTCTCTGTGTCTCTGTGTCTCTCTGTCTCTCTGTCTCTCTCTCTCTCTCTCTGCCTCTTTGTCTGTCTCTGGGCCCTCGCTCTGCAGCAGTGTGGGAAGAGGCGTAAACTTAAGCACACCGTAGGATTTGGGGCAACGCAACACCCCAGGAAGAGAGGCGGGAAATTTCGTCTGTGTCTCCCTCTGAAAGTAGGCCAGACACTTGAACCCGTCTGCTTTTCTGAGGATGGAATTGGAGGTCACAGCTGAGGTCAGAGAAAGCAGCAGAAGATGCAGAGGGCCTCTCAAGTGACAGCTGGGTCAGGAGGTGACAGATGACCCATAGAAAAGCAGAATGGCTAACCCCAGCTTCCATGACTTCTGGTTGACCATGGGTAAGACAGTTCATCTCTCTAGGCCTTCAACTTTAAACTTTAAATTGGGAATGAACTTGGGCTTAGGCATGGCTCACAAGTAGAACACTTGCTAGCCTTGGGTTCCAAACACTTCCAAGACCCTGGGTTCCAAATCTAGACACATTAAAAATGGGGATGAATGGGGAAGTGCATTTCTGTCCCACATGAGATTATGAAAACAGACTTCTAAGAGGAGACACTAGCTGGAAATCACCAGGCAAGAAAGTGGAGGCCACCTCCATCCCGCACTTGGCCTAGAGCACCCTACTCAGACTGCCCTGTGTAGGGAAGCAGAGTGACCAGGTATGGATAAAGGGGCCCTTCTGCAGGTCCCAGCCTACGCAGGAGCCAACAGCTCCACACCAATCACAGCCCCACAGATCCCCCAAGGAATGGTCCTGTACAGCCCACTTCAGTGGGCAACATAGGCACTAGATATGGTGTGGCCAGATTGATTTTATAAGAAATTGAAAAGAAAACAAAAAATGCTCCCAAGAAAAGACCACATAAAGCCAGGTGTGGTGACTCATGCCTTCAATCCCAGCATTTGGAAGGTTAAGGGTAGGACAACGGGCGAGTTTCTGGTCAGTCTGAGCTAGAATGAGATCCTGCCTCAAAAAGAAAGAAGGAAAGGAAGGAATGGAAGGGAAGGGAAGGAAGGAAAGAAAGGGAAGAAGGAAGGAAGGGAAGAAAGAAGGAAGGAAGGAAGGAAGGAAGGAAGGAAGGAAGGAAGGAAGGAAGGAAAAGAAAAAAGAGAAAAAGAAAAGACCAAATGACTCTTGCTAGAAAGTTCCTTCCTTATTATAGGCAAGGTAAGAGAAGATGAGGAAAAGAGAAAGATGATAAGATTTAATTTTTAAAAAATTATATTAGGGTACTGGGACGAAGATTCAGCAGGTAAAGTGCTTGCTTCAAAAGCATGAGACCTGGGTTCAATCCCCAGGACCCATGTAATATGCTGGCTGGTACACTCCTGTAATCCCAGTCCTGAAGAGGTAGAGGCAGGAGGAACCCTGGGACTTACTAGCCAGCTAGTTTAGTCAAATCAGTGAGCTCTGGGCTCAGCAAGAGACTCTTGTCTCAAAAACTAAGGTGGGAAGCAATTGAGGAAGACACCCAGTGTTGATCTCTGGCCTCCACACACACACATGCACTCACATGTATAGGAGCATTCATACCACACATGCATGTACTCCACACACACATACACAGGCAAAAAAATATGATAATGAACTCTTTCATAAGATCAATGGAGAAGCATAAAAAATATGACAGGCAAGTCTAGAGAGATGGTTCAGCAGTTAAGGCACTTGCCTACAAAGTCTAACAACCAGGGTTCAATTCCCCAGTACCCACGGAAAGTCAGATGAACAAAGTGGCACATGCATCTGGAGTTCATTTGCTGTGGCTAGAGGCCCTGGTATGCCCATTCTCTCTCTCCCCACCTCCCCCTCTTCTTGCAAATAAATAAATAAATAAGAATATGAGGTGGGCTGGAGACATAGTTTAGCGGTCAAGGCTGCCTGTGAAGCCTAAAGACCCATGTTTGACTCTCCAAGTCCCACGTAAGCCAGACGCACAAAGTGATGCAAGTGTGCAAGGTTGCACATGTGCACAAGGTGGCATACGTGTCTAGAGTTCAATTGCAGCAGTGGAGAACCTGGCATGTCTGCCAAGTCTCTCTTTCTTGCTCTCGCTCTTACTCTCACTCTCACATTTAAAAAAAGAAAACAAGTCCAGTCTGTTGGGCTGACCTCAAAATAATAATAATAATAATAATAATAATAATAACAATATGAGGGTCTGGGGAGGTGGCTCAGGGTTTAAACGCACTTGCTTGAAAAATCTGCCAATCCAAGTTCAATTCCCCAGCACCCATGTAAAGCTAGACACAAAGTGGCATGTGCATCTGTGATCCCAACACACCTATAATAACGGGAGGTGAACCAGGCAAGTTCAAAGCTCACAGGCCATCTTGTGTAACATTCATGTGCAATGTCAAAATGTCAACAGACCTTGTCTCAAAGAAAGTTGAAGAAGAACACAGGCACCTGGAGGTTGTCTTTGACCTCCCACACATGGGCTGTGGCATGCACATACCCACACACACATGCGCTGCACTCAAATATAAGTGAATAGGGACTGCAGAGATGGTTCCGTGGTTAAGGCACTTGCCTGCAAAGCCTAATGACCAGGGTTTGATTCCCCAGTACTCATGTAAAACCAGAGGCACAGAGTGGCTCATGCACCTGGAGTTTGTAGTGACTAAAGATCCTGGTGTGCCCATTCTCTCTCTCCCTCCCTCCCTCCCTCCTTCCCTCTCTCCCTCTCATCTGTCTCTGCTTGCAAATAAATAATTTTTTTAAACTGAGCTGGAAAGATGGCTTAGCAATAAGGCACTTGCCTGCAAAGCCTAAGGACCCATGTTTGATTCTCCAGATCCCACATTAGCCAGACGCAGAAAGGTGAGGCAGGCGCAAGGTTGCAAATGCCCAGTAGGTGGCACAGAATCTGGCATTATATTTCAGTGGCTGAGGTCCTGGTGTGCCAATTCTCTCTCTCTCTCTCTCTCTCTCTCTCTCTCTCTCGCACGCTCTCTCTCTAAAAATAAAATTAAAATTTTTTTAAGGCTGGAGAGATGGCTTAGCAGTTAAGGCATTTGCCTGCAAAGCCAAAGGATCCCAGTTCAATTCTCCAGGACCCACATAAGCACAAGGGGGCACATGCGTCTGGAGTTCATTTGCAGTGGCTGGAGGCCCTGGTGTGTCCATTCTCTCTTTCTCTCTCTTTCTCTCTCGCTCTCTCTCCCTCTCCCCCCCTCCCTGCTTTCTCTCTCTCAAATAAATAAAAAATATTTTTAACTCTTTTTTTAAATTTAAAAAACTAGCCAGACGTGGTGGCTTTAACCCCAGCACTCGTGAGGCAGAGGTAGGAGGATCATCATGAGTTCAAGGCCACCCTGAGACTAAGAGTGAATTTCAGGTCAGCCTGAGCTAGAGTGAGATCCTGCCTTGGAAAAACAATAACAAAAACAAAAAAAAAATAGAAAATTTTAAAATAATGATAAGTGGCATGCATTCCCACCATATTGGAAGGCTCTGTCCAGGGAGAAAGTCCCAGAGCAGGCCACCTGGGCAGGTGTACCAAGAAGAGTCCCATCCAGAAGCCTAAACTGGGCTGATAGTGGATCTGAAGGCTCCTGAGCTCCCCCAGCCCACCATGACCACACCCCCCAGCTGCCTTGAGCTTTCAAAAAATTTAACTCCAAACTGGGACCGTTTGGGGATCTGTCAAGAGGGCGGGAAGGTAGACACTTGCGGTGGCAGCGCGGGTGACGCGGGCTCCTTGGACAGTGTTTCCCTGGCACATCCCACAGGGAGAGGCTTTCTACTGCTGTCACCCACAGGGAGAGTCTGGGGCCACACGGGGACGGGGTGCTCAGACAGATGCCTGGGGCTTCTGCGATGACTGCTCCCGTCCACACCCAGCCAAGCTACATTCCCGGTTTGGCTGGAAACCGGGCCTTTTTATGCACAAGGGAATACTACATTCAGCCAAAGTTGGTGACTCTTCCAGGCCCATTGTTGGGAAACCACACACGAAACATTCCCTTAGTATGAGCTTAAAGGCTGCCATATTCCTTGAGCTATATTTTCTGGGGGGAAAAAAAGCTAACATGAGTAGGGTACCCCAAGGAGAAGCAAGCATTCCCAGTGGGGCACAGAGGGGCAGAGCGGTGGGCGGCAGATGTGCCTTAGAAGAGCATTTCCTATGGCCTGGAGCATTCTCTGAGGAAGGAAACAGAATGACAAAGGCCTGATCACAGCCTACTTTCTGTTGCTATCACTGAATACCTGAAAACAGGTGATATATAAAGAGTAGATTTCTGGTCTCACAATTCTGGAAGGCTGGGAAGCCCCAGGACACAGAGGTAGCATCTGAGGAGGACTTCGTACCATGGGGCGGGTGTCACTCAGTGAGTGTGAACAGACATGCTAGCTCCGGTCTCCCTTTCTCCTTGAATAAGGCCACTGATACCATGAAGGGACCCACCCTCATGACCTCGTCTAACCCCGGTTCCCTCCAATGGCCCCACCTCCAAACACCATCAACGTAAGAATTTGAGAGTTATGTTTCCAACACATGAGCTTGGAGGGAACACTCTCACACTGTGGCTCTCTGGGTGCTATGTCATGTCTTTGGGAACATCTGAGGAAGGGTTTCCGAATACTCCCTACCCCTGCACTTACAACACGCAGGGGCAATGTGGACAGCCATAAGCCCCAGAACTTCCTTCTGTTCATCTGCCAACATCCTCCTCTGGAAACACTTTTTTTTTTTTTTTTTGGTCTCTTTTTTGGTTATTTGAAGCAGGGTTTCATGTAGCTCAGGCTGACCTCAAAACGATGTCCCCATGGGCTGAAAATGACTCTGAGGGCTAGAGAAATGGCTTAGCGGCTAAGGTGTTTGCCTGCAAACCCTAAGGACCCCAGTTCGATTCCCCAGGACCCACGTTAGCCAGATGCACAAGGGGGCGCATGCGTCTGGAGTTCGTTTGCAGTGGCTGGAGGTCCTGGCGCGCCCATTCTCTCTCTCCCTCTCTCTGCCTCTTTCCCAAATAAATAAATAAATAAAATATTTTTTAAAAAATGACTCTGAGCTCCTAACCCTCCTGCTTCTACCTCCGTAAGTGCAGGGATTCCAGATGTGTACCAGCACAGCTGCTTCTAGAAAGAGTTTGATCCTCCAGCTCCCATTCTGAGCTGACCCTCAGCAGAGCAGACACTGGGCCCTCGAACTGAAATAAAGTAAAATCACACTGAACTCTGCAGAGAAAAACACAATCCCCGAAGCAGAGAACACTGGATTGCCCTTTGTGAATTACTCTGCAGGTCTTTTCTTCCTGCTTTGCCCAAGGATTGTCCTCCTTCCTACGGCTTCTCTAAATCTGAAAACAGCACAGGGAGTGACTGGGACAAGCGCCCCTGACTCCTGCCATCCCTCCTGTGTGCTGGGTCGAAAACCTACCTGGCACTTGAACTTACAACATGACACGAGCCACACACAGCTCGTCTTCCCCAGAGCCACCAGCCCAAGATCACACGGGAATGATCAAGTTCCTAGCATTCAAAACGTGGTGTTTTGTGCTTTTTTTTTTTTTTTTTGGTATGTGATGTGTGTGTGTGTGTGATGTATATTTGTGCGAGCGCAGGCACAACTGTGGAGGTCAAGGGACACATTTTAGACATTGGTTCCAACTTCTTCGAGGCAGTGTCTGCTGTCACTTAGCACTGCTCTCTTGCCAGCAGCTGATTGTCCTGTCAGTGTCCTGTCTCCACCTCACAAGTTACAAGCACCTCCCACAACATCCGACTTTGTATGTGGCTGCTCGGGTTCTGAACTCAGGTGCTCATGAAGCAAGTGTTTTATCCACCAAACCATCCTCCGAACCCATGCAGAAGTCGTCAATGGAAAACTTAAAACAGGGGTAGTCATGAGCCCTAGGGGTGTAACGTCTGCTGCTGTCTGGCTAAATGTATATACTATGCTTATCAAAGTGCCCAGTAAGCACTTCTCTTAATGCTCATACCCTTACATTAGTGCTACTCTCACTTTTGGTAGAAAACCTTCTCTTTTCAGATGGCAGTGACCTTGGGATGACTCAGAAGGCACCATGGTGCTGGAAAGAAGTGACTGGAGTGCTCAGTACTGCAATATCTCTATCATACCTTCCAAGGCTCAGGATCCATTTTGGAAGAGGTGGCGGAAAGAATAAAAGAGCCAAAGGAAGGGTAGGACTCCTTACAACGTGCTCCCCCCAGACACAAAATGGCCTGGATATTCATGACCTCACAGTGCCTGACACTACCTACACAAGACCATCATAAGGGGAGGACGAGATCATGACATCAAAATAAAAGAAAGACTGATTGAGATGGGGAGGGGATATGATGGAGAATGGAGTTTCTAAGGGGAAAGAAAGTAGGGGTAAGGAGGGTATTACCATGGGATATTTTTTATAATCAAGAAAGTTGTTAATAAAAACTTGAAAAAAAATTCTTCAATGACTCCTCACGACCAGCAAATCAAGCCCATCCATGACCCCACGACATGCCTTCAACTTGCTTCCCCTCTTTATTCGCTGATACTTCCCTGCCCATGCCTCAATTCTCTAGGCAAAGGCAAAGCCTCTTACAAGATTTCTTATGGGAACATGGTGTCTGAATTCATCCCTAAAATGTTCCACCTCCACTCTATCAGGATTTCACCCATCATCCAGGCCAACCTCTCCACACAGGCTTCCTGTCTCATTCCAGATGAAAGAGACATCTTTGTGGCATTTTTTTTTTTTTCTAAATCATCACAACCCCCACAACTTCCTTTCCCCTTTGCACTTCCGCATGGATGTCTGCACTTGTCTTCTCGCCTTCCTGGGTTTGGGTAAGTTCTCCAAAGACCCATATGTTAAAGTCTGAAAACCAGCCTGGGGGGTGAAACTTACAATAGGTGGGTTTAGTGAGTGAGGTTAGGTCATTGGAGACATGACTCCGTTGGGGGTAGTGTAAATCCATCCCCTTCCTTTTCTCATTTTACTTCCTGAGATGAGTGGACAGAATTCTCCACCATGCACTTCCCACAGGCCCAAAGGAACAGACCCAGCGATATGGACGGAAACCTTCAAAAGTGTGAACCAGAAAAACGTTTTCTCAAGTGTTTTGTCACAGTAGCAGAAAGATGTCATTCATCCACTCTACTGATTATTTATCAATGTTTTCTAAGTATCTGCTATGTTCTGGGCTCTACAGAGGACACAGGGAATTGACCAGAGAAGACAAAGTCCTTAGCTGAGCTCAAAGGCCTTACACTCTGGTGGAGAGAGAAACAACAATAAATCCATTAAATGCCCAGAGGGCAGCAACCAGTTTCCTCTTCATAATCCCCGAGTGCCCAGAGCACAGCAGATGGCCTAAGGATGTTAAATCAACACAAGAAAACAACCACAGGATTTGGCTGTTAAACATACTGGGAAAAAAAGAGAGTAGACTGGCTGAGTTTGCAGTGACCCACAGTGGTGACTATATTTTGAGATGACATTGAAGGAAACAGTATCCTATAGCCACTCCATTAAATTCTACCCCAGGCTTGCTCTACTTCTACACAGGAAGCTTTGTATATGCACCCCAAAGTTCGGCCCACCCTAGAGATGTTGGAGTCCAGGTAGCAGAAAGTAAAAGAATGGAAAAGAAACCTCACTATGTGGCGGGGCGTGGTGGCGCACATCGTCAGTCCCTGAGCTCGGGATGCTGAGGTAGGAGGATCGCCGTGAGTTCGAAGCCAGCCTGAAGCAACAGAGTGAGTTCCGGGTCAGCCTGGGCAGGAGTGAGACCCTGCCTCGAAAAATAAAAAGAAAAGAAAGAAAAGGAAACCTCACTGTCTAACTATAGACCCTCCCAGCTGCCCCAGGCCCTATGCCAACATCTCTAACCTCAGGACTTCCCACATCCAGTCGGGACTGAAACTCTGCCAGAAGTTACCACCTGGCCAGCTGGATGAGGCTGAAGGGACACAGCTTTCCACAAGGCTGTTTATTTTATGTCCTTAGAGAAACACCCTTGGAAATGACCAATTGTGTCAGTTACAAAACACAGGGCCCAGTGTTGTCACAGAGGAGGATGCGTGCAAATCACAGCACACTGAACTCCAGTGAATTAGCTGTGAAGGGGGACAATGAGCAACAAGATGTTGTTTGGAGCACCTCATTAATAAAATCCAAAATTGTTTTCTGCAATTATGTGCAATCATTGGTTATTTTACCCCCAGCCAAGTAGAGTCCCCACTGCCAATCTATCACTTTGGTTTCGGTTGCCAAGAAAATATCCCCGGCACAGAGGAGAAAATAAAAGAGGGAGCTCAGGGCTGGAGGGATGACTTAGCGGTTAAGGTGCTTTCCTGCAAAGCCAAAGGACCCAGGTTCAATTCCCCAGGATCCACGTAAGCCAGATGCACAAGGTGGCGCATGCGTCTGGAGTTCGTTTGCAGAGGCTGGAGGCCCTGGTACAGCATTTTCTCTATCTCTGTCTGTATGTCTCAAGTAAATAAATAAAAATTCTTTAAGTTTAAAAAAAAAAAAAAGAGGGAGCTCAGACTCAGAGACCAGAAGCCCTTGATTAGCTAATACAGAATTATCTACTTGGAAATGAAGTCTACTGGAAAAAGAAACCCACTTAGGCACCCAGGCCATCTCCACCCAGGCCTTCCAATTGGTTTGCAGACGGGAAGCGAGTGGAAGGATTGCTCCATCTGGTAGTTTCCACTTGCTTCACACTTTTCAGTAGGCCTGGCAATGTTTGCAACATTCCATAAGGAACTGTATGACAGGAACGAACGCATTCCGTCATGTTTTCTCTGGGGAGTCCTGCCTTAACTGGAGGCATCCTCTCCTATGTAATTCATCCGTTCACTCGTTCATTCATTTGACATTCAGTTCTCTGTGTCAAGCACCACCCTAGGCTCCCAGGCCACAGGTTTCTCTTTCGGATGACCTGAGCTGAGTGAGACTCTAAAGGCCTCACCCACCCCTCTGAAGTGTAACCACGCTAATTCAGCCTGTTAATCATTCCACTCTGGCAAAATCACCTGCACTGATTCCACGATATCTAGACTTTTTTTTTTTTTTTTTACATTCTTGCACATATTACTTTTACAAGGAGAAAGATCTTTCAGCGTCTTCTTTGAAGTATAGCTTTTTATAGATTAACTTCAGACATTTAAGAAAAGTGTAGAGCAGACGGGAGCGGACGTGGCCTGCGGTCAGGGGGTTCGTGGGAATCTGTAGTCTGCCCTGAGGCGCACTAGACCCGCACAGCTGCAGTCCAGCAGCAAGACAAGCAGGGGGTGGAGCACATCTGGCTGATGCCCGGGTGTTCTCATGGTCTCGGTCAACAACCACGCGCAGTGTTCCTCAGAGCGGCCACTGAGGTTAGCGCGTCGGATCCATAACTGCCCACACAGCGCTGGGCAAATGTGCCCCGGGCTACTGCCGGGCCCACAGTGGTTCTTTGAATGGCAAGAACAAATTACGGCGTGAAGCAAACAGGTTCCTTGATCTAACAATTGTCTTCTATTCCTGCTCCCTCTCCCTACCCACAGGGAAGTCAGTTGAACACAATCTCTCACGTGAAATGCGTTCTCCCTTGTACAAAAATAATGAATGGCTCCAGACAGATGCAGATGTTGGAAGAAGCGGGAACCACCCTGGGTGCAGGGACCAGGAAAACTCCAAGCTTTATGGCCCATTCTCTGTACCCACGTGCCTCATCTCTTCCCACCTGAGAGGCTTTTAAATTCTTATTTTATTTATTGACAATTTTAATATATGCATGGAATGTATTTTAATCATATCCACCTTCTACCACCTTATCTTGTCCCTCTCCCAGTTCCGCTGAATGCTTTCTTCTTTCCAACTAGTCCCAATTCTACTTTGATGTCTTTGTTTTTGTGATCCACTGAATTTAAGTAGAGTTGCTTGCATGAGCGCGGGGGGAGGGGGTTACTCACCACAGCATGGGTAACTTACCTGGGGCTGAACCACTGAAGAGAACGTCTCCTCCTCCCCCAGCCACCATGAACTGACATGAGCTCCTCAGGGAGCCATGGGGCCTACTAGGCTTCTCCAACATCCAGGATGGAAAGTGGATGGGCCCAATCTCGTGTGACTCTTGTGCCACAGCTGCTGTGAGTCAGTGAACGCGACAGCCGTATCATGTCTGGAAGCTCACGCTCCATCCCACCTTACCTTCTTTCCACCTCTTTCAGTGAAAGGTCTTGGCAGAGTCATGTTTTCAGCCTTTGCAGGAACTTGGAGAATATTTCAGGACACTGAGTTTGAGTTACATGCGAGAGACCCTAAGGCATGATGTCAAAAGAGAGCAAATCAAGGTGCCTTCTCTGGTCTCCAGGCACGGCAAAGAGCACCCCCCCCAACCCCGAAGCAGAACAGTTTCCTTGGGAAGGCTTGCTCTGTTCTGTCAGCTCACAGCAATGGGTCCGTCTCGGAAGCAGCGTGACAGCCAGAAAACACTGCGGCGTCTCAGCCATGCAGTAGAGTTATTTTGCTTTTCCCAAGGGAAATTGGCAGTTGTGTAATTACCGTGGAAATGTCTGCGGCCACACCATTCTCATGGTCATTGTTGCTACAGGATTATCCCTGTGCACTTCCGGCTATTTCCCCTGGACTCTTAGGAGAAGGTTCAACATGCCTGTATCATTTCTCTGCCCTAGTTGCTTTCTTCCTATTCCGGAAGAGGAATTAGGGTACGTTTGGCACACCTTAATGACAACACCACTGTGAGTTCCAGAAATGGCTCCAGTACACGGACGCTTAGAGTAAACTGCATCTACAGAAACAATAAACTATACTAATGGTCCTTTTAATAGAATCTGCTACCCTGGTGTGTATAAACTCCAACATGTGCTGGAATGTCGTGTAGCAGCTTGAATTTACAAACATGTATGGATGCCCTTTTACAGCCCCAATCAGGGCTGTTAAATGAGCAATTAAGAAACAGCATACAGAAGAAAGCCTAACACCAGGAACAGCTAAAAGCCTGAGACTTTTAAGAGGCTTATTTATTCTGAGGGTGAGATGGAACCATGAGACGATTTTGTTTTTTTTTTTTTTTTTTTTTTTGGTTTCCTGAACCGCAGGACATGGGTTTATTTCACTATATCTTCAAACTCATTTGGGTGATTCTCCAAACAGCGTGTTTCCCCTTTGTCACTGCATCTTAGAAGGATATATATTTTGTTTTTTCCAAGGGACTTTCAGCTGAGTTTGCCTTAGCCCTCGGGGTACACCTTGGACTTGGGTTTTTCAATAATGCTGAAGCTGACTTTGGGGACTCTCAGAGATGGCCTGAGTGCATTTTGCCTTGTATGATGGACACGAGCCTCTGAGGACCGGGAATGGAATACTATAGTTTGGATCTGGACTGTCCCCAAAGACCCATGCACTGAAGACTTGATCACCAACCTCTGGTGCTACTGGGAGAAAATAGAAAGCTTAGAATGTGGGGTCTGTTGGGAAGTGATAAGGTCAGCGGGGTCAAGGGGGTATTGGGACCCCCAGCCCCTCCTCTTTTCCTCTTCGCTTCTCAAGTGCCATGAGGTGAGAAAGTTCCGCTACCATGCCCATTCCTGTCATGATGTGCTGCCCCAGCCCAGACCCAGAGCAGCGTGGACTGAAGCCATGAACCAAAAACAATGGCACTCACACACAACCACGAGCATCTACCCCACGGCACATGCCATTATAGCCTTGGCTGAGAGGACGTTCAAAGCGCACATCTTAAAACACCATGTGATAATCAGCAGTTTGCTGGGTGGAAGCCTGGGAAAATCGTAGGGGAACAGGAAATACTCAGACCTAGGGAACAACTAGGAGGCAGAGCCAGCCTCACCCAGGGCAAGCCACGGACGCGCTAAGCAGTGTTAGTGAGCCCAGTTTCTTATCAGCTTCCTTGTGACTTCAGCCCATTTTTTTCGAATGGAGAAAACGAAGCTTAGAAAATGTGATGGCTTATCTGGGTGTCGTGGTGCATGTTCTCCACAGGCTGAGGCAGGAAGATCCTAAGTTCAAGGCCAGCCTAGGCTGCATGAGATTCTGTCTCAAGAACAAGCACACAGGCTGGAGAGATGGCTTAGCGGTTAAGCGCTTGCCTGTGAAGTCTAAGGACCCTGGTTCGAGGCTCAATTCCCCAGGACTCACGTAAGCCAGATGCACAAGGGGGCGCACGCGTCTGGAGATCGTTTGCAGTGGCTGGAGGCCCTGGCGCGCCCATTCTCTCTCTCTCCCTCTGCCTCTTTCTCTCTCTGTCTATAGCTCTCAAATAAATAAATAAAATAAACAAACAAAAAAAAAGAACAAGCACTCATCAACCAATAAATAAAATGAAATGAAGGAAAGAAGGCAGAAAGGAAGGAAGAAGGAAGCAGGGAGGGAGGAAGGGACACAGAGAAAGAGGGAGCAAGACAGAAACTCGGTAACCTTTTCCAAGTTCAGACAAGTAGGTAAGGATCAGGCTTTCAATCTGTCCAACCCTAACACCTATGGCTTTGCCACTAAAGCTTATTAGTCTATGTACTCCAGTGCAGATAAACTTTGCGACCATTTTCTTGGGATAAGTGTAGTTAAGGGCAAGGGCGCCATTTAAGGAGTGTCCCTGCGGTGAGGCCAGAGGGGAGCCTCAACTTTCCGAAGGACCATACTCCCTAGGTCTTAGTGAGTATGATAATGATAGCCAGTAGCCCTTGGGAGAGGAGGGGGTGGGGAGGTGGTACAAACGACCAAGTGGTTCCAAATGGGATAATTGAGGACATATGGGCTGCCTGGCAATCCCAAAGAAAGCTCCTCTGTAATTCTTATGCCCCAAGGCCATAGCATGGACCAACAGGCCTCCTGCCTTCCAACATTCAGGCGGACTTATAAAACGGGCGTCAAACTAAACAAGGGCAACTTTAAAACCCCAACAGGAAATAAAAGACCTCTCCCTGAAGCATAAAGCCAGGCTGCCTCCTCAGATACAATCGGGCTCCTGTGGCGCGGAATAGCTGGGGGTGAAAAATTACCCCCCATTTAAACAAATTCCTATAGAAGCCCAGGAAAATTAGAAATGACTCCCTTACCCCAAAGGCCCCCAAAGGGAAAGCTTGTTTCCATCCGGGAGCATGCTCTCAATGGTGGGTAATGACTTCTGGTAATGGTTAGCTTTGATTTCTCCAGGTTGTGAATCTAAGGAAGTGGAGAGCTGGGTTTATGCTAAAGCAAAGATCTAAGAGCTGGAATTACAAGCCATTTATTGTCATTATCCACTGCATGGTTGTTTTAGAAGTTATAAAGGGGCAATTATCCAGGTGGCTAATAACCTTCCTGAACTCAGAATCCAAGTGGTCAAAGAAGAAACTGCTTGGGACTGAAGGTCAGATGGCAAGTGGGATGAATCTGATAACACCAGGAGTTGGGAACCCACCAGCAATGCCTTCCTGGCACTGGGTAGAGCGCACACTCTGCACCTCACGCAGCTAACTGTTCATTCTACCGCCAGGACGGCTTCCTTCTGAGCTCCCATCTTAAAACCGCTGTGCTATTTCGAAATGAAATGACCCAGCCTGTTATTGTGCTTAACATGCAATAGCTGTTGAATCGGGTGACACGGTGGGGTGGTACTGAGTCCATTCTCCACCGAGATAAAGACCCATGAGCCAGATCTCCAGGCCCACTCCAGCCCTTAGCTGTGGTGGCCAAGAGCATACTCCGGGACTGCTGTCACCTACAGCTGCCTCGTGTGCAATATAAAGAAAACAATGCCTCCTTCTCTAGACCACAGTGGAGGTGATATCAAGGACATGGTGTGGGCTTAATAGACATTTTTAAGCCTGTTAACTTGCACACAAAACAAGGCAAAAGAAGCACCAACAGGGTCTCTGCTCCTTTTGGAAAATACCCAGCACAATGGTACACCCCCACAGCCACCTTCATACCTCCACCCATACACTGATTTCAAAAATGTATGAAAAATCCTATTACCACCCCCCCCCCAATCATCCCTGCATACATCTGAAATTCAACAACCAGAGAGTCATCTATTTGGCATAAAGAGTCCATTTCTATGATGCCCCTCCTGGAAGCAATAACAACAATTCTAGCCTCTGCCGGGCATTCATGTGAACACTCTTTTATCCTTTTCTGAAAAACAAAGATAAAAAAAATTCATGGTAACACTTTTTATCCTTTTGTAAAAACAAATATAAATTCAAGCAAATCAGAGGCAGGAGGAGAGAAGGGCCAGCCTCAAAGGGGAAAGGGATACCAAACTGAGAGGCTGGGAAAACTAATGAGTACGCACGTACATTGCTAAATACAAAGATACTGACACATTCTCCTGGGATAGAGATTGCAAACCGCATCTGCTATGTAACCCCCTTCCATTAATGATATTCCGAAATATTTAGGATTTCCGTCACAATATTCCTTTCTCAAATTCCCTGGAGCTGAAGAAGATTTAAATATTTTGTCTAGGAGATTATCAGGGCTCTAGACAAGATCAACCAGGCTCAAGGGACCAGAAGGAAAATCAAAACCGGTTCATGAAATCCCGTGCCTCGTGGCATGTGATGTGCGGTGGCTTCAGTCTCCCTATCCTTCACTGAGCATCTGTGAAAATGAGATTTAGCAGAGAAATGAGATGTGGGAATATCACTGGCCCCATCTTGGAAATTAAAAATAAATAAGCTAGCAAAGAAACAGACCTGTGGGAGTGACCTCGCTGTGTGTTCCTTGTGGGATGTCTTTAATCCCATAGCACATTAACAGTATGCACCAAGGGTAGACACACAGGTTCCTATTGATTCATTGCAGACAGACCAACAGCTCACAAACTTCATGGGGACACAGGCTGGGTTTCTTGGACTGACAACTGGAAATACCTGACCCAAGTGCTTGAGTCCCAGCTGCTCCCTCCATAAACAATGTCTGCCTAAGTACATGAGTGAGTGTCCAGATGGAGGAATAGGATAAGTAAGTGAAGGAAGGATGAATGTATGGTTGTGTGAGGGGTTATGAGTGGGTTGGTTGAAGGGTGGGTGAGCAGATAGATGGATGGATAGATGAATGAATAGGTAGATGGGTGGGTGGATGGATGGACAGATGGAGGGTGAGTAGATGGATGGATGGATGGACATGTGGGTTCACGGGCTTATGGGAGGGTGCGTGGGAGGAAGGAGAGAGAGATAGGTGGGGTAAGTGAACAGTGGGTGAATTCATGGATGAAGAAACACATGGGTCAGATTATTTTAATCTGCAAACAAAGGGAGAGCTTAAATTCCCTACTTAGCCATCCCTCGCCACTTTAAAGAAAGAGGGGGGGACATTTATATGCATGCATATATACATGGGAGCACAGTATATATACTAACACTTTGCCCTCTTGGTGTGAAATCAGCCACTCTACTACTGGGCAGATATTTATGGACATATAAATGTGCACCTGATAGGAATTGGAATTGACAAAAGAGTGAAGACCAACTCTGGGCACTGTAGTATACCCCTGTAACCCTAGCATTTGAGCAGCCCGGTCAGTGTGGGCATGGTAGTGTACCCTTGTAAGGCCAGCACCCACTGCAGAAGCTCAGTCAAGAGGATCAAAAGGTGGAGGCAGGCCGGGAGACCACAGTGAGAATATCAAGACAAGGGAGCAGTGAGGGGCAGGAAAGAAGGGCAGGTTGGGGGGGGGGGTGAAGAGCTTTCCAGCCAGAACATAAACAGCAGAGACCTGTTCTTGCCTTAGCCTTGTCACCTGCCCCGTGGCCTTGGCCTCAACTTCCTCATCTCTAAAGCAAATGAAGTGTATTTAGATCCCCACGACCCTGTTCTGCTTAGCCTGACGCGTTCTTGGGACCTCAGCCTCGCCTCAGCTCACACCGCCCTCTCCAGCCACAGGGGCCCCTTCTGCCACCATCTGCCCACAGTGGCCCCCTCGACCCTCCCCGTCTAAAGCAGAACCCTGTTACACTCAGCACCCTTCAGCTCTCCCTTCTAGAACATTCTCAGTTTCTAACTTCATGTTCATTCGTGATTTGTTTACTCTTTGTCCCCAACCTGATAGTAAATGACTGGCATTTACTGAGCACTTACTAGGAAGCTCGCTCTAATCGCTGCGCGTTCATTATTTATTTGTGGGAGGTATGCATGCATATATGCATGTATACATGTTTTTATGCATAGGGGCACTATGTGGGGCGAGTGTGTGTGCACGTGTGCGTGTGTGGGAACACCTGTAAAAGCCGAAGGTCAATACCAGGTGTTGTCAATTGCTCTCTACCTCATTTTTTAAAAATATTTATTTATTTATTTATTTGACAGAGAAAGTGGGAGAGAGAGAGAGAATGGGCAGGCCAGGGCCCCCAGCCACTGCAAACAAACTCCAGATGGGTGCGCCCCCTAGTGCATCTGGCTTACATGGGTCATGGGAAATCCAACCTGGGTCCTTTGGCTTTGCAGGCAAGTGCCTTAACCGCTAAGCCATCCCTCCAGCCCCAACTCATTTTTTGAGACAGAGTCTCTCACTGAACCCAGAGCTTTCCAATTCAACCTGACAAGGTAGCCAGCAAGTCTTGGGGATCCTCCTCCATCTACTTCCCTAGCATTGGGATTGTGGACACGTACCAACACATTGGAGTTCTGAACTCAGGTTCTCTTGATTGTGTGGCAAACACTTTACCTGCTGAATCATCTCCCCAGCCCTCACCTCATACTTTAATTCCAATAATAACTCTTCAGGTAGGTTCCTTCTTTTTTAGATATTTTATTTATTTAATTAATTTTTATTTATTTGAAGGAGAGAGAGAGAATGACAGAAAGAGGTAGACAGAGAGAAAGAGAGAGAGAGTAAATATGGTCATGCCAGGGCCCCCAGCCACTGCACACACATCCCAGGCTCATGCACCACCTTGTGCACATGGCTTTACATGAGTACTGTGAAGTCAAACCCAGGCCATCAGGTCTTGCAAGCAGGTGCCTTTAACCACTGAGCAATCTCTCCAGCCCACAGGGAAGTTCTCCATCAATACCATTCTACAAGGGAAAAGTTGAGGCTCAGAGACACAAGTAATGGGTTTGAGGCGTACATCTCAGTGAGTGCTTAACCTGGATTTGAACTCAGCCATTCTGGTTCCGGCAAGTGCATTGACTCGGGCATGGTGACTTGAACCATCAAAAGCAGTGGATGCGCTGTGCTCACTGCTGAATCCCTCCTACAGTGCCCAAGAGGAAGCATCGAGGGAGCTATAGAACATACTGGAAGGAAAGAAGGGAGGAATGGAGGAAGGGTGGGAAGGGAAGGGAAGGGGAGGGGAGGGGAGGGGAGGGGAGGGGAGGGGAGGGGAGGGGAGGGAAGGGAAGGGAAGGGAAGGGAAGGGAAGGGAAGGGAAGGGAAGGGAAGGGAAGGGAGGAGGGAAGGGGAGGGGAGGGGAGGGGAGGGAAAGAAGGGAAAGGAAGGGAAGGGAAGGGAAGGGGAGGGGAGGGAAGGGAAGGGAAGGGAAGGGGGGGGAGGGGAGGGAAGGGAAGGGAAGGGAAGGGAAGGGAAGGGAAGGGAAGGGAAGGGAAGGGAAGGGAAGGGAGAAACTCTTTAGCTTTTCCATGGTGGTGGCAAATGTGTGCCACAATGCGTGTGAGCAGAGGTCAGAGGACAACCTCGGGGAAGTGGTCCTCTCCTTCCACCTTGTTTGAGACAGAATCTCTAGCAAGAGCCTTTAAACACTGAACCATCTCCCCAGCCTGCTTTTTGATGTTTTGTTGTGTTTTGTTTTGTTTGGCCGCTGGGGATGGAACCCAGGGTCTTGTGCATGCTAGGCAAACATCCCACTACTGAGCTGCCTCATTCTGCGGCTTTTTCTGCCCCATTGATTGATTAAAGCCATACACTCAGGAAAGTACTGAGCTGGGCTGGAAACTACTGAGAAATGTACACCCATGAAACTGAGACATACGTGTGAAATTCAGGTGTGTATGGGTGTGCTAAGAATTTTGAGGTCACCAGAAAAAATCATACACTGAGTAACTGCACTGGCTCATTACTGCCTACGTTGTGAATGCCATTTACTTTGGGGGATTAAAATGTCAAAATGTTTTCACCTATCACTTTAGATTATATAAATATACTTCCCAGGAGGTACTTTAACCTTTGACTCTATTTCTGCACTGTTCAGGTTATTTACATTGAGCAAGTATGATTTATATATGTCTGTGTACATATATATATATATATATATATATATATATATATATATATATATACACACATATACATTCAGTGCTGGAGATCAAACTCTGGGGCCTGTGTATGCTAAACAAGTGCTCTACCACTGAGTTGTACTCCTAGCCCTTATAAAATTTTAAATCAAGTACTGAAAATCAATCCTCAAGAAAAGATACCTTTTTTATCTCCCTGCCTCTTATCCCAATGGATAATTACATAACCGCCCTCTCTAGCCAGAAGCAATTTCTGGTGTGTGGGGCGGGGGAAGGAGGGAGAGAGAATTTGTGCCCACGTGTACTAAATAACAAGCTTATTATAATTATGCTGTGATAAGATAAAAGACTAGTCTTCTGTGCCCATCTAAGGGAAGGCAGTGTCCTGGGGGTGTGGCCTGCCCTGCCCAGCCTCAGATCTTTTAGGGCCATGAATACTATTCAAGTAGGGAAGCAGATAATAAGGAGGTTTAGTCCACGCAGCACAAGAGTTCATTAAAAGTTACAAGTGCTCTCCTGGCGGCCACCCGTTTACAAGAGGATCACAAAGGTAGAAGCAAGAAGGCTGCATGGAGCTGTCCTAGATTTCACAGGCATGCAACATCTCGAGAATTTAAGCTTGTTTGCATCCAACACATATTTATTCTGGGCCTGCCACGGGCAAGAACTCAGACCAGTGCGGCAGAGAGTTCTCCAGAAGTAAACTATAATCTCGCCCTGTGACAGTCCCGAGGCCGCACTAGAATATGTAAAGATAGGACACAATCGCCCAGAAGCGGAGACTCTATTCATAAAGCTCTATGTGCTTTTGTTTTGTTTGATTTGCTTTTGCTTTTTTGACACATGGTCTCTTGTAGCGCCAGTTGGTCTTCAACTCTCTATGTAGCTGAAGATAACCTTGAACTTGTGCTCCTCCCGCATCCACCTCTCAAGGGCAGAGATTACAGACCTGTGTCACCACGCCTGCTTTACCTGGTGCTGGGATCAAACTTCGGGCTTCCTGTGTGTCTGGCGGGCGGGCTACCAGCTGAGCCACACCCGTAGCCCTTCTGGGTTGTTTTTCTTGAAGAGAAGGGACAGAAAGACGAACTGTAATTGAAACTCAGGACACTCTGATGGCAGAAGTGACAGAACTGTGGCCAGTCAGGGGAGCGTGTGCAGAGACACTTGATAGGGCCCACTGCCACATCCTTTGAAAGGTGGTCATGGGAGCTACTAATGCTGGGAGCTCCATGCGCAGTTCAAAGACTGCAGTTCACCCAGCCAGGGGCAACAAGGCTCACGGCCACCACTAACTCACTCTGTTTTTAAACGCTTCCTTATTTTATTTGTGAACAGAGAGAGTTAGAGAGAGAGAGAGAGAGAATAAGTGCGCCAGGGCCTCCTGCCAAGTTCCAGAAGCATGCACCACTTTGTGCATGTGGCTTTAAGCGAGTACTGGGGAATCGAACCTCAGCAAGGAGACTTTGCAAGCAAGTGCCTTTAACCACTGAGCCATCTCCCCAGCCCCACACTCCTTTTTCAAAAAATTGTTTTTGTTATTTTTATTTATTTATTTGAGAGCGACAGAGAGAGAAAGAAGCAGATAGAGAATGGGCGTGCCAGGGCCTCCATCCACTGCAAACGAACTCCAGATGCATGCGCCCCCTTGTGCATCTGGCTAACGTGAGTCCTGGGGAATCGAGCCTCGAACAGGGGTCCTTAGGCTTCACACGCAAGCGCTTAACCGCTAAGCCATCTCTCCAGACTCCTTTTTTAAGTCACAGTGAAACTCAGGCATGGGTGATCAGTATCAGTGCCGTCTCTCCCAGAGAGGAGCACTCCCCAGAGCCGTGACAGCGAAGACCCGGCTGCACAGCTCTGTTCACTGGAGGGGCATGGAGCAGCGCTAGGACGCATGCGCCAGTTCACGAGCAAGAAGGGGTGATCTGCCTAGACTGGAAGCGAGGGAGAAGTACGCCGTATCTCAAATGCAACTGCGTAGGCACACAATGATGGCTTTCCAAAGGAGGTCTATACAGGAGCCCCCACAAAGTCACCGCTGGTTACCACATGAACTCTTATCAGAGCCCATAAAAAGCAACAATTATCAAGGCCTCCCAAGCAGTTGCCTTCGTAAACCTGCCTCTTTTCATTTTTTTCTCCATGTGCTCAGTGCCTTGGAAGCTTTATGTACCATACTTGGATTGTACAGTAACCTTGGGCAAACAACTGTTAAAATCTAAAATCCTCTCCCAACACACACACACACACATGTATACACACGCACACACACACATACACACACACACACACACATACAAAACAGGGGTGAGAGATTTACTGATATTTCCACTATAGTAGAGAAACACCTGCACTTAACAACTCAGCCTTCTTTTTCTTTTTTTTTTTTTTTTCTTTATTTTTTTTAAAGAGAATGAAGTCAGCTCTTTTATTGTATTTATTTTTATTTATTTATTTTGGTTTTTCGAGGTAGGGTCTCGCTGTAGCTTAGGCTGACCTGGAATTCACTATGTAGTCTCAGGGTGGCCTTGAACTCACAGCGATCCTCCTACCTGTGACTCCCAGTGCTGGGGTTAAAGGCGTGCACCACCATGCCCGGCCTTTCAGCCTTCTTTTTCTGAGTCTACAGGATCCAGATCTTGTTAACTCAAAAGTGACAAAGCGCCAGGCATGGTGGCGCACATGTTTAATCCCAGCACTTGGGAGGCAGAGGTAGGATGATTGCTGCCTTGAGTTGAAGGCCATCCTGAGACTACATAGTGATTTCCAGGTCAGCCTGGGCTGGAGTGAGACCCTACCTCAAAAAAAAAAATGACAAGCATTCTTTTTTATTTTAATTTTTTGTTCATTTTTATTTATTTATTTGAGAGTAACAGACAGAGAAAGAGGCAGAGAGAGAGAGAGAGAATGGGCGTGCCAGGGCCTCCAGCCACTGCAAATGAACTCCAGACGAGTGCACTCCCTTGTACATCTGGCTAACATGGGTCCTGGGGAATCAAGCCTCGAACTGGGGTCCTTAGGCTTCACAGGCAAGCGCTTAACCACTAAGCCATCTCTCCAGCCCCAAAGCATTCTTTTGTTTCCATGTACTGATCTGTGGCAGCACCACCTTACCAAAGTCTATGCAACAGTAATCCCCTGCAAGTTGCCACTCACGGTCTGGTGTCCCATAACCACCTCCTACACCAGGAAAGTTAGTAAAAAGGAAACTCCAGAGCTGGAGAGATGGTTCAGCGGTTAAGCTGCTTGTCTGCAAAATCCTAATGGCCCAAGTTCAATTCCCCAGGACCCATGTAAGCCAGATGCACAGTGGCACTTACATCTGGAGATCACTGCAGTGGCTAGAGACCCTGGTGAGCCCATTCATATTCTCTCTCTCTGTCTCTCTCTGTCTCTCTCTCTCTCTTCTCTCTGCTTACAAATAAACAAATAAACATGTCTTTTTGTTAAAAAAAAAAAAAAAAAGAAAGAAAAGGAAACTCCAAGCCAATTCCAAATGAGGATAAGTTGAAAAATGCATTTGCCACAGTGGAAAGGAACTGGCCTTCTTTTTTTTTTTTTAATGTTTTCTTTTTGTTCATTTTTATTTATTTATTTGAGAATGACAGAGAGAGGAAGAGGCAGATAGAGAGAAAGAGAGAGAATGGGCGCGCCAGGGCTTCCAGCCACTGCAAACGAACTCCAGACGCGTGCGCCCCCTTGTGCATCTGGCTAACGTGGGTCCTGGGGAATCGAGGCTCGAACCGGGGTCCTTAGGCTTCACAGGCAAGCACTTAACCGCTAAGCCATCTCTCCGGAACTGGCCTTCTTGACACCAAGTGGAAGCAGAGATGAGGCTCGCAGGTGAGATCAAGGCTTCCATGGAAGCTGAGGACCGTGCACACTTGTAATCCCAGCATTTGGGAGACAGAGGCAGGAAGATTGCTGCCCTGTTTTACATAGCGAGTTCCAAACAAGGGCTACATAGCAAGGCCCTGTCTCTAATAATAATAGGAGGGGATCATTTGAAAACAAACAAATCTCTTCTGCCACTGATGTGCTGGATGCTTGCTCTGCCAGCCTCTCTGTTCTGAGTTGATTCCTTCCAGGAAAATTATTGTGAACCCAGCATGGTGATGGAGAAACTAGAGCTGGGTTGCTTGGGATAGAACAGAGGTTTCCTCACTTAATTGCCTTCTCCATGCCTTGCTTTTCTCATCTTTAAAATGGGTATAACAGCTACCGGAGGGGACTGCTGTGAATATGAAGTGATCCCACCTGCATAACGTGCTTCGAGCAGAACCTAGTATTTTTTTTTATTTTTTAGAAAGAGCAAGAAACAGAGAGAGAGAGAGAGAATTGGTGCACCTGAGTCTCAGCCACTGAAATTGAACTCCAGCCACTTGCACCACCTAGTGAGTATGTGCGATCTTGAGCTTGCCTCACCTTGCGCATGGCTTACATGGGATCTAAAGAGATCGAATATGAGTCCTCAGGCTTCGCAGGCAAAAACCTTAACCGTTAAGCCATCTCTCCAGCCCCTTCACAGATATTTAGTCTATACTAGCATTGCATCCCTACCAGGAGAAAAGAAATGCAGTGTTCAGAAATAAAAGGATCTGAAAAATAAAACATAAGCTTTCTTTTATTCACCAAAATGATTGAAATAGACCATGTGTTGCAGTCAGGTTCGCATTGCTGGTAGAAATCACCCAACCAAGAGCAGCTCATGGGAAAAAGAGGATTTATTCTGGCTTATAGGTTCGAGGGGAAACTCCACAATGGCAAGGAAAATGATGACATGAAGCAGAGAGTGAACAGCACCCCCTGGCCAACATCAGGTGGACAACAGCAACAGGAGAGTGTGCCAAACACTGGCATAAGGAAACTGGCTATAACACCCATAAGCCCGCCCCCAACAATACACTGCCTCCAGGAGGCGTTAATTCCCAAATCTCCATCAGCTGGGAGCCTAGCATTCAGAACACCTAGGTTATGGGGGACAAATGAATCAAACCATCACAGTCCGCCCCCGGCCCCCATAAACTGATATCCATTCATGATGTAGAATACAATGCATTCATCCAACTTCAAAAGTCCCATAGCTTTTATCAATTCTAATGATGTTCAAACATCCGCATAGTCCAAGATCTTTTAACTGAGCCATAATACCAAAAATAACCTAAAAAAAACCATAATGGCCCAGAATAAACATTCACACTGCAAAAGATGGCATTGGACATAGCAAAGAAATAGTCAACCAATACAAGATTTAAAACAACCAGGGCAAACATCAAACTCTGTAGCTTCAAGTCCAACAACTCTAGCAAGTGACAAATCTCCAAGTCCGATCATTCTAACCAGCAACAAGTCTCCAGCATTCCAACTCCGCCCCTCCAGCTAGGCTACTCACAGTCTTGGAAAACTTCATCAGGGCCAGCACTTCCTTAGCAGCCATCTCTTCTCCACTGGGTCTCCATTGCAATCCACAGGTTCATCCTCATGGCCCCATGGGATCTCCATGCAGGCATCCAACAAACCTGCTTCACACTTCCCATGGCCATTTCCAAAACACAAGACCATGTTGCAAACTCAATGACCTTCTTTCCAGTATTTCTTATACTCCACAATACCAGGTAGGGTGCCAATTTGTTAATCCAGGGGGGAATGAAGCAGACTTTGAAGAACAGGACACTCCTTGAGCACTCAGGCCCCTTCAAAAGAGTCTATATTCTTCCTATTGCCTCAACACAGGTCAGCTGGCCCAATCTCAAAGGTTGTACTTTCTCAATTGGAGCTGAACGGGCAGCAATTCACCCACACATTTTTCTTTTTTTTCTGTGCCATATCCCTCTGCTCACACCAGTTCATTTCTATGCACTGCAACCCTGCACAACTTCTCAGAACATGGGCATAACAGCAAGCTCCTCACACAAACTGCTTCTAGTCCAGTACAGGCAAAGCTCTTTCTCACCCTCAGAAGCCAGACCTCATAGTCCATAGTTCTTATTGCATTCAGGTCTTTCAACTCTGACCAGAGTAATCCATCAAGCTGCACTTACAGCACTGCAAGGTATCTCTTACGCTAAGGTTTCAAATCCTTCCACATTCCTCTTGAAAATCAGCTCCAAAAGGCCAAAGCCACCCAGACAGGTATCTAGCAGCAACCCCACTCCTGGTACCACTTTACTGTTGCAGTCAGGTTTGCATTGCTGGTAGAAATCACCCAACCAAGAGCAGCTCCTGGGAAAAAGAGGATTTATTCTGGCTTATAGGTTCGAGGGGAAACTCCACAATAGCAGGGAAAATGATGACATGAGCAGAGGGTGGACATCACCCCCTGGCCAACATCAGGTGGACAACAGCAACAGGAGAGTGTGCCAAACACTGGCATAAGGAAACTGGCTTTAACACCCATAAGCCCGCCCCCAACAATACACTGCCTCCAGGAGGCGTTAATTCCCAAATCTCCATCAGCTGGGAACCTAGCAATCAGAACACCTAAGTTTATGGGGGACACCTGAATCAAACCACCACACCATGTCATGTCTCACTGTGAACTCTGGGAACAAAGAATTGCCAGGAAGTCAACCCAAGCCAGGTGAACTAGCCAGGCACGAATACTTCTAACCCCAGAATTAGAGAGGCTAAGGTGAACCCAGCCTGGGCTATGTAATGAGACCCTGTCCCAGAGCAGCTGCTGGCAATTAACAGAAGTGGAGTCATGCTCTTCACAGGTGTAGTCACTGGTAAACGGCCCATACTCCAGCAACCCTAACCCTACCCATGATCACATAAGCAATCCTAATTTAACTCGGTGGGTCACAAAAAAAGGGCATGAAAGTATACATTTTGAGCCGGGCGTGGTGGCACACACCTTTAATCCCAGCACTCGGGAGGCAGAGGTAGGAGGATCAACGAGAGTTCAAGGCTACCCTGAGACTACATAGTGAATTCCAGGTCAGCCTGGACCAGAGAGAGACCCTACCTCAAAAAACCAAAAAAAAAAAAAAAAGCATACATTTTGACCTATCTGATGACAATAATAACTTCACAATGTAATGGAATCTTAAAATGATTAAGTAAATAGGTATTTTATAAAAATTAACTAATGTTTGTTTTAAAAGGACAGATATATGATTCTACCTATATTATAATAGGCAAATTCATAGAAATAGCTATCAGAGTTCAAGGGAGAAGGGAGAGTGGGCAGTTTTTATTGGGTACAGAGTTCTGTTTTGGAAAATGAACAAGTCTTGGAGATAGGTGGTGGTAATGGTTACAGAGCAACGTACTCAATACCGAACTGTTCACTTAAACTAGTTAAAATGGATATAACGGTTTGGATCCTAAATGTCCCCCAAAGGTCCAAATGTTAAAGGTGTGGTCCCCAGCCTTTAACACAATAAAAAATTAGCAGTGTTTAATTAGAATCATACGTAAAGAGTCAGAACACTTAGACTGGCTGATAAATACCTCTAGCAGAAATGATAGACTATTTACCACGTGGAGTCCCAACTCCTCATGATTAGAAGAGAGGTCCAAGCTGATCAACAAAAACAGTGGTCATAAACCACGAGGAAGGTCACACCAAAACACAGCAGCTGTTGCAGTCAGCTTCACATTGCTGGGATGAACGTCCAAACCAGGCACAGTTTAGGGGAGGAAGGGACTTATTTCAAGCTTACAGATCCAAGAGGAAGTCCATCAATGGCAGAAGAAGCTGGCTCTCATTCATAAGTCCAAGCAGAGAGACACCACCAGACAGCCAGCAGCACAAGACAGCATAGCCAGGCAGCAAAACAGCAGGGTGGACCCAGGCAGAGCTCAAAACCTCCTTACACGCCTTTGGCCTGGAAATCAGATCTTCCCCCAACACACCTTAGTGCTGGGCCCCAGGATCCACCGCCCCCAGTGACATCTCCTCCAGCCAGGTGGCTGGAGATCCAAGTTATAAGCTTAATAAAATACCTGAGTCTATGGGGGACCTACATTTAAACTACCACACCAGTGAGCTTCTGCCCTATTTCTGGGGCCACCTTCAGTTATAAAACTGCTTTCAAGTCCCCTGCCCTTTGGAATTTTAAGGAATGCTTTCAGACTTGATTTCGCCTTTGTTTAGTCAGCCACACTACCATGAGTTCATGGTCCAAATTCTGATACAATTGAGTTGATTCTTCTAGTAATAGTTATATATTCCAGGGAGCAATTTGTTTCTACCAACTCATCTCTGATCAATCGTTTCTTAGGATGGGTTTGATCATACATTTTCTTTCTTTCTTTTTTTTTTTTTTTTTTTTTTTGGTTTTTGGTTTTTCAAGGTAGGGTCTCAGTCTGGTCCAGGCTGACCTGGAATTAACTATGTAGTCTCAGGGTGGCCTCGAACTCACGGTGATCCTCCTACCTCTGCCTCCCTAGTGCTGGGATGAAAGGCGTGCGCCACCACGCCCAGCCACATTTTCTTTTTTAAAATAAATTTATTTTTATTTATTTATTTGTGAGAGAAAGACACAGAGAGAGTGAATGGGCATACCAGGGCCTCTCTCCACTGCAAACCAACTCCAGATGCATGCGCCACCTTGTGCATCTGACTTTACGTGGGTCTGGGGAATAGAACCCAGGTCCTTAGATTTTGCAGGCAAGCACCTTAACCACTGACCTATCTCTCCAGCCCTGAATACATGTTTCCTTGATTCTACTATTTTCGATGTTGGAAGATAACTTCTTCCCAACTTCCTTCCAAATCTTGGTGGCATGAGATCACAGAAAAAGTCGACTTATGAATAAGCAAATGATGGTTATATACATGCTTAGCATTTATCCTTGTAAGGAAGGTAAGATATCATGAGACTCAGGTAAAAACAACAACTTCTTTCAAGTCAAAGAGTGCTTAATAAAGGTTCTGAGATTTTAGCTGACCTCTGAAGAAATGCCAGAGCATCACTTACAGACGCCCAGCGTAAGAAAGGAAATGGAATCACAGGAGACACAATTGTCCTCAGACTGACAGAGCTCTTCCCAGGGAAACGCTGACCTCCAATACAGCCGAGGTGCCCACGGCGATTACAGATTGTGTTCATGGCTGCCTGCTGTCCTCTAGTCCAGAATGCAGACAGAAGACCTTGAGAACCGTCCAGTCTGAACTGGAAAGATCGCACACCAAACCAGCTTGGATCTGACGACAACTGGCACCAAAGGAGGATGGCTGGGGATGCAGACAGAAGACCTTGAGAACCATCCAGTCTGAACTGGAAAGATCGCACACCAAACCAGCTTGGATCTGATGACAACTGACACCAAAGGAGGAGGGCTGGGGGACAGATGCTATAGACCACAGGAGACGGCCACAGAAAGGAGGTGCAGTGTTCTCACTTCTTAGATGTCACACAGATGGGATGACTCACTTCTCATTCAGGAGCTACTACTTAAGAAAATGTAGGCGGAAGTCTAGAACAATACCACCTCCCAGCCTGAGGGCCACACATCCCTGCATGCACCACAGGTATGGTCGTTAGGATAAAACCTTCGGTAAACAGAGCGTCTCTGTGGCCTAACAACACAGATAAACTTTCAATGACAGTTTGCCGTTGTGCTATGGAAATGTTAACAAGGTGTTTGGCCAAGGCAACATGATTGTCTATTGTTTTCTTACAGTAAATAGCTGAAAAAGACGAGTGCTGTTAACATTCCAGTATCACAATAGCACAAGAAAAGAATTGCATATCCTATTTTCCAAAACTCCAGAGAAAGAAAAAAGATCACCAGTACAAGAAAAAAATAGTTTGAAAAAATAGTTTTGAGGTAAGGTCTCACTGTAGCCCAGGCTGACCTGGAATTCACTATGGAGTCTCAGGGTGGCCTCGAACTCATGGCGCTCCTCCTACCTCTGCCTCTCGAGTCCTGGGATTAAAGGTGTGCGCCACCACGCCCAACTTTTTTTTTTAATTTTTATTTATTTGTTAGAGGGGGAGAGAGAGAGAGAGATAGAATGGGCGTGCCAGGGCCTCTAGCCATTGCAAATGAACTCCAGATGCATGCACCACCTTGTGCATCTGGCTTACGTGGGATCTGGGGAATCAAACCTGGGTCCTTGGCCTTCGCAGGCAAGTGCCTTAACCACTAACCCATCTCTCCAGTCCACATTAACCATTTTCAAGTGCACAGCCCAGTGGCACTGAATACATTCATGTTATTGTGTAACCATCATCACCACCCATCTCTAAAACATTTTAAGATCTTATTTTGAGATTTTTATTTATTTATTCCACTTTTTTAAAGTCATGCCACCATGCCAGGCTGAAGCAGTTGTTTATTTATTTATTTATTTATTTATTTAAGAGAGAGAGAAGCAGATAGAGAGAATAGGTGCGCCAGGGCCTTTAGCCACTGCAAACGAACTCCAGACACATGCACCTCCTCGTGTATCTGGCTTATGTGGTTCCTGGGGAATTGAACCAGGGTCCTTAGGCTTCGCAGGCAAATGGCTTAACTGCTAAGCCACTTCACCAGCCCCCTATTTATTCCACTCTTGACATGTTCATACCTGTACATAATGTAGTGTGAGCTTATGCCCCGATCACCCTCTCTTATCCCCCACCCACTCCCATTAGCACTCTTCTTCCCCATTAATCCCCACCCGACCTTCATGCCGTTTTGTTAACCCACTGAGTTAAATTAGGGTTGCTTGTGTGATCCTGGGTAAAGGGTTAGACACTATGGGCAACTTACCAAAGCCTACACCACTAATGAACCTGAACCCCTCTCCCGGCAACCCTTAGCTGCCATTAGCTACTCTGGGAGGTGCGGAGTCTCATGTAGCCTTTCTTCCTCCCAGTGGACACTGCGTCCATTAGTCCCACCCTCCCAACACCGCCAGCAACTTCCTCTCCCATCTCTGCATTTCAACACTCCATGCATCTCATGTAAGCAGAATCATACGACACTTGTCCTTTATGGACTGTCTTTCTTCATTTAGAATAATGCCTTTAAGTTTCACCCACATTGTAGCATGTCTGCATCCCTTTCCTTTGCCAATAACATTCCGCTGTAAGAACAGACCACATGTTGTTTGTCCATCCATCCATGAGTCCTGCTCTATGGGCTGCAGCAATAGCAAACTTCTACCTCAAAACAACCCCTGTTGACAGTAGTCACTGAGCTGCCTCACTATGTCACAGACATAGGGAGCTTATTCCATTCCAGAGAATATTCTGTAATATTCATAACTGGTTCAGGTGGACAAAAATAAACCAGAAAATGAAGAAGCTCGGAGAGGTACAGGTGGTACGGCATTTAGCACAGGGGGTTAAGAAGGCCATGCCCATGCTTTTCTGCAGAGGGTTTCCTACCATGCACAGGGAGTGATGTGGCTGGCGTCTCCACAATCCATCTCATCTGTGACCCGATGATGCAGGATCATGCTGCTGCTGCTGCTGGTGGGACGCAAAACCCACGTTCACTAAAAATGTATATAATTTCCAGCCGGGCGTGGTGGCGCACACCTTTAATCCCAGCACTCGGGAGGCAGAGGTAGGAGGATTGCCGTGAGTTCGAGGCCACCCTGAGACTCCATAGTGAATTCTAGGTCAGCCTGGAGCAGAGTGAGACCCTACCTCGAAAAACCAAAACAAATAAATAAATCACTAAAAATAAAGCTAAATGCTTTGCACCAGGACACCTAGAAAAGTGCCTCAGAGCATGTGAGGAAGCAGACAGCCTCCGCCTGTCACAGAGGGGTAAAGGCGTAAATTTTCTTAAAGACTTTCCATTGAGAGAAGAGTCCCGGGGCGCCCTGCTGACATTCACGAGCGACACGGTGGGAACCCCACGAAATCACCGACAACAGGAATATGGAAACGCTGAGGAAAACCACAGGCAGTCAGCAGAGGCACCCCAAGACACACAGGTCATGTGGGCTGCAGCTGGCAAGGCCATAAGGGTGGGGACTGCCCAAGCCCTTTGAACGTCACATCACACAGCACCAACCGTCCCACAGGCCAGGTATGGGACTGCAGGGCTTAAATGTTCACCTCACTGTGCTTCAGTCTGGCGTGGCTGGGATCTCGCCTTGCCATTTCCCATTCCCATTTTGGAGTGAAATACCACTGTGTGTTGGAAGTAAACATTTTTCGTTTTGTTTTGTTTTGTTTTGTTTTCACGGTCCTACGGGTAATTGTGCTTTGAGGAGATTCTGGACTTGGACTTTTTTTTTTTTTTAAGAGAGAAAAAGAGAGAGAGAGAGAATTGGTGCCCCAGGGCCTCAGCTACCACAATTAAATGCCAGATGTTTGCGCCACCTACTGGGCATGTGCAATTTGCGCTTGCCTCACCTTTGTGCATCTGGCTAATGTGGGATCTGGAGAGTTGAACATGGGTCCTTAAACTGCTCAGGCAAGCGTCTTAACTGCTAAGCCGTCTCTCCAGCCCTGGACTTGGGACTTTTAAGCAATCCTTGAATAGTTAAGACTTTAGGACTCTTGAGCACACGTTGAATACATTTTGCATTGTAAGATGGACTTGAGCCCTTTAAGGCTAACAGTGAATGCTCAAAGGTCCAGGTGTTAAAGGCTTGGCTCCCAGCCTGTGGAGCAACCAGGAAATAAGGGAATCTTTTAGAAAGTGGGACCTAGTGAAAGGTCTTGGTTCACTGGAGGTGTGTTCAGAGACTATGAGACTACAGTCTCTGGCTTTCTCTCTTTGGAATCCCAGCCATGTGGTAAGCAGTTTTGCCATGAACTCTTGCCATGGCGTATTTTATAGGCCCAAAGTGGAGTGTCAGGACTAATCCTGAACTGTAGCCTCTAAGGCTGTGAGCCAAATTAAAACCTTTCTTCTTTTAAAGTTGATTACCTTGGTTACTATATAATAGTAACAGAAAGCTAATACAAGACACATTCCCAAGATAACCCGTTATACATATTCAAATTTCCAAAATCTGTCAGGGGGTGGTGGCACACACCTTTAATCCCAGCACTCAGGAGGCAGAGGTAGGAGAATCAAGGCCACCCTGATATTACGTAGTGAATTCCAGGTCAGCCTGGGCAACAGTGAGAACCTACCTCAAAAAAACAAAAAATAAGTAAAAATAAATACAAATTTCCAAAATCTGGGGAAAAAAATCCAAAATCCAAGACATTATTGGTCCAAAGCACTTCAAAAGAGGGATATTTGGGCTGGAGAGATGGCTTAGTGGTTAAGCACTTGTCTGTGAAGCCTAGGGACCCCGGTTCAAGGCTCAATTCGCCAGGACCCACGTAAGCCAGATGCACAAGATAGCACATGCATCTGGAGTTCGTTTACAGTGGCTGGCGGCCCTAGTGCCCCCATTTTTTTTCTCTCTCTCTCTCTCTGCCTCTTTTTCTGTCTGTCTGTCGCTCTCACATAAATAAATAAAAATAAACAAAAAATATTTTTAAAAAGAGGGATATTCAACTTGTATTTTGTAGTGTGAGGTAACACTCCATGTTTAAGTTGCTGCATTAGCTCAGATTATTTTTAGTCATTCTTACTTTTCATGCAGGAAGAGATGAGGAAATAAAAGAGCAGATGGAAGAGCATTAAACATGAACCAGCTTCCCCAGAGAGACTTGTAGGCACAGAGAATATCTGTGCACACCATGATGACACACATGTGCGGGAACAAACACTGAGACCGCAGCCTAAGTTAACCCAGGCCCCACTGTTCCTTATCAATCAGTTTGCCATAGGGCTGAACTATTTCTGGCAATACGCCTAAAGTGTTCTGAGACTAGGCCTGGAGATCGACTTACAAGGTACTAAGGTTCCTCTTGACATGCCACCGCTCAATTTGCTTTCATGATTAATGCCTCAAGGGGAAAAATCCTATGAAGTCATTCCATCGAGTGATTTTTATCCTGTGTCAGTTATGTTAATTTTGGTTAGAAAAAAAATAAATCTGGTATCTCACATTTCCTCACTCATCCACAAATTATGTTTCTTAGGGGGCTTAGAAGGTAAGCCCAAGGTGTACCTAAGAAACTTCTATGCCTGTCAACCTCTATTCCAACCTAGAGGTTGGAAGTGTAAAAAAAAAAAAAATTTCTCCAGAAGCAAGAATGGATTGTAAAACCGACAGCTTTATCAAATAACGACATGACAAAATGTGATCCCTCTGTCTGCCCTTCTGACAACCCACTTGGCAGCCTGCCCTGTGCCATCATGACTTAATTCTGCCATGTTGCCAGGTCTCCCCAATGGCTCGTTTGCTCTGTCCCCTCAGATGCTGGTGAAAGGGCCATGCTTTCTTCTGATCAATTCCAGGGTCCTGGAGGCCACTCCCTGCCAACAGGTGGCCTCTGTGCAGTTCTCCCAGCCCCAGGAGATGTTGTAAGGTTTGTGGCCGATGCTCCAGTCCCTTTCTGCCCAGAGGCCAAACCCTTGTATCAGTCATTGTGATCTCGACTTTACTTGGTATGTGATGGCCACTGTACTTGTTTGGTTTAAAAATAAACAACAGAAGAGAAAATCCATACTGGACCTTCTGAATCTTTCTGAAATCTGAATGAATCTGGGAGACTGTTTTAAATAGAGAGAAAGAGAATGTTCTTAACTCAAAATAGATCACAGACCTAAAAGTCAAGCAAAAGCTAGAAAATTCTTAGATGAATAGAAGTAAATCCTCATGGGGTTACAGAGATTGCTCAGTGGTCAAAGGCACTTGTTTGCAAAGTCAGCTGATCAGGAATTGATTCCCCAGGACACATGTAAAAGCTAGATGCAAAAAGTGGTGTGGTACTGGAGAGACTGGCTTAGCAGTTAAAGTGTTTGCCTGTGAAACCTAAGAACTCATGTTCTAATCTCCAGGTCCCGTATAAGCCAGATGCATAGTGATGCAAACATGCAATGTCACACATGCACACATGGGGGCGCACACATCTGCGTTCATTTGCAACTGCTAAAAGCCCTGGTGCGCCCATTCTCTCCCTCCCTCTCCCTCTCCCTCTCTCTCTCTCTCTCTCTCTAATAAAAAAAAGTGGTGCAAACATCTTGCATTCATTTGTAGTGGCAAGAGATCCTGATATATCCATACACATCCACACACACAAATAAATAAATAAAAAGTTTAAAAAGACATAAATCCTCATGATCTTGAGTTAGACAATGATCCTTTTTTTTTTTAAATCCTGGACTTGCTTATAATAAGAGAATCTCAGGGTTCAAGAGGGCTAAACTGACAACCTGCAAGGCCTCTGAATGTTTTGCTCTGATGAGACAATAATTTCATAACTATGACACCAAAAGCATGGTGATATGAGAAAAATTGCTAAATCGGACCTCATCAAAAATAAAGCTTCTGAGCTTCAAATGACATTATCCAGAAATAAAAATCAATTCATGGGCATAAGAAAATCAATCGTCTACCTGATTAGGAACTTATATTCCAAATACATAAAGGACTCATTCAACCATAACAACAACAAAACAATCCACCTTGAAATTGGCCTATGGATTTGAAATTTTCATCTTGCTTGTCTTCCAGAGAAATCACGTGAGTGGCCAGTAAGCACATGACAAGCTGTCCACCCTTGTTCCCTGCTCATCTGCAGGAACTGGAGGGCACATGGCAGGACACAGGCCGAGCTGTGGAGAAGGGACTCGCAGCTCCTGCTGGTGGAAATGCAAAGTGGTGTGGCCACTTGGGCAAAGAGTCTGGAAGTTTCCCAATATGTTGGACAGAGAGTTTGACCTATCAATTCACAGTCTCTTCCAGTGAAAAGCGAAAGTGTACACCCACACCAAGATTTATACTCCAAATGTTCCTGGCAGGGGACTGGAGAGATGGCTTAGCGGTGAAGGCGTTTGCCTGCAAAGCCAAAGGATCCAGGTTCGACTCCCCAGGACCTATGTAAGCCAGATGCACAAGGGGGTGCATACATCTACAGTTCGTTTGCAGTGTCCATTCTCTCTCTCCCTCCCTACCTATTTCTGTACCTCTCTCTATCTCTCAAATTAATAAATAGAAATAAAATTTTTTTAAAATGTTCCTGACAGCATTATTCCTAACAGCCAAAGCTGGAAATAACCAACATAGCCATCAATTGATGACTGGACATGAAAAGCGGTGGAGTATTATCTGGTGGTAAAAGAAGCGAAGAATCAATAAACATTACAACACAGTGAGCCTTGAACACACGGTAGTAAAGGAAGAAAACCAGACACAACAGATCACAAAGTACATGGTTTTGTTTATCGCAGAATCCAGAACGGGAAAGTCTATAAAGACAGAAAGTATATTACTGATGGGATTTCCAGCGGGTGGCTGCAAAACTCTGTAAATATACTAAAACCCATTGAATGGGATATTTTAAATTGGCGGATTTAGGGCTGGGGAGATAGCTCAGTCAATAAAGTGCTTGTTTTGCAACCATGTTTAAAACCCATGTTTGTTTTTTATCTAAAAAATAAATAACAGTATGGTGACATGTGCTTGTAAGCCCAGAGCTGGGGAAGCAGACAGGTAGGTCCTTGGGGCTCACTGGGCAGCTAGTCTAACCTACTTGGTGAATCCCAAGCTGGTGAGAGAAACTGTCTCAAAACAGACAGCCTAAGGAACAATTCCTGAGATTGCCCTCCGGCCTCTGCACACATGCGCACACATGCATACACACACACACACACACACACACACACACACACACGAGGTGAATTTTATCACATATGAATTGTATCCCAATAAAGCTACTAGGGGAATAAAAGGACCACGGAGGCCTGCACACACACTATGTGGCCTCAGGGAATTAACATCAGCCAGCCCACGGTGGCTGACATCTCCTCCTCAGCCACCTCAGGTCCCTCACAAAAGTGCGACCAGAAGGATTCTGCCACAGAAAACATACACACAGTCAGAACCTTTACCCTAAAATCATAATTTACCAAGAGAATCCTAAAAGAAAATAAACAAAAATTAAGGAAAATAAAACTTTGAGGGCTGGAGAGATGGGTCAGCGGTTTAAGGCGCTTGCTTGCAAAGCCTGATGGCCCAGGTTTGATTCCCCAATACCCATGTAAAGCCAGATGCACAAAATGCTGCATGGGTCTGGAGTTCATTTGCAGAGACAAGAGGCCCTGGTATGTCCATACTCATTCTTTCTCTGTCTCTCTCTCTCTCATAAATAATAAATAAATAAATTAATTAATTAATTAGATTTTTTTAAAGAAGAAAACAAAACGTTGAAACCTGTTGCTTGGTTTCCCAAGCAACAGTGCCCCATATATAAACAGTCCAGCTTGAGAGAGGACAGAGAAAGAGCCTGAGATTCTTTCAGAACACACTCTGAAATGTGGGTGCAGCCACATTTATTTGACCTGAGATATAATAGAATGGAAGAAATATCCATTTTCTTGTGGCTTTTCTCCCCCTCAGTTTACTACATTTTTCACTCCTGAGTTCTCCCGAGCTAATGTAATACAATCTTGAAAATTTACGCCATAATGTGATTGAGAGGGGCTGTCAAGAGCCCAGGCGGTAAATTGGCAGCCATGCTAATCGATAACCTACTTTCAAATGAAAAGAGTCGGGGGGCCCAATCCCTCCTCTCCACCCAGGCTGCCAAGCAACAGAGCAGCCGCCTTCTGGGGTGAGCACTAATTGCTGCTCTCACAAAGCCAGGGGCAATCTTATCCAGGTGATCCATTAGCTGGAAACTACTACAAAAGGAGCAAGAAGGGAGGAGAAAATCAGGGTAAAGAGGTTAAACAGCACAGAAGTGATTTAAAGGGAAAAGGGGGTGGCTTAAATTTGTATGTGAAAGAGATAAAGAGAAGAAATTTTCATGCAAAGCAACGGGTGAGGGCTCTGGCAGATTGCCTGCAGAACCACACTCCTTGCAGCTCTCGGACCTTATGTCCCATAGAGTCTGTCACAGACTGGGCGGGGGGCAGGGGGAGTCAGAGGTGAGCCATCTTCCCCCACCCCACCAGCCCTCTGGAGAGAATGAGAGGCCTGTGTGGACCAGTTCCGTCACTGTGTGAGTGTGTATGTGTGTGTGTGTGTGTAGGTTTGGTTTCTTGTTTCCTCTTGTCATTTCCATGGTGACCACAGACCATGAGCACACACCTACCACGGGCAGAAAAATTAGCACAGCTCTCTGGACCGCATGAGCAGATGGGAACAGTTTAAGAAGTGGCTACAAATACCCTCTAAAAGCAGCGGGGCACGTTTAGCAAAGGTCACAGTTTGGGAAGTAAGGACCAGCAATGACAGCCACCAGACACGGGACACGGACTCCAGCTAAGTATCGAAACGGAGGTCACCTCGCTTAGTCTTGTCAGCAGCCCAGAAAGAAGTTGCCTTTTCCCATTTTACAGAGGTGGAAATCGAAGCAAGAGCAGATCTGAGGAAACTTTCACCCACATTATGATGCTGGAATATGAACCCTGATTCCCTGGACTCCAAAGCCAAATTGAAGGTTCACCCCAAGGAGACAAAGACAGCTAAGTTTCTCCAACACGGTGTTATAGTTTGGTTCTTTCTCCCCACCCCCACCCCCCACCCCACCCCCACCCCACCCCCCGCTCTAGCCCAGGCTGACCTGGAATTCACTATGTAGTCTCAGGGTGGCCTCGAACTCACAGCGATCCTCCTACCTCTGCCTCCCCAGTGCTGGGATTAAAGGTGTGCGCCACCACACTCGGCTATAGTTTGGCTCTCAAATGGTTCCCAAAGGCACATGTGTTCAAGTCTTGGTTCCTGACCTGAGATACTGGGAAGTGATGGAAGCTTTAGGAGGTGGGGCCTACTGCGAGACGTGAGGTCGCTGAGAGCCTGGCCAAGACTTTTCTTCTCTCTTTACCTCTAAGCCACCATGAGGAGGACAGCTTTGCCTCACCTGGCACTTCTACCATGACGCGCCAACCCCATCACAGTGCCAAAAGCAATGGCGCCAGCTAACCATAGCCTGAAATCGGGAGTCCTTATTCAACAAGGTTCTCTTGGGAGCAGAACCAACAGAGTGAATATACATTACAAGGGGATGCGTAAGATTGGCTTGCATGACACAGGCCAGGCAGACCAACAACAGCTGTGTGCAGGCTGGAGAGGCTGAAAACAGGGTAGCTGCTCAGTCCTTAAGGCTGGATGCCTCAGCAGTCCCCTTTCGGCTCTGAAGGCCTGAGGGATTTCTGCAGAACGGCTGGTCTTCCGTCCATGAGGTTTGCTGCGCTCAGGTACTCAACACTAAGTAAGAGGACAGCCACGCGGAAAGGATAGCTCTTTTCTTGGAACCTCTTAGACCCAGGCTGCCTTCCTCCCTCCGCCTGTCCTTCCTGGAAACACACTCACACACCTGCCCCAGAGCTGGGTCCCTTAGTAGATTCCTGACCCATCGCATGGACAGCAGAGGTTAGCCATCACAGAACCCAAACGAACGTTTCCTCCTTCTCAGTTGATTTTCTCCCCTCCTTTGTCACAGTGATGAAATGCCAACAAGCACCTTTCAAAATGCGGGGGGCGGAGATCTGACGCCCCCCAAAATATTTCCAAGGAAAATAAAAGTTCCCGTGAAACCCAGTGTTTAGGAAGCAAAATGCTCCCATTAGAGGACTGGAATAGCCCTTGGCCTGCCTTCAACTGAGGTCTTGCTCCCTTCTAATGCTTGCAGCTGCCAGAGAGCCCTGCTGGAGACTGACTCCCCAGCAGGATGCCCTCCACGCCCTGGGCCAGCAGCCCCCCCCAACTCCACAAGGCCCCATGTCACCTGTCAGCTCTCTGCCCCTGCCCCTGCCACCCCGGCCCACACATGCTGCTTCCAGGTGCTCCCCGGCTCGCTGCCCCGATCCCCGCAGCTGCTGGCCGTGGGTGCCCCCTTGTCCTCCACCATTAGGCAAAACACCTGCTTGTCCTCCGACACTGGCAGGAAGGGTCAAGCCCCTTCTTGTGCCCCCAGTTCCACCTACCCACACTTGCACTGCACCCTTCGTCACACAGACTGGGACCTTTTGTTTCCACACTTGCATTTCGCCTCAA
Source organism: Dipus sagitta (assembly GCA_036346955.1). Lineage (NCBI taxonomy): Eukaryota > Metazoa > Chordata > Mammalia > Rodentia > Dipodidae > Dipus > Dipus sagitta. Next base: position 328,844,200 of record CM070770.1, read on the forward strand.
ATCCGTAGCATGCAACACGGGGAGTTGAACACATATGAGGAGCTTACCCATGAATGCATGGACAGATGACTCCGGTCTTTCTCTTGAGAGAAAGCACTCTCCAGAACCTTCCAATTCTACTTTATTTTGAAGTGTCTAAGAGCAGGGAGGGGGCTGGGGAGTGGTGTCCTGGAAACCGACGGTGTTTCTAGACGCAGGCTGTGACCGTGCTCAGTGTCACACACCCGCACACCCGCAAAGGGTCAAGGCTTAAGCTGCCGGACTTTTCTGCTGTGTGTATTTTACACAACTTTAAAAAAGAAAAAGGAAAGCACTTGGGGCCTGGGGAGCTGGCTCAGACAGTAAAGTGCTTGCCTTGCAAGCATGGAGGACCTAAGTTCGGATCCCTGGCATCTTAGTAAAAATGCATGGCATGTCTGTAATCCCAGAGCTGGGGAAGTGGAGACGGAGACGGAGGATGTCTGGAGCTCACTGGCCAGCCAGCCCAGCCCAGTTGGTGAGCTCCAAGCCAGTGAAAATGAGATCCTGTCTCAAAAAGAAGTGAGTGCTATTTCTGAGGATGACACCCCAGGTCGCCCTCTGGCCTCTGCAAGCACACAAACATTCACAGGTACTCACACACAAACACATGGGTGCACACACCACACACATACACATGGAAGGAAAAGGAAAAACAAAATAGCACAAAGACCTCCAAGAGAAATAAACAGTGACCTTGCTTGTGGAAAAGACTAAGAGAAAAGTTCATCAGCTCAACCACAGCCTTGGATGCACTCTTACTTGAAGACACGGTCCCAAACCCGGGAGGGGCGCTCACTCCAGTGTCACTCAGGACTCTGCTTGTCCGTGAAAATTCTGCCCTCCATGCACAGTGCGTGGCACACCAGAGGGGCTCTGAACATTTCCAGAACGTGTCTATAGTTCCCGGAATCAAGAGCTCCTGGCTTTGTAACATACAGGTCTCCTTTTCTTTGTTTTCATTGCTTTAAAGTTAACAAAATATTTTTTTATTGTAGTGCTTCTAGTGCTGAAGAGGAGGAAAAATACAGAGCTCCTCCCAAGAGGAGGCAGGAGCAGGGCTCCCAGAAATGGGAAAACCCCTATTATTATTATTATTATTATTATTATTATTATTATTGGTTTTTGGTTTTTCGAGGTAGGGTCTCACTTTAGCCCAGGCTGACCTGGAATTCACTATGTAGTCTCAGCATGGCCTCGAACTCACGGCGATCCTCCTACCTCTGCCTCCCGAGTGCTGGGATTAAAGGCATGCGCCACCACGCCCAGCTTCAATATTGTTTTGTTTTGTTTTGTTTTGTTTTTTGAGACAGGAACTTGTAGGCCTTGAATCCCCCTGCCTCAGCCTCCCAAATGCTGGGATCACAGTCGTGCACCACCCTGTGCAGCTTACAGATCTTTTTCTCAGAACAAAGCAGGACCAGCGTGCCCTGTGTGATGCCAACCTGCAGCTGGCCCTGCCCGGGAGTATCCCAGCCTCGCTGCGGGGAGAACTCCCTGCACAAGCCCAGCTGAGCCTCAGCCATCGGGCTGCTCTGGCCTAGGGAAAGCCAGTGCCCCTCGACCCTTGGCCAGCTTGCCGTGCAATCCCTTCGCCTCCATCTGAACTACAAGCTTCAATCCCCCTGCGCCAAGCCTTTCATTTTCTCAACTAAAAACATAGGACCTGGGGCCATTAAAGCTGGTGATGGGAAAAATCAGGACTCTCAAAGGCTCAGGAGAGCATTTTTCTCCTGTTCTCATCAAAAGGGTCATTTTGCTAATCAGAAACAGGCCCAAACTGCCAGAGCCATGATACATCACCAGGAAGCGTGCACCCCCAGACTAATAAAATCGAAACCTAAAGGCAATGAATTCTGCCCTTTGATTTCCTATGTAGTAAGGCGAATGACGGCTCCATTCAGGCAGAGTCAAGGTCACTGGGAACTCTCCGTGTCCGCTGAGACTGGCTCCATGGGCTAGCTCCGCTGAGCCATTTAATCAGTAGGCACCCTGTGCAACTGTCATGTGACAACTCACCCACAGCCTGGCTTCTTCCTGAACTTGGCACTTACCATCCGTGCTCACAAAAAGACTTCTAACCAGGGTTACCTGGCGACAATCTTTCATTAAAAGATGAGTATTGCCGGGTGTGGTGGCGCACGCCTTTCATCCCAGCACTTGGGAGGCAGAGGTAGGAGGATCGCCGTGAGTTCGAGGCCAGCCTGAGACTACATAGTGAGTTCCAGGTCAGTCTGAGCTAGAGTGAAACCCTACCTCGAAAAAATGAAAAAACAAAAACAAAAGATGAGTATTATTCTAGAAGGAATTAAGACAGAATAGTTGCCTTTTTTTTTTTTTTGCTATTCAAGGTAGGGTCTCACTCTAGCTCAGGCTGCCCTGGAATTCACTATGTAGTCTCAGGGTAGCCTCAAACTCACAGCGATCCTCCTACTTCTGCCTCCCAAGTGCTGGGATTAAAGGCGTGCGCCACCACGCCCGGCTAGAGTAGTTCCTTTTAAAAACAAGAGCAGTGACCCCTCGGTGTGACTTTCTGTGAAGAGGTGACTGCACGTACCTGAGAAGGCAACCACGCGACTCTGCAAACCTCCCACTCACCAAAATGTCAGGGATCAAATGTTTCAGATGGTAAACGTTTCATAGCAGGTTACATTCAGAAATAAACATAAGCTACAAAGGTTCCAGAAAGAACTACCTGAAAGTCAAAGGCCCAACCTCCCACCAATCCAGCCTGTCAGTCACATTCCCGCTGCAGCTCAAGCCACAGGTCACCGGAGCAGCTGGTCCCCCATCATCCTGGAAGCCTTGGTCTCCTCGTCTGCCTAGGAAGGGCTGAGGCAGGTTCCCGTGCCCATCTGACGACTTGGAGGAAGTGCTAACAGATATCACAGCTCTGGAGACCTTCAGAGCCTTCCAGCCCTTCAACTCCAGGCTCACTGTCAAGGGCACAATGCCCACTGGCCTCCAAGATACAAAAGGTTGGGGGCGATCTGGGCTAGAGAGATAGTTCAGTGGTTAAGGCGCTTGCCTTCAAAGCCTAATGACCCAGGTTTGATTCCCCAAGACCCATGTAAAGCCAGATGCACAACGTGGCAAATGCGTCTGGAGTTTGTTTGCAGTGGCTACAGGCCCTGGCATGCCCATTCTCTCTCTCTCTCTCTAATAAATATATAATTTTTTTAAATAATAATAATAATAATCATAAAGAAAGAAGTCCTATGATGAACCTCATGGATACGGATGGTACCAGACACATCTTTTCTGCAGTCCCCTTCTGTGGAATATGACATTCTACTTCCTGGTAAATCCTGATATACTCTGCAAAGACGTGATGTTATTCCTCCCCTAAACAAGCATGCTTTGCAAAAGGACACCACCATCTCACAGAGAAACGACACTGCCGTGAACTGTCTCGGAATGAAAATGTTGCCACCTTTAAATAAACGATTCTTCTACGCCTATGGCTCTACTGACTCCAGACAGAAAGAGGAAACAACTGGAAGTGGAATGAACAAGAGCCTTCTCAGGAAACGGTAATGTGATAAAAGACATATCAGAACCCGGATTACAGCCTCAGGTTATTTTTTATTCTATTTTTATAATTTCATCCATGTATAAAATATATTTTGATCATATTCAGTCCCACCACCCTCTTATCCCACACTCCCACTAAACCCCTTCTTCCCAGCTAGTCCCCTTCCTACTTTTTTAAAAAATATATATATTATTTATTTGAGGGCTGGAGAGATGGTTTAGCAGTTAAGCACTTGCCTGTGAAACCTAAGGATCCCCCCACCCCCATTCAAAGCTCGATTCCCCAGGACCCACGTTAGTCAGATGCACAAGGGGGCGCATGCGTCTGGAGTTCGTTTGCAGTGGCTGGAGGCCCTGGGGCGCCCATTCTCTCTCTCTGTGTGCCTCTTTCTCGCAAACAAACTCCAGACACATGCTAGGAAAGAGCTTGTGCCATGGAGCCACATACTGTAGTTGCTTTATTTTCAACTCTTAAGTTGACAGACTCCCAAGGGATCTTGACCCCCTGACTGGCATCTTTGGGGAGACACCTACTCCAAGAAAATCAACGGGCAGCCCTGACTCCTGTTTCCTTTCCCTGTTCCACATATCCACGTCACCGGATTACCCAAACTACCCAACAGCACCATGTTCGCTGCTCAAGAGAACCCCAACGGCCCCCCTCCCCAAAGTAAACAAGGCTGAATACCAGACTCTGAGACCCAGAAAGGAAGCTAGTTGTAACCTTCTAAGAGCCTGGTCTGCTCTGACCCACACTCACTGCGGGTGGAGCTTTAAGTACACAGCAAAGATTTCACCTTTCCGAAGGCAAACAATGACACTATGCAATGCAGACGTAAGTCCATATTGCGTCTGCAAAGACTATGCATGTAGATGTTAGCTCCGTTCTCTGCTGCGATGCCCTGGAAGGTGGGGGCTGGCTGGCGTGCAACTGTAATGCAATTTGGAGGCCTTCATGTCTGGAACCCAACGCTGACTTTGGGCCACCTCAGCAGCATCTGAGAGCAACTCCTATCATCTCATGGCCTCTGAGTCAGCTTTTTTTTTTTTTTTTTTTTTTTTTTTTTTTTTGAGGTAGGGTCTTGCTTTAGCTCAGGCTGACCTGAAATTTACCACATAGTCTCAGGGTGGCCTTGAACTCACGGGGATCCTCCTACCTCTGCCTCCTGAGTGCTGGGATTAAAGGTGTGCACCTGACTTTGTTCCAGCTTTTAAAAAAAAATTATTTATTTAAGAGAACGAGAGAGAGTGAGGAAGAGGCAGACAGACACAGAGAGAATGGGCACACCAGAGCTTCCAGCCACTGTAAATGAACCCCAGATGCATGCACCACCTTGTGCAACTGGCTTATGTGGGTCCTGGGGAATCAATCTTTGGTCCTTGGCTTTGCAAACAAGCACCTTAATTGCTAAGCCATCTCTCCAGCCCTGTTCCAGCTTTTTACCCTGGTGGCAAGTCTCAACCAGAAAAGGCAGCAAGGAATGGGAACTGGTCCCCCAGAGACACTCCCACTCAGCCACAGTCCTTGAGAATGGTTTAAAGGAGTCTACTGGAGCCTCGGGTGTATTGCACGATGGGAAATTCCCTATCTTTAAGGTGGCGCGAAGCTTTGAGTTGGAAATGTCCCCCATAGGTTCGTGTGGTGAATGCTTGCTTCCCAGTCTGTGGCGCTACTTGAACTTTGTGGAGCCCTTAAGAGGCAGAGCCTGGCTGGTGGAAGAAGGGTGCTAGGGGTGAGCCTGTGAAAGCTTAGCCACACCCCTGGCTCTGCATTAGCTCTCTCCCTGATCTGCCACCACGTGGGTCCTCTCGGCCACATGCTGGTATCTCCATAAACTCCACCATGCCATCCTCACCATGATGGGCAGAAACTGTGAGCCGGAACAAACCTTTCCTCCCTTACGTTGCTTCTGACAGACACCCGGGTCCTGGTGCTGCAGAACTGATGCACCTAGGAAGTGTCAGACCTCAGGAAAACGTGGGCGTTTCAACAACCCATGAAACCTTGCAAGCTCAGAAAACAGCTAGCAAGTGTCAAGTCAAGAGGAAGGGTGGGACCTGGCCCACGGGTGGTGCTGCCCAAGTCCAGAGCCACGACCAGTGACTTACACAGAAGACAGACTATGAACAGTTGTTGGCAGCTGATGTTTCCAGGGCCCTTTGCTCATTCTCTTCCTTCCGCCTATTAACTAACATTAACAAAGAGAAGCCCTAAGCTGAAGAGATGGCTTAATGGTTAAGGCCCCTGCCTACAAAGCTAAATGACCCAGGTTCCATCCCCCAGGACCCACATAAGCCAGATGCACAAGGTGGCACATGCATCTGGAGTTCGTCTGCAATGGCTGAATGCCCTGACGTGCCCATCCTTTCCCTCCCTTCCTCTCTCTGCCTCCTTCTTTCTCTCTCAAATAAATAAAAATAAAATATTGTTTAAAAAGAGGACTGGAGAGGTGGCTTAGTGGCTAAGGTGCTGGCCTGCAAAGCCAAAGGGCCTCAGTTCAACTCCCTAAGACCCACATAAGCCAGATGCACAAGGTGGCCCATGCATCTGGAGTTCATTTGCAGAGGCTGAAGTCCCTAGCTTGTCCATTCTCTCTCTCTCTCTCTCTCTCTCTCTCTCCCAAGTAAATAAACTAAAAGACATATTTTAAAAAATAATTAAAAAAGAAAAAAAAAGAGAACCCCCCCCCATATCCTGCCATTCCTTAAAAGTGTGTTAGGAGGGCTAGAGAGGTGGCTTAGTGGCTAAAGCACTCGTCTACAAAGCCTAAGGACCCATGTTCAACTCTCCAGATCCCATATTAGCCAGACGCACAAAGGTGAGGCAAGCATAAGGTCACACATGCTCACTTGGTAGTGCAAGTGTCTTGTGTTCAATTTCAGTGGCTGAGGCCCTGGCATGTCAAGTGTCTCTCTCTCTCCCTAAAAAAAAAATAAATAAATAAATTAAGTGTGTTAGGAGAAAGAAGGGCGAAAGTAGCCACCATCCAATGGGGAAGAAGCCAGATGTATAAATGCAAGGTGGTATTAACTTGTCAGAACTTTGAAAGGGTCCATTTGATCAAACGCCAGAGAAAAAGTCATATGCACAAAATGTGTTGGCAAATTTAGAAAAGTCACACTGCCATTGAACATACTTCGCTGTCAAGGACCCAAGAGTTTAATAAATCATTCTGTGGAGTTTACAGCAAAATGTGCAATGTAATTACAGCACTGTATTAGTAACTCTTATGTAAGGAGCCATTTAACGTGCTGCTCTCACAAAGATTTATTTGCCAGCTTAATGTGTTTACTCAGTAGTGAGGACTGCCCACGGAAAACTCTTCACACTGTTGTAACCACAAAGGAAACAGTCCCTCAGCACTGAGCCCCATAGAACCGAGGGGTGGGCCATGGCCATGGCCAGGGTAATTGCAGACGAAGGAGCTGGACCTTCCTCCCAGAAGGTCAATGGAAACTTAAAGAAGAAAGGTAAGCAAACCTACAACTCTCTACAGGTGCTGCCCTGGTTCCAAGTCTACAGAGTCCCCTTGGGGAGGACTATCATGAAGCTAACAGAGAGTTGTCAATGGAAGGGCAAAAAGGACCATGAAGCAGGAAATGTAAGGCTCACCAGGCCCCACTTCCTATCTCCCGCAGGATCCCGGTCTTGACATCTAACCTTGCCAAGTCTCTCATCTATAAGGTGGGGAAGTGTTCACTCACAAGGTGGTCATGAGAATACTGGTCATAATGTACTCAGGTATCTGCAGGTAGATCAATAAGTGTTGCCATGATTACCTTTCATGAGCCATTACTTCATGACCAGGCAGACCACAGGGGCATCTCTTCCCTTAGAAGACTTCTTTGTGAGCCAATTCACAGTGTGCCAGAGGAATGTGATTTGACATAAAACATCATATAACACGAGATGGACCTTTTAGCGATTTTTCAGCCCACAGCTCAATAGTATCCAGGCTCTTTTCATCTTCTTGAATTCTTGGCTACCTCCATTCTACTCTGGCCTATGAATCTGATGACCTCAGTGTCTCATTTAAGTGAAATCATTAGGATGTGCCCTTTGGTGACTGGCTTGCTTTATTTAGCATACTGTCCTTAATCTCCATGCGTGGGCAGCATGTGACAAGGTGCTCTTCCTTTTAAGACTAAATAATATCCTATCGTGTGGATACACCGCATTGCATTTAGTCTTTCACTGTCAATAAACACTTGAGTGACTTCTCGCTTTTGGTTTCTGTGAATAAGATCACCACGGACATGATTTGTACTGTTCTAGCTTTGTGTCTTTTTTTTATTTTGTTTGTTTATTTGCATGTTGGGGGGTGGGAAAGGGGCGCACCCGGGCCTCTAGCCACTGCAAACGAACTTTGGCTTTATGTGGGTACTGGGGAATCAAACCCTGGTTGTTAGGCATGGCAGGCAAGCGCCTTAACCACTGAGCAATCTCTCCAGCCCATGATGTGTTATTATATAGTATCTTTCTTTTTTTAGATAGATTGCAAGAGAATTGGTGCACCAGGGCCTCGGCCACTGTAGTCGAATGCCAGACGCTTGCGCCACCTAGTGAGCATGTGCAACTTTGCACGTGCCTCACCTTTTGTGCATCTGGAGTACATAGGATCTGGAGAGTAGAATGTGGGTCCTTAGGCTTTGCAGGCAAGTGCCTTAGGTGCTAAGCCATCTCTCCAGCCCTAGTGACACGTTTTACTAAAACTAATGTATGTTTATAACCTCAGCACTTGGGAGATAAAACCAGGAAGACTGAAAAGTTTAAGGCCAGTCTGAGCTACATATAGCAAGATCCTATCTCAAAAAATAGAAACAATGGATGTATAAATCTTACAATGTCTTTAAACTTCTTATGAAGGCAGAGTGTAGGCCATGCTCTTTAGACATTTTGTGCCAGTCAATACTGAATTTCTTAGAGTTCCCATAGACCCTCAAGACAGTTTCTAGTCTCTAGTCAGTCATGAGATTCCTCACTGACTCTTAAACATATTTTTAGTCTCAACGCTACTGTTACCATGTCCTGAGACACCATCCCCTCACACTGTACGCCCTGCTGTGACATCTAAGTGTTAATTCAAATTAATAGATTATGGTCATTTCTGACATGGATAAGAGTAGTGGGGGAAAAAAAAAGTTTGAGAAGTCCAGGATCCTACTAACTGAAAACATAACAGATGCTCCTACACAGAGTCATGAACACGGCTGCCTTTCTTTTCTGAAGAAGGAGCCCAGCCAGTAATGTCTGTAAGCAAATCCTCCCGCCTGTCGGCACCGAAAGACTCCAAGCCACCTGCAGCACTTCCCCTCCGGCCTCCAGACTCCAAGGCGGTCTGAAGCTTTCAGCAGGCGGCAGGTCCCCTTGCTATTCCAGACTCTCCCCCATCCGAACATGACTGTGTGTCATGTCACCAGCTCACCATATAATGAAGTCAGTGCAGAACAGATGACCAGGTGAAAAGGGAAATGACAGCAACTATGAGCCTGGTCTATGGGACACAAGGGGCGCATGTCTGGGGAAGTGACCTGCTTTCTGCAGTGGGCTGGACGGTCATGTTCCCCCAGAAGTCATATTCTGGAAACCGAACCCCAAGGCAACAGCACGTGGCGTCTTAGTAAGTGATTAGGTCATGAAGGTGAGCCTCTCACAGGTGGACTTTGTGCCCTTATAAAGGCACCCTTCCACCAGAGAGCCCACCGGGAAAAAGACAACCTATAAACCAGAGAGCAGCTGTCACCAAACAAGGCTCTGCCCACGCCAGGTTTCATGTGTCCTGAGAACTATGAGAAATGAATGTCCCTGCTGGCTGTAAGTCGCCCGGCTCATGTTGCACCCCAAATGGCTGAGACACTTGCCTCCCCCCCCCCCATCTAATCCTGATGAGCTATGACAAGTTTGCTCCTTGGAATACCTGGGAGCCATTGTACAAGCCTCTACTGTGCATTCCCACATTCCTTTACCCTGCAAGGGGTCAAATGGCAATGAGGGCTGATGAGTGTTGAGACAGGCCAAGGACCCCCAAACTGATCACCCCAAAAATGCCTGGGCCAGATTCTGTCGTAATGAAGGCGTGACTCTTGCTCCTGGGGACTGTGCTGGAGACCAGAAGGCCATCATGTTAGCAGGCCAGTACCACGACCAGGAGCATCACTTCCCATCTCCCATGCGTGGCCCCCGCGGCCCGCGCTCTCACAGCAGCGCCCCCCACCCAGCCACAGCTTCATTGCCCACCAGTGAACAGGAGTTGTTTGTTAGTGTCTTTGTTTGGTGTTTGCCTTTTCTTCCTCAGAAATCCTTGAGCAGCTGGGCATGGTGGCACACGCCTTTAATCCTGGCACTCGGGAGGCGGAGGTAGGAGGATTGCCATGAGTTCAAGGCTACCCTGAGACTACATAGTGAATTCCAGGTCAGCCTGAGCTACAGTAAGACACTACTTCGGTAAAAAAAAAAAAAAAAATCCTTGAGTATTCTAAAAGAAATCACTGCCTGCTGGGTACATAGTCCTTCAAATACAACATGAGATGGACAGACCACTAATGATACTCATGGGTACAGGGGTCAGGAAGGAGAGCCACTGGGGCAAAACAACAGCAGAAACAAAGTTATGACAACCACCAAGGACACTCAGGAGCCCCAGACTCCCAGGTCCAAAGGTTCTCCAGGAGGCCCCACAAGCATCAAGCTGCTGCCTGACACAGACTCACTGAAAACCGTGAGCACCCGATAAAAAGGTAAATTAGCCCAAACGCCACCACAAAAAAAAAAAAAAAAAAAAAAAGCCCACAGCCCAGTAACTTCCTTCCCCCAGTGGGTGTCTCGCACAGGAAGCAGAGGGCTCAATCAGGCATATTAAAGCCATGCCTTTGTACTGAGTTTACCACATGGCTACAGAAAATGCTCGTAAAGCCATCACAAGCCAACTCGCAGCTGCCACCCGCTTCCTCCGCTCACTCCGTTCTCAGCCTGCACCGACAGTTAGCCATCCTCTGCTCAATGCCCTTTTAATTGCACAGTCCACTTTATTAGCCGCCTTGACCTCTAATAAAACCTTTGGCCTAACAACGTCTGCAACCTGAGACAGGATGTCCACCAAGTCGCCAACTTGTAGGCTCCAGGGCTCTGGAACGTGCGCGCGCATGCGCGCACACAACACAGCTTGTTAAAAAGCCCCCTTGGAAATCTGAGACCTCACTGCAATTAATAAATTTAGAGGCAGAAAACAAGGGGAGAAATGCAAGGCAGAATGTCTAAGGACAAAATCAACGTAGCCTATGTGGAAGGTTTATTGTGCACAGGTTTGGCTCCCAAATTCTCTGTAGCTGCTCTATGAACGTGTGTGCAGAGAATGTCGGGGAGACGAGCAATGACACGTGGTGTTCGTGTAGATCCTGCTGCTCTGTCTTCTGTGCCTGATCTCAACTCCACTGGCTCCAAAGTCTCAATGCACTCCGGGCTAGTAAAAGCCAAATGAAGCTTTTAATATCTGTACTCCCTGAACTGTGTTTAGATGAAAACACAGAGTGTTATATTTGAAATGAGAGTTCTGGAAACATCCCCCAGGAAACAGGTAGTTTAAAGAAGTGTCCTGGGCTGGTGATAAAGGAGGAGGAGAAAATCCACAATAAACTGAAGGGACCCTGTCGACCTAACAGGCAGCCAGCTGCCCTACCCTTTCCCCAGATTGCAGCGACAAACACTTCGGGAGCCTCCACCAAGGCCGCAGGCATGTGATATGTAAATATTGGTCTAAACAATAATGGAATATCTAGACATTCGAAAACGCAAATAAAAGAAGGAAAAATCAAAGTGGGGAAAAGTGCTGGGTAAAAAGTTTTGAAGAGAAGCTCTGCTTTTTATTAGCGAACACAATGTTTGGCGTCTTGGCTTTTTTTTTTCCTGGATTGCAGGAAGGAAAGGAGAGAGGGAGGAGGGAAGGAAGGAGGGAGGGGAGAGAGAGGGAGGGAAGATGAAGTAGGGAAGGAGGAAGGCAAGAAGAAAAGGAGACTGGAGAGATAGCTTAGTAGTTAAGGCACTTGCCTGCAAAGTCTAAGGGCCCAGGTTCAATTCCCTAGGACCCATGTGAGCCAGGCACACAAGGTAGTACATGCATCTGGAGTTTGTTTGCAGTGGCTGGAGGCCCTGGTGCAACCCTTCTCTCTATAAGCCTCTTCCTCTCTCTCTCTAATAAATAAGTAAAATATCTACTTTTAAAAAAGAAAGAAAGAATGATGGAAGGAAAAGAAGGAGGAGGGAGGAAAGAAAGAAAGGAAGGAAAGAAGGGAGGAAGAGAGAGAAAGAGTCATGGAGACATGAGTAGAAGGCGCCAGTTGGGTAAAAGGAAGAAGAGTAGGGGGAGTGGGAAGGCAAAAAGTACGGGCAATGGGGGTGAATACAACACACACATGTATAAAAATGTCATAATGATGAAACTTATTATTATGTATAATTAACACATGCTAATAAAAAATCATTAAAAAGCCTTCCCAATTTCTTTCTAAATCCTAATCAACATGACAAATGTTTTAATATAAAATGTAAACTATAAGCAATCCTTTCCAACTCCTAAAATCATGCTCTTCTTCAAACTCTTTACCAAATTGATCTCTTAAAATCCACTGTCCAAATGAGCCAACGGGTGCAATAGTGGCACGTCTGTCATGGTGGAAACCAACTGCCCTCCAATTGGACTGGAGGCCCGCTCCATGATGGGGAATACATCCCTGATACTGAAAACTTAAAACAGGGGTAGTCATGAGCCCTAAGGGAAGGGAAGGAAAAAGGAAAGGAAAGGAAAGGAAAGGAAAGGAAAGGAAAGGAAAGGAAAGGAAAGGAAAGGAAAGGAAAGGAAAGGAAAGGAAAGGAAAGGAAGAAGGAAGGAGGGAAGGAGCACGTGCTAGTTGAATTTCCCAAGGTACAATGCTAATTATGCTGGAGACTAGAATGCACCTCTGTCCCCGGAGCTCAGGACAGAGCTTTCTCACCTAAGAGTCGGGATTGAAGCCAACTTCTGATACTTATGCCAACCAATTCTTTGTTGTTGTTGTTGTTGTTTGTTTCTCTCTCCCTCTCTCATATCCTTCCTTCCTTCCTCTCCTCCTCTTTACCTTACTTACTCCATCCCTTCCCATCTGCCCTCATCTGCCCCCTAACCCCAGGCAAGCACAAGAACGCTCCACTTCCAGCCATGGGATAGAACACGGGCAAGACCAGAGACCTCCTCTGCAGAAAGACACCACTGGACAGTGCGCTATTTCTCTTAAACAAGGGTGATTGGTGTTGTTTGCCTGAATTTGACTGTTTGTTTATTTCACATAACCTTCTGGTTAAAGTGCCCAAGTCCTGGTCATTTGCTCTTCTCATCAGTTAGAACATTCGACTGTCATCAAGGCATGAGGCTACCAGGGTATCAGGTAGAGAGGTGCTGATTAGACCTCTAACAAAAGCAACCAGGATAAATAAGTGACAGCGCTCCTCAGGAAGGCATAGCTGCTCAACACAGCTAATTAAAAGACAGAATTACACTGCAAAGAAAACTCAAACAGTTTTAGATCCTATGCTATCTTCAAAAAAAATCCTCAATTAAGCAATTATAAATTCTAGACATCACTCAGATGAGATACCAGAATCATTAAAATCTACACTTGTCACCCCCAGGATGGAAAAGCAGATTTCAACTTGTTATTGGCATTCCATGCTTTCAAACAACAACAACAACAAAAAATTAAAGGGTATGGGGAAATGGCTTAGTAGTTAAGGCATTTGCCTGTAAAGCCTAAGGACCCCAGTTCAATTCCCCAGAACCCACATAACACCAGATGCACAAGGGGGCGCATGCGTCTGGAGTTCGTTTGCAGCGGCTGGAGGCCCTGATATGCCCATTCTCTTTCTCTCTGCCTCTTCCCCCCGCCTCTCAATTAAACAAATAAAAAAAAATAGTAAAAAAAATAACAAAGATAGAACTTTTGTGTGTAAGAACTTATCAAAGATTTAAGAAACATGCTGTGTGGAGAACTAAAATGTCTTCCCAGAACTTTTTGTGGTCAGCACCAGCATTAAATCAGTAAGGGGAGAGGGGGAGGATGATGAATAAAAATAGCCCCTGGGCTGTAACCTAGTCCAAGACACTTAAGATTCCTCAGATAATCATTCTGCCTATGAGAAGAACTTGCCTAGCCGCCTGGGCCTTCCAATCTGCGAGCCTGTGTGGCAGCACTGAGAGCACATCTTCCTTGTATCAGTGCGCACAAGCCCCCCGCCCCTCACAGCCGCATGCGCAGAACATGCTGCCAGGTCGGGGAAGGGGTTCCTCTCCCTCCAGACGTCTTCACCGCATCTGGCTGGAATCGATGGGACAGAAACAGCAAAGCAAAACTGCGAAGGAAAACTGAGGAAGATGAACCTGGGTTGGAAGGCAGAGGAGCCTGAATTCCCGGTGACACTCAGGACTGCCCTTGGCACGCAGTCACCGGGGAAATCTGCTCTCCTTCAACCCCTAGGGCCCCAAATGCCAATGCCAGGGTTGCAGTCCTCCCTGCGGGGGGCACTGAGTGGGGCGCTCTTAGGGAAGGGATTGCTATCTGTGGCAAAGACTCCCAATCCATATTCGTGGCAACTCAGCTAAAAGGAGCAGCCATGCACACGCTCTGAGTGCTCTCGGATGTTCTGTGAAGCTACCTGCGGATGAGTGAGTGAGCAGGAGACGCTTTGTTGACTTGGAGAGGAAGAAACGGGAAATGGAAGAGCTCAATGGCTCCATTTCCTCTGACTTTCTCTCTTTTATTCATTTTGATGTCAGACTACTTCTTGGAATAATAACACAAAATGATGGTTCACAATTTCACTCAATCCTCACAAGCACCCTGGTGGGCCCCTATCACACTATACCATTGGACAGGTGAGAACAACCAAGTTCAGAAGGGCCAAGTGTCTTGACCCAGGTCACAAGTAAGTGATGGAGCCTGGTTTTACACCCAGATCAATTAACCGCATACCTTCACTTTAAGGTAATAAGCACATGAGCAAATGCACCTCTCATAACCCGTCCGAGTCCTCAACAGCTCCAGTGCTGCCTCAGATGTCCTCAGCTCCCCACACAGGGCTGCACACGCTGTCATCAGCTGCCTTTCTCCAGGACGGCAGAAACTCTTCAAGTTAGGAGCCTTGGCAAGACTCTCCTAACAGCAGGGTAGCTGTTACCTTCTCATTGCTGGGACACAGCAGGATCGCAAAACACACCTGACCAGAGCAGCTTGTGGAAGGACACGGTTTATCTCGTCTTCTAGTCTTGAGGGGAAGTTTTATCATGGCAAGGAGACCGTGGCAGAGCAGAGGCTGGACACCACATCTTGTCACATCGGCTGGGAGATGGCGGCGACAGTGAGCTGGCTACACCTAGTGGGGCTGGACTGATAAATCCCAAGGTCTGTCCACAGCAACACATCAACTCCAGCAAGGCCCCACCTCCCAGAGGCGCAACCACCTTCCCAAATGGGCCACTAGCCGGGCATTAAGAACTCAAAACACATGAGACTATGGGGGACATTTCACATTCAAAGAAGTGGACACTTGAGTCCTTGCCTCTTTGATACTTCCAAGGTTCCACACCTATATCCACCCTTGCCCCTAAAACTCATGTTCTCATTGGTTCCTATGATACCATGTGCTCCTCATCCTACATTTAATATATATATCTTTGTGCACATGTGTATGTGATGTGTGCAGATGAATGTGTGTGCAGAGGCTACAGAGCAGAGAAGAATGTTGGGGTGTCCTCCTCATCACTAATCCACATAGTTCCTTGAGACAGGGACTCTTCTCAACCTGGAGCTGCAGTTCATAAGTGAGCCCCAGCAATCCTCCAGTCTCTGCCCCATTCAGGCTGTAGTTTCAGAGGGGTGTGGCCATACCCAGATCTATATTTGAGTTCTTAGGAGTTAAACTGGGTGGTCTCCAGCTCAAGTCCCTCATGCTTAAGCAACAGGCACTCTAACCACTGAGCTGTTTCCTCAGTCTACCCCACTTAAAAAATGTTTTATTTATTTGCAAGCAGAGACACAGAGAAAATAGGCAAGCCAGGACCTCTTGCCACTACAAACAAACTCCAGATTCATGTGCCACATTGTGCATATGGCTTTAAGTGGGCACTAGGGAATCGAATCTGGATTGTCAGACTTTACAAATAAGTGTCTTTAACTGCTGAGCCATCTCCTTGGCCCCACCCTACATGTTTTAACCTCCCCCTTTTCTGACCTCTCCTTCTTGATCTGTCTTATTGATCGTTCAGGCTGCTTGTCCCTTCAAACCCAATGCTTCTGCTCCATGCTCTAATGGCTACTGTCCCCACCCCACATATGTGGGAAGCTCATACCATCTATGAATTCCACCACTTGCTTCACAGTGACATCACCCTAATCAATGTCCCCATTTCTGAATACACTCTAAAGCCCCATCTGAGCCTGCACAACCACTGTGCCTCAAGCTATGGAGATCCCAACCTAGGTTTGTTAAGCATAGCAATTCTAGAAAACCAGACCATCTCTCTGCCTAATGTCTCCAGGTAATGGGTAACCTTAGTCACATGTGTCCTAGCCAGAAGTCTGGGAGAATGCTTACACTCTCTGGTGCCCCAGAGCTCAAGAGCCATAGGTCATGGATTTTCTATACGCAGTATTTATCAGGTCTAAGCTAGTACTTCACTCCTATTGTTGCCACTTTAATTCCTCCTACATGATTTCATGGGAGCCCACCATGAGGGCAACCTAATGAGACATCAGGACACTCCTTCCCCATACATCTTCTCTCCGACATTTCAGTTCCCTCAAAACATCCTCCAGTGACTGCCCACAGCCTGCAGAGAGAGAGAGAGTCCAGACTCTTGCCTTCAGGGCTCTCCATCCCTCCCTGATACCTCCACGGCCTGTCACTCACTTGCACACAAATCATGCACGAGTAACCCTCCTGTGCCTTTCCCTCTACCTGGCGTGTTTATGCTTTGCTATCTCCGTATCCTACTCACACTTCCAAAGCCATGTCCTGTACCACCCTCTCTCCTTGGCAATCCGTGCAACCCAATTCCAGCTTTTTAAAAAATATATTTTATTTATTTTTTTTTATTTGAGAGAGAGGGAAGGAGGGAGAGAGAGAGAGAAAGAGAAAATGGGCACACCAGGGCCTCTAGCCACTGCAGATAAACTCCACCTTGTGCATCTGGTTTAGGCGGGTATTGGGGAATTGAAATTGGGTTTCCTTAGGCTTTGCAGGCAAGAGCCTTAACAGCTAAGCCATCTCTCCAGCTCCAATTCCAGCTTTTAATATACTACACTGTGACTCCTGCAGTATTTATCTCTAATAATAGACTGTGATTTGACCTAAGGCAGAATTTTCATCTCTTTCATATTTTGGTTTACAATATGCCCATAATACTATAGCTGGCACATGAATGAAAATCAGAAAATGCTTAACAGCATATGAATATAATTGCAGTTACTTTCTCACTGATGGGACAAACACTTGACCAGAAGTAGCTTATGGGATGAAAGGGTTTATTTCAGGCTTACAGATTAAGGGAAAGTTCCATCAGGGCAGAAAAAGCTGGCTCACTTCCATAGATCCACAGCAGAGGGACACTACCAACAGCCAGCAAACATGAACAGCCAGAGGTCAATCCAGCGCTTTACATACCTTCGGGCTAGACTACAAGATCCACCCCCAGTGGTGCTTCCCCAGCAAGATGCTGGAAGTAGGAAGCTTAACCTTAATTAAAAATCTTTTAGGCTATGAGGAAACATTCAAACTTCTGCAAATAATAAATAAAATGTTATTAAACTGCATCCAGCAGAGTTTGTTATAGGAATGCAAGGATGGTTCACTATTAGGAAATAAATGATAACATTTTTCAATATTAATAGATTTAAGGAGGAAATCACACAATTATCTCCCTAAATCCTAAGCATACTTATTGGAAAAACATTCATTTCTGATTTTTTAAAACAGTAGATAGAAAAAGTGATTAATATTTGCTTAACTTTTAAAAGTATAGACCTGAGTCCAGACATCAAAATTTTATTTGTTAGGAAAGTCTCCCTATCTATCTATCTATATGTGGATAGAATATTTATATAAATACACACATACACACACACACACATATCCCACTATGTTACTACCATGTATCACTGTATGAGAAGTAATAACCAATGGAGAGAACAATTAGAGACATAAAAACAGCAAAGGAAAAGAGTAATGATATCTCTATTTGGAGATCTAAAAAACTCAAGTACCAATTTTTAAAAGACCAGTGGAAAGCTGGGCATGGTGGCACACATCTTTAATCCCAACACTCAGGAGCCAGAGGTAGGAGGATCACCTTGAGTTCAAGGCCACCTTGAGACTGCATAGTTCATTCCAGGTCAGCCTGAGCTAGAGTCAGACCCTACCTCAAAAAGCCTCCCCCCCAAAAAGATCAATGAATACAATAGTAGAGTTTGATAAGATAATATGGGAAGCTGATCAGGAAAAATATCCAGGAAACCCTTAGAAAGGAAATACATTGTTTGGGGCAAAGAACCCCAGGCCTACCCAACAGTCAGACATGCTGCAGAACATCAATATAAGGAAACAAATATCACAAAGCAGAAGATCCAGGAATAAACCCAAGTTCAATGGAAGACTTGGTTTATGATAATACTGGCTGGCAGCTTAAATTGGAGGTTGGGGGAGGATGAATATGCTAATAAAAGATTTGGGGACAACTGAATAAATGTTTAGCAAAAAGATAAAACTGGTCTATACCTTTCATCATATACCCAGTATTCCAGAGCATCAGAGACCTAACTACTGAAAAGGATACTATATAAATCTATATGCACTTGGGAGGTAGAGGCAGGGGGATCAGAAGTTCAAGGTCACCCTCTGCTACTTAAAAGAATTCAAAACCAGTAAGCTAAATGAGACCCTGTTTAAAACACACACACACACACACACAATTAATTAATTAAGGAGGGAAGTACATGAGGACTCCTGCATGGAAATGGCAGGCAGACACTTTTCTACACTGGATTCAAAAGCCAATTTTCTCAGATGGTTCTGGAGCAGGTCCAAAGGCAACAGCCAGCAGGATGGTAGATACAAACTGACCTGATATTTTGATAAATAATCCAAAAGTAATTTAGAAACACAGATGTATCCTAGTCTTTTGGCACCTCTGTGAGCATACGTGAAGATGCTGTCACCCAGATGGGTTCACGGAAGTGAGAAAGGAAACTGGGCATCCATTCACCACGATGAAGCTTTGCCAGAAAAACATCCAGGAAAGAAAAGGTGGTGTGGACATGGCAATGAGGACACTTGCTCTGCATTCCTGAAAAGAGAAACCAGCCAACAATCCTCGGAGGACAGAAGAGCAGGGAAAGCTGCTAGTCCACTGGTGGGGCCCTGCATGTCCAGCTGCAGAGCTTTCCTCGTGGGTCAGGACAGGGCTGCTCCAGAACCTTCTGCTCAGAAAGGACAGAAGGCACTTCAGAGAGTGGATACAGAACCAAGGAGGTTCCTTCTCCAACCGAAGTGGTCTTCCAGTTCCCCATTTCAAACAAACAGTTACTCAGAATCTTGACAGACTTGCATATTTCCATCATCCCACACCCCAAAGATGAAGTAAGCGAGCCCAAATAATTATAATACTCTCAAGTGGGGGGTCTCTCTTTTACTCATTCCCATAGTGACTTTGAAGGGCTTTGGAGGGAAAGGGAGCTCAGGTTTCTCGGCTTTTCATTCTTTTTGTGACTCTTATAATCACATTAAGCACCTGCAATTTATCCAAGATAAATAAATAAGGCTGGAGGGACCCAGGACCCACATAAGCCAGATGCACAAGGGGGTGTACGCGTCTGGAGTTCATTTGCAATGGCTGGAGGCTCTGGTACGCCCATTCTCTCTCTCTCTCTCTCTCTCTCTCTCATAAATAAAAACTTTTGAAGAAGAAAAACGGAAATCATTTCATCTTTATTTTTCTTTATTTAAAAGAGTTTGTTTATTTATTTATTTATTAGGGAGAGAGAGGGAAAGAGAGATAATGGGTGTGTCAGGGACTCCAGCCATTGTAAATGAACTCCAGACACATGTGCCCCCTTGTACATCTGGCTTACGTGGGTCCTGGGGAATCAAACCTGGGTCCTTGGGCTTCACAGGCAAGTCCCTTAACTGCCAAGCCATCTCTCCAAACCCATCTTTATTTTTCTACATGAGATTGTGTGTGTGCATGTGTCTGTCTGTCTGTCTGTCCATCTGTCTGTCTGTCTGTCTTAGCATGATGGTTGGCACTTATGAACAAGAACCATTAGCCACTAGCTATCACCCTCATTACTTCCATCATGTTCTCAGCTAGTGAATGGCACGGTACACACTTTGATATCAGAGAGCAACTAACTGATGAGACCTCAGTTTTAATGGACTTAATCATTCCAAACATTGACACACTATCAGTCTCACCATGTGAAAAATCACATTTCTAATGCAATAATCCTGTCTATACTAAATGTGGAAGAAATAACTGCAGGGCAGGGAGTTTTGCAAATTGAATTAAGTCACTACCAAAAACACTGACTGTGCTGGCTCCACAATTAGAAGTCTGGTGGAATGAAATGTCTTTTTCCATCGCTTGATAAACCCTGAAGAAGAGATGGCTCGTCTCGTATCTCTAATGAGAACTTTTTTTAAAATAAATTCTGAAGATGGTTCAGAAATTTTCAATGATAAATGCTGCAAGATTGTTTCACTACTGATGATATCTGTCAGCTGCACCTTTAAAAAAAATACTTCCAAAATGAAAGGGATTCTAATGACACTTTCTGAAAATAGCTAAGTGTTCTTAGAAGGAGATTTCAACTAGAATTCCCTCACAAGTAATAAATACTTAAGACGCAAAGTCTATTTTATCTATAAAGTGTTTTATAATGGTTTTGGGGGGTGACTTTTGAATAGAGTTGTTTCTCATACCCTTCTTTTGGAGCTGGCAAAATACAGAAATATGTATTTATATCTCCCCAAGTCTAGACTTCCTTGGTCTCTGGCTATTTAGAGCCCACGTTTGGTGTTTTTAACCCCTAGCACACATTCCTTTCTTTCATCTCTGTGATTCCTGGCCACCCTTCTCTGGATGTCTGGCTAATCTTGCTGATATTTCTGGGGCATAAATGCACTCAGCATATGTGGCTGAGGAAAAAAACTCAGATAGGAACACAGTTCTGGACCTTTCTTTTACATAAAAGAAGATTTTCTTTTATTGATATGGAAATGAACAGATGTCTGATAACCCTTTGTCTACCTGGAGCATTCCTGCTTACTCCAGGGATTTTCTTTGGGCTGGTGTTTCGTAAGCCTTACACAGTCAATTCAAAAGTTCTGTCACAGATATCTGAATGATCTAGGTTAGCTCAGAAAGAGAGATTCGTTCCTTGGCCTCTATTTCTGGCTTGGTGCCTTGGCCGTCTATAAAACAGGAAAGACACGCTCACCACTGGATATGAAATAGTTTTATATTTACACAGCAAAACACTGTAATGGGTAAAAGGACACTCCTTGCTTACAATCCTAACACTTTTACACAACCTCACTCTTTTGTTTTATCTGACCACTTCCACTTACCAGCACTAAAAGAGAAATGAGAGAAACCGAGTAAGCACTTTCCCATTGACTGAGGTAATAAAAGTCAATTGGAATGCTTTACAATCTGCCACTAGGCACAGATCTCTTGCCCAGGTAAGTTGCTGTTGGAGAGGACGAATTTAGAATTCAGAGTTGCCACTTCTACATTCCAGAGTATTGAAATAGCAGCCATAAACTGTGTGTGTGTGTGCTATGTATGGTGTGTATATGCATGTGTATGCAGATGTATGCCTCATTTGCACATGTGCAGCGGCCAGAGGAGAGCATCAAGTGTCCTCCTCTATCTCTCTTCCACCTTATTTCCCTGGGACAAGAGTCTCCACAGAGCCTGATTCTGCTGGTTTTTTCCTCAACTTTTTATTGACAACCTCTATACATATAGACAATATACAACAATCATAATCCTCTCTCATACCCCTCCCTTTTTCCCCCTACCAAATCCCCCTCCACTGAATCCCTTCTTCTTTTTTTTAATTTCTTATGTTCATTTTTATTATTTATTTATTTGAGAGCGACAGACAGAGAGAGGAAGAGGCAGATAGAGAGAGAGAGAGAATGGGCGCGCCAGGGCTTCCAGCCGCTGTAAAGGAACTCCAGACGCATGCGCCCCCTTGTGCATCTGGCTAACGTGGGTCCTGGGGAATCGAGCCTCGAACCAGGGTCCTTAGGCTTCACAGGCAAGTGCTTAACCACTAAGCCATCTCTCCAGCCCTCCCTTCTTCTTTTCAACTAGGCTGTCTGCTATTTTGATGTCATCTGAATCTTCTTTTTTTTCACTATTTTTTTAAAATTTTTATTTATTTATTTGAGAGAGGGAAAGAGGCACAGTGAGAGTGAGAGAGAGAATGGGCAGGCCAGGGCTTCCAGCCATTGCAAACAAACTCAGATGCATGTGTCACCTTGTGCATCTGGCTTACATGGGTATTGGGGAATCAAACTGAGGTCCTTTGATTCTGCAGGCAAGCGCCTTAACCACTAAGCCATCTCCTCAGCCCTGAGTCTTCTATTTTTTAGAGAGAGATTGAGAGAGAGTGGACATGCCAGAGCCTCCTGACACTACACATGAACTCCATCTGCTTTTTTGTGGGTACTGAGGAATCAAACCCTGGTCATCAGGCTTTGCAAGAACTTTTAACCTGAACCTACTATTTTTTTTTGAGAGAGAGACTGACTGACCAGTGAACCCCAGCAATTCTACCATTTCCACCCACCTCAGCACTAGGATTACAGGCATGTGAGCCATGCCTATGTCTTTGTTTTGTTTTTGACATGAGTGCTGAGGATTGAACTCGGGCCCTCATGCTTACACAGCAAGTGCTCTTATGCATTGACCCATCTCCCCATCTCCAACAAATTTTTTCATGACTAGATCCACTTCTATTCTCTATTCTTTCTCCAGAAAGCTCTAATTCCCTCCATAGAAAACCAACCCTATTGTCATCCTCTCTGAGCTCCATCTAAGTCCCTGCCTCAGTCAACACCATCATCATTCACTCAGTTACCCATTTACATCCAGGTCATATCACTGTCCACCATGAAGTCCTGTCCTGTGGCCGCATGACCCCTAAGAATGCCAAGGATCGAGAAGTAACTCTTGGGCCACCAAAACTGATCCTTAATCTTGAGACCAACCAGGTGCTGCAGGACCTGTCCAGTGAACCATCTCCTTTCCTTACCCAACCTGTCCCAGAGATGAACAAAAGAGAACTCAACCAGGCTTGATGCCTGAAACTGAGCAGAGTGAGGGAACCCACATGGCTGGTATTTGGGAAGTGTACTAATAAAATCAGAACCTGGAGCCAGGTGTGGTGGTGCACGCCTTTAATCCCAGCACTTGGGAGGCAGAGGTAAGAGGACTGCAGTGACGTCAAGGCCACCCTGAGATTACATAGTGAATTCCAGGTCAGCCTGGGTTAGAGCGAGACACTACCTCAAAAACAAAACAAAAAAAAAAAATCAGACCCTGAATGTGGGCAATGTTTTTAACAATATTCTAAATTCTATAAAACATAAACCTCAAGAATAGTATCTGTTGAACAAATGTCAACCCTTCCATCTTTCTCTGCAGAATGGAAGTACCTGTTACAACTTACCTTATATTAGTCTTGTGACAGTCCAATAATTTGATTTGTCTTTTTTTCATTAGTGAATTAACGAGAAAATTAAAAATAGACAGGAACCTTGCAACTTTAGAGCTGACCAGCCAGTCCATTTGTACCAACTGGTACAATGGTGGCATGTTTGTTATGAGGAAAACCAATTGCTCTCTGATTGAACTTCAGGCCTGATCCAGGGGTACTGAAAACCTAATCAAAAGTCTATGATTGAGTAGGTTATAAGCCCTAGGTTGGCAGGGGCTGGGAAGGGAGCTACTGCTGTCTGGTTAAATGCATATATTATACATACCAAACTGGCCTCCAAATACTTATGCATATGCCTATATTTTAACGCTACTCTCACTTTTGGTTTAAGAAGCTTCTCTTCTCAGATAGCAGTGACCTCTGAGATGACTCAAAACTCACCCAAAGTGCTAAGAAGTGACAGAGGAGTGTTCAGCACTAAGTGAGAAATCTCTGTCACACTCTCCAAGGCTTAGGAGCCATTGCAAAAGAAGTGATGGAAAGAATGTATGCCAAAGGAAGGGGAGGAGTGCTTACAACATTGTATTCCAGACACAAAGTGGCCATGGTATTCATAACCTCACAGTGGCTAACACTACCTACATAAGATGTGCATAACAGGAGGAGGGAAAATGACATCAAAATGGAAGGCAGACTAATTGAAAAGAAAAAGGGAGTCAATGGAGGGGGATTTGGGAGAGGAAAAAGGGTGAGTGGAGGGAGGGGATTATGATCATGGCATATTGTCTATGTTTATGGAAACTGTCAATAAAATGCTTTAAAAAAGTAGCCAGAAAAACTGACTTACTAGCATCACAAAATAAGTTAGTGGCTTTGAAAAAAAAAAAGCAGAACTGAAACCAAATCCATCCTGAAGTAACAGTTCATCTGTGTACTACCAGCCTTTGATTTTTAAATGCTTATGTAGGAGACTTGTAATGCCACCTAGGAGAATTTAATACTCTATTTGAGAAAATATTCCCCAAATGCAGTTAAGCATCTTAAGTGAATTACAAAGATGATTTTTGCTAATTATCCCTCAAAAACACGTCTTTATCTTCCAGACTCATACTCTCCACAGGGAATTACAATGTTAGAGTTACAATGACATCTCTTGTTCTATTGAAAGTTAACTCCTTCAGTGCCTGAGGGCTGTCGAGGTCCACAGGTTGCTCATAAACCCAGTACTGAGAAGTGCCTTGTCTCCAACATACAAGGACCACCATGCATGGCGCCCCAGAGAATATAGCACTTGTTTAATTAAAACACAGCAAACATTAAAGGTGTAACGGAGGGTGTACCTAAATAGAGGACATATGTCTTAGCACAGACATACCTAAAGTGATCATTTTCAAAGACAGGTATATGATTGGCAGTTGAAACTGAGGTACCATATCTGGTTTGCTAACAATGAGCTAACTAACTTCCAAAGCTTCCTTGTTCCTGGCTGAATCCTGCACACTCCCTCATCCTCATACCTGATGTCATGCTTCGCTGAGTCTCTTCGCATATAAACTCAGGCAATGGTGGTTCTGTGATATTCACATGTGCACGTAAGGTGGTTCCCCAGTGACTGTTCCCCTGACTGACAGCTCTCCTCTAGATGACCCTGGATCAGTCAAGCACTGAGGCGTGGCACAGCCAATGCTGCTTCCGGCACCATCACCTCGGTCTGACAGCACAATCAGTTTCCCAACGTCACATTTATTTCATCACATAAAGTACATCAGCGCATCTATTGGGCTGCCCTCTATAGCACTGTGAAACGAATTTTCCAGGTGGCCTGAAGAAAAACAAAGACCCAGTTCATCACATGACCCCATAAATCCTGATAGGTGCATTCAAGATTCAACAATTGTTTCTCCGGGTAGATGTTCCTTCCCCTCTTCCCTTTTTCAGGAAGAAACTGTTTATTTACTTTTGCACAAGAGTATCGCTCAAAGAAAAAAAAACCACAAAGAACCTATGAGAATGGGTCCATATGAATATTCTAAAAATAATTTGGTAAGCTACCACTTATTTAGGATTGCCAAATAGCAGACGTTCTCATATAAGAACCAAAGTCCCTCAAATCCTTATCAGGCAGTCTGGTCCCCTCATGGAATCTCACAGTGGTACTCCTTTCTTCAGAGCGCTCAACACAATGGTGAATAATCTATGAAGTGAGCATTTGTGGTCAGTGTCTGCTGCCTCCGTTAGAATATAAGCTCTATGTGGACAAGGTCTGTCCGGGTATGTATTTAATACTGTGTCTGTCTGACACGGTACTTTGAACTGGGAAGGAAATCAATGAATATTGATGAATGAACAAAAGTGCAAATAAATCTGTGAGTGAAGATAGGCGGTAGATCGGAAGGCCTAGCTCACAAGGGTGAGAAAAGCTTTCAGATTCCGTGAGATTTATTCTTGGGGTGTCCTGGCAGATTTATTATGGATCTGCAAACATGACAAACTGACAATAACCCAGAGTTAATTATTCTTGAGATAAATTCTGGATTCATAAAACCAATTCTCCCGGTAGCAATTTTTTTCCATTTTAAATTTTACAACAGTCTGTGAGTATCTATTTAATTGAACCATTGTATATAAAAGCATCAATGTGTGTGTTTAGATAAGCAGATGAGGCAACCAGATGCAGTTATTTCTAAACTCCACTGCTCGAAATCACAATATTTCATTTCAAAAGTCACAGAAATAAAAACCAGAAAATGCCATTGAACAACGTGTCAGAAATCTCCACAGCAATCCGGTTTCCTTGATATTTCTCTCTAACCACTGATAAAAACTCTTTGAAGGGTCAGAGTAAATATTATCATTTGATAGTTCTTGGACCCAGCAGTGCAAATACAATTGCATTGTGTTTCACTCTGGAGGCTCCGGGGCCGGTCACACCACGCAGACAGGGTTGCTATGCAGGAACCCCGTGTGCTTATTTATAAGCTCAGGAAGGAGCCGGCCAGGACATGGCCTCAGCTCCTAGAGCGAGCCATCTCTTACCCTCCTCGCATAGACATACGGAATATTAAGGAGCAAAGGCTGGCTTTCCAGTACGTGATCCTGAGAAGGTAGGGACTACAAATCAGCAACAGCAAGGGGGCACTCCCAAACGTCAGCTTGCCGTTGCTGCCCCCTTTGGCACGCTGATGGAGGATGGCAGGGGGGGGGGGGCGGAGGGAAAGCTAATGCGCAGCCTGCAATCCGAGTGGTGGGACAGCAGCCCCTGTGGCCAGGAGGCCTGGCTCCATCACACACTCACAAGCCAGCTCTGAGCTGGGGACCTTGTGCAAGGTGGCCCGCGCTCATGTCTCCCCGGCACCCCCCCCCGCCCCCCAGGGTGGGGAGCAGCTCCCGCGCGCCGCCAGGGTGCTGCTCCCAGGCCCGGGGTGAGCCCGCAGCGCCGCCGCTCACCTTGCCCGGGAAGGGCCCCGGCAGGAGCAGCTTGAGAGCCTGCCTCTTCAGCTCCACCAGGCGGGCGTTGCAGTTCTCACACCAGACGCCGCGGTCCGAGCCGGGGGAGGAGCCGCCGCCGCTGCCGGAGCCCGGGGATCCCGTGCCGAAGCCGGGAGAACCTCCCAGGGAGCCCGGCGAACTGGTGCCGATGCCGGGAGAGGCGGGCCCCGGGGAGCCCGTGAAGGAGCTCGGCGACGACGTGCCCGAGCCCGGGGATGGGGTCCCGGAGGAGCCGAGAGCGGAACCCGCGCCCTCGGGGGTGGGCCGGCTCCCCGCGCGCGACTCCTCGTACGCCTTTCGGTACCAGCTCTCGGGCGAGAAGGGCGCCGCGGGCTTGGTGGGCGAGCAGACTTCGTTCACCTGCGGGGGAGACACGGCGGTGTCAGGGGGCCGGGCTGGGGGCGCCGAACCGCCCGCTCCAAGCCCGGCAGCCAAACTCCCCCCACCCCCATCATCTCCTGAATGGTCCTTGTGTCGCCCCCAGCCTCACACCCCCCCCCCGGTGACCCCGCGCCCATGGACTCCAGCGATCCGGAGAAGGGCTGGGGGGGGGGTCAGCCGATTCCGCAGGGACACCCCGCGTTTTTGAATGTGGTACCCACCCCACCAATCGCCCAGGTACAAGATCACGGCCAAGACTCTACCCCAGAGGAACTGCGACTTGTACATGGTTATCCGTTCGGGGGTACAGTCCTCTGGGTCCTGCAAGCATATGAAAGGGTCTCGGGGTTCCACTGGGATATGAGGATCCGAGGAAAGGGAGAGAATTCCTGGGAAACCCTCCCCCTTCGGTTTAACTCTGCCTACGAGTCCAGGAATACTGCAAAAGTTAAGGGTGCGGAGGAAGGCAGGGACCGGAGGACTGAAGAAATTCCGGGAGCAATGCGAGCTGCAGACCCGCCTCTGAGCACGCACAGCCCGGCCCGCCCGCCGCACGGGCGCCCGCGCCGCCCCGAGCACCCCGCCGCCAGCCTCGCCGGGGTCGCTTGTCCCCGGGAACCGGAGGACTGCGGCCGAGATGGGTCTGGGAACGCACCTCGGCGTGGTGCCCGCCACAACTTACCCCGTATTTCTTGCCCCTGGTGGAGACCGCCAGCCTCTCTTTATTCCCGGCTACAGAATTCATGGTGGCTTTTCCAGAGGAGAGGGTCTATAGGTTCCAACAACGTTACATCCAAAAATTTCTGCCGACCCCGACGAGTCCTCCTGTAGTAAGGGCTGGTCCACGAGTCAAGATCTCTTAATTGGGGTTTGGGAAGAATAAAGGCAGATGGACCCCAGAAGTGATAGCACCAATTTGCAGAAAGGGTTGGAGTGATGGCTTATTCTCCTTAGATAACGCTTCCCCTCCACATCCTCTTCTGCCTCCTCCAGTCACACGTCCCCACCACCACCTTTTTTTTTTTTTCTTTCCCACGGTCACATCCAAATCCCTGGCATTTTCCTCGGCCAGGTCCGTCCGTCCGTCCTGCACGAGGGACGGGAGCTGCACAACGAGGGCGCACGGCGGCAGCGGCAGGCTAGAAGGTTGGTGGGATGTTGGGGGGGGAGTGAGGGGAGCCCCGGCCTCTCCAGGCGGCAGTGGGAACTTAACGTCCTCACCGAGAGCTCGCTCACTGAGTTCAAAGAAATTCTCCCAAAATATAAAGATCCAGACTCGGGGAGGAGCCTCGGCGTGTCGCCGAGCCAATATGCGCCGGCCCGTTCCTCCTGACAGTTGCGCGCGGGCAGCGAGCAGGGGCGGCAGCGCGCGGCCCGAGAGCCGTCCGCGGTCAGGGCGCGCGTGTGCGCCCGGGCGCAGCGCGGAACCTCGGGAAGCGCGGCCGCAGCGCCTCGCAGCCCGCCTCCGCCACCGCCGCCGCCGCCGCCGCCTGGCCGCCGCCGTGCCGGCCGGGATCCATTTTATGGTGCGGAGCTCCTGCCTGACATAGCGAGGCCGAGGCGGGGCTGGGCGGGAGGGTGGGGAGGTGGGGTCGTAAATCTCGCTCCCGGCGGGGAAGTTGCTGGCGAGGGGCCCGAGGTCCGGGGCTCTTAATGCAACACCGCTGCGCGAGGCTGGAGCGCGGGCGAGCGTGGCTGGACGGAAACGCCGGGCTCCCCACCCCGCCCCCCCCTCTCCGCCCCCAAGTTCTTTCTCTTCCTGGCGAGGCTGGCAGGTCTGCCTTTTGAAACGCTGTGTAAAGCGGATTGAGTCACAAACAAGTCCGCAGACAAGCCGGGTCCTTCCCCACCCCACCCTTTGTTCTCCCAGACCTGCCCGGCTAAACCTTTTCTGGAATTGTCCTAACCACCACCACCACCCCAAGATCGGCCCGGGGAGGCCTCCCTCTCGGACCCCCAGCCTGAGGATCTGGAGCCTCCGTCCCCCTGTCCACCCTCAGGTCGAAAGCCGTGTGTGTGTGTGTGTGTGTGTGTGTGTGTGTGTGATGGGTAACCCTCCCGAGACTGGCACAGGTGAGCCCCAGGGCCCGGCGGGCAGCTGCGGGGCAGGGGAAACTGACGGCTCGGCCGGGCATGCACCGGCCCCGGCGGACCGCGCTGGTCTGGAGAGGGGGTGTGGCACGATCCGGCCTTAGCCTCTCCTCGCCGGGCGTCGGTCCCCGTCGCCCCCTTCCGCGCTGCCCTTCCCGCGCCCGGAGCCTGTGGGGTCCCCAGAGCACTCAGCTGTCGCCTCGTGTGTCATCCCCGCCCCCCACCCCATTGCAGCGCCCCGGAGCGCAGGAAGCCAGCTTTCGCCAGGCTCCACACGTGGCTGCTCCTGGGTGTCATTTTTCATTTCCCGGGAGGACATTTCTGCTGGTGAGCCGGCAGGTCTATTTTGTTGTGACCTTTAATTAACACCCCCACGAAACGCCTCCTGGAGGACCAGCCCCGCACGGAGGTCACGTGTGGTGTAATGGCATCTCTGCACCCGAGGGGGGGGCGGGAGCCGGCCTGGGGCTAGGCGAGGGCGCAAAGGACATTTCAGGCTTTCTTGTCGCTGTCTTACTTCTGAGATATGGATGAGGCGGGGGAGGGGGAGGAGACCCCATTGGGGTACTGGAACCCTGGGGCAACGCCCCCCCCCATGCTGCCTTCCCCGGGAACCGTCCAGCTGCCTCTCCTGTCGCAGTCCCCTTCCTACCCGCGCCCCCTGCAGCCCTGCCTTGCATTGGGAATATTTCACAGCCACCAAAGCGAGGTAAGAAGGTCAAAATGAAGATGTCGAGAATAGTGTGGAAGTTTCCATTACATTCCTACTTCCAATTTAAAAGCGATCATATCAGCAGAGGACCTTAGGGGGACAGGTACGCCTCCAGGCAGCTCACGCCTGCTCCAGCCGCATCTGTATTCAGCCTAGGTGCGGCGGAAAATCTCGTCGCCATTAGCTACGCTCGGCTTATCAGCGGGAAAGCAGCATGTGGCCAGGTGAAATGGACGAGCCCGTGAAGCTCTGCGTGGGAAAGGTGGGGTGTGCTAGGAGGGCGGGGTGGGGGGGGGCGCAGCGGAGAGCTGCGTGATCCACCCTAGAGACTGATGAGCCCAGAGTTGATCTGATGTGCATCCCAAAGTATCTGGGGCCCCAAGGCGTGTTTGATGGGCTCGGAGCGCCCTCTGTTGACGAAAGTTTATAAATTCAAGAGCGTTTTTGTTGAGGCCTTCAAAACATTGATGTAAAAAAATGTTAATGATGTAAAAAAAGTGAAATGCATAAAATGTAAGCGTACGCTTCTATAGAATGATATGAATGTATGTATAATCTTGGGTAATCCACTATAACCGTTAAGATGTAAATCCCCCTCCACAAATTCGTCCCTTGCCTTTTCTCAGGCAGTCCCCACACCTCGTTAGTAATCACTGTTCTCTTCCTGTCACCATAGATTAGTTTTACCTGATCTTGAAATTTTTTGTTAACAGAACCCATACTTTTTATGTTTTATTTATTTATTATTTGAGAGAGAGAGAGAGAATGGGCGCGCCAGGGCCTCCAGCCACTGCAAATGAACTCCATACGCATGTGTCACCTTGTGCATCTGGCTTTACAGGGGTACTGGAGAATCAAACTTGGCCCCTAGAGTTCGCAGGCAAGCGCCTTCACCGCTAAGTCATCTCTCCAGCCCCCCCCCCCCATATATCTTTTGTGTTTGGCTTAACATGGTTTGGGGTTTGGAGTTATTGCTTGTATGAGTCTGTTACCTATTTGTGCTGTTTCTTGTTTCTCCATATTGCTTGTCTTTTATCTATCTATCTATCTATCTATCTATCTATTTGAAAGCAGAGAGAGATAAAGAGAGACAGAGAAAGAATGGGCATGCCAGTTCCTCCAGCCATTAAAGACTCCAGATGCGCCCAGCATGGTGGCGCACACCTTTAATCTCTGCACTTGGGAAGCAGAGGTAGGAGGATCACTGTGAGTTCAAAGCCACCCTGAGACTACATAGTGAATTCCACGTCAGCCTGGACTAGAGTGAAACCCTACTTTGAAAAACCAAAAAACTCTAGATGCATACACCACTTTGTCCATATGGCTTTATGTGGGTACTGGGGAATCGAACCTGGGTTATTAGGCTTTCTAGTCATAAAGCCAGATGCACAAAATGGCACATGCATCTGAAATTTGTTTGCAGTGGCAGGAGGCCCTGGTGTGCCCATTGTCATTCATCCCTCCTTTCTCTATGTCAAATAAATGAATAAATAAATAAAATATTTTTGTTGAAATTTACACTTGCAAAAACCTAACTTCATTTTATCTGTCCTCTGGGTTCATCTCTTAATGTCTTTTATATCTACATGCATTATAAAAGCCATGATACAATCAAAGAATTTGTTTTAAACAAGTTGTTATATTTCCATAAAACTAGAAAAAAATTTTGAGGTAGGGTCTCACTCTAGCCCAGGCTGCCCTGGAATTCACTCTGTAGTCTCAGGGTGGCCTTGAACTCACGGTGATCCTCCTACCTCTGCCTCCCGAGTGCTGGGATTAAAGGTATGTGCCACCACACCCAGCGAAAAGTATGTTTTTTAATCTACCCAGACTCCTTTTTTTCCCTTTATAGCTAAATTTCCAATCCAGTTGTTTCCCTTCAGCCTGAAGAACTTCCTTTATCATGTTTTGTAGTCAGGGTCTCCTGGCAGTAAGTTGTCTCATATTCTGATCTTAAAATGAATTTGCTCCACTTGTCTGTGTGAGGACAAGTTTAACGGGGTGTGGAATTGTGGTGGGACAGGTCTTTTCTTTCAGCCCTTTGAGAATGCCATCTCCTGCCTTCTGGCCTGCCTTGGTTCTGGCTAGCGGTGAACAGTCATTGTCCCAGACACTCCCCTGGGTGCTGTAGTCTCTTCTCTCTGAAGATTTCCTTTTTATCTCCGGCTTTCAGAAGTGTGACTATGATGTTGCTGGTTGCGGTTCTCTGGTTTCATCCTGCTTTGGGTTTGCCGAGTTTCTAGAATCTGTAAATTGACTTGTAAGTTAATCACCAAGTGTGAAGTCTTTTCAGTCACTGTGTACTCAGATCATTTTGCTATCCCATTCTGTACCTCTCTTTTCCTCCCAGGACTCCAATTGTTTTAATTGACAATTTTTGTACCTGTACATAATGTCTTTTGGTCATAATCCCCTCCCATTACCTTCTTTGGTCCCCCTCATTGCCCTTCCACTGCACCCCTTCTTCTTTCCTATTAGTCTCTCTTCTATTTTGCTATCTTTTTTTAACCTCCTTCATCATCTGTGATGACATATGAGCTCAATACTATGCAAGTAGCAACAGCCAGTCAGGTCATGAATGACCCTTTCTTATCTAGAAGACAGCATTCCAAAGCACTCCTCGCCATTCTGGGACACTGACATTCACATTCTTTCTGGCATCTCTTCCACGATGTTCCCTGAGCCTTGTGTGTATGTTGGGGGGGGGGGCGGTGCAGGCTGATATAGATGTCTCATTCAATGCTGAGCACTCAACAATCACGTATTCTCAGCACTTTAATGAGTTTGAATCTCCCCACTAGTCACTGCCATCTGTAAAAGAAGCTTCTCTGAACAAAAGTGAGAGCAGCACTAATCTATGAGCGTAAACGTAATTACTGAGAATGCAATTTGATGGACACAACACTTCCATCTAAATGAACAGTAGTAGCTTCCCTCTTAGGGCCTGTGACCTTCCAAGCCATAGGCTTTTTACTAGGTTGTAAGTGGCTTTTAACTATGTTTTTAGGGCCAGGCATGAGTTCCTTCTCCATGAAGTGCACCTCAACTCCAATCAGAGAGCAGCTGGTTACACCCGTAATACTCATGCCACTATTGCACCAGTGGTCACGTGTTGCTGGGCTGGTCAGTTGTGTAGCTCCCAGGGTCCACTTCTGTCAAGGACTGTTGATGAGGGCTGGAGAGATGGTTTAGTGGTTAAGGTGCTTGCTTGCAAAGCCAAAGGACTGAGGTTCAACTCCCCAGGACCCACATAAGCCAGATGCACAAGGTGGAGCATGCATCTGGCCCTAGTGTGCTCTTCTCTCTCTCTCTCTCACACACACACACACATCTCTGTGTGTGCCTCTTTCCTTCTCTCCCTCAAATAACTAAAAATTAGATTAAATAACTAAAAATTAATTAAAATTTAAATTTAAAAGAAAAAGAACTGTTGATGACTTTTCCCCCCAGCTGCCTGCAAAGCGCTTTGTCACACACTGACAGCCAGCAGGTAGGAGGCTTCTAGCTGTTCCAGCTTTATTTCTCCATGTCTTCCAATGAAAGCATGTGGTTAGGACTCCAATTATGTATGTTATTATGCTCCTTGATGGTGACCCATAAATTACGGGTTCATTATTGTAGTTTTTATCCCTCTGTTCTATGGATAGGATAGTTCCTATTGTTCTCTTACTAAGTTCACCAGCCCAGCTCTTGCTTCTGCTATTACTCTCCCTGGTTGAATTTTCATTTCAGATATGTATATATATAATCCATTTCCTTTAAATTCTTTAACATAGATTAATTACATTTCATCTCTTGTTTTGTTAGAGTGCTGGCATTTACTTTATATATAAATTTATATATATATAATATCTAAATAAAATATATTATATATAATATATATATATATATATATATATAAATATATATATAATGTATCTCTCAGACCAGGTGTGGTTTAATCCTAGCACTTGGGAGGCAGAGGTAGGAGGATCACTGTGAGTTCAAAGCTAGCCTGGAACTACAGACTGAGTGCCAGGTCAGCCTGGGGTAGAATGAGACCTTACCTTGAAAGAAATGGAAGAAAAAAAATTGATCAGAAGAATAAAATTATCTCATATTCTTGGGACTCATTCTCTATACCTAAGGTGTAGAGCCCTACAGGTGTGCCAAGCACCTTGAACTCAGGACTCAAACTGCTAGCTTGGCTCCCTTGCAACAGGTAGCAGGTGAAACCTGGGCTCGACTGTTTCGCCATCTGCATGTCCCTTTTCCTAGCCTTCTTGCGGCTCTTCCACACACTGAAGAGTTCAAGAATGCCAGTCCGTGACTGGAGGGAAACAATGCGGATTTCGCAGCTGCTTTCCTGTGGCTGTCTCTCCTCTAGGATTTTCCTCCTCCATTTCCAGACACTGTGAACTCTGAACTCCACCAGGTATGATGACCTCAGACCTCAGAGTGGCTTTCTTTGTAGTCTAGCCACCAGACTCAGCAGCCTGGAGAAAGACCACACAAACTTTCTCTCTGGGATTGAATCCCCAGTCCCTATTCTTTAACAGTTCAATTTTGTACGTAAGGTACTCCCTAAATTTACCATTTAGGGCTCTTGAAGTTTCCCAGGGCT
Source organism: Dipus sagitta (assembly GCA_036346955.1). NCBI lineage: Eukaryota > Metazoa > Chordata > Mammalia > Rodentia > Dipodidae > Dipus > Dipus sagitta. The sequence goes on from CM070770.1 coordinate 328,878,777, forward strand.
TTTAAAATTCCTTTCCTTTCAGTGCTGAGGGTGGAACCCTCATGCTACACAAGTATTCTACCACCAAGCCACACCCTAACCAAGGCTGTAAGAATTCATAGTTTCAAGGACTTTTGCTTTGCGTGTGTTGCCTGCACAGACTAGCTACAATTTTATTTTCCATTAGACTGAAGAATCCCAATGATATGGCATGAAACAGATGTAAATATACATGTATTTCTCATTTCTTCATTTCTAAGGATGTTAACCACACTGCTTCAAGATATAGGCTTAATAAATCCCCTCATTTTAGGAATGAAAAAGAACCATATACTGGCTGATAAAAGCCCAGAGCTCCTGTGAAGAGCAGTTCATTGGTTCCACTGGTACCCCAGGGTAAAAAAGCACTCTTTGTGTTTTATCAGCAAAAAAAACTAAGTGCAAAAAAAAAAAAATTCAAGTCCATTACCTGGATAAGAATGAACTTAACACACATTCCTTGTTGCTGAATTATTAAATGTACATAACTTCTTTGGGATGCTTCCCGGGACTTTTATATTTTCAGAGCATGCAATTTCACTTTTCCATTGTTTATATCTCAGAGATGAATAGCTCATAAATTTTATAGCCAAAATATATTATGCTTGGAAAGCCTGAAAGTATAAATCAAACATACAACACCAAAGTCAGGCTGGCAACTCCTAATTGCTACGCAGAATGCAGAATATAACAGATTCCACTTCTTTTTAATATCTTCCTTTTGAACTAATTTCCATATCAGTCCAGGCAGCAACATGCCAACGGAGCCGGCGGAGTGCGTGTGCCAGAGGCGGCTGCGTTTCTCCTTGAAAGATAATTAAAGCAGCTTACACTGTCCATGTGGCATCTTGATGAATATGCAGACAATATTTGCATATGATCTACTGGTGCTCTGAGACCATATGATCATGTGTGGGCTGCCAAGTTGATGACTTTCATTGGTGTGCCTGGTCACTACAGTAGAGGAAGAGGAGGGTGGTCTGTCATTCTGCAAGCTGAGGAAGGCTTCCCACACATGGAAAATTGTTTCAATTTTACCCTTAGAAGTTTCTTTCATGCTAAATTCCAAGTCTTTTTTTTTTTTTTTTTTTCCAGTGCTGGGCATGGAACCTAGGACTTTGCACAAGTTAAGCAAGTGCTCTACCCAAGTTATGCTCCCAAGGCCAATTCTAAGTCTTGAATTCAGCCCCAAAATGCCAGTTCAGGAAATAAAGCTATAGAGTGGCATGTGGCTAGAGTAGTCATTTCTGTTGTTGTACAAAGAACTGTCATTTAAAAGACTGGAGAGGATCAGACAGTGAAAGCTTATCCTGCAGCCTTGGGCTCCACTGCCAGATACCACAGGAAGTCACCTGCTTTGAAAAGGATCATAATGTCCTATGTGTCACTGTTTACAATTGAAAAGAAAGAAAAACTGGTTGCTACTGGTGTGGTGACAAGCTCCTGTAATCTCAGCACTCAGGAGGCTGAGACAGGAAGATCGATCTTCGTGATTTCAAGGTCAACTTGAGCTATATATCAAGACCCTATCTCAAAAAATAAAGTAGACCAGGTGTGGTGACGGACGCCATTAATTCCAGCACTTGGGAGGCAGAGGTAGGAGGATCGCCATGAGTTTGAGGCCACCCTGAGACTGCATAGTGAATTCCAGGTCAGCCTGGGCTAGAGGGAGACCCTACCTCAAAAAAAAAAAGGCTGCAGAGATGGCTTAATGGTTAAGGTACTTGCCTGCAAAGCCAAAGGACTTGGTTCAATTCCCTAAGACCCATGTAAGCCAGATGCACAAGGTAATGCATGTGTCTGGAGTTTGCAGTGGCTGGAGACCCTGGCATTCTCTCTCTCTCTCTCCTATCTCTCTCTCCTCCCTCCCTCTCTCTTTTTCTCTCCGACTCTTTCTCTCAAATAAATAAATAGTAATAAACTATGATTTTTTAAAAAGCCAGACAACAGCAGGATGTGGAAAATAAGAACCTGCACACATTTCTGGTGGGAATTAAAATAGTGCAACCATTTTGGAAAACAGTTTGACAGTATCTTTTCTTTTTTACTACTTATTTATTTATTTTGGTTTTTTAAAGGTAGGGTCTCACTCTAGTCCAGGCTGACCCAGAACTCACTCTGTAGTTTCAGACTGGCCTCAAACTCAGAGCAATCCTCCTACCTCTGCTTGTGGAGTGCTGGGATTAAAGACATATGCCATCACACCCAGCTTTCTTTCTTTTTTAATATTTTTTTAGAGAAGGAGAGAGAGAGAGAGAATTGGCGCTCCAGGGCCTCAGCGACTGCAATCAAACTCCAGACACTTGCACCACCTACTGGGCATGTGCGACCTTGCACTTGCCTCACCTTTGTGCATCTGGCTTATGTGGGATCTAAAGAGTCAAACATGGGTCCTTAGGCTTCACAGGCAAGCACCTTAACCACTAAGCAACCTCTTCAGCCCCCTTTTTTTAAAAGTGACTTTTTTGTTTTTTTTTTTAATATTTTATTTACTAATTTGAGAGAGAGAGACAAAAAAAATAAAGAGAATATGGGCACACCAAGGCTCTTGCCACTGCACCTGAACTCTGGTTGCATGCATCATTTTGAGTACCTGGCTTTACCCACATAAAGCCAAATGCACAAAGTGGCACATGTTTATGGACTTCATTTGCAGTGGCAAGAGGCCCTGGTACCCATTTGCCCTCCAACCTCTCTCCCTCTCTCTTACAAATAAATAAATAAAAATTTAAAAGGTAAAAAGCTATGCAACATTCAGCCTTTTTAGGGGAAAAATTAGAAAACAAAAAGAAGCTAAATGGGGCTGGAGAGATGGCTTAGCAGTTATGGTGTCAATCTGCAAAGCCAAAGGACTCAGATTCGATTCCCCAGGACCCACGTAAGCCAGATGCACCAAGTGGCACATGCATCTGGAGTTTGTTTGCAGCAGCTGTTTTCTTTAAAAAAAAAAAAAATTTTTTTAAATGTTGTGATCTCTGTAAAGAATTAAGAACAAAGTAGCCATGGCCAACAAAGGGGGTGGGGGAGGATGGACTATCTCCAACTCAGTCACATGAACCTTAGGAGGAGGGAGTGACAGAGGGGCCTGTGGGAATGAGAGCCAGCCAAGCTGGCCACAGGGCTGATGGACAGAGAGGCGCACACACGCAGCCAGGGCAGAGCTTCCCAGGCCATGGAGACGTGCACCTGAGGACCTGTTTGGGGGCTACAGGGACTTGCAAGAAGGAGATCCCAGGAGTTCCTCCAAGGAGAGCTTAGGATCAAGGCCTATATTTCCAAAAGTGCTAGTAACCTTGGCTGTGTCTCCTGAGGCCAGAAACCAGTACGAGCGGCCTCTGGCTCCCTTCTGAATTACCGAAACCTCCGCCATCATCGTGGCAAACACTGCCACTGTCACTTCCCCCTTCCTGTCCCTAGTCACACAGGTGCAGTCACTTCTCCATTACCCAAGGAAGTCTCTCAGTTCTAAACCTGTGTTAGAAAATCAGTGCTCCTCGGGCTGGAGCGACAGCCTAGCTGTTAAGGTGCTGGCTGGCAAAGCCAAAGGCCCAAAGTTCAATCCCCCAGGTGGCGCATGCATCTGGAGTTCATTTACAGTGGCTTCAGGCCCTGGCATGCCCATTCTCTAGATAGATGATGATAGGTAGGTAGATAGATAGATAGATAGATAATCTCTAATTAATAAAATACTTAAAGAAAATCAGTGGTCCTGATCTGCTCCCATGTGACCTATTCAACTCATAGGTTGAAATAAGTGAGTTTGAAATAAGTGTTCTGGATAGATGTGGATGGATAGAGAAAGTGATAGGTGGATGGGTGGATGGACAGATGGGTGGGACGGATGGGTGGGTGGATGGATGAGTGGGTGGAAAACAGCTTTGTGGATGGAGAGGGGAAGGCATGGACATGAAATACAATCTTGAAAAAAAGCAATAGAGTGACATGATACTGCTGAGTGTAGGAACAATGGCAATTGTCACACAGTCTCTTTTTGTTTGTTTTTTAAAGGTTTTATTTCTTTATTGTTGATTTATTAGAGAAAGAGAGAGAATGGGTGTGCCAAAGCCTTCAGCTACTGCAAGCAAACTTCAGATGCACATGCCACCTTGTGCATCTGGCTTACATGGGTACTGAGGAATCGAACCTGAGTCCTTAGGCTTAGCAGGCAAGTGCCTTAAATGATAAACCATCTCTCAACACCCCCCCCCCAGTTTCCTTTTTTTAAAAAAGGTTGTAACATAATTTAAAAAGAACTTTAATCTCTGCACTTGGGAGGCAGAGGTAGGAGGATCACTGTGAGTTCAAGGCCACCCTGAGACTACATAGTGAATTCCAGGTCAGCCTGGGCTAGAGTGAGACACTACCTCAAAACAGATAAATAAATAAATAAGGCTATATAATAGCGATCAAGCACTGATTCTTCTTAGGACTTTTTCAACATTAAAAAAAAAAGATCACAGGATTTAAATATAAAGCCTCATTTAAAAACAACAGCATAGATGACTGTCAGGGAATTCAGGAGTTATGGTTTCCACAGCAACACTATGTGGCCACCCAACTACTATTAAATAAATGAAATTAAGCATTTATATTGCCCTTGACATTCAGCCATATGCTAAGCACTCACTTTATTGGTGTATAATTTCTCACAGCCACCTGCGAGGGAGGCAACATTCTCATACCCACGTGAAGGCTGAGGAAACCTAGTCCCAGGTGAATGCGGTCCTGCTGCATGCCTGGCCAGGCACTCAAGTCTCCAGGGAGTAAGCAGGCAGCAGAGTGAAATGCCACAGGGTTACATAATACATGACAATCTGTTAAAATGCCTACTGTATGCTCCATCCTGCCGGGGAGTTCTTTTCAGAGCCCTGACTGTGAGGACTGAGTCACCGGCCACTAAAGAAGCAATGAGAAAAAAAAAAAAACGAAAAATCAAAGGCCTCGGTGTTCTGAACAGACAAGAACAAGTGAAGGGGACATGGCATGGGCAGAAATGCAGGGAGCCTCCACTGAGCTGTGTGCTGTGGCCAGGGAGGACCACTCTCTCACCAAGGCCTGGGTCCCACAGCAACCAAGCTGTGCCTGCCATCCAAATCACCGTCCATGTACTGGACACAGAAGATGACCTCACTGGAAGCCCAGGAATTTATTTCTGTGAAGCTTTCACTGTGGTGGATTTTAGCGCATCTCGTCTCTCAGGTGGACACCGACATGTGAACTAAATGCACAGCCGGTGTCCAAGCCACAGACTGTGACCTTCGCTCTAAGGCAAAGAGCCCTGAGGGCCAGCCTTGACTCTGGTCTTGCTTGTCATCTTGTTTTCTTTTACTGTTTGTTTCTTCTTTTTGAGGTGAGGTCTCATTTTGTCACCTAGGATGGCTCTGAACCCCTGGGTTCAAGCAACCCCGTCCCATCCCAGCCTCCAAGTAGCTAAGACTACGTGCATGCCTCAGGCCCCCGGCTTGACTTGTCATCTTCCCTGTGATCTGTAAGGAGCAGTAAACAGCAACAGATGAGCAGCTAAAAGGAGAGGTGTTTCCAACACTCCCCAAAGTGAAGTAAAGTGCGAAAATGCACAGTCTCACAACTCTGAGAAAACCAAAAGCACAAGACCAGCCAGAAAATAGGGCACTTCCTACATCTAGGGAGGCAGATTTAAAAAAAAAAATTGTTCATTTTTATTTATTTATTTGAGAGCGACAGAGAGAGAGAAAGAGGCAGATATATATAGAGAGAGAGAATGGGCGTGCCAGGGCTTCCAGCCACTGCAAACGAACTCTAGATGCGTGCGCTCCCTTGTGCATCTGGCTAACGTGGGTCCTGGGGAATCAAGCCTCAAACCGGGGTCCTTAGGCTTCACAGGTGAGTGCTTAACCGCTAAGCCATCTCTCCAGCCCGGGAGGCAGATTTTGAACCCCACGTCTTCATGGTAGACATTTAGAAAGTGGTTCTCCATAAAGACTAGCAAAAAATAATAGGCTCAACATTTTTGAAGCTTTTGCTGCGTTAAGGCAGGCCCACATCCTGCATGAATTTCCCTAGCTTGCCCACTTAGCCGTACCACTCTCCACCCTTGCTCTGCGGTCCCATCTTCCTGGTCTCCTAACCACGCACACGCAGTGGGCATGAGGTTGTCCACAGATCTGTTTCCATTGGTCCTCTTTTCTGCTCCACACTGATTGCTCCTTGTCAGACACCACCATGCAATGCTAAGTGCAAACTGAGAATGAATGTCAGGGTCCCAACTTTAGATGTGACACGACGTTTAATGGTTAAACGCCACGTGTACCATGTCCGTTAGGCTGTGAACTCCGTAAGCGGCCAGCTTCTTAATGTGTACATCTCTAGCACTCAGCATGACACTGGGTACTCTCACTCCACGTATAGGAAGGGAATCCATATTCTAAAACATTTTTATTGTGGTGGGGGGGGATGGGTGAGTGCAGTGCCAGGGGTGGAACCCAGAGCCTCAGGTGTGCTAGGCACAACTCTGCCACTGAGCCACACCCCTGTCCCCTCCTGTACTGGAGCTTAGTTGGAACTTAATCCTCAGCATTACATCCTCTTCTGAACATTTTATAGCCCAGTGGCATCTGTAGTCTATGAGCGTAGTAATTAAGGAACTGAGAGGGGATTGCTTAAAAGTGAAGGATGGACTTGGTGGCACCACGGCCCAGCCCCCATCCAGAACCTAGAAAAGACTCCAGTCTGGGTCTCTAGGTGGACTTGGCCATACTCCTGCTTCTCATGGACAGGAGCTCTCTCTACGTTCTCCTTTTCTCATAATCTAACAAAATCTCTTTAAACTTTTACTTTAAAAAGTGAAGAATAGCCGGGTGTGGTGGCGCACTGCCTTTAATCCCAGCACTCGGGATGCAGAGGTAGGAGGATCGCCGAGAGTTCGAGGCCACCCTGAGACTACATAGTGAATTCCAGGTCAGCCTGGGCTAGAGCAAGGGCCTACTTCGAAAAACATAAACAAAAACAAAAAAGAGTGAAAAATGGTGACTGGAGAGATGGCTTAGCCATTAAGGCACTTGCCTGAGAAGCCTAAGGTTCCATTCCCCAGGAGCCACGTAAACCAGATGCGCAAGGTGGCACATGCGTCTGGAGTTCATTGGCAGCTGCTGGAGGGCCTGGCATGCCCATTTTCTATCTGCCTCTTCTCTCTCTCTCTCTCTCTCTCTCTCTCTCTCTCTCTCTCTCTTTCTCTCAAATAAATAAACAAATGAAATAAATATTTTTAAAAACCCAATGAGGTACAGCAGGAGAATACACCTTCATTCTAACAGAGGTTTCCATCAACTTTCAGGTTCGACTAATGTCCTTCCTCAGTTGTAGTCCAGGTTTTGTTTCTGAACCCAAGACCTTGAACATGCAAGGCAATTACTCTACCACATTTACACCCCCTGCCCCTCAGATTTTTATATGTGCCCATTGACCCATTCATTCTTTTTTTTAAACTATAAATTTTGTCTAATAGCTTTAAGAACTTCTGCCTCTAGAGAATATCATTTATGTCAAAACAAGAGTCATATCATGGGTAGAAAAGTGTCTCAAAAATATATGCCCAAGTCCCAGCCACCTGCTACAGGCAATTTGAGCTGATATAACAAATACCACAGACCGGGTGGCTTGCACAGCACACCTTTATTTCTCTCAGTTCTGGAAGCTGGAAGTCTGTGATCAGGGTGGCAGCTTGGTGGTGCCCTGGGGAGGGATGCCAACAGTTGACCGTTTGCTGTTTCCTGTGCACTCCTGAGGCTGGAAGCCAGGAAGCTACTATCTGGTCTCGTCTTATGAGGACACTAAACCCCATCATGAGGGCTCCATCCGCTTGGCCTAATTACTTCCCAAAGGCTTCACCTCCAAATATTGTCACAGTGTGATTAGGATGTTCATTGCACCTCTACACCTGTGAATGTGACCTTATTTTCGTCAGTGGTGAACCCACTGGGGAGTTGTTCAGGTTCCAGTAAATTACCCCACCCAGGTACTGCTCACTCACGCAAACCCTAACTCAACTCAGTGGGGTCATGCCAAAAAAAAAAAGACACCAAGGTAGGAGTTGGGAAGAAAGGGTCCCGTGGAAAGGATGGGGACAGGAAAAGGTAATGAAAGGTGAATGTGATCAAAATATATTATATACATCTCTAAAACTTTCAAAAAGGGAAAACATATATATTTATTGAGGTAAGGTCTCTCTCCAGTCCAGGCTAACCTGGAATTCACTATGTAGTCTCAGGCTGGCCTCGAACTCACAATGACCGTCCTACCTTTGCCTCCCAGTTGCTGGGATTAAAGGTGTGTGCCATCACGCCTGGGTTTAAAAACAAAACAACAACAACAATAAACTATAATTCTTAGGGCTGGAAAGATGGCTCAGCAGTTAAAGTGCTTGCCTGCAAAACATAATGACCTGAGTTTGATTTCCCCGTACTCATGTAAAGCCAGATGCACAAAAGGAGTGCATGCATCTGGAGTTTGTTTGCAGCAACTAGAGGCCCTGGTGTGCCCATTCTCTTTCTCTCTCTCTCTCTGTGTGTGTGTGTGTGTGTGTGTGTGGCTGTCTCTCTCTCTACCTGCAAATAAATATATAAAAATATCTTTTAAAAACATAATTTTTATCTGTGTGTGGTGCCACACGCCTTTAATCCCAGCACTCGGGAGGCAGAGGTAAGAGGATCACCATGAGTACAAGGCCATCCTGAGACTACATAGAGAATTCTAAGTCAGCCTGAATTACAGTGAGACCCTACCTCAACAAAAAAAGTGGGTGGGGGAGGCTGGAGAGATGGCTTAGTGGTCAAGCACTTGCCTGTGAATCCTAAGGATCCCAGTTTGAGGCCTGATTCCCCAGGCCCCACGTTAGCCAGATGCACAAGGGAGCGCACACGTCTGGAGTTCATTTGCAGTGGCTGGAGGCCCTGGCACGCCCATTCTTTCTCTCTCTCTCTCTCCCTCTTTCTCTGTCAAATAAATAAAAATAAAATATGAAAAATAAATACATCCCTTTCTTTCATAAACTGTCTGGTTTGGAGGTTTATCTCAGTGGTATGGAATGGACTGTGGTGGTGTTCAATAAATGTCAGTTTATTAAAAGAATAAACTCTTTACGTGAGCTTCTCCTTTCATTCCAACACTCACTGTGGGCATTGGCCTCTAATGCTATTTATTCCATTCTACCAATGAGGGAATTAAGGCTCAGGGGAGTTAAATAACTTGCCTCCGTTCACACTGCTGGTCACAGAAGTCAGAGCTGGAATTTGAGCGCAGGGTAACAAAAGCCATCAGGAGCCACTTGGCCTATGATTACATTTTCTGTCGTACACGAGCTTTTCTATTTTCTAGAGTTGATAGTTTCCTTTTTTCCCACTCAGTATTACAATTTTCTCTGCATTTGGCTTACATTTCCTTCCAAGCACTGCAGTAGATATGATACGCATTATCAGTGGTCTTTTAAAATTGTTTGTTTCTGTCAGACTGTCTAACAATTCCATTTTCCTCATACCCTCCTTCTTCCTCCTGCTCCAACCAAGCCTGGTTACATTCTGCTAAGCCTTTCTCCTGAAGGCGTTGCTTCTCTGCTCTCTGATTTAACACAATTTTCTCCCTCCCAATGCTTCCTTTTTTAAAAAATTTAAGATTTTTTTGTTTGTTTTTGTTTTTGTTTTTACAAGATAGGGTCTCCCTGTAACCCAGAAAAACCTGGAATTCACTATAAGGTCTCAGGCTGTCCTCAAACTCACAAAAATTCTCCTACTTTTGCCTCCTGAGTGCTAGAATTAAAGGTGTGTGCCACAACCACACATAGCTCTAATTTAAATATTTTCTTTCTTCCTTTCTTTCTTTCTTTCTTTCTTTCTTTCTTTCTTTCTCCTTCCTTCCTTCGTTCGTTCTTTCTTCTGTCAAATAAATAAATAAAGAAAGAAAGAAAGAAAGAAAGAAAGAAGGGAGGGAGGGAGGGAGGAAGGAAGGAAGGAAGGAAGGAAGGAAGGAAGGAAGGAGAAAGAAAGAAAGAAGGAAAGAAGGAAAGAAAGAAAGAAAGAAAGAAAGAAAGAAACCGGGTGAGGTGGCACACACCTTTAATCCCAGCACTTGGGAGACAGAGGTAGGAGGATCACCATGAGTTCGAGGCCATCCTAAAACTACACAGTAAATTCCAAGTCAACCTGGGCTAGAGTGAAACCCTACCTCAAAAAAACAAAAAAAGGAAAGAAAAAGAAAAGAGGCAAACAGAGAGAGAGTAAATGGGTATAGCAGGGCCCCCTACCTCTGCAAATGAACTCCAGATGCCTGCATCAGACACATGCACCACATTGTACATCTGGCTTTACATGGGTATTGGGAAATCAAACCCAGGCCATCAGGCTTTGCAAGCAAGTGCCTCTAACCACTGAGCTATGTCTCCAGTCCTGCCTCCTTTCTTTATGGTGAGCTACTGTGCCCCATATACCATGACTTCCTCCTCTTTCTGGATTTTCTCCCTTATTTTCTAGAAAAGCCTAAGAAGCTAGAGAGGGTGAGTACTGCCAGGAGTAAACTTGCACAAAGCTCTTGCATAGCTGAAAACATTGTGTATTACTCTCATACAGGAATTGGACTTTGAGCTGAAAATCATGTTCCCTTAGAATCAAGGAGTGGGACGGGATACTGGAATTCCACAAGTCCACAGGTACTGCAGGGGACGGGATACTGGAATTCCACAAATCACAGGTACTGCAGGGGACGGGATACTGGAATTCCACAAATCCACAGGTACTGCAGGGGACGGGATACTGGAATTCCACAAGTCCACAGGTACTGCAGGGGACGGGATACTGGAATTCCACAAATCACAGGTACTGCGGGGGACGGGATACTGGAATTCCACAAATCACAGGTACTGCAGGGGATGGGATACTGGAATTCCACAAATCACAGGTACTGCAGGGGATGGGATACTGGAATTCCACAAATCACAGGTACTGCGGGGGACGGGATACTGGAATTCCACAAATCACAGGTACTGCGGGGGACGGGATACTGGAATTCCACAAATCACAGGTACTGCAGGGGACGGGATACTGGAATTCCACAATCCACAGGTACTGCAGGGGACGGGATACTGGAATTCCACAAATCCACAGGTACTGCAGGGGACGGGATACTGGAATTCCACAAATCCACAGGTACTGCGGGGACGGATACTGGAATTCCACAAATCCACAGGTACTGCCGGGGACGGGATACTGGAATTCCACAAATCCACAGGTACTGCGGGGACGGGATACTGGAATTCCACAAATCCACAGGTACTGCGGGGGACGGGATACTGGAATTCCACAAGTCCACAGGTACTGTGGGGGACGGGATACTGGAATTCCACAATTCCACAGGTACTGCGGGGGACGGGATACTGGAATTCCACAAATCCACAGGTACTGCAGGGGACGGGATACTGGAATTCCACAAGTCCCACAGGTACTGCTGGGGACGGGATACTGGAATTCCACAATTCCACAGGTACTGCGGGGGACGGGATACTGGAATTCCACAAAGTCCACAGGTACTGGCGGGGGACGGGATACTGGAATTCCACAAATCCACAGGTACTGCGGGGGACGGGATACTGGAATTCCACAAATCCACAGGTACTGCGGGGGACGGGATACTGGAATTCCACAAATCACAGGTACTGCGGGGGACGGGATACTGGAATTCCACAAATCCACAGGTACTGCGGGGGACGGGATACTGGAATTCCACAAATCCACAGGTACTGCGGGGGACGGGATACTGGAATTCCACAAATCCACAGGTACTGCGGGGGACGGGATACTGGAATTCCACAAATCCACAGGTACTGCGGGGGACGGGATACTGGAATTCCACAAGTCCACAGGTACTGCGGGGGACGGGATACTGGAATTCCACAAATCCACAGGTACTGCGGGGACGGGATACTGGAATTCCATAAATCCACAGGTACTGCGGGGGATGGGATACTGGAATTCCACAAATCCACAGGTACTGCGGGGGACGGGATACTGGAATTCCACAAATCCACAGGTACTGCGGGGGACGGGATACTGGAATTCCACAAATCCACAGGTACTGCGGGGGACGGGATACTGGAATTCCACAAATCCACAGGTACTGCGGGGGACGGGATACTGGAATTCCACAAATCCACAGGTACTGCGGGGGATGGGATACTGGAATTCCACAAATCCACAGGTACTGCGGGGGACGGGATACTGGAATTCCACAAATCCACAGGTACTGCGGGGGACGGGATACTGGAATTCCACAAATCCACAGGTACTGCGGGGGACGGGATACTGGAATTCCACAAATCCACAGGTACTGTGGGGGACGGGATACTGGAATTCCACAAATCCACAGGTACTGCAGGGGATGGGATACTGGAATTCCATAAAACACAGGTACTGCAGGGGATGGGATACTGGAATTCCACAAATCCACAGGTACTGCGGGGGATGGGATACTGGAATTCCATAAATCCACAGGTACTGCGGGGGACGGGATACTGGAATTCCACAAATCGACAGGTACTGCAGGGGACGGGATACTGGGATTCCACAAATCCACAGGTACTGCGGGGGACGGGATACTGGAATTCCATAAATCCACAGGTACTGTGGGGGATGGGATACTGGAATTCCACAAATCCACAGGTACTGCGGGGGACAGGGTACTGGAATTCCACAAACCCATAGGGACTGCAGTGGTGGGATACTGAAGTTCTAGCTCTTTCTCATACTGCATGTTTATCCAACACTTTGTTACTATAACAGAATATTGGGATAGCTAATATAACAAGAAGAAAGGTTAATTTAACTGCAGTTTCTGAGGCATCAGCCTGTAATTGGCCTCACTGATGTGTGGCCGGTAGCGAGCAGTGTATCATTGCAGAAGTACATAAAGGAAGTTCTTTTACCTCATGACCAAAAGAGAGAAAGATCAGCACCCCAAGTTCTCCTAAAACCTTCCACTAAGTCCCACGTCTTAAGAGCTCCCCCACTTCCAATTGCACTTCTTTACCTAAAGTACGCTCTTTTGTTTTGCTTTGGTTTTTCAAGGTAGGGTCTCGGTCTAGCCCAGGCTGACCTGGAATTTACTGTGTAGTCTCAGGATGGCCTCAAACTCACAGCAATCCTCCTACCACTGCCTCCAGAGTTCTGGGATTAAAGGTATGCAGCATGGTCAGCATTTCTTTTTTACTCATATCTGCCAGTTATTTATTTGGAGTGTGATCATTTATAGAAATAAGGTCCTTAAGTCATTTGTTGTTGTTGTTTTGTTTTGTTTTGTTTTGTTTTTCAAGGTAGGGTTTCACTCTAGCTCAGGCTGACCTGGAATTTACTATGTAATCTCAGGGTGGCCTCGAACTCATGGTGATCCTCCTACCTCTGCCTCCAAAGTGCTGGGATTAAAGGCATGTGCCACCATGCCCAGCTACTAGTTTGTTTTAATAAATGTAGGCAGAAATAAGAGTCATATTTGGGCTAAAGAGATGTCTCAGTGGTTAAGGCATTTGCCTACAAGATCTAATTATCAGGGTTCAATTCCCCAGTACACACATAAAGGCAGATGTACAAAGTGGTGCATGCATCTGGAGTTAGTTTGCACAGCTGGAGGCTCTGGTATACCCAGTTTCTCTGTCTATCTTCTGTCTCTCTCTCCTTGTAAATAAATAGTTTAAAAAAGAAAGAAAGAAATCAATTCTGGGGCTGGAGAGATGGCTTAGGTGCTTTCTTACAAAGCCTGATGGCCTGGATTCAATTCCCCAGTACCCACATAAGCCAGACTCACAAAATGGTACATGCATCTGGAGTTCGTTTGCAATGACAAGAGGTCTTGGCATGCTCAGTCTCTCATATTCTCTCTCTCGCTCGCTCTCTTGCTCTTTCTCCCTCTTTCACCCCTGGGCATACCAGTGTCTCTATCCATTGCAAACGAATTCCAGACGCATGTGCCACTATAAATTTGAGGTGTACAAGGAAAATCTAAATGCACAGTAAAAACATGGAAGACCTAGTCAATGAGATTATCGCAAAAAACAAAAACAAAAAAATCCCCAAATAACATGGATTTCTCAGTGACCTTATAGCCCAAGTATGTGGAGTCTTCAGCAATAGGGTCTTACCATCTATTCCTGGTGGGAAACCAAGAGCCTTGGAAATGGCCTGTAATGTTTTGGGAGCATCAGGAAACAAAAGGCCTCGGCAATGGCTTGTTACATTACTAATTTTTAAAAATCTCTTCTAGTGGACTAGGAATATAGTCCAGTGATGGAGCCCTTGCCTGCTATGCAAGAGGTCCTGGGTTTGACTCCTAGCAGAGAGGCAGAGACTAGGAAAGGGAGAGATGGAGACATCTTTCAGAATCCCTTGCCCTTGTACAGCAAAATCTACAAAGTCCATATATCCTTAACAGTTGGGTTTTGATTAATTGGAACTGATACCCTTTTAAGCAGACTTCTTTCTCTAAATAAAGTGTGTGTGTGTGTGTGTGTGTGTGTGTGTGTGTGTGTTCCTGAATTCTATACTTAACACTGCAAAAACAAACATTCAAAAACAAAATTATGCAGATAGTGACATGGCTGTATTAAAATATATATTTACTTAAGGGCTGAACATATAGAATCTGTTGCTTAGTGAAAAAAGTGTGATGTCTAGATGCACAAAGGATATATCCCATGTGTTTTTATAAGAATTCCATAGGGCTGGACAGATGGCTTAGCAGTTAAGCGCTTGCCTGTGAAGCCTAAGGACCCCAGTTCGAGGCTCAATTTGCCAGGACCCACATTAGCCAGATGCACAAGGGGGCACACGCGTCTGGAGTTTATTTGCAGTGGCTGGAAGCCCTGGCACGTCCATTTTTTCTCTCTTTCTCTCTGACTCTTTCTCTCTCTGTCTGTCGCTCTCAAATAAATAAGAATAAATAAAATTTTTTTTAAAAAAAGAATTCCATAAATTGGGCAGGAGAGATGGCTTAGCAGTTAAGGCACTTGCCTGCAAAGCCTAAGGACCTAGGTTCAACTCCCTAGAACCCACATAAGCCAGATGCATATGGTGGGGCATGCGTCTGGAGTTTGCAGTGGCAGGAGGCTCTGGCATGCCCATACCCTCTCTCTCTAATAAATAAATATAAAATAAATAAATATAAAAAAGAATTCCAGGGCTGGAGAGATGGCTTAGCAGTTAAGGTTCTTGCCTGCAAAGCCTAAGGACCCAGGCTTGATTCTGCAGGTCTCACGTAAGCCAGATGCTTATGGTGGTGCATGTGTCTGGAGTTTGTTTGCAGTGGCTAGAGGTCTTGACGTGCCCATTCTCTCTCTATATATATGTGCGTGTGCGTGTGTCTCCCTCTCTGTGTTAAATACATAAATAAATAAATAAATAAATAAATATTACTCTTTAAAAAAGAAGAATACCATTAGTTGGTGAGCTCAGAGGGAACTGAATGGTTTAAAGTTCAAGTTTATAAGCAAGAGTTGGGTTTTACTCTACAATCCTTTATGCTTCATGAATTTTGTGCTGTATGCATGATTACACTTCAAAAGTAAAGCAGATGACATTATTATTAATATTAGTAGTAGTAGCAATGAGTTATAACTTATCCATCTTACTTTGAATGGCCAGTAACTTCTCTCCCATGTCCTAGAATATACTGAGACCAGCTCCTTATCCCTAGTGGCCAGTTTTACTGTGAAAAATAAATAAATTTCCCCAATTTCTTGTGTATTACATTCTGGCAAAGGAATTTTGGGCTATCTAACCCTGAAATTACATGACTATTATTACAGCACTCGGGAGGCAGAGGTAGGAGGATCACCATGAGTTCGAGGCCACCCTGAGATTACATAGTGAATTCCAGGTTAGCTTGGGCTACAGTGAGACTCTACCTCAAAAAACAACACCAAAAAATAAATGAAGAAATATTATTTTCTATTCTGCCTTGGCAAAAGTTCATGTTTCTTTCAGCTTTTCAATTACAAGCACTTGCCATAATACACTATAAACCTACCCATGCTTTTTAGGTCATCAGTGGTTCTCGCAATCTGGGGTTCTCCTACCCCCAGGTAATATCTAGGGGCATGCGTTGGATTCTGTCAACATCTTAGCTGCCACCGGGATGCAGGTGCCTCGAGTATCCTCCCGCCAGCGTTCTCATTGGTCCCTAAAATGACAATGCGATGCCCATGGGGTTCTCACAGCTCACTGCAGGAAGCTGAAGGGGTGAACTTCAAAGGCCTTCGGACAACATCACCATCTGCTCACACAGTTCTCTCAGGCCCTTTTCTTTCCCTTCACGTTTAGCGACGGGGCTAGGGTGTAACTCTGTGGTACAGTGTGCTTCCCATGCACAAAGCCCTAAGTCCAATCCCTACCAGCCCTTTAAAAAAGTGCTGACAGCTCCCTGCAAGAAACTGACCTGCCGTTTCAACCTCAAAAAATGCTATACAGGAGCTAGAGAGATGGCATAGTGGTTCAGGTGCTTGCCTTCGAAGTCTAAGGGCCCAAGTTCAATTTCCCAGGACCCACGTAAGCAAGATGCACATAGTGGTGCATTCATCTGGAGTTGGTTTGCAGTGGCTGGAGGCCCTGGCATGCCCATTATTTTTCTGTCTCTTTCTCTCAAATAAATAAATAAATAAATAAATAACTTATTTTAATAAAAGATGTTATGTAGGAGCTGGAGAGATGGCTTAGTGGTTAAGGCATTTGCCTGCAAAGCCAAAGGATCCCAGTTCAATTCTCCAGGATTCACGTAAGCCAGATGCACAAGGGGATGCATGCATCTGGAGTTCATTTGCAGTGGCTGGAGGCCCTAGCGCACCCATTCTCATTCTCTCTCTCTCTCTCTCTCCCTCCCTCCCTCTTTCCAAAATAAAGGAATACTAAATAAAAACTGCTGTGCAGGAGCCATGATCCATCCTAACCCCCTTGTTTCTCAAGGCAGGGCTTTGGTATGGCTCACTCTAAGATCATTCCGTTGTAGTATAAGGCCAGATGTGGTAGAGACGCACCTATAATCCAACACTCAGGAGCCTCAGGCAGTAGTGTCACGAGCTCGAGGGCAGCCTAGACTATATAGCAAGACCCTTTATCAAAATCAGTTAGCAACCACAAAAAACACTCGTGTCCAGGCACACTACATGTTCCAGTGTGGAGGGTTAAAGACCCTTTGTGGGGAAGCTGTAGTCCACCCGTGGGATCAGAACAGCAGGCTGCCAAGGAGTCGGAGGTAAAAAATGGCCCCACCCCGGTGCAGCTGTGGTATACTGTAACTATGGAGGAGACAAACAGGGCAGGCCCATGGTGTCAAAATTATTCCAGCATTGGTAATTCTCAGGTACCAGAACGGAGGTTTTTGCTGGAGCAGTGGCCCCCGGGCTGGCAGTCATCACTGTCTACTTGGGGCCTATTTAAGCCTAAGTGGGGGGCTGGGGTTGTAGTTCAGTGTAATAATGCACACATAGTAGGCAAGAGCCACTGGATTCATCCCCAGGGTGGGGAAAACAAGCAAAGAAACCAACAAATGAAGTGGGTTGGACTTTTAGTTTCTCTGCTATCATGTACTGACAGAGGCTGGATTTACTAACAATCTTCCTGAACATTACCTAACCCGGGATATCTGTCAGAGAGTTTCCATATCGGTGGAAAGAATAAAGAGAAACAGAATTTCCTTTACAGGACTTAGAGGCTTTTACATTGATATTTCTGAACGTCACACAAAATCATTGCTGGCTTTGTAAGCATTAGCCTCAGAATGGGCGATAGGAAACAAACCTCCTCGGTAGCACAGGGCACCAGAAAGAGCTGAAGAGCCAGTGTTTCATTACACGGCCCTTCCATGCGCTTAGTTGATAAACAATTTCCACAGGATAGCTCGTACGCCACTGTGACAGCATTAATCTTCAAGTGCATGGTGTTAAGACACAGAAGGGTTTTAGCTAGATACTCAAGGTGACAGAGAACCTTAGAAAAATATAAATAACGAGTTTTAAATTTATGGTATAAAATAGAAACGAGAAACCCAGGCATTTTCCTCTTGCCGGGGAGGATTTATGTCTTTGAACTCTGCATCTGTTTGACGAAGCCTCGGCCAGCTGGCTCCGGAGACTTCAAGTCCCTGTACACGCTGACTGCCCGTGGAAACAGCCTTGCCACCTCCCTTCCATTCAGAATTTCTGAAAGATTAAAAAAAAAAAAAACCAGCCAGGCGTGGTGGCGCATGCCTTTAATCCCAGCACTAGGGAGGCAGAGATAGGAGGATCACCGAGAGTTCAAGGCCACCCTGAGACTACATAGCTAATTCCAGGCCAGCCTGGACCAGAGTGAGATCCTACCTCGAAAAACAAAAAAAACAACAACAGCAAAAAAAAAAAAACAAACTGTGTTCCTTGAAGGTGGGGGAGGGATGCCTGAGTAAATAAAATATGGTACATCCATGCAATATAATGCTATATGCAGGGCGGCTGCTCTGGAAATTTCCATGGACCCTTTACAACCCAGCTCACATGCCAGCTCCCTTAGGGACACAGGTAGCTGCCATGGTTTGAATGTGACTCGTCTCTCACAGGCCTGTGTTTGAACGCTTGGCCGTCAGCTGATGAAAGCCGGGGAAATTGTGGAACCTTTAAGTGGCCTAGCTGCTGGCAGTAGATCACTAGAGGTGAGCCTTTGAAGGTTCACCCCTCCTGGCTCAAGTCCAGCTCTTAGTTTCAAGATTCCACCATGCTACCAGGAACACTGGCACAAGCTCCAAGAACCACAGTGCCACTCCGCCGTGCCTCCCCACCGTGACGGACTGCACCCTTCGGAACCATGAAAACTACACCTCACCCCCCTCAAGCTGTTTCTATCAGGTATTTTGTCACAACAATAAGGACAGTGTCCCACTGACACTTTGCCATCCCTCACCCTGGCACGGGCCATTGGCGTGGTAATTGGCATATTAGCACCTCTGCCTCCCCCGAGACAGCCAGTCCTGGGAGCGGGGTGCCCTAGATTAGTCCCTAATCCTGCTCCATAGTTGGGTGCACCTTGTTCAAGGAAGGAGCCTATCAAGAAGGGACAAATATTGGGCTGGAGAGATGGCTTAGTGGTTAAGCGCTTGCCTGTGAAGCCTAAGGACCCTGGTTCGAGGCTCGATTCCCCAGGACCCACGTTAGCCAGATGCACAAGGGGGCGCACGCATCTGGAGTTCGTTTGCAGTGGCTGGAGGCCCTGGTGCACCCATTCTCTCTCTCTCTCTCTCTCTCTCTCTCTCTCTCTCTCTCTCTGCCTCCTTCTCTCTGTCGCTCTCAAATAAATAAATAAACAAACAAATTAAAAAAAAGAAGGGACAAATACATGCATGAGACTACTCAGTGAGACCCCAAGTCAAGGAAGGCTGGCAAAAGGCTGAGTTGGGGGACAGACGAGTCACCTCTGGAGGACCCCAGCTGTACTCCTCAACTCATGCATACCCTCTGGTGTCTCCCCAGAACTGCTTCGCAGGCGGACAGCCTGTGTAGACCACAGGAAGAAATGCCCTCCTTCCCCATTGCTAACGTAAGTCACTTAAGTCGGTGGATTGATAGCTAACAGCTCTCTTCCTTCACCTGAAACAAAAGCACCCTACTTCACCCAAGGGATGGTTGTTCAAGCACCGCCTACTTTCCTCATGAACAAATCCCCCGGCCTGACATGAAGGATGGCAGGAAGAGGCAGCTGGTCAGCCGCTCAGCTGTACACGGAGATTTGCATGGGGAAGTCACATGGGAAAGGACCAGGGATGCCAGAGAACCCAGCACACAGGGAGTGGACGTGGGGTAGGGAGCCAGGGCGGCCTAACAGTCCTACACTCTCCTGGGCGCTCTGTTAGCACCCTGCTCCCTTCTCGTACCCACATCGAGAAAAATAAAATAGCATGCGGCACTGAAAAGTCAACTCTCCTTTAGTCCCAGAATGGAAAAGAAAAAAGAAAAAAACCGCCCTGTATGATGCCATGGTATGCCAATGGTTGTCCTACCAACGATGACAAAACAGCACACTTGAACCCTGGAGTCGGGCCAATTTGCACTGGGATCTGCGTTTCATCACTTGCTGGTACCGTACCCTTAATTTCAGTGTGCGTCAGCACTCTCCGCTGAGCTGGGGATCCTAACAGAGACTAATTGTGAAGGTTTTATGAGGATTAGATGAGATAACAGGAGTAAAAAACCCAGTATGTTGCTTGGCACATGATATATGCCTCCTGACTGTTACAGGTTGTTATTAGTCTATTTCCAATGCCGGGCTAGGTTAAAGGAAGGGCTGACACACCCTCTTTCTACTGTTTTCCCAGGAGACCTGCTCCAGGCAACGGCCAACATCTCCACTTTTCTATTTCCCATGGTGCTCAGCACAGTGGTCCTGTTTTCTTTCTCACCCAGCACAATACACCCAGTTATTTAAGAAGTCTCGTTCTTCACCACTTATATTTATAATATTAAGTCAAAGTCAGGCTCTAATATTAATTTAACTGAATTCTAAACTGTAAACATTAATGAAGGTTTTACTCCCAGTTAAGCAATGAGCCAAGCACTGAAGGTGAAAAATGCGATTGTGCTATACCTCCCAGTCCACGCCTGCTCCGAAAAGACGTGCATAGAAAAGGAGCACTGTCCACGGAAGACAGAGGAGGAATGCCTACTGGGGGCAAAAGAGGAAGGACATGCCACTGCTGGGGTGTCAGGAACTATGAGGCATTGCATCTTAGCGGTTAGCACACAGCACAGCCTTTGGGGCAGAAGGACTTGAATGTCAAGTCATGGCGTTGTCACGAGCTAGCTTTGGGCCTCTCTCAGCCTCAGATTTCACTTCACCTCTCTGAGCCCATATTTCCTCACCTATAGGATGGAGATAATAATTTCTTTAGACAATTTACATGCTACTGTAAGGGTTACATTAAATAAAGTAACAATGGGCTAGAGGGATGGTTTAGTGGTTAAGGCACTTGCCTGCAAAGCCAAAAGACCCAGGTTCGATTCCTCAGGACCCACATAAGCCAGATGCACAAGGTAGCACATGTATCTGGAGTTCGTTTGCATCTGCTGGAGGCCCTGGCACACCCACTTTCTCTCTCTCCTTCCCTCCCTCCATCTTTCTCTATCTCTCCCTCTTTCTCTCTCTCAAATAAATATACAAGAACAAAATAGTAATAAAAATATTTAAATAAAGTAACAAATACAAATGACCTTCTTTGTAGCAGGAGGCCAACACATACACCAATATTAACCAAGGAGTTCCCAGTAGGATTTTTCTCGCATGACCCACAGTGGTAACCAGCTTGATGACATCTCCCTTTTCTGGCTGGCTTCCCTTCCCTTCCCTGTCTCACTTCCCAGGTCCCATACTGGTGTTCGGTGGTATCACCCCACCCCACCCCAAAATAAGTCATCCACATCAGAATCCTTGTTTCAGGGCCTGTGTTGTGGTTTCTATCTGAACTACCA
This sequence comes from Dipus sagitta, assembly GCA_036346955.1. Classification (NCBI taxonomy): domain Eukaryota; kingdom Metazoa; phylum Chordata; class Mammalia; order Rodentia; family Dipodidae; genus Dipus; species Dipus sagitta. Next base: position 328,900,288 of record CM070770.1, read on the forward strand.
AGGTTGAAGGTGTGGTCCCCAAGGCAGCAGTGTCACAGGTCCAGTTTGGGGGTAATGCCCGGGTCACAAAGATCTGACCTCGGCTGCAGGGATGGCTTAGCGGTTAAGGCACATGCCTACAAAGCCTAAGGACCCCAGTTTGATTCGATTCTCCAGGTCCCACTTGAGCCAGATGCACATGGTGGTGCATGCATCTGGAGTTCGTTTGCAGTGGCTAGAGGCCCTGGCACACCCATACTTTCTCTCTCTCTCTCTCTCTCTCTCTCTCTCTCTCTCCCTACCCCCTCTCTCCCTGTCTGTCTCAAATAAAAAAAAAAAGATCTGGGCTGGAGAAATGGCTTAGTGGTTAAGCGCTTGCCTGTGAAGCCTAAGGACCCCAGTTCGAGGCTCGATTTCCCAGGACCCATGTTAGCCAGATGCACAAGGGGGTGTATGCATCTGGAGTTCGTTTGCAGTGGCTGGAGGCCCTGGCGTGCCCATTCTCTCTCTCTCTCTCTCTATCTGCCTCTTTCTCTCTCTGTCTGTCGCTCCCAAATAAAGAAATAAAAATAAAACAAAAATTAAAAAAAAAAAAGATCTGACCTCTTCAGTGGGTCCATCCACTGATGGGTTTATAATTGAAGAGACTATGGGAAGGTGGTGGAAACTGGCGGTGGGGCCTAGTAGTAGGAAGTCAGTCACTTGGACATGTCTTTGAAGGGAATGTCTTGTCTAGCAGCCCCTTCCCCTCTCTGTCTCCCTGTGTGCCAAGAGGTGAGCCTCTGGCCCCTGCACTTCCCGCGCTGAGACGCCATCTCTCCCTGCATGGGCTCAGGAGGTGGAGCCAAGTGGCCATGGGCTGAAACCTCTGAAACCATGAGCCGATAGACCTTCCTTCCTCCTGGTTTGTTTGTTTTGAAGCAGGGTCTAACTCTAGGCCAAGCTGACCTGGAACTCACTCTGTAGTCCCAAGCTGGCCTCCAACTCTCTGTGATCCTCCTACCTCAGACTCCTGAGTGCCAGGATTGTAGGTGTTAGGCATCATGCCTCACTAACCTTCCTTCTTTTTAAAATGTTTCTTTCAGGTATTTTGTCACAATGATGAAATTATCTAGTAAGACTAATTATTAAGTACTAGGACTAATAAAATATAGACTTCTTTTGGTAAAACCTATTCAAGAAGGACATTTCTAGAAGCAGATGAATAATGGGTTGGATTGGATCCAGCCTAGAGAAAAACAAGAGGGTCTTGTCACTTGTGAAATAAAGAAATCATGAGACCTGGAATCATCTCAAATTAAGGGAGTAGAGTGGAAGGATGGGCTCCAGAGTCCCTGAGGAGGTCCAGGGTGACTGGTATATATAATTCAGATTGCACATAAAAAAAAATGGTGAGGAAGAAGAGACGAGGTTGTGCTGCCTGTCAGAGACCAGAAGGACAGTGGGCTGTGGAATGCTGGCTCTGGGAGTCCCCCCCCCCCACACACACACACGGGAGTGATGCCTGAGGTCATAAGATACATGGGGCTGCTAGGAGAGATGATCAAAGGAGGTAGAACTGAGGCCAGAATCTCAAGGACAAGAGGCACGCCTAAGACATAAGAGATATAATCAGGCTAGGAAAATCGCCCAGCGGTTAAGGGCACTTGCTTGCAAAGTTTACCAGCCAAGGTTCAATCCAGGACCCACGTAAAGCCAGATGCACAAAGTGGCACATGCATCTGGAGTTCATGTTCAGGGGCAAGATGGCAAGAGGCCCTAGCATGCTCTCTCTCTCTCTTTCTCTCTCTCTCTCAAATAAATACATGAATTATTTAAAAAGAGGTAATAATCAAAGGGAAGGGAGAAAATCTTTGCACCCAAGGAAGGCTTTCAGTGAGGAGAGCCAGGCCCCTCCCCGATGACCCTGTCAACAGTTTCAGTACAGTGACAAAGATGGAGGTTAGAAGCTGTGAAATAGAGGAGGGTTCAGAGGTGCACCCCAGAGCACAGGACATTTTTGGAAAATGCTAGGTGATAAAGCGACTGCATGCAGGTAAAGGAGAGAGGTGTGAGACGGTGATTTTTATTTTTATTATTGTTATTTTTTAAATATTTATGTATTTGAGAGAGAGTGAGGGGGGGAGAGAGAATGGGCACGTTAGGGCCTCCAGCCACTGCAAACGAACTCCAGGCACATGTGCCGCCTTGTGTTGTGTATCTGGCTTATGTGGATCCTGGGGAATCGAACCGCGGTCCTTGTAGGCAAGTGCCGTAACCGCTGAGCCATCCCTCCAGCCCTTAAAGGATGGGGAAGACCCAGTAAGATTGTGGTCTGAGTGATGAATACCAGAGGAAGGTCAGTTGGAGACCCCAGGAGAAGGAGCAGACCAGAGGTAGCACTGGAGAGGACTACTGTGGAGGCGGGAGGGATGGCTCAGTGGTTAAAGGCATTTGCTTGGAGGGTGACTACTGGGATGGGGTGGGGTGGGGCGGGGTCAGGGAGGGGAACACCGCTGGTGAGGATGCGTCAGGATTGGGCGACCTGCACCAGAGATTGCTCACAGAACCTGGGTGATGCACCGAGACCTCTCCGCCAGCAGAGGGCAGTGTAGAAGCGGCCCGGGGCCGCGAAACCACAGCCCAGCTTCCAGGGCGCCTGCAACCGTGCTGCCGCCCCTGGTTTAGGAGGCATCAAGCCTCCACGGGGGGAGGTGGGGGGGAGTGAAGGAGCCCAAAGTTTCTGTTTTCTGTTCCCGTCACCATCTCCAGCCCGATGCAGTGTGCACGCGCCAGCCCTGGCCTGACCCTCCACCTGCCAGGCGTGCTGCCCGCAGGGCCCGGAGCAGCAGGAAGCCAGACTCTGGCGTCAGAGTACAGCTGTTTGGAAATAGCTGTTTTCCACACACCAGATGAATTATTAATTGCTCGATTACGAGACTTTTGAAACAGGTGAGAGCCACCGGCACCCAGCTCTAATCAGGCTGGTGAGAGCGGGGAACCTGGAGTCTGAGGACAGTGTGGGCTACATAGTGAGATTCTGTCTCAAAAACATGACAAAATGAAAAGACAGGAGCTAAAAATAAGTTGTCTGGTTAATCCTGATTATTACGGAAATTAACTCAAATTTCTGTCTGATTTACAAGAACAAATTTGTTGGTAATCAATGACTCGGTGTTGAAAGACCAAACTGAAGAGCCCTAGGGGGGTAAAGTCTGCTGGTGTCTGGCTAAATGTATATACTATGCTCACCGAACTGCCCAGTAAGCAGTTCTCTTAATCTTCATACCCTTATATTAATGCTACTCTCACTTTTGGTAGAGAATCTTCTCTTTTCAGATGGCCGTGACCTTGGGATGACTCAGAAGGTATCATGGTGCTGAGAAGAAGTGACAGAGGAGTGCTCAGCACTGAAATATCTCTATCACGCTTTCCATGGCTTAGGGTCCATTGCGGAAGAGGTGGCAGAAAGAATGTAAGAGCCAAAGGAAGGGTAGGACTCCATACAACGTGTTCCCCCCAGACACAAAATGGCCTGGATGTCCATGACCTCACAGTGCCTGACACTACCTACACAAGACCATCTTAATAGGAGGAAAAGATCATGACATCAAAATAAAAGAGACTGATTGAGAGGGGGAGGGCATATGATGGAGAGTAGAGTTTCAAAGGGGAAAGTGGGGGGGAGGAAGGGAATTACCATGGGATATTGTTTACAATCATGGAAGTTATTAATTAAAAAAAGTCCAAACTGAAAATAGAACACAGGTTTAGGTTTGTGCAAGAAATTTTCTTATTTCTCAATATCTATTTTATTTTTTAAAAAAATAATTTTACTTATTTATTAGCAAACAGAGAGATAGAATGGATGCACCAGGGCCTCCGACTGCTACAAAGGAACTCCAGATGCATGCACCACTTTGTGCATCTGGTACATCTGGCTTTACACAGGTACTGGGGAATTGAACCCAGGCCATTAGGCTTTGTAGGCAAACACCTTAACTGCTGAGCCATCTCTCCAGCCCATATTTTTTAAGCTTTTGAATTGACAACCCCCTTAGATACCATGATCATAGACCTCCCAATCCCCCTCCCTTTTCTTCCTCTCATATCCCCCCTCCACTGAAACCCTTTTTCTTTCCAATTAGCCTCTTCTATTTTGATATCATCATTTTCCCCTCTTACTATGTAGGTCTTGTGTAGGTAGTGTCAACCACTGTGAGGCTCAATATATGTTTTAACTACATTACCAAACATATTAAAATATGTGTGTATCAGTTGATTATTAAATATGTTCAATCAGGGAAGAAATATTCAGAATTATGAATTGTTAGGGTATTGTTCAATATACAGTCATTTGTCTACGTAGTTACTCTAAGTCATTGTTTATACCCCAGTGGGGTCTGAATCTGCTTTATCAATCTGCAATATTAAATCAAGGCTGCCACGCTTTGCCAGCAAGTGCTTTTCCTGGCTGAGCCATCACTCCAGCCCCTTAAATCAAGTCCAAACACTTCACTTGCGCCCACATTTAAAACACAGAGGCACTGAGACAAAAATAGCCATGCAATTGCTAATGCAAGCACTGTGAATCCCAGAAAACAGCAAGGTGGTTACCAAGGGTGGCTTTGGTGGCACCTGCACCAAAGGGGCTTGAACTTCTCATGAGACATGAACTGCAGAAATATAAAAAGGGTAGGGTATAATGAGAGGTCATTAGATCATAAGGGGCATTGCCCTTGAGAGGAACTAAGGTACTTTTCCTGGGACCCTGAGTGTTCACAAGGGGGTACAAAAAGAGCAAGGCTAAAGCCGGGCCTGGTGCCGCATGCCTTTAATCCCAGCACTCGGGTGGCAGAGGTAGGAGCATCGCTGTGAGTTCGAGGCCACCCTGAGACTACATAGTGAATTCCAGGTCAGCTTGGGCCAGAGTGAGACCCTACCTCAAAAAAAAAAAAGAAAAAAAAAAAGAGCAAGGCTAGGTCAGATGTAGCTCAGTGGTGGAGTGCTTACTTAGCATGTATAAGGCCATTACTTTAATCCCCAGCATGGTGGGGAAAGGGGTGGATAAAAAATAAAAAATAAAAGATTGGAGATGGAGAGATGGCTTAGTGGTTAAGGCGCTTGCCTGAAAAGCCTGAGGACCCAGGTTCGATTCCCTAGCACCCATGTAAGCTAGATGCACAAGGTGGCATATGTGTGTGGAGTTCATTTGCAGTGGCTAGAGGCCCTGGTGCATCCCATTCATATTCTCTCTCTCCATATATATACATATATATATGCCTGTTTCTCTCCCTCTCAAATAAATAAATAAATATTTTTTAAAAAAATAAATAAAGCAAACCCTCTTCTTCTTGGGGTTTTCTGTCTCATCATACAATGCCGCCTTCTCTCACAGAGTCCCATCATGATGGTGACATTTCCTCATGACACAATGTAGACAGGAGAGCTATTGCTGAAGCTCCTAGCACACCATTTGAATTTGGAAGCTAAAAAGCTTCCAAAACTGTGAGCCAGATAAACCTCTTTTATTTATTAAGAGATACTTAAGGGTGGAAGGATTCCTTGGCTGGCTTATAGTTTGAGGGTACAGTCCATTGTGGTGGAGAAGACAGGTGGCAGGAACTTGAGGTAGCTGGTCACATGGACCCCAGCCTACGGAATGGTTCCACCCACAGTCACAGACATGAGCAGAGATTTGTCTCCTAGACAATTCTAGATCCTGTCAAGTTGACAATATTAATCGTCACAGTAAGCATGTATTGGCTGGGTCAGGCTGGCGACACCTGGGCCTGAAGAGTGACAGAAAGAAAGGGCCATGCAGGCTGAGCCTCCTGGAGGAAAGCCACCAAAATTCACCAGTGAAGTTGATTTGTAAAAGTTCTCAAAAAAACAAAACTGACTTTGGATTTGATCAAGCCCCCAAATATAGAAATTGGCATATAGAAAGGCAAGGATTAGAGATGCATCTTAACACTACAGAAATACAATAAATGGGGGCTAGAGAGATTGCTTAGTGGTTAAGGCACATGCCTGAGAAGCCTAAGGACCCGGATTCAATTCCCCAGCACCCATGTAAAACCAGATGCACAAAATGGCACATGCAACTGGAGTTCATTTGCAGAGGCTGGAAGCCCTGGCATGCCCATTCTCTCTCTCTCTTTCTCTCTCTCTGCCTTTTTTCACTCTCTCAAATAAATAAATAATAAAAATATGTTTTAAAAAAGAGGGCTGGAGAGATGGCTGAGTGGTTAAGCACTTGCCTGTGAAGCCTAAGGACCCCGGTTCGAGGCTCAATTCCCCAGGACCCACGTTAGCCAGATGCACAAGGGGGCGCACGCGTCTGGAGTTCATTTGCAGTGGCTGGAGGCCCTGGCACACCCATTCTCACTCTGTCTCTCTCTCTCTCTTCTCCCTCTCTCTCTCTCTGTCTGTCACTCTCAAATAAATAAATTAAATAAACAAAAAAATATATTTAAAAAAAAGAAATACAATAAATGCAGTCAGACAATTTCAAAATACAGAAACTGTTCTGGACCAAAGACAAAAGACCAAAACCAGCAAGAACAAAGGTATGCCATGGGTGAAAATCTGCACCAACTAAACACAGTGTAGGACTCTTGTTTGGATCCTGATTAGAATTAAGCCTACAGTAAAAGCACACTGAGAAGTAAAACACAGAGCTGAGCAGTCATTGTGGATCAGATGACATTAAAGAATTATGTTTAGATGGGATAGTTTCAGGGTTGTACAGGGGGAAAGGAAGGAGTTCCTTACCTGGCAAAGATGACATCACAGTGCTTACAGACAAAATGATGTCTGTTCTAAGTAACCAGCAGGGAGAGACGAGATGAGGGGAAATGTTGATAGACACTAAGGGAAGGAAGCTTGACCGTATGATAATAGGGGTCATAGCATCTATTCTTTCTGAAGTGACGCTACTTAATAGCCTATTTTTGGTTCTCTAAACTGGTCATCAGCGCCCTGAAAAGTTAGTTCAAAAACACTTAAGTTTGGGTTGGAGAGATGACTCAGCTATTAAAGGCACTTGCTTGCAAACCCTGATGGCCTGGGCTCAATTTTAAAGCCAGATGCACAAAGTAGCACATGCATCTGAAGTTTGTGTTTGTTTGCAATGGTCTACTCTTCCTCTTTCTCCTCCTCCTCCCCCATGCAAATAATAAATAAAAAATATTTGAGCCGGGCGTGGTGGCACACACCTTTAATCCCAGCACTCGGGAGGCAGAGGTAGGAGGATTGCCATGTATTCAAGGCCACCCTGAGACTACATGGTAAATTTCAGGTCAGTTTGGGCTAGAGTGAGACCTTACCTAGAAAAACAAAAGAAAAAAAATTAAATGTTTGGACCGGTATGTGGGTTGGAATAAAAGTCGGTAGCGGAGGCCAATAAGCTAGAAAGGGGTTATAAGGGAGGAAAGAAAGGGGAGGGCTTTAGGGGATGGTATTGTATATATGTAAGTAGAAGAAGAGATTAATAGGGGTGGAAAGGCCAGGTCGGGGGAGGGTTAGTCAAAATCTAAAAAGGTAGGAATAAGTCATATGGAAACCTACTTTTTTGGACAATGATGCACCCAGAAGCCATAGATATTACTAGAAAATTTTCAGTGCCAGGGATGGGATACCTTCCAGTGAGTTGTTGGCCAGAGAGGTCCCTGATGCCCCAAAACATTACAGGCCATTGCCAAGGCTCTTGGTTTCCCACTAGGAAGAGATGGTAAGATCCTATTGCTGGATACTCCACCTACTTGGGCTACAAGGCCACTGAGAAATCCTGCTGGAGCTGAGCTGAAAACCTCCTCCCTGTAGACCAGCTGACAGAAAGCTGGAAAAAGCTATGCTGCATGTAGCTCTATGAGAGAGAGAAGTCATTAGTGGAGATAAACAACAGTGGACACTGCAAGCCTTAAGTTGGGCCAGCCAGGCCAAACGAGCCAATGGGTGCACTAGTGGCATGTCTCTTATGGGGGAAACCAACCACTCTCTAATTGGAGTGGAGGTCCGCTCCATGGGAGGGAATGATACTGCCTGATACTGAAAACATGCCTGATACTGAAAACCTATGGTGGGGGAGGTCATGAGCACTAGGATGTAACGCCTGCTGGTGTCTGGCTAAATACATATATGATGTTCACCAAACTGCCCAGTAAGCACTTTTCTTAATGTTCATACCTATATATAAATGCTACTCTCACTTTAAAAAAAATATTTTATTTTTATTTATTTATTAGAGACTGAGAGAGAGAGAGAGAATGGGCATGCCAGGGCCTCTAGTCACTGCAAATGAACTCCAGATGCATGTGCCACCTTGTGCATATGGCTTATGTGGGACCTGGAGAATTGAGCCTGGGTCCTTAGGCTTTCCAGGCATGTGCCTTAACTGCTAAGCCATCTCTCCAGCCCTCACTCTCACTTTTGGTTAGACAAGCTTCTCTTTTCAGATGGCGGTGACCACTGGATACCTCAAAAGGCACCACAGTGCTGAGAAGAAGTGACAGAGGAGTGCTCAACACTGCAACATCTCTAGCACACCTTCCAAGGCTCAGGGTCCATTGAGGAAGAGGTGGCAGAAAGAAGGTAAGAGCCAGGGCTGGAGAGATTGCTTAGTGGTTAAGGTGCTTGCCTGTAAAGCCTAATGACCCAGGTTCGATTCCCCAGTGCCTATGTAAAGACAGATGCACAAAGGGGTGCCTGTGGCTGGAGTTTGTTTGCAGTGGCTGGAGGCCCTGGTGCTCTCACACACACACCCCCACCCCGCTTGCAAGTAAGGATTTCTTACCTGTGATGGCACCTTCCCTCTTCCTTCCCTTGTCCCAGGTTTGAGCCAACTGGTTGTGGTCCTGGCTCCAAGTCCAGTCTACCGGCTCTTTTGCCTGTTTTTACTCTAGCTCTGAATCACCCCAAAGGCCTACATTTACATTAACAGATTCTAGACCAAGAGTGCGCCTTCTTTCGCAATTGTCTTCCGCTATGATTTGAATCTTAAGTGTTCCTGAAAAGCTTGTATGTTAAAAGTCTGGTCCCCAGCCTGGGGCTACTGAGAAGTGGTGGAACCTTTAAGAAGTGGAGCCTAGGGCTGGAGAGATGGCTTAGTGGTTAAGGTGCTTGCCTGCAAAGCCAAAGGAACCAGGTTCGACTCCCCAGGACCCACATTAGCCAGATGCACACGGGGGCGCACGCATCTGGAGTTCGTTTGCAGTGGCTGAAGGCCCTGGAGCCCCTATTCTCTCTCTCTCTCCACCTGCCTATTTCTGTATCTCTCCCTCAAATAAATAAATAATAAAATAAAATTTGAAAAAAACTATTTGATTAAAAAAAAAAAGAAGTGGAGCCTAATGAGGGATCTTTAGGCCACTGTGGTGTGCCTCTGCATGAGACTGTGGGACCCCGGGCCCCTCTTCTCCTCAGCTTTCCCGAGTTTTGCTCTGCAATGCTCCTGCACGCTGCTACACCACAGGCCCAAAACAATGGCAGCAGCCAGTCACAGTCTGCAACCCCCAAACGTGTAAGCCAGAGAAAATCGTTTTCTGGTTATAAGCTGATCTGTCTCCGATTTCTGTTACAGTGACAGAAATCCAATCCACCTTCCTACCAGCTTCTGGTAGCAAGCCGCTCCACATGCCACAAGCCGCTACTCGCCCTCTCCCTCTCTCCCCTCAGTGGGGCCACTCCCAGTGCCAGGGAATTCCAGGCCCAGCAGCAGTTCAGACTCCCCAACCTGGCCTTCCTCCTAACTGCGCAGAGGATGCGGTAGCACAGGGCTAGAGGCCTGAGGTAAGTAATTCTTTAGAGAGAGAGAGAGAGAGAATGGGCGCGCCAGAGCTTCCAGCCTCTGTAAACGAACTCCAGATGCGTGCGCCCCCTTGTGCATCTGGCTAACGTGGGTCCTGGGGAACCGAGCCTTGAACCGGGGTCCTTAGGCTTCACAGGCAAGCGCTTAACTAAGCCATCTCTCCAGCCCCTGAGGTAAGTAATTCTTGCTCTCTCTGAGGAAGACCGATCTGATCGGCTGGAGATGGGACACGGCTTTTCCTTCACCACCTTGTTAAATATTTTATTTTATTTGAGAGAGAGAAAGAAGCAGAGAGAGAGGAAGAGAGAGAGTGGCATGTTAGAGCCTCCAGCCACTGCAAATGAACTCCAGACACATGCACCACATTGTACATATGGCCTATGTGGACCCTGGGGAATTGAGTCTGGGTCCTTTGGCTTTGCAGACAAGCGCCTTAACCACTGAGCCATCTCTCCAGCCCCCTTTTCCACTTTTTTTTAATAAAGTGAATACTGAGCCTGCCTCATACCCTTTTGCATTTGTGTTGTTGTTGTATTAACAAATGGGAATTTAGGACTAGAGAAATGGCTCAGCAGTTAAGGTGCTTGCCTTCAAAGCCTAACTACCTGGGTTTGATTCCCCAGTACCCACATAAAGCCAGATGAACAAAGTGTTGCATGCATCTAGAATTCATTTGCAGTGGTTAGAGGCTCTGGTGCACCCATTCTGTCTGTCTCTCTTCTATCTATCTCTCTCTGCTTGCAAATAAATAAATAAAAATATTTTTAAAAACCAACGATAGCCAGGCGTGGTGATACACGCATTTAATCCCAGCACTTGGGAGGCAGAGTTAGGAGGATTGCCATGAGTTCAAGGCCACCTTAAGATTACATAGTGAATTCCTGAGCTAGAGTGAGACCCTACCACCCTACCTCCAAAAAAAAAAAAAAAAAAAAATCAAGCATAGTGGTGGTACATACCTTATTCCCAGCACTCAAGAGGTAGAGGTAGGTGGATCACTGTGAGTTTGAGGCCAGGCTGCTGAGACTACAAGTGAATTTCAGATCAAGACCTTACCTCTAAATAAATTTAAAAAAATAAAATGGAGTAAGGCGTGGTGGCGCACGCCTTTAATCCCAGCACTCAGGAGGCAGAGGTAGGAGGATCGCCATGAGTTTCAGGCCACCCCGAGACTACATAGTGAATTCCAGGTCAGCCTGGGCTAGAGCGAGACCCTACCTCGAAAAAACAAACAAAAAATGGGGGGAGGGAGTAGAATTCAGAGCAAAGCTGTAAATCCTCCTGCCACTGTGATTTAAGTAACTGATTGCATTGATTATTGTAAGATTACAAAATAATCCTGTACTCACAATACCGACACTGAATTAGATCAAGTCTGGTTGCAACTGCCAATTTACTGTTGGAAAGGATAGAGGAATATGTTCAGCTACGTACACTGGGGATGCCACCAGCAAACCCAGGCTGTGGGAAAATCCACAGGACAAAGAACTTGGTTTCTTCAATAATTAACTTGCAGGAGGAACTAAACACTACAAATTAAAGGAGACTTTAAGACAGGTTAGCCAGCTGGGCATGGTGGCTCACACCTCTAATCCCAGCCAGAACTCAGGAGTCTGAAGTAGGATGATTACCATGAGTTCAAGGCCAGTGTGAGCAACACAGTGAGTTCCAGGTCAGCCTGGGCTATAGTAAGACTCTACCTCAAAAAAAAAAAAACAAACACACACAAAAAAAGATTAACCAAACAAAATAATGAATCATGACTCTTAAAACAGCACTTTTTTTTTTTTTTTTTTTTTGGTTTTTCGAGGTAGGGTCTCACTCTAGCCCAGGCTGACCTGGAATTCACTATGGAGTCTCAGGGTGGCCTCGAACTCACGGCAATCCTCCTACTTCTGCCTCCTGATTAAAGGCGTGCACCACCACGCCCGGCTAGCATATTTTTTAATAACCACTTACAGAAAAATTGATCACTTCAACAGTGGCTGGATGTTGGTTAAAATTAAATAATTATTATGCCTAAGGCTGATAATAGCACTGCGATTATTACAGTTTGAATGTAAAACTTCTCCCAAAGCTCACGTCTTGTGCATTTAACACTTGATCCCCATCTGGTGGCACTGTTTTGGGTTGTAAAAGCTTTAGGATGTGGAGCTTTTCTGGAGAAAGTGGATCACTGAATGGTGGGCCTTATGGGTTCAAGTCCAGCCTCAGTCTTGCCTGTGTCTCTGATCTACCATCATGTAGTAGCTGCCTCACCCTCACACTTCCATGGTTCTGCCTGCAGGCATCCTTTCCAGCCAAGCTGAACTGCGCCCCTCAAGCCAGGAGCTGGAATAAATCCAGCTTCCCTCAAGGTGCTTCTTGTCCTGTTACTTGGACAAAATGCAGAGAGAAATAACTAATATGGTGGTTAGAGTATTTTTAAGGAGTTATATTCTTTTGAAAAACTATGGACAGGGGCTGGAAAGATGGCTTAGCAGTTAAGGCACTTGCCTGCAAAGCCTAAGGACTCATGTTCAACTCTCCAGATCCCACGTTAGCCAGATGCACAAAGGTGAGGCAAGTGCAAGGTCGCACATGTCCACTAGGTGGCACAAGTGTCTGGCGTTCGAGTGCAGTGGTGCCAATTCTCTCTCTCTCTCACTCTCGCTGTCTCTAAAATAAAAAGGATGTAAAAAAAAAAAAAACTATGGACAGAACGAAATTATGCATTCGATTTGTTTCAAAATACTGAGGGGGTGACATATGGAGACCCGGGTGGGGTTGGCCTTGAGTAGATAACCATTGTGGAGACGATGCTATGTGAGGGTCCCCTGCACCCTGTCAACTCAGCACAAGAAGATATACTTTTTAGCTTGAAAAGGGGAGATTCCTCTGTATCCAACAGGAGAATTTACAATTGTTGTTCTGTGCTTCATTCTTATTGCTGTAAGAAAGAAAAATGTAATTCCTCCTCGCCACCTCATCTTGAGAGCGAACTGTGCTTCGAATCTTAGAGAACTAGGGCTTCCCATGCAATCTGGAAAGAACGAACAGTTGCAAATAGCCTTGCTCCTATAAACAGAAGCTGGAGGGTCTGGGGAGAACAGCTGTGGTGGTTTGATTCAGGTGTCCCCCATAAACTCAGGTGTTCTGAATGCTAGGTTCCCAGCTGATAGAGATTTGGGAATTAACGCCTCCTGGAGGCAGTGTATTGTTGGGGGCGGGCTTATGGGTCTTATAGCCAGTGTCCCCTTGCCAGTGTTTGGCACACTCTACTGTTGCTATGGTCCACCTTATGTTGGCAAGGGGGTGATGTCCGCCCTCTGCTCATGCCATTGTTTTCCCTGCCATCGTGGAGCTTCCCCTCGAGTCTGTAAGCCAAAATAAATCTCTTTTTCCCCCACAAGCTGCTCTTGGTTGAGGTGATTTCTATCAGCAATGGGACCCTGACTGCAACAGGGTCCTTCCAACTCCAGGCTCCCACAGCTCCAGGCCTGGGGTGGCAGCCTGGGTGCTTCCCTAGCTTCTCCACACTAACACACCCCAACCACACTCTTAACTTGACACAAACCTTATCTTAACCGCTGTTACCTACTCACTCAGCCCAAACCTTGTGCACATCCTTGGTCTCCCCTTTTCTACATTCATCAAGGAAGCCTTTGCATTCTGACTTCCAAAGGAACCCCAGATCCAACACTTCTCAGCACACCGACCATCGTCTGCCCAAGGGCTGGCTCAATACCGAGTGGCTTCTCTTCACTGAGAGGGCCCCATCCAGAGCCCCTTCCCTGCGTACCCAGCCCTTCGTGCTCTGGGCTCTGCCCACCTCTCCATCCTCGCCTTCTACTTTGTCCTCAGGCTGCCACAGCCCAGGGGCCTCTTCACTGTCCCTTGAGGCACCTGACATCCTCTTCACAAGGAACAGTCGCCCCCTATGGGTGATAGTGCACAATTATGTCCCATAGAGAGGACCTCTCGTCTCCCTGTGGACAGAGCAATCGCCATCCCTCTCTCATCCTTACCCTGCTTATTCCTCTCCACTGTTTGCCCTCGCCTGACACATATTTATTGATGAATTGTCTGCCTCCCAACCAAAATTCAAGTTACCTAAGAACAAGGACTTGGTTTGTTGGCTCCAACACTTCCAGATGCATGCATCACTTTGTGCTGCTGTCATTATGTGGGTTCTGGGGAATCGAACTTGGGTCGTTGGGCTTTGTAGGCAAGTGCCTTAACTGTTGAGCCATCTTTCCAGCCCAGTATCATTCAATTTTTATTGAATGATGTGAAAATGACACGAATGTTCTTTTCATGAAATCCTTGAGATCATGAGTCCGTGAAAACAGCCTTCCTTATTCCTGGAGCTATCATACCTGGACCCCAAAAGCTACTTGAAAAATAATGGCCAAGTCGAGGATGCGTTTACATTCACTTGTTCAGCAGATGTGGGCAGGGCGCCCATTCTAGTGGGGCTCGCTCACCGAGTGCTACTGCAGGCCGTCCCCAAGCTCGGGGACCACCCAGAGGGAGAGGGTTTCTGCCATTTCACAGCCTGCGACAGAGCTCGAAATGTACCACGTGACTTTCCTCAGCTACGACCTGTATCTGCAACAGCTGGAATTCAAAGGCTGATTTCATTCTTTTCCCTCAGCCACGCTATAACACTATTTTAGCCTTAGCCTCCAGCCATCTCATTCTGGAACGTTCCCTCCTGACCACAGCTGGCAGCAGTACTGCCAACATGAACACGGGAAACATTTGTGGCTCGTCTGTCACTTCCCCTGTGACGTTCTCTGAGTCCCACAAGGCAAGGCAGATTGTCGTCTGCTCTGATCCCAGAGCACTTTGTTAATGTTGCTGAACAACTCTGGCTTGGCGTGTTTGTCTTGTTGTCTCTCCCCCGAGCTTGAAATCCCTCCAGAACAAGGCCTGTCTCACCTCTGGAGCTCAGCATAGCATCTGGCATGTCCAGCGAGGACTGGGAGTTCAGTAAGCGTTCATGGAGGGAGCAAACGGGTTGCAGGAGGTGACACTCACCACCAGTGGAGCAGATGGCTGGCCGGCCCCTCGATCTGCCTTTTGGGACTCTGCTCTGCATTTGCATATTTCCCCAGTTCCTAGTTCCTTGCTTGGATGTCTGTGACATTTCCTGCTAACTGTTCAGTGCCACTGTGGCTCATTTTCACGAACCACCTCCTCCTGGTAGTAATTGTTCTGAAAGAAAAATGTCGCAATTGAATTCAAACTCTGCCTGGAATGTCGAACCAGGTGTGACCCCACTTCCCAGCAGCCAGATCCACTGTGTGAGGAAACACGTGTTTGTGAGGTTCAAATTTGGAATCTCTCGGTATAATCCAATCGAAGACCTCATAATGCATTAATTTAAAACAGAGGACATAAGGTAGCATGTGTGCTTTGAGCCTACGTACTCAGCAGTCGTCCTTATTCTCTCTCTTTTCTTCGTTAGCACCCTGACTGATTTAGCACCCTGATTCAGGAGTATCTGCTCCCTGCAGCTGAGTGTAGCTGGTGGCGCAAGGCCTCCTCGGGGGATGGGTGCTGGGGCATAAGGCTTTCCCTCTCAGCTCGGCTCTGTTCCTCCGAGGACAAGGCCTGCAACGGCAGCCTAGCCGACAGCTGCACTTAGACGATGGATGCTGTCCTCGCACACCCTGCTCCTTTGTCCCCCGAACCCCTTGGCTCCTGTCTACCCTCAGCCTGCCTCCCTCGTCCCCTGAGGGATCCATGCTCACCTCTTCCTCAATTCTCATACCTTCCAGTGAGTGTCTCTTTGTGTCTACAAGCTGTCCTGCTTTCTGTCTACCATAGCCAAGCACCATAACTGACAGGTCAGGTCCACAGGGACATTTAAAAAATACATATTTTTTCAATGGAACCAGCCTAGATGGCCCTCAACTGATGAGTGGATAATGAAGATGTGGCACATGTGCACAGTGGAGTTCTACTCAGCAGTTAAGAAAAATGAAGTTATGAAATTTGATAGATAGATTTGGAAAGGATTATACTTAGTGAGGTAACCCAGGCCCAGAAAGCCAAGTGTCGCATGTTCTCCCTCATATGTGGATCCTAGCTACATATGATTGGACTTTTATGTGAGTAGGAATAAAACTCAGTAGCAGTAAGCTAGAAAGGGGACATACAGGAAATAGAAAGGGAGAGGGGGCTTAATAGGATGGTATTGTATATATGTAAGTAGAAGAATAGATTAATGGCGGTGAAAAGGCCTAAGTGAGGTCAGGGGAAGAGACTGAGTAAAGGAAAGGTGGAGGGAGGACTAATCAAAATCTAAGGGGATATAAATAAGTCATATGGAAACCTACTTTTCTGGACAATGGAACACTCAGAAGCCATAGATTGTTACTAGAAAATTTTCAGTGCCAGGGATGGGATACCTTCCAGTGAGTTGTTGGCCAGGGAGGTCCCTGATGCTCCCAAAACATTACAGGCCATTGCTGAGGCCCTTGGTTTCCCACCAGGAATAGATAGTAAGACCCAATTGCTGAAGACTCCACATACTTGGGCTGCAAGGCCACTGAGAAATCCTGCTGGAGCTGAGCTGATAACCTCCTCCATATAGACCAGTTGACAGATAGCTGGAAGAAGCCATTCTGCATGCAGTTCAATGGGAGAGAGAGAAATCACCAGTGAAGATACTCAACAGTGGACACTGCAAGCCTTATATTTGGCCAGCCAGGCCAAATAAGCCAATGGGTACAATAGTGACATATCTTTTATGCGGGAAACCAACTGCCCTCCAATTGGACTGGAGGCTTGCTCCAAGGGAGGGAGTGATACCTGATACTGAAAACCTACAACAGGGGTAGTCATGAGCCCTAAGGGTGTAACATCTGCTGGTGTCTATATTCTATGCTTACCAAACTGCCCAGTAAGCAGTTCTCTTAATGTTCATACCCATATACTAATGCTACTCTCACTTTTGGTTAGAGAAGCTTCTCTTTTCAGATGGTGGTGACTTTGGGATGACTCAGAAGGCACCATGGTGCTGAGAAGAAGTGACAGAGGAGTGCTCAGCACTGCAATATCTCTATCACAGCTTCCAAGGCTCAGGGTCCATTGTGGAAGAGGTAGCAGAAAGAATATAAGAGACAAAGGAAGGGTAGGACTCCTTACAACATGCTCCTCCAGGCACAAAATGGCCTGGATATCCATAACCTCACAGTGCCTGACACTACCTACACAAGACCATCATACTAGGATCGAAAGGTCATGACATCAAAATAAAAAAGTGAGATGGAGAGTGGAGTTTCAAAGGGGAAAGTGGGGGGAGGGAGGGCATTACCATGGATAGTGTCTACAATTATGGAAGATGTCAAAAAATTTAATATTTTTCTATTTTAAAATTATTTATTTGAGTGGGGGGGATGAGAATGGGCAGGCCAGGGCTTCCAGCCACTGCAGATAAACTCCAAATGCATGCGCCACCTGTGCATCTTATGTGGGTCTTGGGAAATTGAACCTGGGTTCTTTGGATTTGCAGGCAAGCACCTTAACTGTTAAGCCACCTTTCCAGTCACACGGTGACATTTTGAAGGCTTGAGAAAGGGTTTCAGAAGGGATGAGGCAGAGGGTGAATATCGCAGTCACTTACAGCACCTTACACTTCACACTGTGTCCCGAGACCCTTTCCTCTAGAGATTCTCTAAAACACCTGATTGTGGCAATGGCATATGCCCACCCGCAGGGGCGTGACAGAATCCACTGGGCTTCGTGTCAGCATTAATGTCAGTGACATCTTCGCAGGGTCCACACATCAGGGACACAAGGATCGAGGAAGACAGGCAGATGTTCTAATGGCAGTGTGGGGGTCCGCGTTCCGATCGCCCTTTGCCTTGCTTACTGCGGTGCAGCTGCTAAATTTGTGGGTAGCAAGTGGCGGATTACTGAGTCCAATTGTCTAGTGCTAACCTTCATAAATTGCTAAGCGGCTTAAGAATGGAGGAAGAAAATACTGATACTGTAAGCACAAGGGAGTGCCAAGAAAATAGTGGTGGGCCTAAGGACCGAGGAGATAGCTCAGTGGAATGTGTCTGCCACGCAAGCCTGAGTGCCTGCATTGGGCACTCATGTAACTAGGCCTCAGGCGCAAGCCGGATGGGTGGCGGAAGGCTTCATCAGTCCTAGTGTGCAGGTGAGGAGAGGGGAGTCAGAGACAGGAGAACTCCTCAGAAGGTCATGGCCCAGCTGGCCTGGTGAACCATGACCATGAGAGACCCTATCTCAAATGAGGTGGAAGGTGAAGACCGATCCCAGAAAGTTGTCCTCTGACCTCCATACGTATATGACCCATAGGTGCCCACACTTACACACATGAACACAGGCACATCCCAATTTGAAAAAAAAAGAAAACAATAGTGGTCTGCGCTCAGGGTAGAGCTTGGTGATCGAGCTCACGCTTGCCACGTACAAAGCCCTGGGCTGGATCTCTAGCCCATCCCACTCTAAATAATGTAAGTTAATAACTGTGCTCCCTCCATGAGCTCTGTCAGCCACGACACAGGTTAAACAATGCTTATGTAATCAGATTTGATAAGTAATTCAGAAACTAAAAAGTCCTGGATCACGAAGACTAGTTGGGAGGGCTGAGGATTCAATACTGGGGTTGGGGGGAGGCTAGTTGGAAAACACGTGTTCCTCTATCATCATTAGCAATGAACTTCACCTAACCGAATATCAGATGTTGAGCTTGTAACCAGGGTTGGAATGGAGCCACTGTGGCAAGAAAGACATTTAAGGGGCGGGCGTGGTGGTGCACGCCTTTAATCCCAGCACTTGGGAAGCAGAGGTAGGAGGATCACTGAGAGTTCAAGGCCAGTTTGAGACTACATAAGGAATTTCAGGCCAGACTGTACTAGATTAAGACCCTACCTCCACCTCCAAAAAAAAAAAAAAAAAACTCCAGAAAGACATTTAGACATTTAAAACCGAAGCATTCAAAATATTAAAAACAAAATCTTTTAAAGCAGTGATCTGAAAGTTAACTCATACTTAATAAATTTCATAAATAGCACGAAGTGATTTAAAAAGTTCTTGACTAATTAAAAACAATAAACAGGAAGATATATTTACCCAGCCACTCATATAAAATCCTGTCCTGATTTCATTTTGTGCTATTTTGTGTGTTAGATGCACGTGTGCACGCGTGTTCACGTGTGCAGAAGCGCTCTTGTTTGTCTGGAAGCCTATGCACCCAGATGTGGGGAGCAGAGGTCCACGCTGGGTGTTTTCCTCACTCGTTCTCCACCTTGTTTTTGAGACATCCCTCCCCAGTGCTGCGATTACACTGCTAGGGATCCAAACTCAAGTCCTTGTGCTGATACAATAACCATGTTACCAACTAAGCCATCTCCCTAGCCCCTCATTATGTGCTATTTTATCTAATTTCCTCCAAAGAAGTAGAGCTCCCCAAATCTTACACTCAATAATTGTTAAAGGAAAAAGGCCGTTTTACCGAATGAATTTATTTTCTCCATTAGATCAGTGAACAGTTCATGCTGCTCTGGAAGTGCTATGGTTTTTTATTATTATTATTTTGGGTGAATGATTCTGATTTTATTTTGTGGTTTAGGCATCATTTATCCTGGAATTTTCAAACACAGTTGGTTTCTGTTGACTCCTGACTCCCGGCTCTCCTCTCCCCTTCTGTTAACATGTCACATGCACCCTTCTTCCGCCCCTCACTCCTCTTCCAGCTCACCTCTTTATATTCCCTTGTGGTTAGGGTTCTATCTTTAGAGGTTTTTACCCATAATTTGCCCCGCCATATGTACATACTTATAGATATGAACTAGGATCCATATATCAGAGAGAACAGGCAATTTTGGTCTTTCTGAGTTTGAATTACTTAATATGATTTTTTTTCCAGACCCATCCATTTTCCTGCAAATTTCATACTTTCATTATTGCTGAATAGAATTCCACTATGTATATATTCCACATTATCATCCATTCATCTGCCACTGGGCATCTAGGCTGTTTTAAATTCTTAGCTATTGCAAATAGCTGCAGTAAACACGGAAATACAAGTATCTGTGCAGTGGGGTGTGGGGTCCTTCTGGTGTGTGCTCAGGAGTGGCAAAGCTGGGCAGGATGGTGGCTCTACTTCTGACTTGTGGAGATACTGATTTCCGTAATGGCTGTACAAGTTTGTACTCCCACCAACAGTGAATGTACTTCCTTTTCCCCCTCATCCTTACCAGCATTTGTTGTCTACTTTCTTGATGATAGCCATTCTTTTTTAAAAAGTGTTATTATCATTATTATTATTTATTTGAAAGAGGAGGGAGAGAGAGAATGGGTGCACCAGAGCCTTCAGCTGCTGCAAATGAACTTCAGATGCATGTGCCACTTTGCGCATCTGGCTTATGTGGGTCTGGGGCAATCGAACCTGGGTCCTTTGGCTCTGCAGGCAAGCACCTTAGCCATTAAGCCAGCTCTCTAGCCCGATGATAGCTATTCTGACTGCAGTTAGATGGTATTTCAAAGTCATTTTGATTTGCATTTTCCTATGGCCAGGGTAAAGGTGCTATGATTAATGGCAACTTAGAAATAGAGGGAGACAGCCGGAGAGATGGCTTAGCGGTTAAAGCACTTGCCTGCAAAGCCTAATGACTTGGGTTTGATTTGCCAGTGCCCACGTAATGCCAGATGCACAGAATGACACATGCATCTGGAATTTGTTTGCAGTTGCTAGAGGCACTGGTGCGTCCATACTTTCTCTCTGTATCTCTCTACTTGCAAATAAATGAGTGAAATATTTGAAAAAAAATAGAGGGAGGGAGGGAAGGAGGGAAGGAAGGAAGGAACTCACCTCCTAAAACCTTCCACTTCAGAAGCCGGGCGTGGTAGTGCACGCCTTTAATCCCAGCACTCGGGAGGCAGAGGTAGGAGGATCGCCGTGAGTTCGAGGCCACCCTGAGACTACATAGTGAATTCCAGGTCAGCCTGAGCTAGAGTGAGACCCTACCTCGAAAAACCAAAAAATAAAAATAAATAAATACATAAATAAATAAAACCTTCCACTTTAGCGTCCTAGACATGAACAAGTGTGATAATGCGTAGCAGGGTGACAGCAAGCTTCCCAGTATCTCTCCATCAGCGCCACACTCATCCCACGGATTACCTGTCTTCCAGCCGCTTGCTTTCCCACACTCTGGCAGTCCATACGTGGGCAGAAGATCTCCATCTCCGCCCCTCCCTCTCTCCCTGCCTGCCTAGCTGGTTTTCTATAAATAACTGGTGTCATCCTTTATAGCTTTTAAAGAACTCACTTCGGGAGCCCCATCTTCACACCAGCCCTGTGAAGGTGTTCTTTCCACTTTACAAACTGACACGCACAAGCTCTACAGTATTCGAGGTCTGCACCAGCTGCATCCTCTGTAAGTGGCAGAGTCCAACTCCAATCCCACACTTCCGCCACGTAACACTGCCCCAAGGAGTGGTTCCTACACTTAAGTGTCCATTCAGAATGCAGCTCAGGGCCGGGAAGATTGTCCGGTAGGTGAAGCGCTTGCTGTGTAAGCCTGACAGCCTGGTTCAGGTCTCAGAGCCGCGTAAAAGCCGGCCACAGTAGTGGCTGTATTCCCAGCCCTCCTGCAGCAAGAGGGGAGGCAGAGACAGGACAACCCCAGAAGCTTGTGGGCCAGACAGCCTGGGGTTGACCTCGGTAAACAAGACCCTTGTCTCAAACAAGGTAGATGCCAAGGGGTGATACAGTTGTCCTCTGACCTCAGTGCACGTGCCATGGCACATGCATACATATACATGCTACATAAACATGCACACATGCCATGCACATGCATATATATGCACACTATGTGAATATGCACACATGCTATGAATATGCATACATACACATGCTACATGGACATGCACACATGCCATACACTCACATTCATACACACACTGCATGAACATGCACATTTGCCATGCACATGCACACACACTACATGAACGTGCACATATACATACAGACACATCATGCACACACACATACAATGATTTCAAAAAATGTAGATTTCTGGGCCCCACCTCCAGGGATTGTTCTAGAAACCTGGATGTGACACAGGCGCCTTAGCTCCCAACAGCCCTCTCCAAGGGGGCTTCTGAAGCAAGGGGCCGGTATCCCCACTTTCCCCAAAACAAGGAAACTGCTTTGTGCCTGGAACAAGACAGCTGTGTACATGACCACTAGCAAATAATGCCGTCCATTTCCTTCAAGGGACTGTCTGCATAGAAAAGGCATTTCCTATATGGGAGAATTAGAAAAAGAAAGGGGGGAACGGACAGGAAGACAGGAAGAAAGGAAAGATCCCAACATGTTCCAACCTATAAGCAGCAGGTCGCGGACACTGCTTCTGTCTGTTAGGCACTGAGCGTGTGGACACTGGTGGCTACAAGGAGAGCTAATGTCCTCAGAGTTTCTGGAAGCAGAGAAGCCTCAGGCTGGGCTGTCCATCTTCCAGAGTGAGGTGCAGGGCAGGCGCAGCACCCCCCCCCCCCATGAGTCACAGTGTGATCCCAGACTCCCAGGCTCCCTCAGACCCTAGGTGTGAGAACAGAGCAGGCTTGCCACAGGAGTGTAGGTTCAAGGGATGGTGGGCTTCATGGAAGCCAGAGATCTCAGGGAAACTGTCTGAACAGAACCCTGCGTTCTTCTTGCCAAGGAAATGCTGTTGTTTAAATCAGAGGCTGGAGCAAGGTAGGCAAGTTAAGAGGTAAATACTCAATGAAGGTATACAGAAAAGGACTCGCTCGGCTAGGGATGCAGCTCAAAGGTAGAGAGGACTTGCCAAGCTTGAATGTTCTCTTTGCAAACATAGCACATTCATTCACCTTGTAACTGAGAAATATGATTTCTGTGGGGGCCTGATGCAACCTTTGTTGGCCTGTGAAAATGGTGCTCAACGTGTAAATAAAAATTACATTCCAGGGCTGGAGAGATGGCTTAGCAGTTAAGGTGCTTGCTTTCGAAGCCTAGGGACACAGGTTTGATTCCCTGAGACCCACGTAAGCCAGATGCACAAAGTGGTGCATGTAGAGTTCTTTTGCAGTGGTTGGAGGCCCTGGTGCACCCATTCTCTCTGTTTCTATCTGCCTCTTTCCCTCTCTCTCTCAAATAAATATTTTTTAAAAATTACATTCTAAAAATTAGCTCAAAGACCGCAAGACAGAGAGGATGCCCTTAAGATAAGGTGTAGGGTATACCAGTCAGTCTAGGTGGGAGGGCCTGGGGTCCCATGCTGAAGCAACCTTCTATGGAGGAGCCTTTTCCTGGAACAAGAGGACAAAGGCACCGGTTGGTGATCAAGAGCCTAGGCAGCACTAGCGAGACCCTATTTCCTTGGTATAACCAGGGCTATGCAGAGTCACGGGCTAATGGAAGATAAGTCAAAGCTATCTTGAGCGCTCCTGACAAGCCCAGGCCTGGGCTCATGCATTAGCCAGTGACACGGGCTTTGTGGCTGCATGTCAGTGCCAGCCAGCCCCGTGATACACCCTGGGTAGACTTCCACCTTGACAGGTGTTTCATGTGTCTAATATGTCGCCATCACAAAGCCCATCTGTGAGTGCTCCGAGGGTCACCACGCCCCACTCTGACTCCTCCACCCTCACCTGAAGGCGTGTGGCTCAGGCTGTCTGCAGGTGTGGAGTCCAACACGCATGGAAGCGAGTGGCAGGGCAGCTCTCCATTTGGATTTTACCTCGAGGAAAATACCAGCTGATTCCAGAAAACGGTTTATTTTGAGAAGTGCATTTATTTCATTACTACTATTGTTTTGTTTTTTTCTTTTTCGAGGTAGGGTCTCACTATAGTGCAGTGAAACTCACTAGGTGGCTCTAGGCTGGCCTCAAACTCACAACGATCCTCCTACCTCTGCCTCCCAAGTATTGGGATTAAAGGTGTGTACCACCATGCCCAGCTTTTTCTTTTTCTTTTTTTTTTAAATTATTATTTATTTGCAAGGAAAGAGAGAGAGAATGGACTTGCCAGGGCCTCTTGCCACTACATACAAACACCAGATGTATGTGCCACTTTGTACATCTAGCTTTATGTGGGTACTGGGGAATTGAACTTGGGATGTCATGCTTTGCAAGCAAGTACTTTTAACCAGTGAGCCATCTCTCCAGTTCTCTTTTTAAAAAAAATTGTGGGGGGCAGGGCTAGAGAGATGGCTCCACAGTTAAAGGCCCTGGCCTACAAAGCCTGGCCACTCAGGTTCAATTCCCAAGTGCCCACATAAGGCCAGATAACCCATTTTCATTCTCTCTCTCTTGCTCCCTCTTTCTCTGCTTACAAATATTTTTAAAAATACCATTTGCAACAAGCAGAGTGGCACAATGGAAGCGTGCTAGGCCCCAAAAATACCTTTTTATTTATGAGAGAGCGAGCAAAAGATAGTGTGGGCATGCCAGGGCCTCTTGCCACTGCAAACAAACTCTACCTGCACGCACCACTTTGTTGTGGGTACTAGGGAATTGAACCTGGGCCAGCAGGCTTTGCAAGCAAACACTTTTAACCACTGAGCCATCTTCCCAGTCCTGCTTTGCTTTTTTTTGTTTGTTTTGTTTTTCTAGAAGTGATTCTGTACCATCATTTCATTCACTTTTTTAATAGGATGATCACACATAAATCCTATAAACATGGACAATATGGGCATTTCTAGGAGTAAGGTTAGAAATGTTAACAACTATGTGGGATGGCAAGTGCAGACTGGGTCCATCCTGGGCAACTCTGTGGGATTAAATAAATATAAATAAACACTTAGACCTGTGCCTTCCACACAGAGGTTTATAAATGTTATATGCTGGGCTGGAGAGATGGCTTAGCGGTTAAGTGCTTGCCTGTGAAGCCTAAGGACCCCAGTTTGAGGTTCGATTCCCCAGGACCCACATAAGCCAGATGCACAGGTGATGCATGCATCTGAAGTTCATTTGCAGTGGCTGGAGGCCCTGATGCACGCATTCATTCTCTCTCTCTCTCTCTCTCTCTCTCTCTCTCTGTGCCTCTTTCTTTTTCTATCTGTCCCTCTCAAATAAATAAATAAAAATAAATGTTATGTACTATTGATAATTCATAAAAACACAGAAACAAAGAAAATTAAAAGAAACACTCTAAAAACATGCAGCAATTTCAAGTAAAGCATATTTTTTCCTGGAATGGTAGGCCGGCCGTCCATGCACATGTGTGTGCACGTGTACACACGCACACACACACACACACACACACACACCAGCTGTTTTCCCTTTTAAACACCAAATCCATGACCCCACTCTGTGAGCCAGTCCTCAGTAGCTTTACCCGAACCCTCAGCCCACAGTGTGTGGTGCACTTCCCTCTACATGGGCATGGTTCCTACCTCCTTGCAAGTCTCCCCTGGCCTGGTTTCTCTCTACCTTTCCCTCCCCTCAGGCTTCCCCACCCCAGGCTCTTGTGGGTTCTTCTCTGCCTTCCTCTAAATGCTGATGTTTCCCATAGTCCTTGACTTTTTCTTGGCCTTCCAAGACATTATGTGCTGACAAGTGGAAACACGGGTCTCCAGACTCCCCCTATTTATCCATTGTCCACTAGCTCCTTATTCCCAACTGTCCACAGCCATGCTCAGCAGCCTGCTCCTTGGATCTCTTATCTTCATGGCTTTGCTCACTACTGAGCCAGAAACCAGGGCTTTGCGCTTGACTTCCCTAGTCCATCTCTTCCTGCCAAGCACATCGCCTACCAGCTGGCCTCCTCACCTCTAGACTAGACCTTTCAAATTACCTCCCAGGTGACATTCAAATACTACTCAGTTCTCTCCAATTTGCAGAACAAAATTTTGTTTGTTTATTTGGTTTTTTTTCGAGGTAGGGTTTCACTCTAGCCCAGGCTGACTTGGAATGCACTATGTAGTCTCAGGCTGGCCTCAAACTCATGGTGATCCTCTTACCTCTGCCTCCCAAGTGCTGGGATTAAAGGCGTGCGCCACCACGCCCGGCTGCAGAACAAAATTTAAACTCTAACATTAAAACCTTAATCAAGAGCTCACCCCGCGTGTCTTAGAGTACAGTGCTCCTGGCCAGTGCTTCGATCATGCCTCTCATCCGGCCCCCAAATCTCTGCAAATTAAACTTTCAACTCCCAGATTGTTCCACTCTCTGGAGTCTTGACCTGTCATTCCCCTGCTAACAGGCACTGTGCTCTGAAGTCCAGCACTTGGTCAAAAAGTCCCCTTTTAAAGCCTTGTGTGACCTGTTTGGAAGCTTTCTCTAATCATTGGAATCTACCAGAAAGCCCCCCTGCCAGGCTGAATCAGCTTCTTCTTTGAAGCACTTCCACAGTCCCTGGTATATGCCACTGAGATGTGCCTGCTGAGTCATATCTACATGTGAAGTCCAGTTCCCAGCATGTGAGCTCATGATACTCACCACTGGTCATGAGTGAATGAACAATGATAACCAGTCTCAGGCCCTCTCCTGCGAACAAGACTGCACAGGTATGAGGAATGACCACAAGCAACCTTATGTAACTTGTCATTGCTGGGACAAAACACCTGACACAAATCAGTGTAAGGGAGGATGGGTTCACTTCCGCTTGTAGTTCCAGGTCACGGTCCATCATGGTGAGGAAGGCCTGGTGGCAGGAGCCCGAGGCGGCTGGTCGTGTGCCGCCCACAGTCAGGAAGCAGAGAGATGAATGCTGCTCTCAGCTCGCCTTCCTTGTGATTCAGCCCGTGGTATGTGCTGCCCACAGTGAGGGTGGATCTTCCCTCCTCAGCTGAGCTAATCTAAAAGCTTCCTCACGGATATGCCCAGAGATCTGTCTCACAGGTGATTCTAGATCATGTCAAGGTGACAAGCAATATAAGCCATCACATGTAAACACACACAAGTACGGTGTTGTATTAGCTTTCTGTTCCTCTAACAAAATGCCTAAGACAATCAACAAAAATAAGAAAGGTTTTTAGCAAGACCCTACCTTGAAAATCTCACACACACACACACACACACACACACACACACACACACACACACACAAGGGCTGGAGAGATGGCTTAGCAGTTAAGGTACTTGCCTGCGAAGCCTAAGGATCCAGGTTCAATTATCCAGGTCCCATGTAAGCCAGATGCACAAGGTGGCACATGCGTCTGGACTTTGTTTGCAGTGGCTAGAGGCCCTGGCACACCCATTCTCCCTCTCTCTCATTTCTCTCCCTCTCTCTATCTCTAATAAGTAAATTAAAAAAAAATTTTTTAAAGAGAAAAGGTTCATTTTGGCTCATGGTTTGGAGGTTTCAGTCCATGCTTAGTCAGTACTGCTGCTTTTGGGTCTGTGGAGAGGTGGCCTATTATTGGGAACATGTGACAGAGGAAGCTGCTCATCTCATGGCAATGAAGAAGCAAAAAGAGAAAAGGACAAGGGCAGGATCCCTCTATCTCCTGTGGGCGCATGTAGCCAGAGACCTAAGACCTTCCACAAGGTCTCACCTCATCAAGGTTGAATCAGCTTCGGCAAACACCATTCTAGAGACCAAACCTTTAGCAGGAGGGCCTTGGGGGCCATTCCAGATCCAACCTACAGCAGTGGTGACGCCATCTTTAGTAGAGATCACGGCGTTTGTGTTCTGTGTGAGAGTAAGTAGATTGTGGAGCATTACTCATTTTCCTTTGCCTTATTTCTCTGTGCTGGAAAATCCACATTTTCCACTGGGACTCCTGGTGCTCAGGCAACGTTATTCTCCTCTACTAACACTACACCTCCCATTGTGACATTTCTCGGTGTTCTTACTTGGTACTGTGGCTTGAAAATGGCTTAATTAGCCAGGCGTGGTGGTGCATGCCTTTAATCCCAGCACTCGGAGGCAGAGGTAGGAGGACTGCTGTGAGTTCAAGGACACCCTGAGACTACAGAGTGAATTCCAGGTCAGCCTGAGCTAGAGCGAGACCCTACCTCAAAATAAAAATAAATAAATAAATAAAGGCTTAATTGTATCAACCCCAAAGGCTCAGGAATCAGAAGTTTGGTCACCCAAAAGTGGTGAGATTTTTTATGCACTACGGCCTAATGTGAAGTCCTTTGGCATATGCTCTTGGAAAGTAACTCTTGAGAGAGGGTTGTTATAAGAGGGAGCAAACCTGCACCCCTCTCCCGCCCTGGCATTCTCTCTGCTCCTGGTTTGAAGGTGTGGCTGCTGCTATGCACACCTTGAGGTGATGCATAAAAGGTCCTCACTAAGCCTACCTAACGAACCTCTCCAACGGTGAGCTAGGTGAGTGGCAACAAAGAGCTGAATCCTCTTGGCTCTCAGGACAATGTTGCCACGACAGACACTCTGAGTAGGTAAGGATTCTAAAGCGCAAGAAAAAAATTGTCCCATCAATTTTCAGATTTCTCAACTCCTTTAGCCATTCCACAATCAGTACAATGCTGGATAAGCAAATTTAAGTTTTCACACAAAATTATTCTGGTCTCAATGAGGTTTGTAATTGACCTTCAGGAGGACTCAATTATTAAGAGTCATTTCACTAACTCTCCCTCCACCTTCAGAGGGCCGAGGTGTTAGTGTTACTGGAGCAGAATTTCCGCCACACCGTCACTCCCCGCCAGCCTGTGTCCGCTCAGCCCCTCACCAGGGCCCTGTGTCCAGTCCTGGGTCACTGTGCCCATTCTTCGTTTTCTCAGTTTAACTAACTGCGAGGCAACAGTGGCTCCATGGTAGAAAATGAGCAATACTACATTTACTGTTAACACAGCTTGAGATTCTTTTTAAATCACTAGCAATTTAGCATTCCATAAGGCTAACCACATTAAATAAATGTATGGTTTAAATTGTTCTGAGCAGATTTAGAAAATAAGATATCCTGAAGCAGTTGTGTCACAAGGCACTGAGTATCAGACATAGAAATGACAGGATAAAGTGTGAAATTTGTCAGGAAAAGTAATTTTTCAACCGCCCTTTCCCAAACAGAAATTAAGTCTGTATAGTCATTTTTACAGGAAGGAGTAAAACAGCAGTTCAGTCTTGAGAGCATTTAATTTTCATCTATCACCATCATTGTTATGTACTCCTTGTAATTAATTGAATTTGATTCTGGATCAATTGCAGCAGACAGCATTTCTTCCATTTCCTCTTGAGAAAAGGGCTCACCTGGGAGAGACATGAAGGGAAAAGAAAATCATCATGTACAGTCACCTGATTTCACTAGCTAGCTTAATTGCCATGGAGCCACACAGGTCTCCAGCTGTGTGACTAGCTTTTCTCTCTGCAGCTGCGGAGCAAGCGTATCATGACGGTCCACAAGTTCAAAAGCCGCTGTCGTACGCCTGCAGAGCGGTGGGGTCGTGTTACCTGCAGGTATCCGAGACCAAGCGCCACGCAGAACCCTTCACTTCAGCCAAAACAGCAGGAAGACAGAAAGACAATCAAGAACAAAGTTGTTTATTCATTTAAATTAATATAACTGGAACTGCAAAGGGTCTTATAAGGGAGCCTAATTATTATGTTTAATAAAATTATAGAGATGATTAAATGTTTGCTGTGCACAATTGCTGAAGAGCAAAATTCAGAGACTTAAGACTATAACCACCAAATTTCTGGACATCTCCTTGACCCCATGAGATGCTACTCCTAGCCACTCTAAAACTCCTCCTTGCTACAGCCTAGGCTAGTACTGCAGTCAGATAAAACCAAAAGTTAGCAGGTTTCAGATTCACATAACTGCTGACAGCCATCTTGGAAACTGGCTTCGCCAATGTGAGACACACTCGGGAAGAATGCTGACAGGCTACAGACTATAAGACACTGTCCCTCATAAAGCAAAGACACAGAGCATCAACTCATCCACTTAGACTCTACGGAAAAGTCTTATTGTTGCAGCTAAGTTACAAGGTCCAAAGGTTACTACTTTACAAGCCTAAGACATTGGCCCTTATGGACAATGTTTTCTTGCTAAGCTAGAATTCAGTTCCAATATAGAACTTATTCAAATTGGGACTTTTTTTTAAATAAAAAGTTTAGGGCTAGAGGTATGGCTTAGCAATTAAGGCACTTGCCTGCAAAGCCAAAGGACCCAAGTTTGATTCCCCAGGACCCACGTAAGCCAGATGCAAGTCTGAAGATGTAGCTTGGTGACAGAGTGCTTACCTGGCATGTACAAAGGCTTGGGGATCCCCTGCACAAGGAAGACAGAAAGAAGGCTGGGGAGGTGGCTCGGCAGTTTAAGATGCTTGCTTACAAATCCTGGTGGCCTGAGTTCAATTCCCCAGGACCCACATAAAACCAGATGCACAAAGTGGTGTAGACATCTGAAGTTACTTTGCAGTGGCAAGAGGCATTGATGCTCTCTGTCTTTCTCAAATAAATAAAAAATAATTTAAAAAAAGACAGAAAGAGAGATGGCTTAGTGGTTAAGGCGCTTGCCTGTGAAGCCTAAGGACCCATGTTCTACTCTCCAGATGCCAAGTAAGCCAGAGGTACAAAGGCGAGGCAAGTGCAAAGTCACACACATGCCCACTAGGTGGCGCAAGCATCTCGAGTTCAATTTCATTGGCTGAGGCCCTGGCTTGCCAATTCTTTCTCTCTCTATATATATATAATTTTTTTTAAAAAGGCAGAAATGCTGGGGGGGGGGGGAGACAAGGAAGACCAGCTCAGGTGCTATAAGCTGTTAAGCTGTACGACTCCACTCTACTCCACTGCTCAGAACAGGCCTGGCTCACAGTGAGGCACAGTAGTTACTCTGCTACCTTGGGCAAGGAAAACCGCACATATTTGATTTAGGACGGGAGAGAAAAAAATAGCCTACCAGCTAAAAGCACAGCTTCAGGCACGTACTGGGCTCAAATCTGCCTCTCTCTTACTGGCTTTTAAAATCTTGCAAGCTGCTTAACCTTTCCTTACCTCAGTTTCCCAGACTATACAATGAAGATGGCAGTGACACTGTTCACCCATGTGGTTGGTATGATGATTACCTGTGTCATTAAACCATGCTTAGAAGAGTGCCTGACACACAGACACATTTAAGTATTTCTTTAAATTTTCTTTTGAGATTGTCCCTGCTGCTAAATGCTATGTGATACACTAACACACAAGGGGCTTTTTTTTTTTTTTTTTTTTTAGGTAGGGTTTTCACTGTAGCTCAGGCTGACCTGGAATTCACTATGCAGTCTCAGGGTAGCCTCGAACTCACAGTGATCCTCCTACCTCTGCCTCTGCCTCCCAAGTGCTGGGATTAAAGGCGTGTGCCACCACACCCGGCTTCACAAGGGGATTTCTACCTGCAGGAACTGGATTCCATATGAATGATGAAGCTTATCTTGAGAATTCCTAGGCATTTAGAATACATATTTTCAAATTTACTGATGAAAACACTGTGGGGATCAGAAATTAAATCTCGGCTGGCAGGCTTTGCAACAAGTATCTTTTAACCATGAGCCATCTCCCCTGGCCCTAAACACATACACACACACACACGCACACACACACACACATCAGGGCTTCCTGCCACTGCAAACACACTCTAGACATATGTGCCACCTTGTGCATCAAGCTTTATGTGGGTCCTGAGGAACTGAACCT
Source organism: Dipus sagitta (assembly GCA_036346955.1). Classification (NCBI taxonomy): domain Eukaryota; kingdom Metazoa; phylum Chordata; class Mammalia; order Rodentia; family Dipodidae; genus Dipus; species Dipus sagitta. The sequence goes on from CM070770.1 coordinate 328,931,634, forward strand.
CAGTCCTTAGGCTTTTTCCTGCAGGACCTTAGGCTTTTTCCTACAGGACCCTAGGCTTTTAACCACTGAGTGATCTATCCAGTCTAAAACATCAATTCTTAAACAACCGTTTTACTGGACTAGTCAACTGTTATTAGACTTAGATGATAGCCATGTTTAATAATATATTTGCAAAGCTGGAGAGATGGCTTAGCGGTTAAGGCATTTGCCTGCAAAGCCTAAGGACCCAGGTTCAATTCCCCAGTACCCACATAAGCCAGATGCACAAGGGGGCCCAGGCATCTGGAGTTCATTTACAGTGGCTAGAAGTCCTGGCATGCCCATTCTCTCCATATGCCTTTCTTTCGCTCTCAAAATAAATAAATATAAATTAAAAATAATATATTTACATAACACATTTTATATCTCACTATCAAATACAGTAGCTCATGTAACGTGGGAGATAATGAATATTTGTTGGATGAATAATTGAAACCACATATATTCTTATCAGAGAAGAACTGATCTAGCCCCAGTCCACTAACATGCCCAGTAGTTGACTTTGAAGTACTCTTAACTCTGTACTTTCTTGGAAACTACCGCAAAGCACCTTCCTTTGAGCCACACAGCGCAGCAGCCTCCTCCTGACTTTCCCATTTCAGTTGGCAGCATTATTACTGTGGTGCCATGGTCCAGGGCAAAGGCTGATTTATTGTTTGTTTATTGATTTATTGATTTATTGATTTATTGATTTATTTTCAAGCATAGAGAGACAGATAGAAAGAGAGAACTGCCAGGCATGGTGGCGCACGCCTTTAATCCCAGCACTTGAGAGACAGAGATGGGAGGATTGCTGTGAGTTCGAGGCCACCCTGAGACTATGTAGTAAATTCCAGGTCAGCCTGGGCTAGAGTGAGACCCTACCTTGAAAAATAAAAAAAGAAAGAAAGAAAGAAGGAAGGAAAAGGAAAAAAGAAAAAGAGAGAGAGAATGGACATGCCAGGGCCTCTAGCCACTGCAAATGAACTCCAGCTGCGTGCACCTCTTCGTGCATCTGGCTTTACGTGGCTATTGGGTAACTGAACTGAGGTCATTAGGTTTTACAAGCAAGCACCTTAACCAGAGTCATCTCTCAAGCACTTTAATTTTTTTTTTTTTTTTGGTTTTGTTTTGCTTTTTTGAGGTAGGGTCTCACTCTAGCCCAGGCTGACCTGGAATTCACTATGTAGTCTCGGGGTGGTCTGGAACTCACGGTGATCCTCCTACCTCTGCCTCTGCAGTGCTGGGATTTAAGGCATGTGCTACCACACCCGGCTATTGTTTTCATTTTTGACTCAGCTCCCATCTTTATCCCCTGCCCTCTGTTACTCATCACAGCCCAGGGTCCTGAAGTAGAGTGAGTCTGTCTGTGTCAATCCCTTCTTTCCATCCCCAGTGCCAGGCAGTCTTATTAGCAAACGCGCAGAACTCCGCAGGATAGAGGGGCGTAGTTCGGCGACAGAGCATGTGACTGCAGAACGCTGCAGGAGCTTGCCAGCTAATCTCTCTGGCTGGACCTTGTTCACCCACCTACAAACCAACCAGCACCACAATCACTTTCCCACAGTCTCTCTTGCACTAAATGACTCATCTCCAAACGGAACGAGCAAACAGGATAAACACAAACTCAAGACTGGGCCTCCACAGTCTAGCCCCAGTACGTCTATCTCCATTCTTTTCTTACTGCTTGCCAACAAGGCCCTTGCGGCTGGCTGAGCCCGTCTTCCTTCACATGCATAGTTAGCGCTAAGGTTTGTTCCTACAGCTTTTATCTAAATCTCCAATGCTTCCCTCTCATCAGCCCTTCATTCATTTTTCACACAGTTACTCAGACACTCAGTCATTCATTCATTCATAGCTCACTTGTTATGATGAATTTGTTGAGACCTATTATATGTTAAGACACTCTAATGTATTAGATCTTACCCCTGCTCTCAATAACTTACACATCTAATTGAATTCTACCTTCTCAAGCCAGGCACGGTGCCTCATGCCTATAGTCCCAGCACTTGGGAGGCTGAGGCAGAAGGACTGCCATGAATTCAAGACCCACCTAAGCTACATAGTGAACTCCAGACTAGCCTGGACTACAGAGTGAATCCCTGTTTCAAAAAGAAACAAAAAGATGGGGGTGTGGTGGCACATGCCTTTAACCCAGCACTAGAGAGGCTGAGGTAGGAGGATTGTTATGAGTTCTAGGACAGCCTGGGTCTAGAGTGAGTTTCAGGTCAGCCTGGGCTACAGTGACACCTTGCCACAGGGGGGAGAAAAACACCGAACACCTATCTTCTCAAGGAACCTATTTTCTCTGTTACTCTTCAAGGTCAAGCTTCCCAGGCTGGAGCAGCCTACACTGACCTTCTATACTTATTTTTCTACTGTTTTATGTTGGTCTAATTAATAAATGAGTTTATTTTCTCAATTAGATTGTAATACCTGAGAGAAGATCAGATTTCAGTATCATTACCACTCACTGTGCTTAATAATACTAAACATACAGTGGGCACATGATATGAATTAAACTGAACATCTTTGGCCATTTGACTATTCATGTTGCCTAATATAATCTAGGATTTACTTCTTTTAATCCTTTAATGCTTTGAAAGTCGTAACATTCCCATCAAAGTAAATCCCTGAGATGATTTTAATGCCATAGGAGATCCTGGATGGCAGCTCTAATTTTCATGTTACTTCTTCTCTCACTTCCTGTTTCCTAACGATGAGCTGAGTTAAAATGCCCCAACTAGGTGCACATGTAGCTTTGCTGGTCAAAATAAGTACTTCCCAGGGTTCAGGGTTCAAACTACATCCACATCTGGGAGTGGACCAGAGGAGGTGGGACTCCTCCCTCTGTATGGGAAAAGGGGAGGGATCAGGTTTCAATGGCTTCAAGAGACTGTCCATCAAGCTAATTACAGTCAAGGGAACAAATTTATACACCGACCTAAACAGAGGGAAATTCTAAAGGAAATATGTAAACGTGTGTGTGTTGCACACACGTGTGCTCATGTGTGTGTAGTCTATATGCAAAGTAAATATATGTGTAAATTCGCATTCGATTGAAACTATAGTATTTGTAATTTTGCCATCTGAAAGCTCTTTAAAAGGGAATTTTTATACACTCCAAGTCAAATCTTCAATCTAACAGAGGCATTGGTGGGGCTGGAGAGATGACTCAACAGCCAAACGCTTGCCTGCAAAGCCTGCAAGCCTGGGTTCCAATCCTCACTACCCATGTAAAGCCAGATGCACCAAGTGGTGCATGCATGTGGAGTTCGTCTGCAGCAGGAAGAGGCCCTGGTATGTCCATACTCACTCTCCTTCTCTCTCCCCCTCCCTCCCTCCTTGCAAAACAAACAAATAAATAAAAATTTAAAAAATATATTTTAAAGGCACTGGTTTATAGTAATTGATAGTTTGTTTTTAGGTGGTATATCTTTTGTTCTAAATACATTTTAAGTGACTGCAATTTATACAATAATCATTCACCTCTACTATACAAGAATCCTACGAGGTCACATTCTATTTATCCTTGCTTTACTCTCTGTCCTTTTAATGTCCTTAAAATAAGCACATTCCAAAACCAAAATAATAGAAATAATCAAATAACTCTACGCAACCAAATAATTGATTTTAAAGTATATCCTATTACTTTTGCATAAGTGTTGTTTAAAAATTATTAAGCCCTTACATAGGATACTGTCCTAATTGATGCAGCACTCTTACCTTCTTCAGTCATATACTTGACCAGTTCCTCCTTAGTCAGAAATCCATGCTTAGCCGTATCTAAAACCTAGGAGGGAAAGGCAAATGTATATTTGTCTTTTGTATGAACTCTACATAGTGAATGGATTTTTCATACATCTACACATATACAAATACACAATAATATAATGCTCACTACCTCAAAAGCTCGAAGAAGGACATCTTCAGGGATGGGTCTGTATCTATAATTATGCAATAAAAGCAAATTAGTGCCAGGATATTTATCTCCACCTCTATATGATAAACGACTACATAAAACAAAACAAAAGGTGCTAACAAACCAGGCTAATAACACTCCCCCACTGAAATGTCTCTGCATTTCTGGATAGGAAAGTCAGCACTACCTTATCCCCACAGGACAAAGTTACTGGCATGCTTGGTATTATCCATTAGCATTTTTCATCATTATGGAAATCAGTTCACCTAGGACCAAAACCTCTACATCAATCACCTGTGGTGAGCTAATGCTATGCTTGTGCTGGAAAAATAATGAGGATTAATTCTTATTTATAAATGGTAACTCACAGCAGAAGATAATGAAAATGTTGTTAATTTTTTATTTCTGTAGCTCCTTTAGTTACGCTTTGCTTGGATTAATACTAATATGGTTGACGTTTCTCAGCTCACACCTAAACTGGTAATTCAGAAGAATACTAAAGGCCAAAGGAAGCTTCCCTAAGGCATACTGGCTAATAAAAATAGAAGAAGCCAAGCAGTTTTGTATTATTTTCAGACAAGGTCTCATTCTATAGCCCAGGCTAGCCTGAAACTGACTATGTAACCGAACTTGGCCTCAAATCATGGCAACCCTCCTGCCTCAGCCTCCTAAGTGCTGGAATTGTAGGCATGAGTTACCATTCTTGACTAAGCCAAGTGGTTTGTTTTGTTTTGTGGTTTTAGTTTTGGTTTTTCAAGGTAGTGCCTCACTCTAGCCCAGGCTGACCTGGAATTCACTCTGTAGTCTCAGGATGGCCTCAACTGACTGCAATCTTTCTATCTCTGCCTCTCGAGCGCTGGGATTAAATGTGTGCATCACCATGCCCCGCCCAGACAAGTGCTTTTAAAATTAATGTAATCCTAATCGTTACCTTGCCTTGAAATTGGGTTGACTTACTTTCTTTCCAGAAGAACCTTGGTCATCACTGGAAGAAACTTTTCATATCGAATGAATCCAGTGGGCTCTTCTTCCTCTACCTAAACATGCAATTGAAAAGCAACCATTTACATTGAATGGCTGCTGAGGGCGGGGAGGCATGCTCTTGAGTGACACAGTGTCAGCTAAATTGCACACTATTCAGCAAATATCCATGCTCATGTAGGCAGCCCTCATTTAAAGTGGCTCACAAAAAGAAAGAAAAGAGGCCTGGAGAAATGGCTTAGTGGTTAAGGCATTTGCCTGTGAAGCCAAAGGACCCAGGTTCGATTCTCCAGGACCCACGTAAGCCAGCTGCACATGGCACGTGCATCTGGAGTTCATTTGCAGTGGCTGGAGGCCCTGGCGCGCCCATTCTCTCTCTGTCTCTCTTCTCTCTATCTCGCTCTCTGCTTGCAAATAAATAAAAAAATAAAATAAAAAAGAAAGAAGAAAGAGGGATAAAAGAAAGAAGGGTATGTATTAGTTGGAAAGAAAAGATTTAGTGGGAATGGAAGGGGGATGAGAAGCTAATTGGGATGAATATCATCAAAATACATTATATACATGTAGGAAATTGTCGAAATTGCTTAAAATTTCAACGCAATAACAAAAACTAGCCATTTATTCATTCCACAAACATATTGAGCAGCCACTCTTTTCCGAGCACTATGCCAAATGCTGGCAGTCTGGCAAGAGCACACCTGGGTATTGGCCCTGCTCATGGTGCTTACACTCTGCTAGGAGACACATGTTAGCCAAGAGCCCACGATACTGAGTGCCCAAAACAACTTTCTTTCTTTTCTTTTTTCCTTCTTTCTTTTCTTTTTTTTTTTTTTTTTTTTTTGAGATAGGGTCTCGCTGTAGCCCAGGCTGAGCAAGAATTCACTATGTAGTCTCAGGGTGGCCTCAAACCCACAGTAATCCTACCTCTGCCTCCCAAGTGCTGGGATTAAAGGCATGCACCATCATGCATGGCCAAAATAACTTTTCACAAAAAAAATATTATTTATTTATTATTATTATTATTTGGTTTTTCAGGATAGGGTCTCACTCTAGCCCAGGCTGACCTGGAATTCATTATGTATTCTCAGGGTGGCTTCGAACTCACAGTGATCCACCTACCTCCAGCCCTCCAAGTGCTGGGATTAAAGACACCACCACACCCGGCTATTTATTTATTTATTTAAGAGACAGAGAAGCAGATAGAGACACAGAGAGAGAATGGGCATGCCAGGGCCACCAGCCAGTGCACACACACTCCAGATGCATGCATCACTTTGTTTATCTGGCTTCCATGGGTGCTGGGGAATCACACTGGGGTCCTTAGGCTTCACATAACTCCTAAGCCATCTCTCCAGCCCCCAAACAACTTTTTTAAAACACAGAGTGCTACGTAGGCTAACTTTTCACTCGTGGCTTTCCTCCTAGGAGCTCAGGCATGTACTCCCAAGCCTGGCTTGAGAGTTGAACAATGACTATGTGTGACCATGATGAGTAATGGAGCACGGGCACAGAGAAGCGCAGAATACGGGAAGCTTCTCCAGAGTGGAGCGCGGAGAAGTCGTTCATGAAGAAGCGACACTCGGCTGGTTTGCACAGGATGAGGCCGGGGTTGAGACAGACAGCAGCCGGGGCTCGGAGCACAGGAACCCGGACGCGGGCACAGTGCTGATGCAGCAGGCCCTGAGGCTGGGGCACCGGGACCTTCACAAGGTCTCATCATCCACAAAAGAGACTTTCCTTGTTATCCTCACAACCACGGGAACCTGCTGAAAGTCTCATGGTAAACACTGAAAGGTCATCTGGTTGTGACTTCTTCAGAGTTACAGTAAGGCCCCAAGTGGGGCCAGAGGAAGAAGCATGGCATGATCCTTGCCAAGAAACCTTTGAGGAGAACTGAGGGGCCCAGTGCGGTTTCTACTGTGGGTAAGGGAGAGTAGGAGGGAGTCCAGGACACCCCCAAATTCTGACTTGCACAGATGGGATAAAGTGGTGCCCTCCTCTGAAGTAAAGAAAACTGAAGCCAGGCGTGGTGGTGCACACCTTTAATCCCAGCACTCGGGAAGCAGAGGTTGAAGGATCGCCATGAGTTCGAGGCCACACTGAGACTACATGGTGAATCCCAGGTCAGCCTGGCTAAAACTACTGAAGGAGACCACATTAGGTGCCAATCATCATCTCAAGGACCAAATCATTCTGACATTTATTAAGTCCCTACACGATTCATAGAACTTTGGCCACCCACACGTTTAGACAACATTATTCCTGAGAAGATTTTTTTTGGACCCAGCACTGTTGGATTAGAAAGGAATAGGTCTCTGCCTAGGGGCTCTCCTTTGATGGTCTGGCTGAACAAAGGCATTACTGACCTCAACGCTGATGTCCGGAGACTCATGAGCAGCTATGAATTCTACTCCCTTTCAAAAGTCCTATTAAAAGCCTCATAGATCCCTATTCGACAGATGTGCTTTTAACAGGATTTACTGTTGGAGCAAAAGATAAGACATATATAGGTTGCTACTAAGTGGAACACACTGCCATCCCAATGACAACTGTTTTTAATGTTTGTACTGGATTCACAACAGTGTGCGCAGAGCCTCACACTCTGTTATCTGAGAAAATTAAACCCATCTACTGGCAGATGTTTCAGAAGGTCTAAGCCCATCAGTACATGAACAACTGTCTTCACCTGCCTCTAGGTGCAAAGTGAGCATTTTCTAAATTAATGTTTATATGCCCTCGTGTGCTTAAGAGGCACTCTGCAACTCCCAACCAAGGAGACTCTTAAACATGAAATATTTGGGCTGGGAGCGTAGCTCAGCAGGACAGTATTTGTCTACCATGCATGGGTTCTGGGTTTAATCCCCAGTGAACAAACAAGTCTGGGGTTGCGGACATGGGCCAGTGGGTACAGTGCTTGCCATCCAAGCAGAAGGATCTGAATTTGATCCCCAGAGCCCATGTGAAAAAGCTGGGCATGGTGGTGTGTGCTTGTAATCCCAGTGCTGGGGAGGGAGAGATAAGCCTGCTCAGTGAGCTTCAGGCTAATGAGAGATTCTGTCTTTAAAAAGGGTAGACCGTTTGGGCCAGAGAGATGGCTTAGCGGTTAAGGTGTTTGCCTACAAAGCCTAAAGACCCAGGCTCGATTCCCCATGACCCACATAAAGGCAGATGTACAAGGTGGCGCACACATCTGGAGTTTGTTTACAGTGGCTGGAGGCCCTGGTGTGCCCATTCTCTCTCCTTCTGTCTGCCTCTCTCTCTCTCTCTTCTCAAATAAATAAATAAAATCCTTTAATTTAAAAAAAAAAGGTGGACAGCACCTTGACATTCGACACTCAAAGTTGTTGTCTGGCCTTTAAACACACCTGCACACACAGGTGCACACACACACACATACACACACACTTTTTTTTTTTTTTTTTTTCCGAGGTAGAGTCTCACTCTAGCCTAGGCTGACCAGGAATTTACTCACTGTAATCCTCCTACCTCTGCCTCCCAACTGCTGGGATTAAAGACATGGACCACCATGCCCGGATCACATTCTTTTTTTTTTTTAATTTAATTTATTTATTTGAGAGAGCAAGAGAGACAAAGGGGCAGACAGAGAAAGAGAGAGAGAATGGGCGCTCCAGGGCCTCCAGCCACTACAGACGAACTCTAGATGCATGTGTCACCTTGTGCATCTGGCTTAAGTGGGTCCTGGGAAATCAAACCAAGGTCCTTTGGCTTTGCAGGCAAATGCCTTAACCACTAAGCCATCTCTCCAGCCCCATTCTTAAAAAAAAAAAAAAAAAAGCCGGGCGTGGTGGCGCACGCCTTTAATCCCAGCACTCGGAAGGCAGAGGTAGGAGGATCACCAAGAGTTCGAGGCCACCCTGAGACTACATAGTGAATTCCAGGTCAGTCTGAACTAGAGTGAAACCCTACTTCGGAAAATTAAAAAAAAAAAAAAAAAAAAGAACATTCACTAGATTACTTATGGAACAATAATCTTAATATGTTGAGATTCTATCCTGATTCTTCCGAAATTTGTTCCATTCAGAAACCAGGGCAATTTTCCTTCCCTTCCCCCAGCCCTACCAACTAAATCACTGTAGATCTCTACAAAATCAAAAACAGTTTGACACTATGTGCATCTTCATCAACCTACTGTTTTTAGAAGTTCTTTCTCTCCCTCCCTCCCTCCTTCTTCTGATTCAGCCTCGCTGGTGCTGGGATTACAGGTATACAACACCATGCCTGATTTGAGATATATATATATATATTTTTTTTTTTAAGGAAGAATAGTGAATATAAACAGAGGCCTTATGATTTTGAAAAGGAAAAAATCCATTTTGAAATAGTAAAAAAAAAAATCTGGCTGGAGAGATGGCTTAGTGGTTAAGTGCTTGCCTGTGAAGCCTAAGGACCCCAGTTCAAGGCTCGATTCCCCAAGACCCATGTAAGCCAGATACACAATGTGGTGCATGCATCTGGAGTTCGTTTGCAGTGGCTGGAGGCCCTGGTGTGCCCATTCTCTCTCTATATATATATCTGCCTCTTTCTGTCTCTCTCTCTCTCTCTGTCGCTCTCAAATAAATAAATAAAAGTAAACAAAAAAATTTATTTAAAAAAATCTTTCTATGACCCAACGCTGCCCTCTAGAGGCCTCTTGTACAAATGGATATTTAGGCAATAGCACTTAAAACAATATAATTTTGATTATTCTAAATATGGCATTCTTGACATGTTAAATAGGTAACAAATACTATTTTATATTATAAAATGATTTTTTAAAATTTTATTTATTTATTTATGAGTGAGAGAAAGAGAGAGAGAGAGAATGGGCACTCCGGGACCTCTAGGCACTGCAAACGAACTCCAGATGCATGTACTACCTTTGTTGCATCTGGCTTACATGTGTACTGGGGAATCAAACCTTGGGCTTTGGCTTTGCAGGTAAATGTCCTTAACTGCTAGGCCATCTCTCCAGCCTGATTTTATGTTTAAATATTTTTTTTCTTTTAGGATACTTTTTACAGAAAAGTTGCAAAGATAATAAAAATAATTTTCATATACACTACACCAATTTTCCCCAGTTGTTTTTTTAAAGCTTTATTGAGGCAAAACTGAAAACTCAAAATAGTATATATTTGGGGAGATGTTTTAATATACATATATAGACATTTGATAATGGCAAGCAATATGTGTGTGTTTGTGTGTATTCTTATTAATTACCTGTTTTGAGAGTTGGGTGAGATGAAAACACCTAAGGTCTAATCTTTTTTTGTTGTTAAGTAGAAACTTTGTATGGACACATCATGTGTTGGTCCCATCATTTCCCTCCTCCCTGTCCCCACTCCATCAAGGTGGATTGCTGCTATTCACCATGTTGTGGACTATGAATTGTGAGAGTAGCAGCCAGTCATTGTTGGAAGGGGGAGAACTACTCTTTTTAAGCAATGATGGCTCAATAATCCATGAATTAAAGTGCCTGTAAAGTTTAACTAAAAACATCAAATATCACCTGGGCTAAAGTGAGACCCTACCTGGAAAAACCAAAAAAAAAAAAAAAAAAAATCAAACCATTTTCAAATGTGTGTGTGTGTGTGTGCGCACATGCCCATGCTATGGTTGAGTTGCAGCTCCCCCACATTTATATGTTGAAACCCCAGCCTCCAGTATCTCAGAATGTGACCTTATTCAGAGACAGGGTTTTTATAGATGTCAGCAGTTAAAATCATGCAGGGTGAGCCTGAGGTAACTGTGACTGGTATCCTTGTAAAAGGGAGAAACTGCCAGGCAGGAGGCTCACGGCTGTAATCCCACCACTTGGGAAGACTGAGGCAGCTGGACTGTCATGTTTCCCAGGCCAGTCTAGACTACTGAGTGAGGATCTATCTCAAAAAGGGAGAAAGGAAGAAAAAGAAGAGTGTGTTTGGAGGTAAGGAAAATGGGGACAACAAGGGGATGAAGAAAGAAATTTAGATGCAGATATGCACATAGGGAGTATGACAAAACATAAGGGAGGCCACTGTTGAGATCAGGCCAGGCCCTGCCCTACATTAGTTCATATTGTGTAAACAGTCACTTGTCAGACTGTGCCTGGCCTTGAGACTCCACTTTACAAGCAGCTTTTGACTCAAAAAAAAAAATTTTTTTTTTGAGGTAGGGTCTCGCTCTAGCCCAGGCTGACCTGGAATTCACTATGGAGTCTCAGGGTGGCCTCGAACTCATGGAGATCCACCTGCCTTTGCCTCACGAGTGCTGGGATTAAAGGCGTGTGCCACCACGCCTAGCTTGACTCAATTTTTTGAACATTTATTTATTCATTTATTTACTTCAGGAAGAGTGAGTTTGGGTGTGCCAAGGCCCCTTGTCACTGTAAAAGAACTTCAAATATATGCACCACTTTGTACAACTGGCTTTATGTGGCTACAGGTGAATCAAGCCTAGGCTGACAGGTTTTGTAAGCAAGCACCTTTGACCACTAAGACATCTCCTTAGTGCTTGACTCAGTTTTGATGGTGGAGGTTTATTCTGCACCTGAGTGGGCATGGGAACACCATCTTTCCGTGTTAAACTTAGGCTGTGCCCTACTCAAGGTTACTGCATATATTGTGCCAAGAGGAGCTTTTCATACTGTGCCTTGCACTGAGAGGCTCCATTTTATAAGCAACTTTTGGTTCCATTTTGAGGATGGAGGATGACTCTGTGCTGAGGAGGACACGTGAACAGCACCATTTATCCAGCATCATCCATGTGACACAGACTGATAGATGACTTATTCCTGGAAGTAGAAAGTACAGATTTGGAGGGAGGTGGTAAGTGAGGACTATAGGAGCACATGGGCATATTAAAATGTACCAGGAAAACCAGGAACTTATCAGATACACAAGACCAAGGAAAGGGTGTAATGCCCTCCCTGTGCCCCATAAAGAAGTGGACACAGGGGCTGAAGAGATGGCTTAGCAGTTAAGGTGGCCTGCATAGCCATAGGACCCAGGTTCAATTCCCCAGAACCCACGTTAGCCAGATGCACAAGAGGGCTCATGTGTCTGGAGTTCGTTTGCAATGGCTAGAGGCCCTGGTGTGTCCATTCATTCTCTCTCCCCCCCCTCTCTCTGTCAAATAAATAAATAAAATATTTAAGAAGTGGACATAGCACTATAATGGTGAAAGCCCCTCTATCAATGACCACCCAGTGTGTGTGTGTGAAGGAACTCTTGACTATTCTAGAGACTTCTGCTCAGTGCTGTCCCTGCTGTTGACATGGTCTACTCAATTGCTGTCTGCCCTGTCCACCTGCCCACCCATCTCGACCTGCCATCCATCCATCCATCCATTTGTCTGGACCCAGCCCTAACCTTCACTTCACTTCATTTCTGCAACTGGACTCAATTATATAGCTTGGCCCAAACACTTCTTCAAGGTTCACTTATCTCACCTTGACAGACTCTTACATTTCTATCAGTTTTTCCCAGTTCTGGTCTCTCCGGCCTCTTTGAAACTCTTTGCCTTTTTAACCATTTGTAGTCATTCTGTAATATACATATGTGCAGATAGATTGATTGATAGAAAGACTGGTTTGCTGTATGAGGTGTGATATGTAATGTGAGATTTGAGAGTTAACATTGGCAATTAAGATTGGAATAAAGAAAACAGAGGAGAACCAAGATCCACCAACAGGAAAAAAAGATAGCTGACTGACCACCATGAGATGTGCCACCTTTACCACATCTGCCAGGGCCCAGGAGAAATTGCAGAGGAAGCTATGACATGAATACTGCTCTTACTGCTAGCCTGACAACCAGCTCCAAAACAATGGTGACAGACACAGTGATCAATCAAAACCCACGAAAGCAAAAATCCAGAGGCTACAACACTAAATCAGACTGCCAACAAGCCTGCCATGGCTCAGGGAACACTGTGGAAGAGGGGGTGGAAAGATTGTAAGAACCACAGAGTAGGTAGGAATATCCTGAGGTATGGCTCCCCTGCCTGCTTTCCATAGAGATTGATTGAGGCTTTCATGACTCCACGGTGAATACCATAATCCCACTGAGAAAGGTCCCAGGGAAATGTGAGCTGGGGTGGGGGATAAAAGAGTATAACCTATGGGGGGGGCAGAAATAGATAGATAGATAGATAGATAGATAGATAGATAGATAGATATAATTTTTAAAAAAGAACTGAGAGGGAGTTAGGTAGCTTTGTTAGGCAGTTAGGGTGACTGGGTCCCTGAAAGTAAGAAGCAGGAATGTCTTTGGGCCTATCCTTGCAGTCTCCACTTTACTTGAGATCAAAGTGTGATCTGACTTCTTATCTCTTCCTAAAGGAAATCTGTTTTTTCACAAACAACCTGGGCCCCTCCTGGGAGGGAGATCTTTCCTAGGATTTAAACCCATCTCTAACATTGTGGTTGGTCAAGTTCAGCCCCCAAAACTTGGTGCCATGGCTGGCCTCTTTCTGAGCCACTCTGTAGCCCAGACCAATCAGTGGTCTTTCTCAGGCTCACCGGAGCCAGAAGGTAAAGCCCACCACCATAGGGTTATAAGTACATTTTCCCAGGCAAGGGGTCTCTCTCTCTCTCTCTCGACTGCCTGACTAATTGTGAACCTCCAGCTTCCGGTAAGTTTCTTCTTGTCTTGACTGACAAGGGGAGAACCCCCTGACTCCTACTCCCACATGGTCTCTTGACCATCTACAGCCCTCCACATGGCAGGAGCTCACTGTACTTTCTTTTCTTTCCTCTCTAACTCTCTTTTTACATTTCTTCCAGGCCCACATGTGGGTCTATCCATTTTTCTTCTCTTGGGTCTGTACTTTGCTCAATAAACAGAATAATTTAATTAAAAAAAATCATAGCCAGGCACGGTGGCACATGTGTGTAATCCCATTACTTGGGAGGCAGAGGTTACAGGATCACTGTGAGTTCAAGGCCAGCCTGAGATTCCACAGTGTTCCAGGTCAGCATGGGCTAGAGTGAGACCCTACCTCGAAAGAAACAATTCCAATAGGGTTAAGGGCGTAGCTCAGGACTAGAATGCTTACCTAGCATGTACTCTGGGTTCAGCCTCTAGTACCATTTTAAAAAATCACAAGTTGAGATAGTACACACCTTTAGTCCCAGCACTTGGGAGGCAGAGGTATGAGGGTCACTGTGAGTTCGAGGTCACCCTGAGAATATATAGTGAATTCCAGGTCAGTCTAGGCTAGAGTGACATCCTACTTCAAAAAAAAATAAAATAAAATAAAATCACCACATTTGAACAAAGATAAGGATAGTTTTTTTTAAAAGTCTTTTTGTAGCTGGGCTGGGTGTGATTGATGCTGTGATGCATACACACAAAAAAAAATCTTGCTTTTTAGTACAAACACAACCTCATCTAAAATGCTATAAAGTTATAAAACTTGGGCTGGAGAAATGGCTTAGTGGTTAAGGCATTTGCCTGCAAAGCCAAAGAACCCTGGTTCAATTCCCCAGGACCCATGTAAGCCAGATGCACAAGGGGGCGCATGCTTCTGGAGTTCGTTTGCAGTGGCTGGAGGCCCTGGCACACCCATTCTCTCTCTCTCTCCTTCTCCTCCTTTCCCTCTCAAATACATAAATAATTTTTTTTAAAACTCACAACAAATTTAATAGTACTGACTGTATAATGAAAAAATTAATAACAGAAAAAAACCCAGCAATGTACACATTGCCAAAATAACATGCAAGACCGGCATGAAGGCCGGTGAGAGGAGGATGAGGCAGGCTCTGTGTGGACCCTGTAGAACTGGCTCACAGGTTTCAGAGTGAGGGAGAAGAGGGCCAGGACACGAGAATATGGAAAGACAGAGCCGTTTGTGGGCAGTGCATCCTTCCAAGGTTTGACCCTGGATGCTGAAGGGCTCAGCAGGGGCGACAGCCTGGCCTGACAGCATGGCAGCTCGGGTCCCTTTGCTGCAGATACGGCACAGCAAGAGCAAGGGCATGGCCAGGCTGCCTGTGGAAAGGCTGTGTGCGCTGCCATATGGAGGCCTGCTCGTCCCTGCTGGCTCTGTCACTGAACAGACTCTCGGGAAATGGGATGACAGAACATTCTAGTCAGAAAACTGCAGGGCACCTTTATGGGCACAGTCCTGAATCAGCAGACCATTCCTGCACAGGAAATGGCCCAAGTTTTGCCTTTGAAGCAGCCTGGGTGAGGGGTCCTTCCCATAGACCCTTCTTTGGCTAGACAAGTGACAAAACTGAGATGATGGCTCAGCAGTTAAAGGTGTTGCTTGCAAAGTATGACAGCCCGGGTTCAATTCCTCAGTGCCCATGAAAAGCCAGATGCACAAGGTGGCACATGCATCTGCAGTTTGTTTGCAGTGGCAGGAAGCCCTGTCACACCCATATTCACTCTCTTTCTGTGCCTCTCTCCTTAATAAATAAATAAAAATATTCTTGCTGGGCGTGGTGGTGCACGACCCTATCTTGAAAAAAAAGATTATATATGTGTGTGTGTGTGTATATATATATATATATATATATATATATATATATATATATCTTTTTTTTTCTTAAAAACAGAGATGGGCAGGACATAGGTTACAGAGGAAAGCTTCAGTGGCCCTGCTTACATAGAGAAACTGGAGCTAGCACGGCTTCAAGGGTGGTGGCTGCCATGACTACAGGACTTCCTGCACTCAGGGGACCTGTGCCTTGGAGAGTAGGACCTTCTCAGCCTTGAGGGTAACCTGTACCACATAAAAATGTTGGGCACAAGCCGGGCGTGGTGGCACACGCCCTTAATCCCAGCACTTGGGAGGCAGAGGTAGGAGGACTGCAGTGAGTTCGAGGCCACCCTGAGACTACATAGTGAATTCCAGGTCAGCCTTGGGTAGAGAGAGACCCTACCTCGGAAAAAAAAAAAAAAAAACATGTTGGGCACAGGCAGGGCCCCAGGTTAAAGCAAATCTAAGCTGTCAGACACAACTAAGGGCCCCAGGCTAGGGAAAGGTCGCAGAAGCCTGAACTGCCAGACACATCTTGGGTGCCAGACCTGCAGGGAGCTCCTCCCCCCCCCCCATTTTCAGCAGTTGCAGTGAGCCTGGACCCCCAGGCAAAAATCTTGGGCCCCAAGATTGGCAGGAAGTAGGGCCACTCCCTCCCCAAGCCCAGGACACCTGGACATCCTGATAAGACTTAGGTTTCACTCAAAACCCTGTGATCTTTGGCCAGTTGCCTTCACATAGCCCATACCCCTGCAACTCGCACCCCATACCTTTTCCCACCACTACATAGATAACCTGACTCTCTCCCTACTGCTGGAATGAACGTCCTTAGGTATTGGCAAGCAACCTTTGAACCCACCAATTTCCTTAGGACCCTCTTCCTGCTCTCTCTCAACTGCTTATAAAAATTCAGTCCCCTGACAAATAAATGAGCTGTTCTCTGAAGCTGTCTCCCGGGTGTTTCTTCCTGTCACACTCACGGTCACTCAAGACCCTGCTCCACAGTTGCCTGGATGCCTACAGGGAGCTGGTGTGCATGAGAAACCAGGGACCCACATAAAAAGTCATGGGAGGGCTGGAAAGATGGCTTAGCAGTTGAGGCGCTTGCCTGTGAAGCCTAGGGACCCAGGTTCTATTCCCCAGGACCCATGTAGGCCAGATGCTCAGGGTGGCAAATGCATGGAGTTTGTTTGCAGTGGTTGGAGGTCCTGACATGCCTGTTCTCTCCCTCTCCCTCCCTCCCTCCCCCCCCCTCCTCTGTATCTGCCTCTTTCTCTCAAATAAATAAATATTTGTTTTCAAAAAGTCATGGCAGGGCTGGGGAGATGGCGAGCGGTTAAGGAGCTTGCCTACAATGCTTACAGACCCAGGTTTGACTCCCCAGAACCCACCCACATAAGCCAAATGCACAAGGTGGTGCATGCTGGACAGCTGACGCATGTGCACAAGGTGGCACATGTGTCTGGAGTTCATTTTCAGTGGCTAAGGCCCTGGCATGCCAATTCTCTCTCTCTCTCTTATATAAAAAATAAATAAAACTGATGATCAAAAATCACATCCTTTATAAAAAAAATTTAATTACTTCCTTTAAAAAAAAAAGTCATGGCAGCATTCTACTGGGAGGGACAAATCACCTAGGGGGCAAACTGTGCCAGGGTCCAACCTAGCAGCAGCAGTGATCTCCTGGCATCAATCTGTCCTCCATCCATGTGCTTTGGCATCTTCTGGGCTTCATCTGGAGTCTCAAATTCCACATATGTGTAGCCTATGGAACATGAAGACGCATCCTTTCCACAGGCATGGCAATCCTTTTACAGTTTCCCATAGGTAGAAAACATCTCCATGATGTGACCGTCTGTCACATTCGTAGTGAGTCTCCCAGGGAGTGCTGTGGTGCCAAGAAGGGCTGGGGGTGCTGCTGGGACTGCGGGAGCTTCCCGAGTGGCCTGCGGCTGTGGGAGAGCTGGAGTCTGAGCTCGACAGAGACCTGGTGCTGATGCTTCCCCTGCCTCTGTCACAACTTAGCCCTGCCACAGCCCTTCTTGCTTGAATCCTTGGTGGCCCCCTTACCTCTAGCGTAATCCTTGACTTCTTGTCTGAGTGGTCCTTGTTTTTTTTTTTTTTTAATTTTTTTGTTTGTTTATTTATTTGAGAGCGACAGAGAGAAGGAGGCAGAGAAACAGAGAGAGAGAGAGAGAGAGAGAATGGGTGCGCCAGAGCTTCCAGCCTCTGTAAACGAACTCCAGATGCATGCACCCCCTTGTGCATCTGGCTAACATGGGTCCTGGGGAATTGAGCCTCGAACCAGGGTCCTTAGGCTTCACAGGCAAGTGCTTAACTGCTAAGCCATCTCTCCAGCCCTGGTCCTTGTTTTCTGTAGAAGGAACCATCTTCCTGCTGTAGCCACCATCTTCCGCTCATTCTGAGGCAGGTGTGGTTCTCAGAAAGGGTTTATTTTGGCTCACAGTTGGAAGGTACACTCCATCATGACATGGTTTATTTTGGCTCACAGTGGGAGGGTACACTCCGTCATGGCATGGTTGCAATGGCAGCAGGAGCTTGAGGCAGCTGGTCAGCTTGCATCTAATCAAGCAGTATGGATGAAATATCATTTATATTAATATTCTTATTAAAATTCATTGTCTAGATCTGGGTGTGGTGGCGCACACCTTTAATCCCAGCACTCAGGAGGCAGAGCTAGGAGGATCACCATGAGTTCAAGTCCACCCTGAGACTACATAGTGAATTCCAGGTCAGCCTGAGCTAGATAGAGTAACACCCTACCTCAAAACCCCCCCAAAAAAAATTGTCTAGGGACTGGAGAGATGGCTTAGCCATTAAGGCACTTGACTGCAAAGCCAAAGGATCCATGTTTGATTCCCCAGGACCCACGTAAGGCAGATGCACAATGTGGTGCACATGTCTGGAGTTCCTTTGCAGTGGCTGGAGGCCCTGGTGCACCCATTTTCTCCCTCTCTCCCCCTTTCCTTCTTCCTGGCTCTTTCTCTCATATATATATATGATATATATATATATATATATATATGTGTGTGTGTGTGTGTGTGTGTATGTATATGTATATGTATATGTGTATGTGTATGTATATGTATATGTATATGTGTATGTGTATGTATATGTATATGTATATGTGTATGTATAGCTATGTATATATCTCAACCGGAATTGTCTCTGCAAACTGATTAGAAAGTTCCAGGACCTGCCTGAAGCAGGCAATAGAACTCAGCTCAGCTTTGCTGAAGACCTTTCTACTTAGAAAGACGGCCAAGCACTCTGTCAAGGAAAACACAAGGAGAAAAGACAGGAGCTCGTAGAGAGAGCTGCCTTGGAGAAGGAGAAAGGAAACAAGGTGTCTCTTGGTGATGAGGGCAGCGAAGGCAACATTCAGGAAAGGAAAAGGGAAAGGAAGAAGAGGAGCCACTTCCAGCCTGAGACTCAGGGCCCAGGGACGCTGCTGCCCCAGCACAGAGCAGTGTGGGTGAGCCTGGCATGGGTCCAAGGCGGGCACACGGTGTGTGAGACAGAGCCCACAGGACAGGCTGCGTCGTGAAGTGCTCCCCCATCACCGCCATGCACACTAAGAGGAAGCAGCCAAGGAAGAGAAGCCTGAAGTCCCCGAGTCTGGAAGTCCAGGTCCCCTCAGGACAGAACCTGAGCAGCGGGCTTCCACAGCGCCCTGCTGCCAGTGCTTCCCCAGCAGAAGGTGGAGGTGCTGAAAAAGAAGCCGAAACTTCGAGCTCTCCCTGTCAACGGTGGTGGCTTGGCCACGCTGGCCTGGCCTTCCATACAGAAGGCAGACCCCAAAAAAAAACCAGTGGAAGAGAAAATTGTCCAGAGCACCCTGCCCCTGTGCAAGAGGCTACAGAAGAAGGAGGCAGAGACCAGCAGCCTTGAGCCCCACGACCTGTCCAGTCAGAGAGCAGCAATCTTGGAAAAGAGGAGGAACAGAGGAGCAGTGTCAAGCTTGGTAGAGCACGACGGGGTGTTCGAGGCCAAAGCTCTGGGAACCGAGACTTCCGGCCCTCTCGAGAGGAAGCTGCTAAGGACAGAGAATGACTTTGTGAAGTGTGACACCCCCTTCCAGCCAAACCCCTGTTCTTCTAAACAGCAAAGAGTACTGCCACCAGCCCCCAGGTCTTGCTGTCCAGCTGAATAAAACACCTTCTAGCTCCAAGAAGGTCACCTTTGGGTTGAACAGAAACATGACTACAGAGTTGAAGAAGACAGACGAGAGTATCCTGGTCAGCCCGCAGGCCTGTCTTGAGTGGCCTTCAACCCTGAGCAGAGGCCACTCCGTGGAGTGCTGAAGACGCCAACCAGCTCCCTGGCCAGCACTCCCCTGGTGACCAAGAAGCCACCAGCCACCACCACCCCAAACAGAACTTCTGAGAACCAGTCCCTTTTTAAAGACTGTTTCTATGCTGAATGTTCTATATAAATTATAACATTCACATATTTATTTATTTATGAGAGAAAGAGGCAGAGAGAGAATGGGCACCCCAGGGCCTCCAGCCACTGCAAACAAACTCCAAACACATGCACCCCCTTGTGCATCTGCTTACGCGGGTACCAGGGAATGGAACCTGGGTCCTTAGGCTTCACTGGCAAGTGTTGTAACCGCTAAGCCCCATAAATTATAACTTTTGAAAACAAATTTTTAAATTAAAAAAAGTTCATCATCTAGGCCTGAGGATATAGCTCAGAAGCAGAGTGCTTGCCCAACATGTGCAAGGCCCTGGGTTCAGACCCTGGCAGCTCAAAAAAAAAAAAAAAAAAAAAAAAAAAAAAAAAAAAAAACTATCCTCTAGCTTTTTTGTCTTCATTTCTGATAAAAGAGGACTATAATGTTTATCTAATGAGGCAGTAGTAAAGGCTTTTTTTTTTTTTTCAAGGTAGGGTCTCACTCTAGTCCAGGCTGACCTGGCATTAACTATGTAGTCTCAGGGTGGACTCGAACTCATGGCGATCCTCCTACCTCTGCCTCCCCAGTGCTGGGAGTAAAGGTGTGCGCCACCATGCCTGACCAGCAGTGAAGGCTTTATAACATAGCCATGACTGTCTTTTATGAACCCTGAGAGTTGAGGACAATGACAACTTGTATCTATAGTATACAGTCAACTGTAACCCCTTCTGGGTCTATGTCATGCTTGACACTCTTTCCTAACAGGCTCCATCTGTGACGCTCAAGGTCAGGCACAAGCACACCCTCCATACCAGCCACACGGCCCTGCCTCCTACCTGGTTTGTTTTCACAGTACTGGACCCTGATACTAGGCTACCAGGCATGCTAGGCAAGTGCTTTCCCTATGAGCTATATCCCCAGCCCTCTACTTCCTGTATATAAAATGCCATGTAAAATGTGGGAACTAATAAGATAAGGCATTAAATTGTTATGTTTATTTAGTACCTTGTTCCTTGCCCTAAAGGACAGGGTACATGGACTGCAGTGACACCCCCTCCCTGCTCTTTGAACTGAATGGAGAGCCTGACAGGCATGGAAAACGTGCTACTCCCAAAAGGAAAAAAAAAAAAGTTAGCCAGGTGTGGTGGCGTACACCTAAATTTAATCCCAGCACTCGGGAGGCAGAGGTAGAAGGATCACGGTGAGTTCGAGGCCACTCTAAGACTACGTAGTGAATTCCAGGTCGGCCTGAGCTAGAGTGAGACCCTTCCTCAAAGAAACAAAAAAAAAAAAAAAACAGCTATCCTGTCAGTTCAGCATCAGTGAGGCAAGTAAGTAATGATCCACTTGGTTTCTTCTAAAGGGGGCCTATGTGATGCATTTATGAATCTCCTTTCAGGAAGGCCCCCAGCCATAGCCCATAAAAAAGCGGGCTCCAATTTCTTTACTGTGGCACTGGGGATCAAATCTGGGACCTTCTGGTAAGTTTATCTTAATAACGTGCTCACAAACATTTGCCCCAAAGATCACAGCCTGATATATCTATTTTTCAGTCTACAAAGAGTTCAGATAGAGAAGGCAATCTGAAGAAAACATGCAGCTTTTCTGTCACCTTAAGGGTCCCCTGTCCAAGGCTGCCAAGGGCCCTCGGTCACTCCAGAGCCTCTGTACCCTGCCCCCAACATGGAGATGGTTCAACAGTGTGGGATTTTTCTAAAACACCAATGATTAAGTGTCAAAGCATTCAGCAAACACTATTTCTCAACCTGCTTTAGTGAAAGTCCATTTTCTTAATCTATTCTGCATTTGAGGAAATATAGGCACTGAGGGCCTCAAAGTCAGTCAAGTGTTTTGATGAGATCAAGCCTACACTTATTTATTTCCAAATCCATAGTGAAATCATCAGGCCATCTCTTTTCTCATTACAACATTACTTAGTTTAATGCCAAAGTCACTGAACAGGCACAATAATACACCAGTGAACATCATTTCTCCCCAGTGACATAACAATGAGTCCATAAGTTGAGCTATTTCATGCTTCACAAAAAACAAGATAATATCAGCAATTAAGATGGCTTATACATGTACATTTCAACTAGTTTCAGGTCACCAAACAAGAAATATGTATGTACTTTTAAAAACTATTTGTAGGGGCTGGAGAGATGACTTAGCAGTTAAGGTACTTGCCTGGCAAAGCCTAATGACCCGAGTTTGATTCCCCAGAACCCACATAAAGCCAGATGTACAAAGTGGTGCATGCATCTGGAGTTCGTCTGCAGTAGCAGGAGGCCCTGGTGTGCCCATGCTCACTTTCTCTGTCTGCCTCTTTCTCTCTGTCTCTCTCTTTCTCTTTCAAATAAATTTTTAAAAATTATTTTTAAAAAAAGATTAAACTGGCTGCAGAGATGGCTTAGCAGTTAAGGCACTTGCCTGTGAAGCCAAAGGACCCAGGTTCAATTTCCCGGGACCCACGTAAGTCAGATGCACAAGGTGGCACATGTGTCTGGAGTTCATTTGCAGTGGCTGAAGGCCCTGGTGTGCCCATTCTCTCTCTTAAAAAAAAAAAAAAAAAAAGAGGTCAGTCAGTTGGGCTTGCCTCAAAAAAAATAAAAAAAGGAAGAGGTTGATCAACGCATGTCAGGCAATTTATTTCCCCCACTTTACCCTCTGAGGGAAGAGGTCCCATGCTACAGCTACACTAAGGTTCCCCGCCCCCGGCCCCACTGGCTTCTTTCTTCCAGCACCTCCCAGCCACAGTGGAACTGTCTCATACTTGACTGGCAGCTAGTGCTTCCTTCCAGGCAGAGGACTACTCTCCAAGACTCTGATGCTGGTGACTCCCAAGTCACCCAATGGTGACCAGCTTTGTGCATGTTAGGTTAGGAGCTGACAGGTTATTAGACATGGGAAGAAAACTACTGACAAAAGAAAGCCTGGCGTGGTGTTGCACACCTTTACTCCCAGCACTTGGGAGGCAGAGGTAGGAGGACTGCCATGAGTTCGAGGCCACCCTGAGAATAAATAGTGAATTCCAGATCAGCCTGGGCTACAGCAAGACCTTACCTCGAAAGGAAAGAAACAAAGAAAGAAAGAAAGGAAGGAAGGAAGGAAGGAAAAGAGAGAGACTGACCAAAGTCAACACAAACATCAACTTGAAGAAAACAGATAATGCAAAGAGAAAAGAACTTTAAGAGATATGAAACAGGGCTGGAGAGATGGCTTAGTGGTTAAGGCGTTTACCTGCAAAGCTAAGGGACCCAGGTTCAATTGTCCAGGACCCACATAAGCCAGATGCACAGGTGACACATGTATTTGGAGTTTGTTTGCAGTGGCTAGAGGCCCTGGTATTCCCATTCTCTCTCTCAGTCTCTTTCTCTCTGTCTGTGCCTCTCTGCTTGCAAATAAATAAACTTTTTTAAAAGAATAGGAATTCTATTTATCAAGGAACATTCCAGGACAAAAACAAGCAACTGGGCCAGATACGGTAATGCACTCCTTTAATCTCAGCACTCTGGAGGCTGAGGTAGGAGGATTGCTGTGAGTTCAAAGCCAGACTGAGACTACATAGTGAATTCCAGGTCAGCCTGGGCTAGAGCGAGACCCTACTATGAAAAGCCACACACACACACACACACACACACACACACAAAGCTAGATACTGGAAATAATAACATACCACAAATGAGAAATTCAATAAAAATACTGCAAGAGAAAGTTCAAGAAATTTAACAGCAGGATTTGGAGAGATGGCTCAGCAGTTAAAGGCATTTGCTTGCAAAGCCTTTCAGCCAGGTTTTATTTCTGCAGCACCCAGGCAAAATGAGATGCAAAATGTAGCACATGGGTCTAGCATTCATTTACAGTGGCAAGAGACCCTGATGTGCACACATGTACACACAAATAAATAAAAATTAAAAAGAAGAAATCCGGTTAGGGAGATGGCTTGGCAGTTAAAGGCATATGGCTTGCAAAAAAGAAAAAAAAAAAGGAAGGGAGGGACAGGGGAAGGAGGAGGGGAAGAGAAGGGAAGGGGAAAGAGAAGAGGGGAGGGGAAAGACGACAAGGGAAAAAAGAGAAAACCTATTAGGAAGTAGAAGACAGAATAGTGAAAACTTAGCTAGCCTGGAAACACTGAATGAATCTGAGATCACAAGAAAGCGAGTACTCAGAAACTACCAACAAAATAATCACAAGAATATTTTCCGGAGCCATAGAATAAAGTCACTAGTTTGAAAAGACCTACCAAGTACCCAGCACAAGTGAAAACGGATTCACACCAAGGGAAGCTACTGTGAAATTTCACACTCTAAAGAAATAAAATGAGCCGGGCGTGGTGGCGCACGCCTTTAATCCCAGCACTCGGGAGGCAGAGGTAGGAGGATCACTGAGAGTTCGAGGCCACCCTGAGACTACAGAGTGAATTCCAGGTCAGCCTGAGCTAGAGTGAGACCCTACCTCGAAAAACCAAAAAAAAAAAAAAAAAAAAAAAAGAAATAAAATGATTACACAGTCTTCCAGAAATGAATGCTTAATTAAAAAGTTAACTTACTTAGCAGCAAACAACCTGACGTGATGCTCATACAGGTGCAATAGTGGCGCATAGCCATGGTGGGAAACCAACTGCTCTCAATTTGACTACCTGATCTGCTCAGTGGAATGGAACCCATAGCTAGAGCTGGGAAATAAGTCAGAACCATATCCAAAAATGAACTATCTCTCCACTAAATTATCCCTAAAAAACAATGGTTATCACATCTACTTGGTGCTAACTTTACTCTCCGTTGGAGAATGTGCTTCTCTTTTTCCGATAGATGCAGATCCTAAGGAGAGAACCACCCCTATCAAGCCTCAAAAGGGCCCCACCTGAAACTAAGAAGAATCATTGGGGAAACATGCAAGAATGCTGTTTTCTTGGCGAACCTGGAACCAGCACAACGGTGAAGGAGATAGACACAGAGAACAATCAACCCCTACCAAACCAGATATCCAGAGACACAGAGGCTCCCAAGATCTCAACACAGAAGCAGACCTAAAATGAACCCAACGTGGCTCAGGGAAATTTGCAGAAGAGGGGGAGGAAAGAATGTCAGAGCCACACGTTGGGTCATGACACACAGAGACATTTCCTCCTACCCGAAACTAAAGGCTAACCCCCCAATGCACAGCCCATATACCCCAAGCAGTGTCCCTGTGGAGGGTAGAGGACAGGGAGGAGGCTAAAAATGGTACCAATTTGAATGTATTCACTGACTACAAAAATAAAAAAATAAAAATAAATAAAAAGTTGCATAGCGGGGCCAGAGAAATAGCTCCGTGGTCAAAGACACGTATTTGAAAAGCATGCTGGCCTGGGTTCAATTTCCCAGCTAACTACGTAAAGCCAGACAGGCATTCATTTGCAGGGCTGAGAGACCCTGGTGTGCCCATACACACAGGCATGTGTACACACACACACGTAAATTTTTTTTAAGTTCCCTGCAGGAACTGGGGAGATGGCTCTCCTTGAAATAAATAATAAACACATTTTTTAAAACAAAAATAAAAAGTTGCATACAAGGATGGATTTGCACTGCCTCAGCAGTATCGCCGAATCATAAAGATAAGGAGGAATGCTTTAAAAATATTTTGAGGGTTTTTTTTTCTTTCTTTCTTTTTTGTTTTAGAGTGCTGGGGATTGAGCCTGGAGCCCAGACATGTGAGGCCTGCACTCTTACACTAAACTACATTTTTTTTAACTTTTTGAGCTTGAGACAGGGTCTTGCTGTGTTGCCTAGGCTGATCTTGAATTTGCTCTGTAGCCCAGAGAACGTGTTTTACTAAAGACAAGGCTACGCTGAGGACCACCGGTGCCCCGATCTCCCTGCCCTGGATCACTGTTAGACAGAATCAGCTCTTCTGCGCCTCTGACCACCTTCACCATGCGCGGCCTCACTCCTTGCTTCTAAAGAGGCTTCCACTGCAGTCCTCGGTGGTTTTTCACTTCAGCCCGGTCCTGAAATCTAGAGATGTTGGCCGCGGTGAGCTTAGAGTGAGAAACTAGAGAACATTCCTCATCATGCTGTTCTGCACAGTCACGACCCAGCTCATGGCATGGCTAGGGCTACCATGGAAATGCCAAGAAACAAAATATGAGGTTCCCAGCCACTGTGTGTGAGTCACAGCACAATTTTTTTTTTTTTTTTTTTTTTTTTTTTTTTTTTTTTTGAGGTAGCATCTCACTCTAGCCCAGGCTGACCTGGAATTCACTATGAGGTCTCAGGGTGGCCTTGAACTCATGGTAATCCTCCTACCTCGGCCTCCTGAGTGCTGGGATTAAAGGTGTGTACCACCATGCCCGGTTTACAGGCACACTTTCCATGGCTGTTCCCAGCTACTAAGAATGTGGTTGGGACAGCAGAGTAAGTACCAAGCATGCAGAGAAAAAGCTCCTCTGAGGGGCAAGTTAGGACTGAGGACTGACCATCAGCCAGATGTCTAAGGCACGTCCTGCATGACCTTCCTTCCTCACATCTCTCCCACCCAAGAGTCAGCACGCCAGTGCTCTCCCACCTCCCCCGGCTTTGACATTTCTTCCCCAGTAGATCTTTTCAATGTCCACGGCTCAGTGACAGCTTCTTAGAACATGCACAGTGTCCAGTGGTGTCAGAAGTGACCAAGAATACAGCACTGAGGTGGACTCTCAAATCATACTCACTAGAGAGTAGGCCAGAAAGATGATGTCCTGAATATTGTTGGGGACACAGTCTTGGCTAAAATTTTCATCATAGGAAACCTAGGAACACGCCATGGGCAAGGAGAACCTTGCAAGTGTCACAATTCAAGCACCTGAACAAGACAGGGGAGCGAGGCCTCTACAGCACCAGTGGTGGTGTGAGCTCACTCATGCCTGCAGAAGAACGAGAAACTCAAGGCCACGCTCAAGTGGCTGCTCCATATTACACATGGCTTTTCTAGTAGCCTGCAAAGACGCATTTATCTCCTTTAGTGAAAGGACAGACCCCACTGCTCATCAAATTAAGCATTTCTTACAGAAAAGACAATAAATATTTTAGGCTTTATAGGACATCTTAGATCTTCATCACATTTTTCGTTTGCTTCTAGAATACTTTAAAAATGTATAAGCCAGGCTAAAAAGATAGCTTAACAGTTAAGGAACTTGCTTATGAAGCCTAAGGACACAGGTTCGACTCCCTGGTACCCATGTAAACCATATGTCTGGAATTCGTTTACAGTGGCTAGAGGCCCTGGTGCACCCATTCTCTCTCTATCTGCCTACCCCACCCTCTCAAATACATATAAATAAATATATTTAAAAAAAATGGAACACTCAGGAGCCGTAGATTTTTACTAGAAAATTTTCAGTGCCAGGGACGGGATACCTTCCAGTGAGTTGCTGGCCAGGGAGGTCCCTGATGCCCCCAAAACATTACAGGCCATTGCTGAGGCCCTTGGTTTCCCACCAGGAATAGATGGTAAGACCCTATTGCTGAAGACTCCACATACTTGTGCTGCAAGGCCACTGAGAAATCCTGTTGGAACTGAGCTGATAACCTCCTCCATGTAGACCAGCTGACAGAAAGATGGAAGAAACCATGCAGATGCAGTTCAATGGGAGAGAGAGAACTCACCAGTGAATATACTCAACAGTGGACATTGAAAGCCCTATATTTTGCCAGCCAGGCCAAATGAGCCAATGGGTACAATAGTGGCACATCCGTCACGATGGAAACCAACTGCCCTCTAATTGGATTGGAGGTCCACTCCTTGGGAAGGAATACATCCCTGATACTGGAAACTTACAACAGGGGTAGTCATGAGCCCTAGGGGTGTAACGTCTGCTGCTATCTGGCTAAATGTATATACTATGCTCATCAAACTGCCCAGTTAGCACTTCTCTTAATGTTCATACCTATATATTAATGCTACTCTCATTTTTTTGAACCTTCTCTTTTCAGATGGCAGTGACGTTGGGATGACTCAGAAGGCACCATGGTGCTGAGAAGTGACAGAAGAGTGCTCAGCACTACAATATCTCTATCACACCTCCTTGGCTCAGGGTCTATTGCAGAAGAGGTGGCAGAAAGAATGTAAGAGCCAAAGGAAGGGTAGGACTCCTTACAACGTGCTCCCCCAGACACAAAATGGCCTGGATATCCATAACCTCACAGTGCCTGACACTACCTACACAAGACCGTCATAAAATGAAGAGAAGATCATGACATCAAAATAAAAGAGAGACTGATTGAGAGGGGGAGGGGATATGATGGAGAGTGGAGTTTCAAAGGGGAAGTGGGGGGAGGGAGGGCATTACCATGGGATATTGTTTACAATCATGGAAGTTGTTAATAAAAAAATTAAATTAAATTTAAAAAATGCACAAACCACCTGTGATGGTTAATCTCCACTGTCAACTTAACTAGATTGAGAGTCACCAGGGAAACACACCTCTAAGGGTGTCTTAAAGAGTGTTGAAGAAAACCCCCCACCATGACTATGAGGAACATCACCCCATGAGCTGGGCCCTGGACTGGATGAAAAGGAATGAGACACTGGAAATGTAGCTCAGCAGCAGAGCACTGCTTAACCCTGCCTGAGGCCTCGGTTTGATCCCTAGCACCATATAAACCAGACGTAGTGGTGCAACCTGTAATCCCAGCCCCCAGGAGGTGAAGCCAGGAAGATCAGAAGTTCAAGGTCATCCTTGGCTACACTGCAAGTTTGAGGCTAGCCTGGGATATGAGAGACCCTGTCTCGACGTTTAAAATGGCGGGGGGGGGGGGTGAGCTGAGCACTAGCATTCATCTTTGTCTGCTTGACTGAGGACATGATGTGACCAGCTGTCCCACACGCCTGCCACCATGCCTTTCCCACCATGATGGACTCACCGCTAAACCATGAACCAAAATAAACTCCTTTCTTAGGTTTCTTTTGTCAGTTTTTGGTTGTTTCTTTTTTTTTTTTTTCATTTTAGCAATATGAAAAGAAACTGTTACACAATCCATAGCCCAGGCTATGTAAAACAGGCTGTGAGGAGGGTTTGGACTATTAGACCTAGTTTGACATTCCTGAGACAGGAAACAATAAAAGACATTCAGGGCTGTTTAAATGCTTAGCCACAGCAGGTATCAAAGCCAGGGTCTTGGTTGCAAAATCTGACTGTGGGATGGAGAATTCAAATACGGGTCCCTCTGATGATGCAGATCGCCTGGACACTCACGTCCATCTCTTCCTGGCAGGAGATGAGACTACTGTGCTATAGAAGACCCCTCGGCACACCAGGGGCTGCCCCATCTCCTCTCCTGGGTACAGACCAGTAACTTGGGCTACATCTCACCATAACCCAGTGGGGAGGTACGGGCCGGTAGGAGACGAGGGAGGACATTCACCAAAAGAAGAAACAGACCAGCTAGCAAGAGCTGGGTATGAGTGATTTCCTCTGAGGCAACCAGAGCTGGACTGTAAGACTACACAGGCAAGGATTACTTCCGCTACCTTCTCAGGATCCAACACCCTGGCAAGGAATCCAGGAGGTACGCAGACTTGCTGCCAGTGTGGATCTGAGGGATCTAGGATAAAGAAGTAACAACCAAACCACTAGTGAAACAGAAAGGCCAGCTTTCTCCTTAGTCTGGGCAAGCTGGAGTAGATTCTGTACATGAGCCAGAAAACCTGCCAAAGGATTATGTTCCATGGGAAGACAGTGGAAGGAACATGCTGCTAAGAGTGGCCCGAGCAGCCACAGGTCTGGGATGGTCTTTTCAGCAGGTCTGGAGTCACTTGATCACGTAACCACAGACCTGGGCTGCTTAACAAGTACAGGATTATCTTCCGGTCAACAACTTCAGCCCAGTGATGGAAGCCAGGTCGAGTTGTTTAATCATAGAAGCTAAAAGGCCTCATACTGACCAGTAAGGCTGAAGTGGGAGTCGAGGGGAACCCTAGAGATGGTTAAGAGAACAAAGTAAACTAACAGTAAAAGAGATGGGCAACCAATCAGGAGGCCATGGCTAACCATCTCCCACCAACAAAGAGCAAGGGTGGAGGAGCAGGAGGCTGAGGATGGTCTCAATAAAATGGCTCAATCCTGGCCTAGAGTCAATGCTCTTTCTAGCACCTTATTTTTCAGACATCTTTTAGTTCTCTTGTGCAATTAGTTTAAGGTTTCTGTGATTTCACTTGGGCTTGAACTTCAAAGGACAGACACAGACCTTTAACTAGCCCCTCTCCTGTCCAGCTCCCACACTGACTCCTATATCCAATATCGCTTTAACTTAATGCCAAAGGTAGTATTGTTGGGTGGCCCACATGTCATTAAGATTCTCACAACCCTTCCTTCTCACAGATGCCCACTTTTATAATATTACAGGCAGAGAATATTTGTGGCAAGTTACTAATTAGAGAATATTAAACACAGAGATCTATGTTGAGTCTTTTTTAAATTATCAATTTTAAAAGATTTGAGATTTTAAATTGATCTTCAGGAAGCCAATAACTGACAGTTAGAAATATTACAGAAGTATTTACCTACACTAAAATTCAAGTTCATGACAGCTACTGAATTATACACAGGTTTTAATTTTTACATAATAACTTTAAGAAGTATACATATGTGCCGGGCATGGTGGTACACGCCTTTAATCCCAACACTCAGGAGGCAGAAGTAGGAGGAATGCTGTGAGTTTGAGGCTACCCTGAGACAACATAGTTAATTCCAGATCAGCCTGTGCTACAATGAGGCCCTACCTCGAAAAAAAGCTTACACACAATACACTAAAGTTGTTTGATATCTGAAATTATATAGAACATTTGGTGACATAACACTTACCCCTAAATGTTTACCACATAGTTTCAGTTTCCCAAATGTATTTGATAGATACAAATATATATGCTTTCTTCTAATTTATTGGAGAAAGTTCAAGAAAAGTAGCCAAAGCTGTTGTTAGTACACTGTAAGAATTTACCTAGAATAAATTGAGTTAAAAATAAATAAATGCTGGGCATTGGTGATGCATGCTTTTAATCCCAGCACTTTGGAGAAAGAGGTAAGAGGATTGCTGTGAGTTCAAGGCCACCCTGAGACTACATAGTGAATTCCAGGTCAACCTGGGCTAGAGCAAGACCATGCCTCAAAAAAACCAAAAAATAAAAAGAATAGAAGGAAAGGAGTGAGGGAGAGAAGGAGGAAGGGAGGGAAGGAGGAAGAAAGATATAAATTGTGTTGGTATACACAGGAAAAGATTTATGGAGATTTATCAGATGTCACCTATAAACTCATGTTCTAAACACTTGGTCCCAGCTGATGGCAATTTGGGAGGTAGAGTGTTGCTGGAGGAGGTGTGTTATTGTTGGTTGGATTAGGGGTGCTATAGCCAGCTCTCCCTTGCCAGAGATCAGCTCACTCTCTTGCTACCACTTTTCACCTGTGTGGCAGAAGTAATGTCCAGCCTCTGCTCATGCCATGTTTTCCTCTGCTATCACAAAGCTTCCCCTTGAGACTATAAGTCAAAATAAACCCTTTCCTTCCATCAGCTACTTTGGGTTTGGGGTTTTGTCCCAGCAACACAAAGGTAACTACAATATAAAATTGGTACCAGGAGTGGGGTCACTGATGGTAAAAACTGGACTGTGGGGCTGGAGGATGGCTTAGCAGTTAAGGCACGTGCCTGCAAAGCCAAAGGACCTAGGTTCAATTCCCCAGGACCCATGTAAGCCAGATTCACAGGGTGGCACATGCATCTAGGGATTGTTTGCAGTGGCTGAAGGCCCTGACACACCTAATCTCTCTCTTTCTCTCTCTCATAAATAAAAAATATTTTTTTTAAAAAAGGAAAAAATTAGGGCTGGAGAGATGGCTTATCAGTTAAGGCACTTGCCTGTGTAGCCTAAAGACTCGTGTTCAACTCTCCAAGTCCCACATAAGCCAGAAGTGCAATGTGACACAAGTGCACAAGGCCGTACATGCACACAAGATGGTGTACACATCTAGAGTTTGATTACAGTAGCTAGAGGCCCTGGTGTACCAATTCTCCATGCCCTACCCCAATAAAAAATAATCAAAAAAAGATTTTAAGAAGGAAAAATAAAAATAAATTGATTTTGGCTTCTGGTCTTTTTGGAAGTGAAATGCAGGAGAAATATGGAAGTATGTGAAACTTTGGACTAAGGGGTCTCTTGCAATGCTCTACAAAGGGTTTTATGAGCAATCTTGTGAGAGTTGACAAACCTAAATGCAGAAAGAACTATGGGCTGAGAGGCTTGGCTCATGAAGGGAACAAGAGCTTTGTCTAACCTGGGCTAGGGGGCTAATGGCAGTTTGTGTGAGAAGCTGGCTGTGCTCCTCCCACATCATGAGAACTTAAGCAAAAGAAAACTAAACATAATTGTGGAATATAGAGAGCAGAAGGATATGGCATGGAAAGACATGAAAGTTTGGGGCAGGAGACAGCAGCATGGTCCTGCTGAAATAGTTTGAGAGATCACCACCATTGGTATTGTGCCAGCTGTTGTGCATGGGGATAGTCAGAAGAGTGCTGAAGTACATTTCTTGCTCTTCAAAGTCAGGGTTATTTCCCCCTGAATTGACAAGGTTGGTAGCCTACCTGGTACTGGAAATGGAAGAATAACAAAAGCAGGAAAGAGAAGTCACTGGATTTACAAAGTGGTATTTTACAGATGATTGGATGATGTGAGTCAGGGTTGTCAGAGTCCCTGCATGGAGACCTAGTGGAGCCATGGATGAACCATGGGTCACAGTGGTATGGTGGTTTGAATTGGATGTACTCCATAAATTCATATGTTCTGAATGCTAGGTCCCCAGTTGATGGCAACTGGAGCCTCCTGCAGAAGACGTGTTGTTGAGAGGATTATGAGTATCATAGCCAGCTTCCCCTTGGTTAAGCATTTAGCATACTTCCCTGCTGCTGTAATCTCCCTCATGTGCCAGGAAGTGATGTCCACCCCTCTGTTCAAGCCACATTTTGCCCTGAATCATGGAGTTTCCCCTAGAGTCTGTAAGCCAAAACAAACAACTTTCCTCCCATAAATTGCTTTTGGTCAGGTGCTTTCTGCCAGCAATGTAAGGGTGACTGCAACAGTGAAATTGGTATCAGAGGGGTGGGGTTGTTGCTGCTAGAAATACACTGTGTGGCTTTTGGCCTTTTAGAACTGATTCACAGAAGGAATGTGGATTTTAAACCTTGGTCTAAGAGATGCTATAGTGCTATAACTACAGCTTGATGAATTCTGGTCAGAGTTGAAGACTTGAATTCAGTGAGAACTATGGAGTGTGAGGTTTGGTATATGAGGGGAGAGAACTTTGTCAAGACTGGTCTAGAAGCACTCTAGACCAGTGTGAGAGGCCCACTGTGTTCTGCCTGCCTGTGTCCTGAGAACTTGTGTATGGTTATGTTGCATAGAAATGGACTGGAGTGAGCAGATGGATAAAGCACAGAAATGAAATCTTTGGGCTGAAACTGCAGCCCATTCAGCTGCAATTGTTTGAGATATTACAACTATTAAGGCTGGGCCAGCCTCACAGTGCCTGACACTACCTACACAAGACCATCATAAAAGGAGGAAAAGATCATGACATCAAAACAAAAGAGAGACTGATTGAGACGGGGAGGGGATATTATGGAGAATGGAGTTTCAAAGGGGAAAGTGGGGGAGGGAGGTTATTACCATGGGATATTTTTTATAATCATGGAAGTTGTTAATAAAAAATTTGAAATTAAAAAAAAAGACTGAGCCGGGCGTGGTGGCGCACGCCTTTAATCCCAGCACTCGGGAGGCAGAGGTAGGTGGATCGCCATGAGTTCGAGGCCACCCTGAGACTCCATAGTGAATTCCAGGTCAGCCTGGGCTAGAGTGAAACCCTACCTCAAAAAACCAAAAAAAAAAAAAAAAAAAAAAAAAAAAAAAAGACTGGGCCAGCTGATCTGCATTGGGACAATAGGAAGAAAGTAGACTCTTGAAAGCAAGTGGCCTGAATGCTAGAAGAGTCTTTCTGCTCTTCAAAGTCCAGGGGTCTAGAAAAGCAATTCTGATGGGCTTCTTCTCTGCTGGTGGTCCAGGCAGCTTTTCCCTTTAAGGTCTCTGCTTCTTTAACAGCGAGTCTCACTTAACATTTGATCAGAGACCTTTCTGGAAAGCCAAACAGTATATGAAGCTCCCGGGCTGGAGGGATGGCTTAGTGGTTAAGGAGTTTGCCTGCAAAGCCAAAGGACCCAGGTATGATTTCCCCAGGACCCTAGCCAGATGCACAAGGTGGTACACACGTCTGGAGTTCGTCTGCAGTGGCTGGAGGCCCTGGTGCGCCCATTCTCTCTCTCTCCCTCCCTCTCCCTCTCCCTCTCTCTCCCTCTCCCTCTTTCTCTGTCAAATAAATTTTAAAAAGTAAAATAAAATATAGAATATGAAGCTCCCTGGTACAAGCTGCTCATCCACTGCTTTCTTTCTCCAGCCTCAACTTATATGGCTAAATAAAAAGTATAGGAGGCTATGCTTCTGGACTAAGCTCCTGCACTAGGACCCCAAACGACCAGAGTAACCAAGATGGATGACTCAAAATAAATACTTCCTATTATCTGTCCTCATAAATCAAGAAAGAGAAAACAACCAAGTTCTCCAGACTAAGAAGTCCTTCTATTCTGAGCCTTCCCAAAACAAAATCAGCCTGGAATAACCTAATGGCAATCATTAGTTACTTCCCCATTGTCCTGACCCCTTCCTCGCCTTATGAGGAAAGTAGTTCTGACAGGAGCAATCTGCTCTGTAAAGCAAGTCTCCTTTGCCCAGTCCACGGAACACATCCATTCCATGGAAGTGCTACTCATGTGGAATCCTAAATCAAGCCCTCATCAAGAGTTTTAAATTAAATCTCTTATACTATCACAAATAGTCATTACAAAAAAAAAAAAAAAACTGAGCTGGGCATGGTGGCGCACGTCTTTAATCCCAGCATTCAGGAGGCAGAGGTAGGAGGATCACTGTGAGTTTGAGGCCAGCCTGAGACTACGTAGTGAATTCCAGGTCAGCCTGGGCTAGAGTGAAACCCTACCTCGAAAAAAAGCAAAACTTCAGGCTGGTCATTGTAAGGTTAGTTCTTATTTTATTCTATTTACTGCTTATTCTGAAAGTTAGTTTTATTACACTAAATAAATAAAAAGAACATACATTCTTTCTGCTTGCCCTGAGAGCCAACATTACTCACTAAATTCCTTCCATCTGTCAAAAGTCTGTCCACATATGGTCAGTCCAGACCCTTGTCTCTAATGGCCTGTCTTCCACTAACTTTAAAATACAGGGCAGATAGTTGTGTTATTTGTTCACAGACATTTCTTCAAGACTTGATCAAAATTCTTTCATGTCCTGGGCCACAGATATGGCTCAGTGGTTAAAGTGCTTTCCTACAGAGCCCGGGTTTGATCCCCCAGTACACACATACAGCCACATGCACAAAGTAGCACATACATCTAGAGTTTGTTTGCAGCAGCTGGAGGCCCTAGTGTGCTCATTCTCTCTGTCTCTCTCTGTTTGCAAATAAATAAATTTTTTAAATTCTTTCAGGGTGTGGTGGCACTCGCCTTTAATCCCAGCACTCGTGAGGCAGAAGTAGGAGGATCGCTGTGAGACTATAGACTGAATTCCAGGTCAGCCTGAGGTAGAGTGAGACCCTACCTCGAAAAACCAAAAGAAAATAAAATAATAAAATAAAATTCTTTCAGGTCCTGCTGGCTGACACACACAAAGCTGTCGTAATATTCTCAAAGAGCACCCTCAGTCATTTAGAGAAGTTCTGGTTTTAGGTAAAGGGTTTTTTTGTTTTGTTTTGTTTTTGTTTTTTTGTAGTTGTTGTTGTTGTTCTTAAAGAAGTCAGGGCAAAGGAGGGTTAGCAGAGTGAGACTTCCTTAGCCACTTACCTCAGCAATCAAGTCATGCAACTCTCCTTCAGTGGGGCAGCATCCCAATGACCTGATAATCGTCCCAATCTCCCTAGGGGAAAAAAATGGCACCAACAGTTTTAGCATATAAACTCTGGAAGAGAAACTATTATATAAATTATCAAATAGGGGCTGGAGAGATGGCTTAGTGGTTAAGGCGCTTGCCTGCAAAGCCAAAGGACTCAAGTTCAATTCCCCAGGACCCACATAAGGCAGATGCACAAGGTGGTGCATACATCTGGAGTTTCGTTTGCAGTGGCTGGAGGCCCTCATGCACCCATTCTCTCTCTCTCTCTCTCCCTGTCTCTCCCTCTCCCTCTCTCTCTCTCTCTCTCTCCTTCTCTCTCTCTCAAATAACTAAATAAACATAAAAACTTTCTTTAGAGCCGGGCATGGTGGCTCACGCCTTTAATCCCAGCACCAGAGAGGCAGAGGTAGGAGGATTGCCATGAGTTTGAGGCTACCCTGAGACTACAGAGTGAATTCCAGGTCAGCCTGGGCTACAGTGAGACACTACCTTGAAAAAAAAAAAAAAAACTTTTGGGCTGGAGAGATGGCTTAGGGGTTAAGGCATTTGCCTGCATCTGGAGTTCGTTTGTAGCGGCTAGAAGCCCTGTCGCATCCATTCTCTCTCTCCCTCTCTCTACCTCTTTCTCTCTCTCTTAAATAAATAAATAAAAATAAAGTTTAAAAAAAACTTTCTTTAAAGTATCAAATAGTTATCTAAATTATTAAAGATCCACAGGTAACAAAGCAAAACCAAGTCATTCAAGTATTGCTTGCGAAGTCTGCCAACCTGGGTTCAACTCCTCAGTACATAAGTAAAGCCAGTTTCACAGAGTGGTGCATGCACCTGGAGTTCATTTACAGTGGCAAGAGGCCCTGGTGCACCCATTCTCATTCATACTCATTCTCTCTCTCTCTCTCTTAGAACCAGAATGACTCCATCTTTGGACTCTGACTGCCATCTCATTGTAACCCAAAGTGACCCAACCACCCCTCTCAATTATCACATTCCTGGAACCAGAACCAGACCATCCATCCCCATTATCACTTTGCAATGGCCCAAACTACCTGTCTTGATGATCACTGGCCCAAGCCCTGAGGCAAGGGGACCACCCAGCAAACAAGGAATTCCAATGCCCCACCCCATAAATATCCCCTAGTCTGTAAGGGAAGTGGGTTTTTGTTTGTTTGTTTTTATTTTTCAAGCTAGGGTCTCACTCTAGCCCAGGCTGACCTGGAATTCACTAACAAATTAGTCTCACAGCGATCCTCCTACTCCTGCCACCTAAATGCTGGGATTAAAGGTAGAAGGTAGTTTCCTAGGATGCCTGGAATAAAATCTGCTGTCTTCTCTCTCATTTCTTTCCCTGCTTTTCCTGTTAACACTGTCCTTTCAAATAAATAAATAAATTTTTGTTTGTTTGTTTTTTTTGGTTTTGGTTTTGGTTTTGTTTTTTTGAGGTAGGGTCTCACTCTGGTCCCAGCTGACCTGGAATTAACTATGTAGTCTCAGGGTGGCCTCGAACTCATGGCAATCCTCCTACCTCTGCCTCCTGAGTGCTGGGATTAAAGGTGTGCACCTCCACACCCAGCCTACATATATATTTTTTAAAGCTACTTCCTTCCAAGTCACTCAAGTATTGCCTCATGACAGTAATATACTTTCTGGGGAAAGGAAAAGGCACACATGTGAACCAGAGGGACAGTGTTTATACTGACTAGCAAAATGCAAGCACACCAGGGCCAAAATCACAAAGCTCCAGAGAAGACAACCAGCCACTTACCAGCTGATTTTAGCCACGACTTAAATCTTTGTTTTTAATATTTTATTTATTTATTTGAGGGAGACAGAGATGCATGTGCCACCTTGTGCATCTGACTTACATGGGTACTGGGGAATTGAACCTGGGTCCTTAGGCTTTGCAGGTAAGCACCTTAGCCACTAAGCCATCTCTCCAGGCCCAACTCATTTTTTTTTTTAATTTTTGTTTTTCGAGGTAGGGTCTCACTGTAACCCAGGCTGACCAGGAACTCATTCTGTGGTCCCAGCTGACCTTAAACTCAGCAACTCTCCTACCTCTGCCTCCGGAGTGCTGGGATTAGAGGAGTGAGCCACCATGCCTGGCTTTCACTATTTAAAAACATGTCTTAAACTTGTTTTTCTGTGTGTACAAATGTACACATGCCACAGCATGGGCAGGGGGGGGGTCAGAAGACAACGCTGAGGTGTCCGTACTCTGCCTTCTCTGGGCCAGGGTCTCCTGCCACAGGAGTGTCATGTGGGGACCGTGAGCTTGGGCCTCTCCTGGCTGCTCTCCCACAGTTGCAGACACGGTGGGCTTACCAATGCATGTGCCACTTCAGCCACTTTGCATCTGGCTGCATGTGGGTGCTGGGGAATTAAACCCAGACCAGTAGACTTTGCAAGGAAGCACTTTTTAAAAAAATTTATGTGGGGGAGGGAAGAGAGGAATTGGTATGCCAGGGCCTCAGCCACTGCAATAGAACTCCAGATGCTCACGCCATCTAGTGGGCATGGGTGACCTTGTGCTTGCCTCACTTTTGGGCGTCTGACGTACATGGGATCTGGAGAGTCAAATATGGGTCCTTGGGCTTTGCAAGCAAACACCTTAACCTCTAAGCCATCTCTCCAGCCTGCAGTAAGCACTTTTAAACACTGCTGGAGTTGTTACTGGAGCCTCGGGTTGCACATTTTAAACGAGAACACTGATCTCTACCCAGGGGTTTGTGGCGGGTGCTATATTAACAACGATGTGCTTAACGCACAGTTTCCAGCACTACATGGCAAATCCCGTCCACAACCAACTGAACTGGGCAGGCAGCTTCCTCTCCCCAATAAGCCTAAAGGCTAAACGTGCTGCCTTCCTCCAAGCACACAGGACGGCGCTGGGGACACAGAGAGAGACAAATACGCCTAACATAAGGCCCAGCTGCGGCTGGGTAGCTAGCTATTCAGTGTCAGTTACTCATTTCCTTCTCTCCCACTGCAGTGGAATTTAATCCAACAAATTAAGATAAGATTTATAGCAAATTATTACATATTTCATTCAAAACTATTAAGGTTATAGTATTTGAATATGAATTACATTTCACAAATATGCACTTAACTAGCACATTTAATTTCCTTACCCTTCTAAAGTGGAATTGCAAGCTCAGCATGGTGATGCACACCTTAATCTTAGCACTTACCTGGGAGGCAAGAGGTAGGATCGCTGTGAGTTGAAGGCCAGCCTTGGACTACATAGTAAATTCCAGGTCAGCCTGTGTTACAGTGAGATCCTACCAAAAAGAAAAATAATTTATAATTTAAACTTTTATAAATTTAGAATTTAGAATTCAGAAGAAGCCAGGTAAAACATGCTGCACATGCCTTTAATCCCAGTTCTTGGGAGGCAGAGGTAGGAGGATATCCGTGAGTTCCAGGCCACCCTGAGATAATATAGTGAATTCAAGGTCAGCCTGCACTAGAGCAAGACCCTATCTCAAAAAAAAAAAAAAAAAAAAGAATTGGATTTTTCTTTTTAAAACATTATTTATGTATTTGAAAGCAAGAGAGAAAGAGGCAGATAGAGAGAGAATGGACATACCAGGGCCTCCAGCCACTGCAAACGATGGCATTTGGCTTTATGTGGGTACTGGAGAATTGAACCTGGGTCCTTCGGCTTTACAGGCAAGCGCCTTAACCTGTTAGCCATCTCTCCAGACCAAAGAATTAGATTTTTAAAATCTTCAGTTAAAGAGGTTGTTATGCCAATGTAAGAGAGAAACCAGGGGCATGAAGGCTCTACATACTAGTCCTGTATTGAGTCTTGCTTCTTGTCCGCAGAGTGGGTTTCCTCTCTGGCCTCTCTCCTCAAGATACTCCGGCCTTAGGGTTGCAGGAAAATGTAGTGGAGGAGGGGAGTGACAACACCTAGTAGTCAATACTGAGCTTTCTTTGGCATTGGCAAGAAAGAGCATGGGATCTGACTGGACTCAGAGAAGTAAACATATAAAAGGTTGTATTTTTGTTTTTGTTTTGAGGTAGGGTCACACTATGTAGCCCTGGCTGGCCTCAAACTTGCATTGATCCTTCTGCCTTTGCCTCCCAAGTACTGGGATTATAGATATATGCCACCATGCCTGGCTGTTAGGTCTTATCATGTAATTAAAATCCATACCCTCAGGACTAGGGAAGTAGCCCGTTGGGTAGAGTGCTCGCCTGGCAGACATGAAGTCCTGAGTTTGATCCCCAGCACGGCATGGTGGCAGGATACTCCTGTAATCCAAGCACCTGGAAAGTGGAAGCATGAGAATCAGGAGTTCAAGGTCATCCTCAACTACATAGTGAGCTTGAGACCACCCTGAGCTACATAGCCATGCCTCAGAAAAAAAAAAAAAAAAGCAACATATCCATTCCCTTGTACATGGTTTGGAGTGGCAAGATGAAGAAACTCCAACATGAAGACTCTCATCTAAGGCAAGGTCCTGGCTTAAAGAGCTGGGAAGGAAAACAGAGATAAGCCTCCGTCAGCCCCTCGCCAGCACAATGCTTGGCAGGGGCCCCGACCTCAAGACAGTCTTCTATGTGCCCTGCGCCCAGTTCCTCTCCATCTTCTCTGCCCTTCCTGGTTTCCTTTGACTCCCTGCTACCAGCTTCCCGCCACGCTTAGTCAACACCAGGCACCGCATTCTGCCCTCTTCTGCCACATAACCAGCTGTCCACAGTGCAACCGTTTTGGCCAACAACTTGTTTTCCGCAGTGATGGGTTGGCTGGGTGCTTCCCAGCTGAGTTCATCTAGGTTCGCTGGCGGCTCTGTCCTCGGCAGCAACTAATCTACAGCGGATGCTCAGGGCTCAGCTCTTCCATCATCACCATCCTGGTCTCTGGCCCCCACCTTCCGCCCGGTCTGCTCGGGTAACCTGTAACCCTCAGCAGCCCCTGTGCTCGCTTTCTCTGTTCCTGCAAAGCACTGCCAGAGAGGATAAGTAACAGACCAATGCTGGCCCAGATGAATGAATCTATGCCATCCAACAGCCAGCGTGTCCTGGGCGGGCTCGCTATCCTTCTCTTCTTCTCTTTACTTCCCAGTAAAGTCCTCCGCAACAGCTCCGAGCCACAGCAACCCTCCTCTCAGCACACATCTCCCAACACACACAAACCACCCCATCACTAGGCACTTGACAAGTACGTGCGGACTGACTCAGGTCTTCAGTGTCCCCTGAAGGCCCATGTGTTGAAGGCCAGGTCATCAGCCTGGTGCTACTGGGAGGTGGTGGGATCTTTAGGAGATGGGACCTAGTGAAGGAAACTAGGTCATGACGGGAGACTTGAGGAGGAATGCGGGGCCATGGTCTCTTCCTCTCTCTGCTTCCTGCTGCCATGAGGTGAGCAGGCCTTCTCCACCACTTGCTCTGGTCACCCTGACAAGCCCCCCACCCAAAAAAAAAGACCAGGCAACCATGGACTGAAACCTCAGCAAACATGAGCCAAAATTCACCTCTGCTCTTTCCAGCTGTTCATGTTGGGCATTTCATCCCAGCAGTGGAAAGCTGTCTGTGGGCCAGAGGTGTGGACCAGGCCTCCTTCCTTACGCTCTCAGCCTTGGGGGAATTAAGGGCTCTTATTTAATAGGTGAGCCTCTCTTCAGTTTTCTTGACTCCAATCTTGGCTCAAGAATGTACCTTACATACTTCCCTCTCCCTCTCAGAATCTCTAGTCTTTATTATTATTTATTTACTTATTTATTTGAGGGGAAGATAGAGAATGGGCATGCCAGTGGCACCAGCCACTGCAAACAAACTCGACACATGTGCCGCCTTATGCATCTAGCTTATGTGGGTACTGGATAATCAAACCTGAGACCTTAGGCTTCACAGGCAAGTGCCTTAGCTGCTAAGTCATCCCTCCATCCTTAGTCTTTCTTTATGAGTTGCTTCATCTTTTGCCTTAAAATATTTAGACATCTTCCTTAACTGAAAAAAAAATTAATCATGCTTTACTACCCCTAACCATTCTACTTCCCTACCACTTTTTATGAGCTCAGTGCCTCAAAATTACTTGCCTTTTTTGTTTTGTTTTGTTTTGTTTTTCAAGGTAGGGTCTCACTGTAGCCCAGGCTAACCTGGAATTCACTATGGAGTCTCAGGGTGGCCTCAAACTCATGGCGATCCTCCTACCTCCCAAGTACTGGGATTAAAAGCGCACGCCACCACGCCTGGCTTTAACTTGCCTTTTTTAAAGAAAAAAAAAGTTTACTTTTTATTTTTATTTATTTGAGAGAGAAAGAGAATGAGGCAGGTAGAGAGAAAAAAAATTGTCATGACAGGGCTTCCAGCTTCTGAAAACATACTCCAGCCACGTGTACATCCTTGTGCATCTGGCTCACATGGGTTCTAGGGAACTGCACCTGAGTCCTTTGGCTTTTCAGGCAAGTGCCTTAACTGCTAAGCCATCCCTCCAGCCTGAAATTACTTGCCTTTTAAGTACCACCTCCATTTCCTACTCATCTACTCTAGGCCTAACTGCCTTACTAAATTAGTCATCATTAGCTCTCTGCCATTTAGTCAGGCTATGTCTCTCTCATGATGCCTCCATTTCTTCCTTATCCCCATCTCCTCTTGCTCTTGCTCTTCCTCTCCCTCTCTCTCTCTTTCTTCCTCCCTCCCTTCCTTCCTCCTCTTCCATTCCATCACCTTATTGCCCACTCCTTCTATATCCCTAATTGCTTAAAAATCACGGAAGGGAGCTAAAAAGATGGTTTAGCAGTTAAGGTGCTTGCCTGCAAAGCCAAAGGACCCAAGATCAATTCCCCAGGACCCATGTAAGCCAGATGCACAAGGTGGTGCATGTGTCTGGA
Source organism: Dipus sagitta (assembly GCA_036346955.1). Classification (NCBI taxonomy): domain Eukaryota; kingdom Metazoa; phylum Chordata; class Mammalia; order Rodentia; family Dipodidae; genus Dipus; species Dipus sagitta. The sequence continues at coordinate 328,974,247 of CM070770.1, forward strand.
GTTTGTTTGCAGTGGCTGAATGCCTTGGCACACCTATTCTCTCTCTCCATCTCTCTGCCTCTCTCTCAAATAAATAATTTTTTTAATATTAAAAAAAATAACAGAAGGATAAGAAAATATGCTATCTTAAATTGGACAAAAAGTTCACTGGTGACCAAAAGCACTTGCAGAGGGGAAGGGAAGAACAAAATTCCAGAGTGCCATGAGTGCCCACAGTGAGAAAATATATCACAGGCACAGAACACACATCAGAGGAATGGTGCTGTTAAACAGAAAGCAATCAGAACAAATTGCTAACAGCTGCAAAGCACTGCGTGCCACATGCCATTCTAGCACAGTGCCCACATTATCTCACGGGATCCGCCCAACATCCCTGTGGAGAGACATTGTTATCTCTATTCTAGACCTGAGAAAACGAAGACATGGGATAAGCTCCCCAGGGTTCCATCTCATCAATACATTCCAATCCTCAGGACTGGGGCAATCTTGGTGAGAGTTGTGGAGTCTGACAAGAATAAGTCAAAAGTGAGGATAAGCCAGGAGTGGTGGCA